>CM051836.1:6715205-7915205 GCA_028451465.1 Erethizon dorsatum | reverse complement strand
ATTAGAATTGATTGGATATTCACTGACTCATCACATGACAAAACCTCTATAGAAGTAGCAGCTTGATCATTTTCCTATGTTTTCTTGTGCTTGTACCATCAATATTATCTTTAATCTGTGGTTTCTTTGCAGAGATGTCTTAAAGCTACTTGTTCCTCCTTTAATGATTACTTTAGCTAAAACTAGAGAAGATCATCTGTAGATACGCTTAACTTGTAACAGTTGAAATGTGGTATTTTACAACACACCAATAGCAAAACATGAATGAGGTCATCCTGATCAACCCCTCTGCGTCATAGAACTCCCAACTCTTTCCTTGGGTTGTGCAGATGCCACATGTGACTTACCACAACTAACAGAGCAGGGTGGTAGTGCCAGTGTTAATATAAGCATTAAATATTAGCAAAATGCAATCTTAAGTTATATCATGTTAACTATATTTAGTTTGGCTTAGCCAGAAGTGGACTATAAGATGGTGATTCTGAACAAGTAACTTACTGAGGGGACTTTCTAAAGAGATACCTGTAAGAGAGCAAGGGAAGCTGAACTGTGCAGGAGAAATTGGCAAAGGCATGATTCTAGGACAGGTCTAGCTTCAGTCCGATTTCACGGCAAGCTCTAGAGTACACATAGTACCATATTGGTTGGGAATGTTACCTCCCAGCATCAGCGACTCATTCAGACTGCCACCCCAAGGAAAGTCATCATCTCCCAGGTGTCTTCTTGGCAAGGCACGTCCTGTCAGCAAGATAATTGTGCAGGTGAGGCCATGAGCAGCCATCTGCAGCAGCTAAGGAGCAAGTGCACACAGGAGGGTAAAGTGAATCCAAGGCTTAGTGAGATCAACATCGAAGTGAATTTCAATATATGAATAGAAATTTAGTGTTTTATTCTAGTTGCCCATTTTAAAGACCATTGTCCTAGAACAGGGTTTTGCAACCATGGCATAGTAGACACTTTTGGCTTGATGTTTTTGATTTTGGATGGTGTTTTGGGCTTTGTAGGGCGTTTATCAGAATCCCTGACCTCTATCCACTAGTTTTCCACTAGTAACCATCGCCCTCTCCAATGGTGACCACAAAAATGGCTCCAGTGTGGGGAAAATAAACATCTGTCAACATAGCATCTCATCTACGTCAGTATGGAAAGAAAGAAAACTGGTTTATTATTGAATATGTGCAACATTCTACATGCACTCAAATAGCCATTTTCTTTGCTTTTTTATTTTATTTTTTGGCAATCCTGGGGGTTAAACCCAGGAGCCTCACACTCTGCCTCGTCCTCAACCCTTTTTTTATTTTTTGTTTTGAGGCAGGGTCTTGCCTAAGTCACCTAGTTGCCAAGGCTGGGTTTGCACTTGCTGTCCCTCTGCTTCAGCCTCCCACCACTCCTGCCTGGCTGTCGGTAGCTGTTAAAAGAGACAAAGTCAATATAATACCATCAAATTTATACAACAAAATAGGGACTAAGTTCTTTCAGGAATTAAGGTTGCTATTTGCTAACTGTCCTGCTTTCAATGATTAATAAATTGACTTGTCTTCCCTAAAGGTGCCTTGAGACTCCCTGAAAGTTTTCATTTTGAAATGGGTCCTATATGAACTCCTTAAAGTTGATTTTCCATTTCAAGGGGTTGAAGGCCTGTGACCTCAATATCACTCCACTGCAGAATGGGGTGTTCTTTTCCCTGGAGAGGTTTCTTTTCAATTCTCAGCCCAAAATTTACAAAGTGAATGCAGGTTCACTGTGTTATTCAGGAGACTAGACTCTTCCACAAGGAGAGAAAGCTGCTGTTTTCTTTTCCTTTATAAGCAAAGACAATTCATTTTTTTAAAAATTCACTGGGAATCAGATATAAGATTCCCCAATGACGGGGCCGGTGAGATGGCTCAGCGGCTTAAGCGCCTGCCTGGCAAGCGCAAGGGCCCGAGTTCGACTCCCGGAACCCACATACGAAAAAGGGGCCGGTGATATCGCTCAGCGGCACGGGCGCCTGCTGGCGCGCGAGGTCCTGAGGTCGACCCCCGGTACCCGCAAAAAAAAAAAAAAAAAAAGATTCCCCAATGACACTGGAGGATGGACAAAGTAGACTTCAGATGACAGCCATCAGCCCAAAGTAAGGAGGGCTGGTGAAATGAAGTGAGAAGTTTAGCAATCGGGTGGCAACATGAAGCCACATTCTCTGGCAGGAAGCCCTAGGAAGGAAAACAAGCTTTGCTTATATATAACAAGCTCTGTTTTGTTTGGGATTAAAACTGATCTTGTTATTATGTGCTCATTTAGTTGCTATTAAATTGTAGTTTTAAACTAATTTTAAACTAATTTTTAAGCTGCATACATAAACTTTGTTTTTTATTTTAGTTTATTAGTACATGTGTATGGTACATAATGTTTACATTCCTTGTGGCAGGTTAGTACATGTACATAATATATCTTAATTCCTTCTTTCATCCCTTTTAGCTTTCTTCAGTCCCCCTTTACCCATCCCTTAATCTCCTTACTTTTTTGTGTACGTGTTTGCAGTACATAATGTTTACATTCCTTGTGTGAAGTTGGTGCATGTACGTAACACATCCCAATTCTTTTTTTCCACCCCTTATTCCTTCCCCCTCCCTCACTCAATCTCTTGATCCTTTTCCCTACTGAAAACTATCTATCCCCCTACTTCATATTATCTTTTATTTTGCTCTTTACTTTTACTGTTTCTCATATGAAGAGAAACACTGTGATATTTAAGCTTATGTGCCTGGTTTATTTCACTTAACGTTATAGTCTCAAGGCACATCCCTTTTCCTACAAATGACTCAAGTTTATCCTTCTTTATGGCAGAGTAGTTAGTACTCCTTGGTATGTAAATACCACATTTTCTTTATCCATTCATATGTTGCTAGACATATGGGCCACTTCCAAGATTTAGCTAATATGACTTCTGTTGCTATAAACATGGGTATGCATGTATCTCTGTAATATGATATCTATAACACTTTGGGGAAGATACCTTGAAAGAGGAATAGCTGTGTCAAATGGAATTTCTAGTTATAGTTTTTTGAGGAATCTCCATGCTGATTTCCATGGTGGTTACACTAGTTTACATTACCAACAACAATGTAGTAGGGATCCTTTTCCCCCTATTGCTGTGTCTAGTGCAGCTCTTGAAATTCCCCGGGGAGAGGATGGTGGAGGATGAAGAAATAAAGATGAGTCAGAATGCAGAAAGCTGAGGTCAGGTGGAGCCCTCTCTCCTGATGGGAGAAAAGGAACTGCCCATTGACTGCAGCTTTATTTATACACTTGGGAGATGGATGTCATTTTCAACCTCTCTGCCTAGCAACTTGTTTAGCTGGCTCACTTCTGGCTCCCCATGTTTTGGGGGCTTGCCTTGCTTTAACCCTGAATGTGTGACTGATCTCTAGCTTCAGCCACTCCCTACACCCTATATCTTCTCCAATATTTGTTATCATTTGATTTCTTAATGATGGCCATTCTTTCTGGGGGAAGATGGAATTATGTTTTAATTTGTAATTCTCTAATGGCTAGTCATGCTGAGCACTATTTCATGTATTTATTCGACATTCATATGTCTTCTGTGAGATGTCTTTTCATTTCACTGGCCCATTTTTTGGTTGGGTCTTTTATTTTTTGGGGAGTCTAATATTTTTAGAAAAATTTTTTCCCATTCTGTAGGTTGTCTTTTCCCATTCTGTACTTTTTAATTTAATATGATCCCATGTGTTGATTCTCAAAACTACTTCCTGTGCAACTGGGATTCTATTTAGAAAGTCCTTGCCCGTGCCTATGCCCCAGATTTTTACCTTCTGTGTCTTCCAGCAGGTTAACTGTGTCAGCTTAACATTTAGTTCTTTGATTCATTTTTATTTTAGTTTAGTATGTGTGAGAGATGTGAACCTAAGTTCAATATTCTGCATGCAAATAGCCATTTTTCCCAACACCATTTATTAAAGAGTCTGTCTTTCTTCCTTTTTAGGCCCTTTGTCAAAAATCACATGGTTGAATGTATTTAGAGTTGTTTCTACATCCTGAATTATTACGGACTGATCAGGCCTGCAACCTCCCAAATGAGTGGACACCAAAGGCTTAAATAAAAGAGACAAGAGGTATGATTTTAGGGCTTCAGGAGGATCGAAGCCCCCTAGCAGAATTCGAGATTCTCTGAGGGCTGAGATGAAGAACTTCTCTGGGTGGCTGGCCGGTATTTATTTGGTTTTAAAACAAAGGAAGAGGATACTGAGGTAAGCATGGGAACTGAGCAGGACCTTGGGAGTTAGTTCAAAGACTTCCCCAAGTGGTACATTATGCTAATTAGGAGAACTGTCTTATCTCCAGGTTGACATTCACCACAGGAATGAGTCACTTGCAGCTGCAGTCTCTATTTAGTTAATTGAGGTTGGAGCCAGGTGTCCTCGGCTGTGGCCTTGTCTTGTCCTTTGAGGTGTCACAACATCACAGGCCACTACAGGCCTCAGCTGGGACCAGTGATTCATAGAGGTTCACTTACTATGAATCTGCTGCCCATCTCCAGACAAGGGGCCTAGGCCTGGGACAGACTCACAAGTAAACTTAAGCCAATTGATTAATTTTAAATCCTGCCCAGAGCTGCTTCGTAGTGGTCTCCATCACTCTGTTGTGTTCCATTGATCCTCCTGTCTGTTTTTGTGCAGTACCATGCTATTTTTATCTCAGTAGCTTTGTAATATAACTTCAAGTCTAGAATTGTGATGTCTTGTAGTCTGCTCTTTTTACCCAGGTTTGCTCTTGCTATTCTGGGTCCTTTCTTGTTCCATATGAATTTTAGGATTGTTTTCTCCAATTCTTTGAAGAATGGTATTGTTATTTTGATTGGAATTGCATTAAATCTGTATACCAGTTTTGGAAGCATGGTACAAAGCCTCATATTAAAACAAGAGTAGGGCCGGTGAGATGGCTCAGCGGCGTAAGCGCCTGCCTTGCAAGCGTGAGGGCCCGAGTTCGACTCCCGGAACCCACATACGAAAAAGGGGCCGGTGATATCGCTCAGTGGCACGGGTGCCTGTTGGCGCGCGAGGTCCTGAGGTCGACCCCCTGGTACCCACAAAAAAAAAATAAAAAATAAAAAATAAAACAAGAGTAACCTCAATATGAGAGTGGAAGTTTTATGTATCATCTGTTTCTTCTTCTTTCTCTAATTAAGAACCAGACCTCAGAGATTACTTCATGCAGGCTGGAACAGGTTAGATGATCTGTCCTTTACTAATTGTCTTTCTTGGTTCTCTTAAGAAATTGCTTTTGTTTATCTTGTATACTCTCATTTGTCCCTCTTCCTTCAGTAATACCATTTTATAGTGATCTGATATAAATACAGATTCCTTTATATATATATATAAATACAAATATATATATATTCCTTTATATATATATATTCCTTTATATATATATATATTCCTTTATATATATATATTCCTTTATATATATATAAATATAAATATATATAAATTGTATATATATAATATATATATATATATACACACACACACACACATATATGGTGATATGTGCATATCTATATTCATTTATTTATTGGGTTCTTTAAAACACAGTGCCAGATTTATATATGGCAAGAAACTGGTCAATCCGGCATGGCTGACCATGATTCCCACTCCCACATCTTACGTAGGGGTTCTGTGTTTATGAGATGTCTGAAACAGGTCAGAAAGACTAAATCCACAGTCTCTTCATATTAAGCATTATGGGATATGGGATATTGCGATGATAAGGAAGTGAATTTGGGAGGAAATAAAAAATAGTGATATTGGGCAATTAATCAGGCATAAACCCTTCATGGATGTTTCTGGGCAACAGAGTATTCTTTTTTTTTTTGTGGGTACCGGGGGTCGACCTCAGGACCTCGCACGCCAGCAGGCGCCTGTGCCGCTGAGCGATATCACCGGACCCTTTTTCGTACGTGGGTTCCGGGAGTCGAACTCGGGCCCTCGCGCTTGCCGGGCAGGCGCTTACGCCGCTGAGCCATCTCACCGGCCCGGCAACAGAGTATTTTCTCCTCATTTTCCCAATAAAATTTCTTGAGATACAATTTTCTTGAGATACAATTTCTTGAGATACAATTTTGTTTCTTTTATAGCATTGAAATGTCATAAACTTTGAAGAAAGAGTCTTCGTACAGGTCCCTGGCCCAGATTCATGAAACAAATAAGTTTTTAAGTGATGTCTTTACATGCACATTACTGTTAAGATTCCTGAGTAGTTGTTCCAATGTGTTGTGTTTGACACTATTTCATTGCAAATAGGAAAATGTTAACTCCTAGCTTAAGCAGTAATAAATGAGGCATGTGAAAAACAGAGGCAACACCTAGTGTGTTAGCCAGGTTTTAGTCACTGTCATCAAATACCTGAGAAGAACAACTGAAAGGAGGAGAGATTTTTACCTCATAGTTTCAGAAGTTACAATGCATGGTCAGCTGGCTCCAAGGTAGAGCAACATGGAAGAAGAGCAAGATGGCGAAAAGCTGTTCCCTTCATGGTAGCCAGGAAGTAGAAAGAGAGAGGAAAAAATGAGCTAGGGAGGAAGGGGCCAGGGACAACTTATAACCTCCAAAGCTCCACCCCCTGAGACCCGCTTCATCCAGCTCAGCCCCTCTCCTAACAAGCCCATTAGCTATGCATTAACCAATTGGTGAGTTCGGGAACCTTCTGATCCAAGTACCTCTCTAGGCCCCAGCTCTGACCATTGCTGCTTTGGAAATCAAGCACTCAATACGTGAGTCTTTGGAAGACGCTTTATATATAAACCAAAACAACTAGAATAGCAGTGACTCTGTATGACCTGGGTATTCTTCCTGTTTATATCCAGAGAGGGTATTTGCAGCCTGTTTTTATCAGCTCATTTCTCTTTCTTAGTTCTCACTTTATAACTGTGTACAAGAATTTTTTTTTTTATGTGTGTACCAGGAGTCGAACTCAGGACTTCACACTTGCCAGCAGGAGCTTGTGCTGCTGAGCGATATCACCGGCCCAAGAATATTAAATCCTTCATTGGAAAACTGTACATTGTCCATAGCACACACTTGAACTTTGTCTTACATTCCAACTCCATGGAAACTACTTTACACCTCAGAAAACTGTAGCATCTAACAGACAAGTGAGTTCTGGGAGTTTGCCTCCATTCGTAATTTATTTCAAGATCCTTTTACTCCACATACATTTATGCTTCTTTGATTTTTCCTTTGCACAGGGTATAATATATGCTGGTTTCACAATGAGTTGAAATCTTTAACACATGTTCATTTTTATATTTGTATAAGAATCATGATTAACCTTTTTCTTGAAAGCTATCTTTTAACAGTTGACGGACTTCCTGTGGACTCTAGAGTGCTGGAGGTGTATTTCTCTAGTTCACCAAAACCAGGGTTACTCTTGAGTCTGGATATCTCTGGCATGAGTAAATACAATCAGAAGTTAGCTTCTGTTGCCTAAACCTTCCACGCTAAGTCTAGATAAGGCCAGTTGCCACATCTTGCCAAAAGCATTCCTCTCTGCTCTACCTACTTGTAGAAAAAGTTTCTTTCTCATGCAATTTCCCTAAAATAGAAGAGTAATCATACATTTTTCTCATTGTTTTGTCAGTTCAAAAGACTTCAAGGTTTAAAATATTTTTAGGGAGAACTAGATTTTATGAGCTGATAATAGTTTTTTCCCTGTGATTACTTCAATTGTTTTCATTTTAAAGAATGGATGAAACCACCAAATATTGAATAATAAATTCATTAGCTGAGGTGTTTGGCATAAAGGGAATCTATAGGTAGCAATACCAAAAGAAGCAATTTAAATTTGATGTTTCCCTAGTTGACAGAGCAATTTTTTCCTGAGACTATGGCAGAGTCATTTAAATCTATGAATGTCAGAAATGTCATTTGGGCTGTTCTGCTTCTACAAGGCTCTGCTTCACTGAAGAATCATTATATATTTATGTTTATTTTATGGGACCATTATTTTTCTTGATGAGATACAAGCATGTTAGAGTTAATTCTTATATGAAATTACTGATAATGTTAGATTGTGAAAAAGATAACATGAAAATCAATTCACTTCAAACTAATGAGAAGTGGTATCAGAGATGGGGATAATCAATGGATATAAGACTTAAACCTTATTTTTAATGCATAACAATCACCAACACCTGGGAGATGTCTTGGGTTCAGGTGGAAAGTAAAAGTACAATATGTTTAGAAGAATCTGGAGTCAGCATTTATTTTTGAAAGGGTAAGGTACAACTAATACACACACTGCTGTATCTCCAGAGTTTCATTGCCAGGATAAGGTGGTTTCACATATAAAAATTCTCCCTTATTTTCAGATGCTTTTATCTTGATGATGATGGTGGTGGTGGTGGTGATGATGGTGATGATGGAGGGGATCTTATATTGAAATGTGAACAGCTTTTGATTTTTTAATATTTGGTTTGGATTTCATATCTTGACTGAAAGCAAAATTTTTATCTTACTGGTTCAGAACATGTGGACCCAGCTGTGACCTTGGGAATTCTCTTTCCTTTCCAGCTCTCAACTTCTCAGATTGCTTTTCCTTATTCTTATGAATTCTTACGAATGTGTTCTTTTCTATGCAATGGACTGACCTTTGTGTTTCAGCTGTGAGGTCATGTGTACATATTCTTAGCCCAGGAAGGTCTGAATAAGGCCACAGTGAAGGACTTTGGCTGCCCTTCCATCTCATTCCTTAGCAAATAGGGACCACCGTGAATGGGGAGAAACAGTGCCAGCGAACTAAGTCCCCTGATCCTTCATGACTTTGATGTATTTCAGTGAGCACCATATATGACAAATATTGAAAAGAACTGGAGATTCACTTGTATACATTCAGAGTCAGATCTTGTCTTCAAAGAGTTTAAGGATAATGGGTAAGTCAGAGATTAAGCAAATAGCTCATGAATAGATCACTAAATATTTACTTTTCTCTTATCAATTCAAACACAGTCAATGAAAACTCTCTTCTGATCATATTTCTTCAGTGTCTATCCTCAAAACTTATTAGTCATATTTTCAATGGAGTTAGCCAGCATGCGTTTGTGATTTTTTTTCCCCCCTGTACAGTTCTTTTCTCATAGGACCACTGGTGGTTAATGATAGTGATAAAGAGTCAACCATTAGGAATGGGGAGCAAGAATAGCAAACAGAAGCTAGGGAGAAAGTAATACCAAGAAGGAAATGTATATAGGAAGACTGATAATCTGCAATGATGTTTTTCTTGACTTTTCTTTTAAAGAAATACAGAGCTGAGTTCTCAGTGCTGTCATGCTGTGTAGCAGTAAAATTAATAATGATTATACTATTATTTTAAAGTATTACCAATAAACGGAAGAGAAGCATTTCTATCAAAAGAAATTACCATAGCCCTCAGGCTGTTCTTAGACATTGGGAATGAGTGCGATTTTGTTCTGTGCAAACAGTTGAGTCCTCTAGCAATGATGGTAGCTTCAGTGCAGGAAAAAAATTGCAAATGAATCTGATTTCCTGTGTGAGCCTGTCCCCTTATTTTGCTGACCAATCAGCCTGGTGGTGAAGAGAAATAAAAGTTTCCTGAATTGGGGACATTGACATTGATCCTTTTAGAAGGCCCACTGGCAAGATAATGTTAAGTGCTCTTCTATAGGTATAATTCTGGAATAATTTTTCTCCTTTAATGTGGCTATATAAATCAGTCTTAATGTCCTTTTAAAATAAATGAACATGCGTTAACGACACCAACTTATATGTCTTTCCTGAATGGCAATTTGGTATGGGAATATGGAGCGATTCTCTGTCCAGTAGGATATGCCCGTGGAGACTGGATTGCTCACTGTCATGGACAAGCTAATCAAACAGCTCAAACAGAAATCCAACTCAATCTTCTAATCAGTGACTCACTCCAGCAGTTCCCAGCCCCTGCAATCAACTTGGTAATTGCTTCACCTGGAACTGCCTTGTTGGCCCTTGAAAGATCTGGTGCATTTTACAAAGCTTGATGAATTTCAGAGAAAAGTATTCTGCATCATTGACAAAATATTTAACCCTCCCTGTAGTTTTCTATCATATTTTCAAAGTGGATATTTGCGTTGTAAAATAAAGGTTATTCTCTCAGTTTTTCAGAGGAGGAATTTAAGAGCAGAAGTTATTTTATCTAAATAACATGGCAATGTTGTATCACAACCAGAATTCAGAACTAATTCTGTTAAATAGATAATTAGCTCATTAGCCTGTTGTCTATAGTCGTTCAGAGAGAAGCTTACGTAAGATCAGAGCTGAGATTGATGGTGAGTGTACAAGTTCGTTTCATGGTGCCAATCTCCTATGTTTGAAAGAGAATGCTAAAATCTCAAGTCCGTGCCTCTGCAGCTACTTAGGATCATCCATTTATGTAACTTGTTTGTTCAAATCAGTTGATGAAAATCAGTTACTTGTTATGAGACTGTCCTCGCCCATTAGCCCCCCAAGATTAACACTGAGTTTTGGGGATTTGTTTCCTTCTCTCTTCTCTTACATCTTCTGTGCTTCCCCATCTTCCCGGCACTGATCCTGTGGTTAGAATTCCTTTTTATTTAATTTAGGAAAAATACCTTGCCCACTCCCTGCTCTGGCAAAATAATAGACTTCCTTTTAAGTGAGATCAGGTAAAATGTTTGCATTTGTTTGCAAAGTTTACATTTCCCTTTTTCTAAGGGAACCAGTCATTTGTTCAATGTCAGTTTTTACCAACTTTATGAAACCTGATGCATATGTTTAGAGCTACAGTTTGAAGGCTAATATCCTTAAATGGAATGGTGCAATCTTGATAGTTCTTACCAAAAAGACTAATGAATAATCATTAGTACATGCCATGGGGAAGGTTTTGTTATGGCCTCCAGGTAATCTAGTAGCACAGAGGGTACTAAATCCTTATCCCTCTGCATACGCTTTAATCTTCTTGTTTTATGTCCCCTAGTTGCTGTCACTTTGCCCTTCATTACATTTTACACAGCTGCAATTGCTGTCACACTGTCTTCTTCTGATCAGCTATGAATGTGTAAGTCATGGCAAATTTGTTAGCTGCTATGCCTTTAGCACCGTGCCAGGCACAGGATTTTATTTCATTGAATTGAGTCTGCTTTATCATCACAGTAGATTCAGTTATCAATGTTAAGCTTTTACGTGCTTCTAAAACAAGCCCTCTGCCCTGCGGAGATAGACAATAAGTGAGTAAATAAGAGAATTAAAGATTGCGAAACATGCCACATTGATAGTGAACAAGATGGTGACCTGGTCAAAGGCAGCATTTTGAGATCGTAATGTGAGGGAAGTTGTGAGTAGGGCTCGGGGTAACATAGGAAGTATAAGGAGGATCCAGCTACACTGTCGAGGTGTAAAAGGAGCAAATGTAAAAGGAAATGTCTGAAAAAGTATGAGGAACTGAAAGGAGGAGCCCAAAGAACTCCAAAGAGAAGAGATGGGTACAAAAGCACGCAGGGTCCTGCCAGCCACACAGTTAGAGAATCTGAACAGAGGTTAATGAGTTAGTCTGAAAAGCATCATGTTGCCTGGTTGCTCAACAGCTTCTGTTTTGTTTCTGCTTTACTTTTTTTTTCTAGAAAGACAGTGATTCAGGCATATCAGCGTTAGTTTTTTAATAGGAAACATAAAAAGACAATCAGGGGGCTCACGTGGCAACTCTATGGAATTGTCCACAGGTCTCCTTTTTTCTATCTTTTCCTCTACTCCCTAGCTCAGGTTTTCCTTTTCACATATATAAAATAGGTGGTGAAATACAACATCCCTTCTATCTCTCAGAGAAGGGAAAAGAGAAGGGCATATGACAGTGCTCTGCATTTCTTGGCTTCATTTTGTGGAAGTTTTGCCCACTGACATCCAAATTGTTAGCTACTTCTAACTGCAAAGAATCCTGGGAAATGCAGACCATCATAACTGAGTACATTGTTAGAGGTACTTTGCTATGTGAAGAAACTCGGGTTTCTGTTACTACGTAAGGGTGCTCACTGGGGAAGCAGCCAGCAGTTTGGCCACACATGCTGTGTGATGAACAGAGCAGACAGGGCAGAAGTACAAACAAGAAAAGGACTATCCTAAAGATTTAGACAGCTAAAATCATTGGCTCAAACTCTATGAGGGGGTAGAGGTAAAGCAGTTAAAAGTTGGAGATAGAGAGAAGCATGATCATGAGAGCTATTTTAAACCCCAAATCTATATAATTTGCTAAGATTTCCTTCTCCCTCAAACATGGATTCAAAACATTGAAGATGACTTGATTTTAGAATATTTCTTTGTTACTTAGTGGTGCTATTATGTGAGAAAGAAAGAATACAGGAAATGACGAGACAGGGTATGTAGAAACCGGAGATTATTTATTTATTTGATTTGTAAATAGTACTTCTTTTTTCATAAAGGAAGCTGGCAGATAGTCACCTTACTTGCTTCCTCTGGGGAAAGTGCTCTCAGCAGAGTAAAGGAATTTTTTAATCCCCCTTTTCAACACTTGAGAGTCACATCATGCTGATGTTTATGCTTTGACAGCTTCTCAGTGTAGATAAACTCAGTAATGGCTTTGTTAGCAGATTCACAAGAGTTAAAAAAGGAAAAAGTTATTATGCAAATTTGGGAAGGGGACCATTTGAACAGCTTTCAATCTATTTGATTAAATGTAATATAAAATTTTCTTCTGTCAGATACACCCCAGTAAGTAGTAAACAATATTGTCATAAAGCAGAGAAAATCAGGTTAAGCCACCTTATGAGTCTAGATAGATTGACAGACTTTGAAATTGGAATTCAAATATTTAGAAGCAATAAAGCACATACTTCCAAATCGCGATGGCTCTGAGGAGGGGGTTGCTATGTAGTAAACTAAAATATTAGCCAAGAAATTAATGCACATCCATACAGCATAATTGGTTTTCAACAAAACATTTTTCAAACTTCTACCTAGGGACCCACAAGGCCAAATAGAGCCTTTTTCAAGAATGGAGATTGCACACAGAGCCCTCCTATCTAGATTTATGTTAATTTAAGCCAGGCGATTTCAGCAGTGCCCTAGATAGTTGTCAGCAGTGAGAGGGCACCAGGGGAGCCTGCAGGAGACCTGAGTCTGAGGACTGGCTCCACTATCTCCAAGCTCTGTGACCCTGCAAGCGTCATGTTAGCACTCGGCTCCTCATTTTTCTCTTGTGAAGTTGGAAATACATCTTGCTTACTTATTTCTAGAACAGTAAGATTATCCTGATGCTTTGACCATGTGAGTTAGTATTGAGTTTTTGATGCTGTTATTGAGAAACAACTTAGGACTGAATGGAATGAGAAAAGCCCTCTGAAATAACTAGTTTCCCCACCTACCTTGTTATTTAGTAAATTTGATAGCAGGTTGATTGATTGGTTGCAATGAGATAATCTAGCATTTAAGTTAATTCATCCTACAGACACGTGAACATTTTACTTGTATGTGTATATACATATATACATGAATATATGTACATAGGAAATATATGTACATACATGGTTCATCTGTATGATTGTGCCTCTCATGACTTTTAAAAACTAAATTAATTCCCAACTAATTTTATATAAATATGCCTATTCTTAGCTTGACTGACCAAGTCTTATGTTCCTGAATGGCCTCAGCTAGAATGGCTGATATTTTAGGTGGAACATAGAAATTACGGTGAACTATACACTCTGTCACTCAACTGTGGGTTTAACTTTGCCTGCTGGTCCCCTGATAATAGACCTGTTCTGTGTCCTTGGGCTAGAGTATGATTTGACGTGGGCAAGTGCAATTGGTTCTCTTTGATAATGTTAATTGGCCTGCCACTAAAGACTGTATGGTTGTGCAAGACCAACCATTTCACTCTAAAAATATATATCATAATGAGAAATAATGTGAAATGTCCAAAAAAGATTATCCACCACTGTAAAAATATTCATTCTAGCCTTTTAGTACAACATCATTAAGGGAAATTAGTTCGCTAAACTTTCTTGAAATAGACACGGATTTGCCCAGGGACGGGCATGCTCTGCTGTATCCTTCCCCTTGCTGGGATTAAAGGTAGGCTCTTCTGAAGCTGACATATTCAGGGTGGGTTTTTTTTTTTTTTTTTTTTTGTGGGTACCGGGGGGACGACCTCAGGACCTCACGCGCCAACAGGCACCCGTGCCGCTGAGCGATATCACCGGCCCCTTTTTCGTATGTGGGTTCCGGGAGTCGAACTCGGGCCTTCGCGCTTGCAAGGCAGGCGCTTAAGCCGCTGAGCCGTCTCACCGGCCCCTCAGGGTGGGTTTTTTTATGGTGTTTTAAATTAGTTTTTAATTAGTCACCTTGGCCAACTGAGTCCTGCTTTTAAGCTTTGAGTCAAAGTCAACCAACGGAGAAAATCTCTTCCAATGCAGTAGGTTAATATTTATGTTAAGTAGGATTTATAAAATAAAAACAGTACTGTATAGGGAATTAAATGTATAGAAGCAATAATGTATATATATTTTAAACTAAAAATGAGTTCAAAACAAAGCTGTTGCATATGTAGCATCACTTAAAATAGCGGTTCTCACTTGGAGGTGATTTGCCACCAGGCGATATTTGGCATTCTCTGGAGATGCAGTTGATTTCCAAGACTAGGGAGATGCTATAGGCATCTAGTTGGTAGAGGCCGAGGATGCTGCTAAAGCTCCTGCAGTGCACAGAACAGAAACTACCCTGCACAAATAGTTAATATTGCTGAGGTCGAGAAATCCTCATTTCAAGAATGTATGCTTTGGAGAAATTTTATTAAATTCTAGATTAGACCAGGGAAGTTACCATAAGTTTGCATTTCTTCTTAAGGATGAAATTTAATTATCTACCATATAACATTCCCTATCTAATGCCCAAATCCTTTAATGGCAGTTGTAGTCTTTGTACTGTACCAGTTTAGTCAACCTCGAACTCTGCTTTCCGGAGGTCTCCGCCTCTTGCACATTTATAGGACCACAAGAGACATTTTGCATTTGGAAGTCAGAAGTGCAAATGCAAACATCTTGCTTTATAAGCTCAAAAGCTGGATAGCAGGATAGGAGGCTTTACCATAGCTCACACACGTAGTACCGCATCTGCTGTATACCTGCTTGACCTGATGCTGCCACCGAGCCTGTAGCAACTAAATCTCCTAGATTTTCTCTGTTTCTTTGACATCTGGACCAGGTGTATGCTACTTCATGAATATAGAGGTATATTTTCTTTCTTTCTTTCTTTCTTTCTTTCTTTCTTTCTTTCTGTCTGTCTGTCTGTCTGTCTGTCTGTCTGTCTGTCTGTCTTTCTGTCTTTCTGTCTTTCTTTTTTCTTTATATACAAATACGAATGGAATTGCTGGATCATGTAGTAATATAACTCTGTTTAAGTTTTGAGTAACTGCCAAACTATTTTCGAAAGTGACTGTACCTTTTACATTCCCACCAGCAGTATGACAGTTAGTGTCTCCCCATCCTCATCAACAACTTGTTATTGTTGTTGTTTTTTTTTTTTTTTTTTTTTGTCACAACCATTGTAGTGGATAGGAAGTGATATCCTACCCGGATTTTGATTTGTGTTTCCCTGCTAGCTAGTGATGCTAAGCATCTTCATGTGCTTATCAACCATTTATATTTCTTCTTTGGAGATCTGTCTGCTCAGACATTTAATTGGATAGTGGTTTTTGTAATTGTATTGCAATACTTTTTGTTGTTGTTGTTGTTAATATACGGGTACGGGGAGTCGAACTCAGGACCTCGTGCTTGCCAGGCAGGCACTTATGCCACTGAGCTATATCACTGGCCCAGCAATACTTTTTTATGTCCTCTAGACATATATGTGATATCAGATATATGATTTGCAGATTTTTTCTCCCACCAATTATTTTCTCACTCACTTGATGGTGCTTGTGCAGAAGTACAAAAGTTTTTAATTTGAGGATGTCCTTTATATGCACACACACACACATATATATATATGTGTGTGTATATATATATATATATATATATATATATATGTTTTTTTTTTTTACTTTGTTGCATATGTTTCTGGTGTTACACTCCAGAATCTATTAATTTATGAAAATTGAGATCTGAGTTCCCATCTAAGAGTTTTACAATATTAGGTTTACATTAAGATCTTTGATAGATTTTGAGTTATTTTCTGTATAGATAGTGAGGTAAAGGCCCAACTTCTCTGTGGATTTTTTTGTTTGTTTGTTTTGTTTTTTTGCATGTAGATATCTGCTTGTCTCAAATTTCTTGGAAAGACTTTTTCTTCTTTTCTCTCTTGAATTGTCTTGGCCTCCTTTTAAAAGCCAAGTGAGTCTAAGATCTGGACACTTTCAATTTCATTCCATTGATCTGTCTATCTGTCCTTAGGCTTGTCTTGATTACTGTACCTTTTGCAGGAAGTTTTGAAATTGAGAATGGTGAGTTCTCATTTTGTTTTTCCTTTTAAAAGACCATTTGGGCATTCTTTGTCCCTGGAATTTCCATAGGAATTTTTAAGATGAGTATTATTTTAAGCATCTGAGTTTGAGAATGATTCATTATACAGCAAGAGATAACTAATGCAGGGCTGTTCAGGCACAACCTTCTTGAGGTGTTCAAAATGAGACAGTCCACTAAACAGGTGAATAAATGTGCTCTACAGGATGCAAAGGTAAAATCCGTACTGCTGAAGTAGTCACACTCAAGGAGACAGCCCTCGGCTTCTGCCTCTTGTTGTACATTTCTATGCCTTTCTGGAATTAAAAAAAAAAAAAAAAAAAAAAAAGGCATAGCGCATGCAGAGCCCCCATATACGTGAATCTTGGACTTTTTCCTTTTGTGCATTTATTAATATATTGCATTATTTAATATATTGCAGGACTTGCACTCAGCAATGCTCCTGTACATATGTGGTAATATATAGAAAGTTCATACGGGTCCGTAAGAACTTGGGAAGTGATCTCTCTAATCTCAAAGCTTTGTCTGTCTTTACACAGCTAACAAAAATGTTTTCTTAATCTTGCTGAGGATATAGAATATTCATATTAATGTCTTGGGCTCTGGGCTAAGAGCTGAAAATTGAATCAACTGTGTTGTCCATTTATCAGATGTCTGATGTAGGCCAAGTGCATGATTTCTCTAAACCCTACCTCCTGTCTCAGTAAAAGGCAGATTCTAATGCAAATTGACTACCACTTATTCGAAATGCTTGGGACCAGAGAGGTTTCAGATTTTGGAGCTTTGCAGATTTTGGAATATTTGCATACAGTTAACTTATTGAGCATCTCTAGTCTGAAAATCTGAAATCTGACATGCTCTGATGTCTGAAACTTTTTGATGCTCAAATAGTCCTAGATTTCAGAAAATGTCAGGTTTCAGATTTTCAGATTGGAAATGGTCAAAGTGAAGTGCTAGCCTCAAGGAGATTTTTCATAAAAATGGATCCAGATGGTGCCTGGAAATCACATTATCGGTAGCAGGTGCACAAATAGTTGTGGTTACTCAGGAGTAATAACAATGATGCATCTAAACAGAGATATACCCACTTTATGAAAGCCAACACATAGTAATCTGATCGCATGAAAGAATTAAATTTGAAGATGATCTGTATAATCCAAAGCAAGCTTTAAACAGAAGGTGTTACTTAGAATGCAGATACTATGTGATATCCTATTTCAGGAACTTGGAACTCCTATCTAGGTTTTATCTTCAACCATATTGTATACACAGTGTTAAGAGTCACTTTCCATCCTCTGGTACTCATCTGTTCTTGGAGTAGGGTAGCAGCCATTAGCGAAAGCCATTTCTAGTTCCATAGTGTTATAATAAAATCCACTTGTTTTCTGGGCATAAGACAGGAGAAAGTACCAGAAAGCTTACATGTTACCTAGTAAATATCCATCAGAAGTGTAGGTAAAAATATGTTGGTAATTCTAATGGAACTCAATTTGCTTTTGCACACACATTGATTTTATAAGATGAAGCAGGCTATGTTATTTAATTACTTGCCACATGCCTCAGAGGAAATGTACAAGAAGTATCATTTTAATGTGTAATGACAACCTGAGTAAATGCAATGTTGCCCATGTGGTTCTTCCTTGATGTGGGTGAATGATTGGTGGATAGGCTTCTTCAGAGTAGAAAAGGAAGACTCAGAGAATTGGGGCCCTATCACCCTGCCTTCTGTGATCTCCCTCCATCTATCTTTCTGTGTTTACTTATAAAGCATTGCTGCTTGTTTATGGGGCTACTTTCTTTTTTTTATTTTATGAAAAAAAGGTAAAACAAAATTTCATAACAAGATAATAGAATAGCAATAGTTAATACATGTTGTTAACTTTAAAGTAGTTGCTCAGAGTACAAGATATGGGCATAAAAATTTCTCCAATCGATATTGGCACAAACCTTCCTTTTCAATGAACTAAGAGACACTAGTAGTACAACAAACTTGCGTTTTCTTCCCTTTTCCTTTCTGTCCTTTCCCCCATCTTAGTTCCTTTTTCCTTTGAGCAATTTCTTCCCATTTCACGATATCTATTGTACATTTTAGACCTTATTTACTCTTTCAGTTTCTCACACCAGGAAGACTATACGATGTTTACACATGTGAGTCTGATTTATTTCGCCTATGACTGTGGTCTCAAGTTGGATCCATTTACCTATAAAAGTCTCAAGTTTATCCTTCTTATGGGGCTACTTTAATATATTGCAAACCAGACCAGCTTGAAGTGATATAGAGGACCTGGAATTATTTTAGTAATAGATAATAATGCGTTAGTCAGGGCTTTTGGTTGTAAGGTCATACCAGTGTAGTCAATAAAAGGAATGCCTTAAATCCATAGATACTTTTGTCTGTTTTGTTTTTAAAAACCAAGGATCATATTACTTTAAGTATAGCTGAACCAAGGGCTCTAATGATGTAAATCACACTGGTAAATCTCATTCCTACTCAAGCTATACTTTGGTTCTGTTTCCTGGTGGGCTCCATCTCAGTACACCACCTCCACATAATACAATTGCCTTGGCTAAGTACTGTGCCTGTCACTGGTCCCTCTGGTCTAGGCCTCCCTGAAGCTGAAGATGCAAGGTTAAACTACCCTTCCTCCTTCCCATGATTGCCGAAATTATGTGATTAGGGAGTGGGTTCTATTAGCAGGAGATGAGAATTCTGGGCAGTTAAAACAAGTTCACTGCAGAGAAGATCATTTGGACATACACACCCCCTTCCTCCTTTCTCCTGTTTTTTTTTGTTTGTTTGGTTTGTCGGTTTTTATATATGCTTTCATATGTTTGTATACATGAGGTGCAATTTTGAATACAAGTCTGCACTGGTCAGAGATACAGGAACCAAACTTATCTTTGATCCCTAAACTAAGGATCCTTATGCCAAACCTGGCTACTACCCTTCAGATATTTAAAGAAGTTTTCTTATTTTCCCAAAATGAAGGGCTAATGAAAATTTAGAGCAGTGAGAGAAGAGCAATAAGACTTATTAGAGACCTGGATAATATACTGTGTGAGGGATAATAAAGCCAATGGCAGGCGTATGAGATAAGAGAACACTGGTAGATATGGAACAGATGGGCGAAGAGTAAGAGTAGTCAGAGGTTACTGTTGTAAGATCACCATAAGCAACATGATTTTCAATGGGTAAAACTTGCAGAATATATAGTAGATGAAAAAAATCTGCTTCCTTATACCCAGAGTTGAGCAATAAAATGAAATTCCTGAGAGGTCAGTAAATATCTATTGATAGATATATTTAAAAAAATAAATAAACCAGAGTACATATTTACGAGGAATTCTGTAGAAAGGCATTGTCCAAGAGAAATGGAATGCAAACTACATATGCAATTTTAGGTTTTCTTATAGCCACATAAAAAGAAATAGGTTACTATGTCTTAGATCTTGTATGTCCCCTAAAAGTCACATGTGTACACAGGTGGGGCTTTTGGAAGGCGATGGACTCAAAGGAGCAGTATACTCATCAGTAGATTGGTCCATTGATTAGTTCATTGGTGAATATGCTATTAGGAGGGGGTCAGGTCAGAAAATATGGGTAACTGGGGGATATGACCTAGAAAGGTGTATTCTTGTCGCCACCTCTTCCCTTCTTTGTTTCTTGGCTGCCATGAGTTATCAGCTTTGCTCTACTATACCCTTCCACCATGCTGCTTCTGCCCTAGAATTGGCTGACTTTGGACTGAACCCACTGAAATTGTGATCCACAATAAATCACTTCTCTTTTAATTTGTGGGAGTCAGGACAAAGTGTCCCAGCAACAGGAAAGTGACATACCAAAAATTGGTACCGGAGAGATGGGGTCATTGCTCTGACCATACCTCATGATGTGGTTCAGAAGCCTTTGGAATAGGATTGTGAAAGGAGTTTGGAAAGGTTGATGATTCTAGCCAGAGAAGCCCTAGAAAGCTGTAAGCAATAGTTGATAGAGAGGGCCGGTGAGATGGCTCAGTGGCATAAGTGGCTGCCTGGCAAGCGTGAGGGCCCAAGTTCGACTCCCGGAACCCACATACGAAAAAAGGGCCGGTGATATCGCTCAGTGGCATGGGCGCCTGCTGGCGCGTGAGGTCCTGAGGTCAACCCCCGGTACCCACAAAAAAAAAAAAAAGTTGATAGATAATATTGGTCAGAGCTCAGAAGAGCAGAATTCTGACAGAAATACAAACAGTTAATGGCTCAGGAGGTTTCAGTTGGGAACAAAGGTTCTATTGGAAACTGGACTAAAAGCTGTACATGTTTCATTTAGGCCAAAAAAATTATGCAGAATACTGGGGGGTCAGGGATGTAGCTCAGCAGCACAGCGCCTGCCTGGCAAGGATGAGGACCTGAGTTCAATTCCTGGTACAAAAAAAAAAAGTACTGGGAGACTAGAAAAGAACCCTTGATGAAATCTCTGGAATTAGCCAGAGACCCCACCCATCACAGGCTCAAGACTTTGCTTTGAGAGCCCCATGGCATCCTGTTCATTCAGTCATCCAGGGAAGTATTTCCCTGCTTTCATCCATCCAAGTACTCAGAGGCCACTTAACACAGGGGCCTGCATACTGCTGTAGGTAGTAGCAGACCTTGTCCACATGGTGCTGTTTTGACCAACACGCAGAATGCAGAAGTTGTGGGGTCAGGAAGGATTTCACCCAGATTTCAAAGGAAGATTTGGGAGGCCAGGCAATGTGCTCCTGAGAGGGAAATGCATGAAGCTGTGCAAGTGAAGCCCAAAGGAGCAGTGTATACCCCAGGAAACTGGAGAAGCCAGGAACATGAGATATCTGCCAAGGAAAGCAGCAGGCTGTGAATGAAGCCAGCCCTAGAGAGAGTGTGTGCACTATAATCTCCAAGGTCATAGGGCTTGAGCTGCCTAAGCCCTTTGGAGTTCACAGCTCCATGGTGGACATGGAGCTATGGGCTTTAATATTTTCAGTTCTAAGTTTCATTCTTGCTTTGGTCCAATTCCTTTCTATCCCCCTATTCTTCCTTTAGAAATGAAAATATTTATGCTGTGGCACTGTGTGTTGGAAATGTTTAACTTTATTTTTGTTTTTTACAGAGTCTCACAGCTAAGACTTTGCCTTCCATCTCGGAGGAGACTTGGGTTTGAATTTCTGAGCAATGTTGGAACTGTTAAGACTTTGGCAACTCTTAGAGATGAACTAAATGCACATTGTATATTTAAATGGGCATGAGCCTTTTGGCAATCAGGGGTGAATGTTACAGTATAGGCGTCCCCCAAAAGTTTCATGTGTCCAAAAGTGGGGCTTTTGGAAGGTGATTTTATCATGGGTGTGCTATTCTCATTATGGATTAATCCACTGATAAGTTCATAGCTGAATGTGCTTTTAGGAAATAGGACCTGTCCAGAAGTGGATCACTGGAGTTACGACCAGGAAAGGTGTAATCTAGTCCCTGGATCCTCCCAGCTCTCTTTTCTTCCTGATTGCCACAGGTTGAACAGATTTTCTCTATCACATCCTTCCCTGTGTCATTTTTAACTTGGTTATAGCCAACCATGAATTGAAACTTCTGAAACTGTGAGCCAAAATAAACCTCTCTGCCTCTAAGTTGTGAGTAATAGTTTTTACAGAAATATGAAAATGTTACATAGGTAAAATTACTTTCAGTAAAAGATTTAATCCAAGATATTTGAAGTATTGACACATCTATATGTAGTAAATATAAAATGTCTTAATGAGATTTTACCTCATTTTTCAGCGCTAAATCTTCAAATTTCAGTGTGTGTTCTATATTTACAGGAAATTTCAGTTGGACTAGTTTTATTTCAAGTGGCCAGTGTCCATATGTGTCAGTTGCATTGCATAGCTGTGGGAGTCACTTTTGCATTGAGCCTCTGAAGTCACTTTCAACTCAGAATTCTGAACTCTGTAGGAAAAACAGCAGTAGCCCCATTAACTACTGCTTGAAAACCTTCAGTAGATTTCTATTATTTGAAGAAAAAAGTAGCAACTCCCTGACCGTCTATTTCACCATGTATTAGACATCAAGGCCCATGGTCTATCTCTGTTTGGTTCATATTTGTAGCCTAGCATTGGTAATGCAGAATATAATAATGATTTCTTTGGGTAGGCGAGGTACCAGGACTTCAACTTGCTCTCCAGCTTATCTCCCTATTTTCTCTTCGTGAATCCTATGTGACACCCAAATGTACCTCCCATTATCTTACCCTGCTACTCCCAAGAATTGCTCTCTTAATGGCTTTTGGTTTTTAGAAGAAAGAAATGTCATTCTCTTTATATGGCAACCTTTGATCCATCAGCAAAAGTCAAATTCATTTAGGATAGAGAATCTGGCACTGAAGAGCTGTTAGATAGATCTGAAACTCCTGACTCTGAATATTGTAGTTTTTGCTCTTGCTTATACCAAAGCATGTTGACCAACTCAAGGTCCAGTGTGATAGGACCTCTCACATCATGTGAAACATCAATTTAGACCACATTGGCTCTCATAAAAACATCTTCTCTCAAGTTGTGTTGAAGTGAAAACTCTGGATCAAGTGGAAAATTGAGTTGGATTTCACATATGGGGGATTTAGATAGTTGTTTAACTTCACCACATGATTGTATGAACTTGGAAGTAGCTCTTTATTTTTGTAGACCTTAGTTTATCTTCAAATTGATCATAATGATAGGTTTCAAACTGAAAGAAAATGTCTAGTATATATTATCTTGGTATTATGTTGTTATAGTTGAGTGCCAACTCAGCAGTCATTGCTTGGTTCAACTCTTCCTTTTTAGCTGAATAATGGATCTACAGTAAAGTTACTCAAAGTCTGATCCTCAGTTGCATCATTTTTTAAAGTGGGGAATCATAGGTTCATTAGAAGAATTAACTATGGGAATTCATATAAATGTTTAGCTTTTGCAGATGTTTATTAAAATTTTCCATGTGTTGTTGCTCTCAAGGTGGTAGAAAGAACATGACTTGGGACCATCTCTGAAAGCCTTACATCCTTTATTATTTTTATTTTCTATCTTTCTTTCCTTTTTTTTTTTTTTTTTTTTTTTTTTTTGTGAGACAGGGTCTTGCTATGTAGTTTGACTCTTCTTGAACTCACTTTGTAGCCCAGGCTGACCATAAACTGACAACCATCCTCCTGACTCAGCCTCCTGAGTGCTGGTATTACAGGCATATGCCTCCATTCTCAGCTCTTTACTTCCTTTGTTTTTTAAAAAGAGATATCCCTGCTGTTCTTATAGGGTTGTTTGGGGGATGTCAAGAAGTGATATTTGTGTAAGAATTTTAAAAAATATAATAAAGTTCTGTATTGTTGTTTATTTTTTTTGGAACTGGGTATTAAACCCTGGGCCTTCACACTAGGCTCATTTCTAGCTATTTGATGTTTGTTTATTGAGATGGCTTTTCACTAAGTTGCTAAGTTTGCCAGGCTGGGCTTGAATGTGTGATCTTTCTGCCTCAGCATCTCAGAGTGTTGGAGTTGCAGGTGTGTACCATCCCACCAGGCTTATTGCACATTTTTTAATAGCAAGGAAGTTTTTTGGGATGGGTAAGTTTGCACATGTGTTCAAAGTTCAGACTGCTAACTTCAGGAAGACAGGCCTTTTCTGTATTTGCTCTATACTTTCTCCCCTGGTTGCCAAGCATTGTGCCTCGCGCACACATCCAGGGCTGATTGAATAAGCATCTGGCATTACTGCCAATTTGGTCTTTGGCAGAAGAAGTGGAAATCTTTCTCAATACACGGAGAATATCCAGGATCTCCTGTGATTCTTTTCTTTGAAAACACAATCACACCATTGGAAAAGTTACGAAAATAGAAAAATGAAATCATTGGAGTAAAACACTTTCTATGCGATTAGAGACCTTTGTTTTGGATGAGCTGACACCCATTGAAACTTGGAGAGGGAGCTATTTTAGAAGCCAGGTGGCATTATGCAGTCTGTTTGCTTATCTTTTCATTTCCTCTCTTTTTTAGTGTCTCAAGTTATTTGCATAATAACAGATTCTTTGTTTTCCTGAAGTTCAGGTTTCCGCCTTGGGCCCCACATGAATTCCAAATCAGGAACAGGACAAGGATGTCCACTATTACCACTCCTCTTTAATATAGTTCTGGAAAATCCTAGGATTGTGATATCAAAATCATTTGTGCAGAAATGCCTCAATGGCTCTCAGATTTGGACCCAGTCTGGCTTAGTTATTGTTTTCGTATTAATACTGGTGGTTACTCATTGGGTTTTTCATTTTCTAAATGGTAGCTGAGGATCTTGGCACTAGCTCTCAAAGAGGCATTGGGAATAAAGAGGGAATGAGTGTGAAACAAATATATATGAGAGCAATGACATATGAAAACTGTAATGTAGGTAAAGCAGGCTGGTGCAGAGCACAGTGTGTGAATGGGGGAAAGGGTTGAATGGGAAATCATTTCTACTCTCTTCCAAATAATTTTATACTTATGGGAAATTTTATTACTAGCAAAGTTTTTAATAGTATTTCATCCATATTTCTGTCTCACTCATTTTGGACATTTTCTCGATAGTATTCCTGAATCAAGTTCATTATAATAGTCGATCAGAAATATTTGAGTTCTTACCATGGCTATAGTGTAGCTTGGGACCCACACTGAACAAGACAGGCTGCTTTCTTGGAGCCTAGGGTCTAGTGAGGCAAGTAGGCATAACCAGGTCATCACGGGACCAGAGATGCAGATGGAATCGCCATGTTGCGCTATGAGAGCAGAGTGCAAGATGCAAATGGAAAGAGGGAAGTGTGGGCTGGGGTCCCATCACAAGGTGTAGGAGGGCTTTCCTTACAATCCAGGTCACCTGGGTCAAGCCAGGTAAAGAATGGAGGACAGAACCTTCCACAAAGGCAGATGGCCCTTTGTAAAGCCCCTGGGGCAGGTCAGGATGGACCAAGAAATAGAAGATCTGCGTGGCTGCAAAGAGGCAGAACCTAGGAGCAGAGTATCAGTTGGGTCTTCGGAGGTAGGCAGGGGCTACATGGGACAGGCCAGAGTGAGGACTCATGAGTTTTATCCTATGTCCATGCGGAAATCCCTGGAGGGGGTCAGATGGGAATAGCAAATTAGACTTGCTTTATTTATAAGGAACATCAGGGTGAACCCACTCAGTAAAAGAACTCAGAGAATTTCTGTCCCTTCTCAAGCAGCTTATCATTCTTAGAAAGTTTAGTTCAGGGCCACATGTTATATGTACCCGGTAGGATCTTCACCATTGTGTTGTAGAATAATGGTCCCCATTTTTTTGTTGTTGTTGTTAATGAGTGGGCCAGGTAGCATAGTGAATGACCCCAGCGCGGGGACAGATGGATTCTGGATACGAGTCTTAAACTTTTTGAGATTCAATTTCCTTAATCGGTAAAACATGTTTGTGAGTATTTAATACAGCTGGAAAAAAAATGGTTCTATTAAGGGAATAGTAATATTTAAGTCTAAGAAAGAAGGTGTCCAGCACGTGTAAGAGGGACTCCTGACTATAATAATTAAATTTTACTCACAAGCTTAAAGAAATAATCTCATATATCAGCTTCCTGGCTTGTGTTTAGCACAAAATTCTTGGAATTATAAAATGTCCAACAGTTCTGTGATCCTGAAATGCATCTTACATCTCCTCTCTGAGTCTCTACTCCCAGTCCCTGTGTATCGCCTTTTTCTCCTGCCACCTAAACTGTGGTCTTGGCGACTTCACGTGGATCCCTTTTCTTCTCTTTCCTCTTCAATGGGTGTGATCTTCCCCCTCTTTCTTCCCATTTCCTTGGTGCTCTGTCTGATTCTCTGCTTCTTCCTTTTCCTTTCTCTTCTCTTCCCATCCATTGAGAATTCTGGTCCATGCTAACAGTCCCACTGACTTGTTCCTTAGCTGTACACAGAAGCAAGGAAGAAGTGCATTATTTGCACCAGAAAACTACTGAGTACAGCTCTTGAATAGGTTTATCCTTTGCTTTGATCTGTACCATATCAAATGATGGCTTTATTAGAACCAAAACAGATTTATTTTTCCCAGCTGCTTCGCAGCAGGTGTTATAATTTCTCGTCTCCTTGGAGAAAATTTTACTCCATAAATGCACACAGCATAATTCATTTAGCTACTTAATTCCTCTTCTTTCTTGGACTTAAATATTACTATTCCCCTAATAGGATAATTTTTATTTTTTAGAAAACACAGCTAAATGTTATACAGAAGTTAATAAAATGTAATTCCTAAAGGAGTTTGCATTTTAATAGAGAAACAGGTAACAATATATAACACTAAAATAATGATTTCATTATGATTATGAGAAGCGCAATAAGGAAGCTTACCTAGTCTTGGGAGGTCAGGAAATACCCACTTTGAAAAGTACTACTGAACATGAATTAAGAATGGATAGGAGGGGCCAGGGTTAGAGCTGAATGGCAGAGTATTTACCTGGAGTGCACAAGACACTGGGTTCCATCCTAGCACTGAAGGAGGGGAAAAAAGAATTGGTATAAGATAGGAAGCTTAAAGAAACAGTGCTTTTGGTGGGCATTGTGGTACATGCCTGTGATCCAAGTACTCTTGGAGATTGAGGCAGGAGGATTACAAATTTGAGCATACCCTGGGCAACTTACACAGTAACTTAGACAGACCCTGTCTCAAAATAAAAACTTTAAAAATATGATTTAAAAGCTGGGGATGTAGATGAGTAGAAAACCCCAGTACCAAGAAAGGGATAGAACCTAAATTAGTACTTAAATTGATCCAAAGTGATCAAGACTAATGATGTGGTAATAAGGAAGTATATGTGGCTTTATATTAGGGATGCAATGATCCAGGCGAGGGGATTCCTAATACCAGGAGGGTGTGTAGCAGAAGGCAGAGGCCAGACAATGGTTTTGCAAGACATTTTATATGCGGTTTATACTGCGGATGGCAACCTGGTGATTGAGGGCCAAACACTAAACATCGAAGGAATGCCGAGAGGAAGACTGAATATGAATTGAGAAAGAATGAATTATTGCAGCAAGCTTCTGTACTTGTCCCTGTCAGCCATGGAGGCACAGTTAGGCAAGACTGTCACTAGAGAGTCAGAGCTCTTACGTTCCTAGAGGTTCAGTAGTATTTAACGGAAGGAAGCAAGATTTCAAACACTGGTGCAAAAAATAATGCACATTTAAAAATAAAGGGATAAACTACATGAGCATCTGGAGAGAAAATTTGTGTTTCTATGGAAACCTCTCCTAAAATGTCTCCTTCAGGCAGTGGAGCCAACTTCCCAAAGGCCAGGGAGGAGTAGAATATGGGCTGAAGAAATCCTTCTTGGGTTGTCATGCTGAGTGCAACACAGGTAGCTAGATGGAGAGGGATTTGAGATGGGTAGGGTGTCTTACCCGATATTTCTTTTCTTTGGATGACTGGGTGAAGGGAGAAGGGGATCTGGGAGTGCCCAGGTTCATTTTCCTATAAGGGACTAAGGCAAGGATGCCCTGCATGAGATCAAGTTGCCAACAAAATGAAAGAAAATAGAAAACTATTGTTATAATTGGACCACCAAGAAATTATGTGCAGCTGGGTAGCAAAAACACAGGCATATGCTTGGAGCCCTTCCCTGCTTAGAGCACTGTAAGATAGGGATCGTGACACATCTCTAATATCACCTTGTATAATTCTCCCCCCTGCACTCAGCTTCAAAACTCTCCCTGCTCTTCATCAGATACCAAATGGGTTCCTCTTTCAGGGAGTTTGAACTTGCTCTTCTGGCGCTGTTTGCATTTCCTGTATTGTTTTCCCATGCACAGGTCTGTATAAGGTTGGCTTTTCTCATTCATCAGATTTGTGTCTTCAAAGAGCCATTTCTTGTACCTTCTGTCTAATGCAATTCCCTATTGTTCCCACTCCATAGCGCCTCCATCACCTCACCTGGTTATTTCATTTACACCATCTCCTATAAGCTGTTTATTTGTTTGTATTCTGCTGATAAGCTACTTCTCAGAATGTAAGCTCTGGAGTAACCCAGCCTGCCTGAAATCCTGAGGTCTGAGAAGAATGGAGCTTCACCTGGTAAATATTGGGTGAGCTTACTTACCCTCAAGAAGCTTGTGACATAGTAATCATTATAATGACAACTACTTTGTTATTAAAACATACACACTTGATATCAGATGTTACATGACCCTGGAATATTAAAGGTTAACTGATCTCCATTTAACTGATTTCTCCAAGGAGAAATCTGGCATGGAGTTCACTAATAACAGTAACACAAGCGTATTAAAACCAATACTAACAAGTCCCATTTATTAGGTGATTTCTTTGGCTAGGTTTTAACAGGTACGGTACTTTACATTTGTTATCTACCTGTAAAAACAACCTCTTAAGTAAGCCATAGGGTTTCAAATTTCTGATTAAGGAAATAGGACCTGAGAAGCTAACTATATAGAATTGGATTTTGAACAAAAGTTGGCCGAATTCTTAGGTCTAGGAGAATTCATTCAATCATTCATTCATTCATTCGTTCATTCTACGTATAGAACTTTGGGAGATAAGACATGAACCTTTCTGAGATAAGAAAATATGTGGGAGGAGAACAGATGCCAGACTAAGAGAAGCATGGTCCATGTAGGGGTGTAGGGAGAAATGCATGTAGGATTCCATGAGGGAAGTATCACAGTGCTCAAATAACGGGCTGAGTTCCAATACACACTTGCATGTCCCATCTCTGAGACTGAAAGTGCCTGGGGCTCCTGGGTGTGGTTGTGATGAGACTTGATGAAGATGAGGTCTGCTGAATAGGCGTGGATCATGTGATATAAAATCTTTGAATCCCACAATCAGTGTAATACAGAATATTTTTTATCTACTTATAGATTGTCCAATCACATTAGCCTACCTCACTTTATGTCTGTGGAATGCTTGGCAACTTATGGAGTGAATTTATCAACATCCATATCCCTTTTTCCACCCATGTATTATTATAGTGATTTTCAGAAAAAGAAAACAAGGCTCAGGAGATCCTTGCCTGGCTAGGGCTGCAGCAGTGTTAGCTCCGGAACCCAGTATCTTTTGGTGTTGCCCTTTTCTTTATGCAAATCGCTCTCCATGTTGAAAAAAAAAATCTTCTTTATATTGGTCTAAAACACTGTCCTATACCTTTCTTTTTATAGTTAAAAGTTAAAGATAAAAATGATGAATCCTTTTTATGAAATTGATGTAGCTGTCAGGATTCATTCTTTAAAGCATAAGTAAAATTTCCAAGAAAGAAAAATCTTATACCATGTTCTTCCTTTAAACATATTGGATTTAATTCCTTTGTTGAAGTATTTTTAAAAGAAAAAAAAATTATCTAGTTTTATTGTGTTTTCTATAAATGATATTCAACATGAAATTTCTCCATTTTTTTCCATAAACTGATGAGTCATTCTTCTGCTTATTTTTGTGAGGATATTGGCAAGCGTATAACCTCTGAGTGATCTTTATATTCATTATCATTCTTCCTTCCTTTCTCCCTTCCCCCATTAATGGTATGAATAATAATATCTTTCAGTCTGTTTGAAGAATTTATTGTGAGATCCAACAATACAGATGTGAAAACGCCATGTAAACTACAAAGCATTGTATAATTCTGAGTAATAATCTTTCTTTGATCACTGACTCATACCCTGCTAAGTGTGTCTTTTTCTAGAACTATTCCTCAGTGAATGCAGCTTCAGATCCCTTCACTACTGTATGCTTCCAGAGAAGAACTGGGCTTTTAGTTCCATGTCTCTGAAATGCCCCCTTTGTGTTCCCAGGACTCTTGCCAAGTCAGGAGGACACTGTGAGTAGGCCAGGACCCAAATGTCTGGGTAAGAACTTTCTAAAGGATAGTGGGAAACAGGAAATCTAGGGTTATCTGTAGAAAGTGTCTTCCTGCCTATATGCTGAATCAGCTGTTTCTTAGAATGGTGGTCATGCGATAGACAAAGCATGAAGTGAAGCAAGCTAATGCTATCACTGCTATCTAGCTTATTCTGTACCCCCCTGCACAGTAACTGAGTGTGGTAGCTATACTCCAGCCAGACGCCACTGGACATGCTCTGTACCTCTGGCAACTCTCCTGTATAGTGCACTGCCACTAGAGCCTATCCTTTTTTTTAAAACCTGGAAGCTTCAGTGAACCCTATCCTTTTGTGTAAATATCTCAATAAACTGTGTGTCTCATGATCTATCTCAAGGTATTTTCTCAAGTATTCTGGCAACCTACTCCACTGCCCAGTGCAGCTAGACTTGTGGATAAAACACCTACTCTTTAATTTGCTTGCATTTGTCAGTGTCTCCTTTAACTGCCTGTTTTAGAAATAATAATTCTACAATGCACAGGAGAAGGAAAGGCACAGTTGCATTACGCTGGGTTGTAAGTGCCTGTCTCACTGTGGCTGGGATCCGGAAATGTGTGATTCAGGAATCACAAATGGGCAGCCCATGGGGGAGAATGGGAGTACAGAAATGTGTTTAATATGGTTAATATATTTAATCCAGTAAAAATATCGAGTCGATTTCAAAAGCTGGAAATATATACAGAGCATCCATATTTATAGCTTATTTTGAAAAATTAGCAACACTACTTTTATGCCTCACTCCTTATCCATGTTAGTCAGGGCATAACCCTTCCCACGGAGCATGACTTTCCTCATTTACACATTATCTACCATGTCTTTGTGAAACCAGGTCCCACTGGCAACTTCTACTCACTGTTATATTTGACTTGCTGTTTTCCTTACTGGATAAATGAAAGATCAGTTAAGAGAGATGCCATGTTTCTGAAGGCCAGACAGATTATTTCATTATGAAAGAATATTCCTGTGTTTCACATTCCAGCAAAGTGTCTCTGTATCTTGTTTTTCCTCATACCTGGACTAGCTCATGCATTTGCTTTAATTGTCTGTCTCCTGGAGGTATTTGATGCTTTGCCTTGCCATTACGCTTTCGTATTGGTCACCCTTTCCATATGGATAAAGGATATAGCTAGTGTGCTATATTTATTCTCCCACCCCCAGAAGGTTACCCTTTCAGCTGTATCATGCCTCATTGCCTCCGCATTTCCCGGGGGAGATGTGTGTTTCTGATCCCAAGCTCTGGGGGCACTTATTCCACATCATTGCCTTCTTACCTCCACCAAACAGAACCCTGGGTCTGTCAGAAATTCTCCCACAGCCAGGACATCTTCTCTGCCTTGGATGTACGGATGCTCATTTTTGTCGTTCAGTACTCTAAATGGTCCATATCTATGTTTTGTAGGAGCGTAGCAAGGATATTCTAACAAAAATGTGCTTTTGTTAAAAAAAAAGTATACTTTGGAATATTTCAAGAAAATCCAAAATAATAGCCACGCACACCCCCAAAATAATTTTCTTTGAGAACTGAATAGAATGTATACTGCTTATCTTTTTCCTGACCTTTTTATTTTCTAAGTTAGCCATATCACACTTAAGACCATTGCGATTAGAAAATGAAAGTGTGACTAAAAAAAGTGAAGGTGTATTGCATATCTCATTTGAATGTTATTTTGAAAAGGAATTTAGGTTAGCAAATAAGAAGTAAAACATGGATCTGAAACAAAGAATTTTTGTTCCCCTATCCCCTGACCTATACACCTTGTCAGGCTCTGACCCATTGACTAAAATCTTGGGTTCTTAAATCGCTTTTTTCCTTTTGGGGGGCTTTTGTACTGTTGCCCCAGAATGTTTTTTCCACCATTGGCGTTCTAAGATGTAAATGATCGTTGTCTTTGCTTTCTCCATTCCCTGATGGTTGAATAGTGCAGTTCCATGGTCAGGTAAATAACACAATCGGATGAAGAGATCAGGCTGTGAGACAGAAGGTTCCAGGGACCGTGATAAGCTGGGCGGTGCAGAGTCTGTCTGAAGATAATAGTCAGCTTGGCCGTACTAGGATCCATCAGGACTCTAGGTCTAGTTTAACCTTAGTTAATGACTTTCCTCATGAATATCCAAGTCAGAAATAAGAGATGTCCTGATTATTTTTACATGCTGTATTCATAAGCAGTAGTGTGTAAACCCTGATAGAATGTGGAAAGTGGTTACTTGTTGCCAACAATGAGTCTTTGTAAGTCATTTAGCTCCTCCAGGCTTCATTTCCAACATATTGGGGGAGAAAAAATAGTTTGTATCTACCTGGAAAAATTATGGTAGGCTAAATGTCAAACAGAATAACATATTAAAATACCATCATCCCTCAGTAATTGCAGGGAATTGGATATCAGAACCTGCCCACAAACAACAAAATCTGTGCAGGATCTAATTCTTTATACAAAATGGCATACTTTTTGCATATAACCCATGCATACCCTCCCATATACTTTAAATCATCTCTAGATTACTGATAATACTTATCCAATTTAAATGCCTTGAAAATAGTTCTTATTTAGAGGGAACTGCCGAGGAAAAAAGTGTTCGCACAAGCTCAGTACATGTGCACTTAAAAAAATCTTCAATCCATTCTTGGTTGAATCCATGGATGTGGATACCAAGAATAGTGAGGGCTGGATATAAAAGACTATGTATTGAATACTTCCTCTGTTGGAGCTCTATGGATGCCTAAGAGGAGGGAACCAGAGTTCTTAGTTGCAAACTGCAGAAACTAACTCTCTCACTGAACTGAGAGGAATTTAACTGTGAAGGTTGAAGAAGCAGCCTCAGGCCATGCAGCCAAGAGTATCATCTAAAACCACACGGTAGGCTGGGTCAAGATGTTACCACTGTTGGACATCAGATGCCTCCCGTTCTGCTGTTAAAGGCAGCAATCTTATGCATTACCCTCACAAGTGCAGTGCCCCCCTTTGCCAACCATTGCAGATGCCCTCGCCTCTTCCCATCACTCAGGTATAGTTCATCATTTATTATTGGTAAGTCTGACTGGTAGGTCCAGGGTCTGGCACCTGTGCTTTATCCAGAGAAAGAGTTGAAAAGAGATTATATGGCCTCTTAGCTCCTAAGGAGAGAGGCTCAGGTTACACTTTGTGTAGTACAGGATTCCCTAAAGTAAGGAATTTAGACACTGAGTACCAAAAAGAAAGAGCAATGTCCCCTGTAGCTGCAATCTTCATATAATCTAAAGTATAACTTAAAAATATGAGCATGTTTTAAATATACACAGTTGTAACTCACTATGATTACATACTAAGAGACATTTGACCTGCTGACTACTCTGAATTTGTCCAGAAAGATTCCCCCGTATAAAGGTTGTCCCACGATTTTCTCATGTAAGGTCCACTCTGCTCCTGGAGTCCCTGGGTCTCTATTTTCCCATTGTTTCTGGTCTTTTCTCATCTGCAAGTAGTGAGCTGACCAGGAGGCAGTGATTATCACTAAGAATAGAAAGCTAAAAACACCCTGGGGAGAAAGCGGGCTCCCTCCTTGCTGTATGGAGCCAGGCAATCTGCAATCCATCTTCCCTGTCTACGCTTCATTACCACACCTTTGCCTTTCCCTGGCGCACCTGGTGTGGTGACACTGTTTCAAAAGTTTGCAAATTAGTGAGAAAGACCTTATGTAGTTGAGACTGAACTTTAGGTGGTTAGTTTCCCTCCTAACTTCTGCAGAAATCCCATGACAGTGAATCCCATGACAACTTCTGAACAATCCCCAAGGGACCATAAACTCTTTGAAGTCAGGGATTGTGTCTTTCATTCTCATCATTGTATTCTCTGTGAATAGGACCCTGAGTGGCTCATGACTAGCAGTGAAATATTTGTGGAATGAATGATAATGCATTGGTCAGCTTTTTCGGTACTTGCAAATGACTTTGGTGTTGCTGAAGGGGGTATTAAGTGGAGCCTATAACTGAAATCTCAGAGTGCCTTCAGGAGTAGGTAGGGCCTGGAGGATTCCGTGCTCTCTCCATCCCAAGCCTTCTCCCCAGAGTTGTATTCTTCCTAAGGCATATCTTTACTCTAACCTTCCCTAACAACTCCAGGCCTAGCAACTCCAAGATAAAAAAACAAAAGAACTTTTTTATTAGTATATATTGGCAGTACATGCAATTTACAATCATCTTGGGGAGTCAGAATATGTACATAATACAGCTTGATTTTTTTTTAACCCTCTTCCTCTTCTGTCCTGCCTCCCTCCCTTGTCTCGTTCTATCCATCCTTTATTGTACTCTTTGTTTTACTTAGCCTTTTTCAAATGAGAGATACTATATGGTATATAAGCTTGGTGTAAGATTTATTGCATTCAATACTATATTTTTCAGGTGCATCCATTTTTCTATGAATGTCTCAACCTGTCCTTCTTTATAGCAAAGTAATATTCCACTATACATAGATACCACATTTTCTTTATCCAAGCATCTTTGATGGATAGCTTCTTCTAGCATTTCACTGTTATAAATTGTGCTGCTATAACCATTGGTATGTGTGTATCACTTTAGTGTGACGTCTTTAGCCCTTTGGGGAAGATATTTAGAAGGGGGATAGCTGAGTCACATGGAATTTGTAATTTTAGTTCTTCGAGGAATTCCATATTGATTTCCATAATGGTTATACTAGTTTATATTCCAGGCAATAATGTAGGAGGATTCCTTGTTTCACTGCAGGTGCACCAGCATTTGTTATTTTTTGATTTATTGATAATTGCTATTCTTTCTCATGTGAGATGAAATCTTAGCATTATTTTAATTTGCATTTTTCTAATGGCCAGGAATGTTGAAGATTTTCTCACATATTGGTCAGTCATTTGTATTCCTTCCTCAGAGAAGTGTCTATTCATTTCACTTGCCTAATTCTTGAGTGGGTCTTTTATTTTAGGTGGTCTAATTTTTTAGTTCAGTATATATTCTAGATATTAGTCCTCTGTCTGAGGAATAGGTGGCAATTTTTTTTCCCCATTCTGTAGGTTGTCTCTTTACTAATTGATTTATTTGCTGTGTAGAAGTTATTATTATTTTTTTATGTAATCCTGTTTTTTGGTTCTTGCTGTTATTTCTTGTGCAATTGCAGTTCTGTTGAAAAAAATCCTTTTCTATATCTATGACTTCAAGTGTTTTACCTATTTTATCTTTCATCCTTTGATTTTTAGTCTACTTCTTTTTGGTTAGATGAGTTTCTTGAATGCAACAGACTGTTGGATTCTATTTTTTTAAATCCAGTCTGCTAATCTGTGTCATTCAATTAGAGAGTTGAGGCTATAAACATTGAGAGATATTATTGAGATGTGTGGGTTATTTACTATCATTGCATTCTTTCTCTATTGGTGACTTTTTTTTCTGTCATTTTTTGGTTATTGTTGTCTATCCAGTTTTTGTAGTTTCTATCTAGTATATTCTTGAGTGTTTTCTGGAATGCTGGTTTTGTAGTTATATATCTCTTGAGCTGGTCTTTTTCATGAAATGAACTTATTTCTTTATCTATTTGGAAGGAAAGTTTTGCTGGCTATGTTAATTCAGGTTGCAATTTGTTTCCTCTTAGGGATTAAAATATTTTTTTCTAAGCTCTTCTGCCCTTTATGGGTTATGTTTAGAAGTCAGCTGTAATTCTACTGAATTTATCTTTATATGTGACTTTTTGTTTTTCTCTGCTTTTAAAATAAATTTTTGTTGGATATCTGGCAATTTAATATGCATATGTCTTAGTGAGCTTCTTTTATCATCATGCATAGTTTTTTGATGCTCTGGAAGCCTTGCTCACTTTATGTTGAAATCTTTTCTTATATTTGGAAATTTTTCTGCTATAATTTCTGTAAATATATTAATAATTCCTTTAAATTATCATCTAGCTTTTATCTAACTCTAATTAGCCTTAGGTTGGTCATTTTAGTGTCATCTAGTAGCTGTTGAATTGTCTTTCCTTGTTCTTTGTGTGTGTGTTTGTGTGTGTGTGTGTGTGTGTGTCTGTGTAAGGCTTCCCTTAACTTCATGATTTACCATTTTGTCCTCAATTTCAGACACTCCATCTTCACATTGGTCATTTCTGAAATTTGTGAATTCTATACAGTTTTTTATTTCAGGTATTTCTGTCTCATATCTTTTTAAGTATTTTATATCTTTGATAAATAAGTCATTCATGTTTTGAACTGACTTGGTCAGCTCTTCTAAATTTTACTATTTTTTCTCATAACCACTTTGGACACTTTGCATGATATTTCTGTGAACTTTGGGCTTATTTACTTTTTGAACTCATCTAGTTTCTTAAAGAGCTCTGGTACCTGGTATTTGCTTTCCTCTTGAATGTGTCCTGTTGATATTCCATAGGAGAACTGAGAGATGTTAGGGGTCTTCTGTTGCTGGATTTCTCATTGTGTGTATATGTATATTCTCCTACTATTTATGGCTCCCAGGAAATACAGATATTTGTATAGAGAGTAAAACAATTGACAGCCACTACTATGTCACATTGCTGATAAGAAATAAGTTCAGTGGCATCAGTGGGATCGAATGTCAAGTGGATATTGACAAACCCTAGGAACCACTCATGAACATCCCTTAATCAAAAAAAGAGGACTATACTTTAGTGAAGGCAATTAGACCCCCTGTATATTGGCCTAGAGTACTTCAGGCCACTAATTTCCATTGGGTGTAGGTACCAGTGCCAGTCCTCAAAGATACCACTAGACTAACTGCCTTCTCCTTTGCACTCCTCCTCTGATGCTTCTATTACTCTCCAAGCCTGGCCTCTCCCAGTGGAATACAGGTCCACTGAACTTCCTGGTCTCATCCCAGGCCTCCCAGGGAAACCCACAAAATCCCTATTTAGCTCTCCCTTCAACAAACCTATCTCCCAAGGCTGTTTCTCACTTGGTCTCTGTGGTAGGATAACACTTAAATTCTGAAGTGAAACTCTCTTTCTGTGTTGTTGGTGTTTGATGAGGTCAGTCTGTTTGTTGTCATCTCTGTTGTGGAGACCCCAGGAGGGGGGAATCATAGGCTGGGGGATGGGTGTGAGCAGTCTGGGTATCCTTCCTGGCTTAGCACTTGGTGCCCAGTGTGGGGAGAAAGGGCAGTAGTGTTGGCTTAAAAAAAAAAAAAAAAATTTTATCCCTAGTATTTCTAGATGGAGGCAATGAGGCTCTTGGGGTAGGCTGTTGATTGTTTTAGTCTGCCCTGCACATTGACCCTTGAAGTCCAGGTAAGCCTGACCAAGTTCCATGAACAGGGAGTGTAGGAATTGGGAGTCCCTAAAGAAGAATTGAGATGTTATTACCTGTAGGTAGGAAAGTAGATGCTCATTACATTACGTTCAATGGTATCTCCCTAGCACGTGTGTCTACCTAGAACCTGTGAATATGATCTTATTTGGAAGAAGGGTCTTGACATATGTAACTAAGGATCTCAAAATGAGATTATCCTAAGTTTCGATGGACCCTAAATTCAACAATGAGTGTCCTTAGAAGAGAAGGTGAGAAGACACATGCAGAAGGCCATGGAAACATGGGGGCACAGGTTGGGTGGATGAATCTTTAACTCATGGAATGAAAAGGATGCTGGTGTTCACCAGAAACCAGGAGAAAGACATGGCCCAAATTCTCCTTAAAAGCCTCCAGAAGCAATCAGCACTGCTGATACCTTGAGTTTTAAATTGCCTGGTTCCAAAACTGTGAAAGAAAAATCTCTAGGTTTTTAGCTACTAGTTTGTGATATTTATCACAGCCCTAGGAAACTAGTATATAAAAACAATCGAGGTTAGTAAAATCACCAAGTATGAGTTGGTCTCATCTGGAGTGTTACACCAAAAGCCAAATAACTACCAAGACACCAGGTTGAGCTTTGTATTTATTCCAGGCTATGTCTATTTGCCTCTCAAGCTGGTCCATTCAGTGTCCAGCTGTGCTGTTAGCCCCTTTGGATATACCTCTTTAAACAGACAATACAAACTCAGGGTACACATTTCATCAATGGAAAGAAAGGTGACAGAAAGGCCCAAAGGTCTGTGGAATCTGTGTTGCAGCAGGCACATGAGTAGTGGCTGTGGAACAAGGCTGCTCTTCTGTCTTGACACCACAATGTTTTCATCCATCAATTTGTGGCTCTGAAGATACACAAACTTTACCTCGGGACAGCTGAGGCTGCGGTTTCTGCTAAGTGGTTCAAGAGTGGCTGCGCTGGTTGTCCAAATCCAGGTGCTAAGGAGGCTGGATTCATTAAAAAGGGAAGAGGGAAATAAACACACATTGCTGCTAGCTGCGATCTGAATGTTTTGGGGGTGGTAAGAGCTGCGTCTCCTTTTTTTTTCCTTTTCTTCCTCTAAGAATAGGAAACAGCTGATCTCTGTGCTGATTCTTACAAGTGTGCTATTTTTCCAGCTCATTAGCTGCATTTGATTTCCTTTTCTTGGGGCCACAAACAGCCCTGGCAGGAGTGAAGATGCCAGCACGGCTGGGTTCTCAGGGGTTGGCAGCTTGTGTGCAGAGCAAAGCCAATAAGACTGGGGCCCAGATATCCAGCATGCAGATGTCAGGATAGGAAAGAAGGGATTCAAGTAGCCCTGGCTTTTTATTTTGTGTTTTTGTGTCCGGTGGAGGAATATACAAGGAAATGAACCAGAAAAATGATTAAGCCTTTATGCCACCTTCAGGACAACACAAGTTGCTTTTCTAGCCAGATTAAACAATGTTGGTTTGTTTTAGATCCCTCATAAGAAGTAGAGAGGGAGGGAAGGAAGGAAAGAATAAAAAGAAAAAAGGAATAGATTTTTTGAGTTAAAATAGAAAAGTCCATGTGTACCTGGTGCACATATGTACCTAACACACCCAGCAGGAATTATTGGAAATAACCATGCAAAAGAACATCATCAATTTTTTGTATCTGTCTTATCAGATATAAAGAGCGTTAGTTAAAAAATGCAAAATAAATACAAGGGTGCCTTTAGCCTGTCAAAGCATGAACGGCAAAGTCAAATATCATTAAATTTTATATTTTTAAAAGTAACTGCGTTGAAGCCAGGTGTGGTGGCCCACACCTATAATCCCAACACTGGCATGCTGAAACAGAAGGCTTACAAGTACAAACACAGCCTGCATAACAGAAAGAACAGGAAAAGAATGAAAGAAAGGACTGGGGATGTAGTTCAGTGTGAAGGCACTGGGTTCAATCCCCAGTACTGGAAAAAAGTACATTGCATTGATTTGGAGGTGGGTATTGAGGAGGAATTGCATTCCACAAGGGAAATAATAGTCAAATCAGTTTAATGCTGTCTGTAGCACTCAGCCTTCAGCTTCCTATGGCACTTTTATATTGCCGTGTTCTTCACAAAGCTATCTTGGATAGATTTCCAACCTTTCATGCCAACCTTTACTTACCTATCTCCTTTCTTCTAACAGCTTCCCTTCTTTAAAAGTGACTTAAAAAAAAAAAGTTGAATTACTACTTCTACAAGGACGAAAAACTGTAAGAGGCAAATATTACTACTGCGGACCTGTGGAAGGAAAGATAATTCCATTAGCCAGTTGGAAAGTCTGAATTTGTTGTTTGCTTTCCTTTCAAGGTCAAAGCAACATTATATCGTTCAGGTGCTGTGATATCTTGAACTAACTGTTCATCAAGTGCTTCTAAGTAGGACACTATGTATAGCTGTGAGTTTACAAAACCACAAGTCCTCTCTAATGACAGCTTCCTTTTGTCCCTAAGGTGTTAATACCTTGTGACTTATTAATGGTGGTTTCCTGGACGAGGTTACCTGGAAGACGAGGCAGGCGAGTGGCCTCAGAGGCATCACTAATCCTGAGTGGGCCTCTTCCATTTCCATTCTCTGGAACGTGAGGTGCCTTACGCCATGATTGCTGAGATCCCTTGGGGCTCAGGAATTCCACAATTCTGTCATTAGAGTTATTCCAATGGCTACGGATAATAAAAAATAATTATCTTCAGTTTCCTGAACACTAGCTACGTGCCGGGGGTTATCCTAAGTCTCTAGCAGTCCCTGTTCGATCTAACCATCGCACCACACCTAATAACTAAGAAAATATTCTTATATCCCCATTTTATGTGTGAGAAGACTGAGGCTTAGGGAAATTAACCAATGGGCTGTTCTTCCTTGAGTTCATGATCTTCACAGCTGCACTCTACTGTAAATTTCGTCCTAGCTTATGTTCATCTTACCAAATGGGATTTAAATTAATGAGATTTTACTGAACTAAGGAACATTTCTCCCTTAATGTCTTCCCATCCATCCTGCTAATTGGTCTTATAATTTCAGGTTCAGAGGCTTTTATCCTGCTCAACTTAGAGGGATGAGGGTGGCAAAAATGGCACAGTACCTGAAATGCTTCTTTTGACCTTTCTCTTCAGCATCTTCGCTCAGAGTTAAATTCCTCTGTATTAGACAGGAAGGAATGCCAATCCCCATAGACTGTGACTCACCAGATGGTTCTCTTGTTCTAAACCCCAACGTCCCTCTACCCATCTCCTCCAATACATTTATTAATGACCAAGTAAACTGACATCCTATTTTTGTCCACTGATCAGATCTCCTAAATAACTGCACTTCAGGGCATTTACTTTATGTGCTTTTCCTTCTTGTAAAGTTAAGGGAAGGGTGCATTCCAGCTCAGATGATCCATTCCCAGTTCTTTAGGGGGAGAAATACTCTGCAGGTTTCCTTATTTAGATGGCAACATAGCTATTCAGCCTTCTCGTGTTCTCAGTCACTTCTCACTTAATTTCTCTCACTCTCAGTATTCCTCCTTCTTGGGTTCCCTCCCCCTCATGTTTTAGTGCTGGCATCCTCTACATACATCCTAGAGAGAGCCTTTGGACGTTTTTATTCCTGCAGCCTCCAGAGAAATACATTGCCTTGGGGAGGGAGCCTCAGCCAGGTTCATACAGGGCAATCAGGAGCCTCCTGGAGCTTAATGCAAGGCAGTAGGTGTTGCTTTTCAGATTATTTTTTGCCACTCTGGCTATCTTGGGTAATTTTTTCAAAGAACTCCAATGGTATATTCTTTGGACTTTTATTCTAAGACAAAAAAGAAAATAAGGAAGAAAGAGCCCACACATTGCCCTGGAGAAATTAAGCAGGACACATGGCAGTTACTGTTGCTAATGCCCAGGCTCTTATACCTATGATATTTTCCTTTACCTTTTTGTGAAACTTCATCACATGGGAGAAAAGTGGAGAATGGTATTTTGATGCTAGTTTCTCAAAATTTGTTCATTTTTGCATCTCCTGAGCCAGTCCAAAAGCACCTTGGATTGTACAGTATGGAAGATAGCAAACTAAAAAAAAAAAAAAATGATAATTATTTGTTGCTCCTTAGATACCAGACATTTGGCCAAGTGTTGTATGCGCATCAGTGCCTTTATTCTAACAGCAGCTCTGTCTGGTAGGTAACAGTACTCATGTCCTCACTTACATATGGAGGTACACTTGGAAAATTACTTAACCTAAGGTCATAGCAGTATTGACTGGAGGAAAGGATGGTGGAACACAGGTCTGTGTAACTTTATCCCACCATGAACCAAGCTGAAGCACATCGGTTTTTCATTAGCCCTCTGGTAGATAAACACTGGGCTTTAGGAAGCAGACAACACTACTAGAAGCATTGTGGCCTCCATCAAGGGGAGGGAACATTTTGGTGCAGCTCAGTGAAACTGAGGCATCACACACCTTTAACAATCTGGCAGTATCTAATGAAGATGAGAACGTTCATGTACCATCACCAGACACTGCATTTCTCAGTATATATCCTAGAAAAAGTAGAATACTGTACGTGAGAAAACATGTCTAAAAATGCCTATTGCCTCATCATTCTCATGGTAGAAACTGGAAACAATTTAATGACCACTGGTGGATGAATGGATTCATAAATTTGATGACTTCATGCAGTGCAATTCTACTTGACACTTACAAGTGAATCAGGTCTACATGAGTCGACACCTATTCAGAATCAAACATGTAGCCTCGAAAAAACAAGTGGTAAAAAGACATGACCCTTATAAAAAATTTAGAATGCACAAAATATCACATTAGTTATCTATTAGCTGTGAGCACATCTACATAATTAAAATAAAGACACTGGTGGAAGGGATGCACATGTACTTTATGATTGTGGTTTCTCCCAGGGAGAGAGAATGCAGTGGGGAATGGTGCAGTGGTGGTAGAGGATAGGGGTTTTTACTACTTCTTTAATACATTTCTCCCAAGTAGAAACTGAAAAAATTATGAGAAACTATGAGATGGTCAAGTCCAGATGATAAGCCAATAATTGTATCTCCCTAGTGTCTCATTCTCTGTGCTGTGTTATGTGTTAATATTAGTTTGTAACAATTCTTTTTCAGTACAAGTGAGAAAGGGCATCAGAAGGGTTTTCAAAGACAAGGTGTGTGTGTGCATTTGTGTGTGTGTGTGTGTGTGTGTGTGTGCATGTGCCCTACCCAGCCTCTACTATGCAATAGCATCTTCCAGCGCATTCCCTGGGATTTCAGGCAGGTGGCAAATGTGAGGGGCAGCTGGCTGAAGCTTCTCTGCATTCGAGACGATCTCCTGTCCAAGTCCACGTCTCAGTGCCAGCCAGGACGGCTCCCCAACCAGACCTGCTAAGGTTTTTCTCATCTGATTTTAAAAGGCAAAAGTTCTTATCACTCCGCAGGGCGGAAAATCAGTCATGAGTTCATTTCTCTTGAAGTCTAGACTAAATGTTGTGGCTCCTCTTCTGCCCACTCTAATTCTGTCTGAAGTGCTTGGGCAATTCTGAGCTCTCTGGAGAGAGAAACGTGCCTTGCCAGAGCAAATTGGGCAGGGCATTCTATAGCTCTTGTCGCTAAACCCCTGAGGTCCTCCCTGTCCTTTAGGTTGCTGAATGTGCCAGGCAATGTGGCTCACCCTTTCTGATGCCTGCTGCCCATTCCAAAGTCTCTATCCTAATCCACAAATATATCTCATGTCTGTTTTAGTCAGGACTTTGCCCAATTATTCTGAGCAATCTGTCTTCTCCTCCACCTCTCCCCCTTCCCTCTGTTACTTACTATTCTGTCTTCCTCTCTTACCTTTCTCTCATTTCTCTCTTGTCCCCTCATTTTCCTCCTGTGCCCTTTTCTCTTCCTCCAGAGGGCTGGCTACAGGGCTCCAGTAGTTGGTTCTTCCTCCAGTCCAGTTATAGGAGCTCATAAAAATCCATATCCATTAAACACTGTTTTATTTCTGTTCTTGTCCATTGAGAACCTTATAAATTCATAGAAACTTTGGCCCAACTACTAAAAGAGGTACATTCAGGACTTTGTTCAGGCTTGAATTCCTTACATGGTCTTGATCAAGTAGGTCCAATACCCTTCGTCTGCTGCCAGGTATTATAAAGACCCATGAGTGTGTGTGTGAAGTACCTGAGACCAACAGAGAGGGAGATGAAAATGTCAGGTTTGCTGTAAATTCTCTGTCAGGTTGACACAAGCTGCTGGCAGGGCTAAGGGTGATTCCCATCAACATCTGTTGTTCTTACATAGCACGTATCTTCTTCCCTGTGAAAGTATTCTGGTTAAGTAAGAATCTCTAAGAGGGGAATCTTTTAGATATACATGTGACTGGGGCAACATTTCTTTCTTTTCTTTGAAAAAAAACAGGGAAGATTTAGTTTATCTGTAGTATATGAAGACTTTTAGATAATGAAGGAAAACACGTCTTCCTAATAAGTCTTTAAGTAACTATGGAGAATGACTTTTGTTAACACAGCTGAGGCCACAAGTGATCATGGCCGTACCCGGGTAAGTCTTCTAGCAAGTGTTGATTGGGAAGCAGTATATTTACGAGTCAAGAATCAGTGGCCAGTTAGTTCTCTTCCAGAGGATCTTAAATTGCAGTGATGGGGACCTGATCCATGGCAGGAAATTCAAGTATAATTTGTTGAGTTAGAAGCAAGGTCATTTTGCTGGACTATCATAAGATTTTTTTTTTTTTTTTTCGGCCTAGGGCACCTCCACACTGAGACACATTCCTGGCCATTGTTAAATTACATATTTTATTTTGAAATAGGGCATCCAGGTTGGGCTTGAACTTGAGCTCCTTCCGCTCAGTCTCTAGGAGTGCTGGGATTACAGGCTTGAACCACTACTCCCTGCTAACTAAATGGAGTAACATATGTGGGATGCTTTGAGACTAAGAACTCGAGACTAACATTAAAGAGCTGATACTTCCTTCATTCATCCTGAGAGAGACAAGAGGCCCAATTCTTCCCATTCCCTGGATCTGACTAGTGGCTCTTAAGCCTCTCCGCTGCTCTCTGCACTGCTACCTCCCCTCTGAGGAGCAACACAAATACCATACCTAATGACAAAGACTGAAGAGGAACCAGGGCCCATTGCTAACATTCTCCAAGGTCTGTTTAGTCCCAGCAGGCCATAATTAACACTACAGTTCTTCCTGGAGATGCCAAAACATTTGTTTGGCCAAGCGATTATTGTGGAAGCATCAGAACTGTGTACAAAACTTTCCCCATGGCAGCTGAGCCAGTCCTAAACACCCTGCCTCTGCCCAGAATATGGGGGCCCTGTTTGCAACAGTCCTCAGCAACACACCCATCCCAGGTGGCTCTGCCTTAGGGCTGCTCTGGATGGTTCCATACTGCAAATGACCCCAGCTTCTCTGACATTACTCCAAAAGCCTTAGAAAGGCATGCAAAATGCAGAAGACCCACGTTCGCATGATCCATTCCTCTATACAGTGCTCCCTCATTCCTCTGGGGTCAGTCTGGAGACTCCCTCTTCTGCTCTATCTGCCCTGCAGCAGTGCATGGGGCCCAACAAAGGCTTTGCACAGGTGCTCCTATTCCCTGCTGGTAATTTTATCGGGTAGAGTGGGCTAAGGGGGCAGCACTAAAAGGTTTTTGTAATGCCAGGGTTTATTGACCCTGAAGAGACTGAAGATCTATAGGAGGCTGGGCCTAGGGATACAAGCCAAGGGCAGGGCAGAAGCCAAGCTGGAACCAGGCCTGAGGCCACTAGAAAAGGCTGGGGAAGAAGCCTGGGCAGGGTCTAGGCCACCAGCCTAGGACGAGCTAAATCCCAGGGGGAGCCTGAGGCCTGAGTCCCAAAGTCTGAGGCCACTGGCAAAGGAGAAAGAAAAAGGTTGAGATGTGAGGTCACAGAGAGTCAGTGGAGGCTGGGACAGGATAGCTCAGAGAAGCATCAAGAGTTGGGGTAGGGCTCAAGAAAACCACAAATGGGGCTTACAAGCTTTGGCTATGGGGGTGAGCAGTTTCTAGGGCAGTGGTGGCGAATCTATGGCATGGCTATTATTCTTTTAAGACAGAAGATGTTAATGTAACTAACTAAACTGAAACTTCAGCATCCAGTGCCCTGTTGGCACTTTGCAATAAGTAAGTGGGTTCTCTGTTGCAATTGGCACTCGATCTCTAAAAGGTTCGCCATCACTGCACTAGGAGCTGTAACTATGAGAAACTACATCAGAGCTGAGAGTTGCTGACGGTCAAGGCTCCCAGCTGTGGCACTAAGAGCTGAGAATCACTGGCACTCAAAGCCAGGAGCCACTAACCTCAAGAGAGTAGCACTTTACCAATGGGATATGTCCATTGTGATGGGACAAAAAGAATCCTCAGCTGATTGTTAACAATCTGTGTGTACCAGTGCCTCACCCAGGACCTGGGCACAATAAATATGTGACACAATATGTGCACATTAAATATGTGACAATGGAGTGAGTGAAAAAGTACCTGACACAAAAAGTACTCAATTTATAGAGCTGTGCGTGGTGGAACACACCTGCGATTTCACGCTGGTAAGGCTCAGACAGGAGGATGACAAGTTAAAGCTCAGCCTGAGAATTTAGCAACTTAGTGGAGCCCTGTCTCAAAAAATAAATAAAATTAAAAAAGAGATGAGGGTGTCACTCAGCGCAAAGCCCCTGGATTAATCCCCAGTACCATTAAGGAAGGGGGTTCAATGTATGGCAGTGGGGCTTCAGATTCCCCAGCATTAACACTACCAAGATGAGTTCTGAGTAAAATCACAGAAGACAGCAAGTCCCAGGTCTCCTTGGATCACTTTGTAGTTTAGGGTTTTCTCAAGCAGTGGCTTAGACTCTGTGATTTCTAGTCATTGTTATCTCTGATAAAGCTGGGCTATTAATGAAGCTTTTGCAGAGTGGATTATTTCAGGTATTGCTATCTCTAATTTGTAGATCAAGATTTTTTTTTTTTTTTTTTTTTTTTTTTTTTGGTGGGTACCGGGGGGTCGACCTCAGGACCTCGCGCGCCAACAGGCGCCCGTGCCGCTGAGCGATATCACCGGCCCCTTTTCCGTATGTGGGATCCGGGAGTCGAACTCGGGCCCTCGTGCTTGCAAGGCAGGCGCTTATGCCACTGAGCCTAGATCAAGATTTTGAGCCTCATGTGGATTAAATATTTCCCAGAAAATTTAGTGTTGCTACTTTGACCTCAGGGTTCCTGTCACCTAGGAAATTGTACCAGTGTTTCTCAGGGTACGAATTCACTTTCCTTGCAATGTTGAGAATACCCTATGTGCCGGGCACTCTATCAGGGAAACCAGAATGAATGGCAGTTCAATGTGGTAGCTAAATGCTCCCTCCAAAAAGACAGCCATGGAAGAATATAATTTCTACCCTGGCAGGCACATTATGTAAGAGTTAGGGTAGAGGTCTAGGAGGGTCCAATGATTTGGGAATCGGAAAAGGGGAAGAGTTTGAGTAAGGTTTTTGAGGGATCAGTAATTGTATGCTAGGTAAATAGAATTTCCATGCAGAGAAGAACTATTATTACCCTGCTACTATCAAAATAGCTTTTTTTATGTGTGTTCAGATGTTCTCCTGGCCACACTACTTTCATTTGGTAGTGTAGCCGTCATTCCCTAGAGAAGGAGTGTGACACATGTGAGCACTGTGTCCTCATTTGATTCTTTGATCAGTTTCAGCAACTTCTCTTTTTATTAAACATTGGATTGACTCGCTCTGCCCCATCAAAAAGCAAACACTCTCAGTCATTCCTCTGCCCTTGAGTAGTTTGCTTGCTGCTTGCAGATGGTATGGAGATGGCAGTGAACTTGGGTTCACTGAGTTGTCTGGTCCGCGTTATCTCCAGAGTCTAAACCAGGCAACACCGTCAATATTTCTATTTCTTCATTAAAAAAAAAAAAAAGAAGATGGTGATGGTAATTTCCAAAACAGATGTGGAAATGTAAACTTTGACATAATAAAGTTTAGCTTCGTGATTATTTTTGTTCAATAGTAACTCTTTCTTGGAAGTGAGAAGGAGTGAGTTAGAGATGAGAAAGGATTGAGCATGCCCTTCGCTGCCACTGTCATTTGGTAAGCTGTATGTTCCCTCACTGGAAAGAGACTGCCACGGCATTTGGATGAAAAGGGAAAGTTGTCTGATAGCAATAAAGTAGCATTCATGCCTTATAATGCTAGCTACCTATTCGTTCTAGAATTTCTGTTTGCCCAACTCTTCTGCCTCAGTTTCTCTCCCTTGAGAGGAAGAAGTCAAATATCACAGGACACTGAGGTTTGTCGCACACCTTGAGGTCTTAGGAAACAAAGTAGTGTGTGAAATTAAGATATTATTAGAAGGTACAGTCCTCACAAAGCAAGTACATTCTCACTTGCTTCACAGGCACTCTGAGGTGAAGAAGGGCAGAAAAGCCCTGCTGACCCAGCATAACCCAAAGTAGGACTTCTCTCCAAGCCTTGCCTGTCCTCTTGTCTTCCCCTACCCTCCCCCGCTCTCTCTCCCTACTTTGCTCTTATTTCTCTCCCCTCTTATCAGAATCTTGGAATTCAGATTGCCAGTGATTTTTCTGCCACATGCATTGATGACAGCCTTAATATGCTTTTCTGGTGGGTTTCCAGGTACAACCCCTTAATGCTATTTTTCTCCAGTGTTACAAAACCTGGAGGCCTGAGGGGCATCTCTTTAACCTGAGCTGAATTGGCTTCCCAGAGAAGCAGCTAAAGAAGAGGCAAGCAATTTGTACCACGTGTTGAAATGGATGATATAGTTTTTGTTGTCTCAGAATCAATTTCCTTAGCAAAAACTATCCCTCCCCCTGCTCTTAACAATTTGGATCAGGAAGGGTCAGTTTTCATTTCCAGTTTGAGAGATATATAGATGTTCTAGCCAATGACTCTGTCCCATTCCCTGGCCATGGCGATGGGTTTTGACATGGACATATGACCAAACCAATGAGAAGTGTTGTTGGGTCTTTAGTTAAGAATAGTCAAAAAAGAAGAATATAGGGCCAGTGAGATGGCTCAGTGGCATAAGCGCCTGCCTGGCAAGCGAGAGGTCCCGAGTTCGACACTTGGAACCCACATATGAAAAAAGGGCCGGTGATATCACTGTGGCATGAGCGCCTGCTGGTGCGCGAGGTCCTGAGGTCGACCCCCAGTACCCACAAAAAAAAAAAAAAAAAGAAGAGTATAAGTTTGCGCTCTGCACACTTCATCTATTGTCCCCGGGGCAGTGTGGCCTGCAAGAAGAGTGTAAGTCTGTGCTCTGTGCTTCCTCCATTGCCCTGAAAAGGCGGTGTCTGCAAGAGGAGTGTAAGGACACAGTGGAGGGTGGGCCAACGGGAACCCCCGGACCCAGGAAAACAGCCAGGCCCCAGGTGCACAGGCATGCACACATACGCCTTTGGAGGGCAGAGTGATCAGTGAGACAAGCAACGCGGAAACTTCTGAAAGCAGCAGCCAGGAGCCAGCAGTTGGGCTCTGGAGAACTCCACCAACAGAAGACCAGTCCCAGCCCCCACATCCAGGGGCCAAGTTCAGCTACATACCCAGCATTTTTCTGGGATTAAACATGGGACACTATCACAGAACTGTAAACACCAGAGGCATTTTACTACTTTTATTCTCCCTTGTTTGTCTGATTGGCTATCCCTTTCCAATATGGTTGGATGTCATCTTGTTTTGCTTTGTATTCTGTGGTTATTTTTGTATTTGTTTGTTTCTTTTTTTCTCTCATCTCTTTCTAATGATCTCCTTTTACTTTCTTCTTTTTCGTTCTCTTTCTTCCTTTTTTCACTGTTTAGGTTTCTCACCTCTCTTTTTCATTTTCTTCCATTGACCCTCTTTCTCTTTCCTCAACTACTTTTTGAATTTAAACTTCCAAGTGATGAGTAAACATTGTCTCCTCTCTTTCTCATTGCTCCTTGGCAGTCTATTTCCTTCTTTCCCTCCTGTGTCCTCCAGTTTCCCAAACTCAGGTGATTATCCTTCAACCTCCAGCCTTGACTCTACTGTGTTGGACCTCATTCACCACTTTAGCCAGTCCCCTATCCATCTTAACCCCCTGCCCCCCCCACAGAAGGGTAGAATCACTCCATTAAGGGGAAAATCACTGCATACAAGTGCACAGTATATGTCTGATTTTGTTATATAACTTTAGAGTTTGCTTCTGTGGTTGGAGGTAGCAGGTTAATGGTTACCATAGTTTGTCAGTAGTTAAGCTGTGCTTGAAACTATTGTTGTTACTAACTGTACTACTTTCACCAGGATGTCATACATGTTATAAACAGCTTTTCTCCCCTGTATGATAACACTGTGATTATATGGGGTCAAAATCATCACCATAGCCCCGTACGAAAAGATTGGGGGCTGAGCCAAATAGTAATTTTACATCCTTTACAAATCGGGAAGGTAGGTTCTTGGGACAGCTATAAAGAACCACCTACATCTAGAGGACATCCCTAAAGAACAGACATCTCCTAGGGAAGCCTCAATACTAGTGATAAAGCTATGTATCATAAGAAATCAGCAAGCATCAACATAGAAAATAAAATAAAATAAAAAAGAGAAAATAGAAAATGACAAGATGCAGAAGCAAAATGCAACCCCAGACTCCCAGCCCGCCCAAGACAGGCCCAGAATTCAATGAGATAGATAAAATTGGAAGTCAAACACTGGAACTTTCTGAAATGGTAGCAACAGAAGTGAAAAAAAACAAGCGGAAAATGCTATAGAGAAAATATTCTTTATAGTTACAAAAAGAAATGATGCTTAAAATCAAAGATATTAGAGAAGACATAGATAAAAGAATAGATGAGCTTAGAAAAATGATGGAAACAAAAAATGCCCAACATAGGAAAGAAATGGAATGCATGAAACAGATCCAAACAGAAATCCAAGAGATCAAAACCTCCATCAAAAGTATATGCAACAGGTTGAACAAAGGAGGGGATAGAATTTCAGATCTTGAAGACAGAATTGCAGCAAGTGATCATGAAAAGAAAGATATCTAAAAAATAGCAAGAGACCATGAAAAATCAATCCAGCAGCTACAAGATGAAGCAAAGAAGAATAACATGAGATTGATTGGAGTCAGTGAGAAAGCTGGATACAGCACAAATGCCATAAAAAAACTCTTCACAGAAATAATGGCAGAAAACTTCCCAAGCGTGGATAAAGAATTTGACATACAGATAAATGAAGCATATAGATTGGAGTCAGTGAGAAAGCTGGATACAGCACAAATGCCATAAAAAAACTCTTCACAGAAATAATGGCGGAAAACTTCCCAAGCGTGGATAAAGAATTTGACATACAGATAAATGAAGCATATAGAACTCCAAACAGCCATGACCATAATAAAACTACACCAAGCCATATAATAATCAAGATTTCAGAAATTCAGCATAAGAACAGAATATTAACAGCTGTAAGAGAAAAGAAACAGATGACCTACAAAGGAAAGCCCATTAGAATCATGGCAGACTTCTCAACACAAACTCTCAAGTCAAGAAGAGCTTGGAGTGAAGTATTTCAAGTCCTGAAAGAAAACAACTTCTAACCCAGATTGATATACCCTGCAAAACTATCTTTCAAAATTAATGGAGAAATAAGATACTTCCACGACAAAGAATGACTGAAGAAATTCATGACCACCAAACCAACTCTACAAAAAGTACTAAAAGAAAATGACCACAGTTCCAAGAACAACAACAGAAAGAAACCACCAGGCAGGGCAAGCAATTAAACAGAGGGGAAAAGCAGGGAACCAACAGCAGGAAAATACCATGACAAAGATAAGCCAATACATATCAGTTATAACCATCAATGTAAATGGCCTCAACTCACCAATCAAAAGAAAAAGGCTGGTAGAATGGATCAAGAAACAACATCCAACAATATGCTGTATACAAAAAACACATTTAACTCAAAAAGAAATTCATAGACTGAAAGTCAAAGGATGGAAAACAATACTCCATGCAATAGGAACCCAGAAAATAAACAGGGGTAGCTGTTCTGTTTGCAGACAAAGAACAAAAGAGATAAAGAAAGTCACTACATATTTGTTAGAGGAAAACTTTGAGAGGAGGGGATAATCATAAATATATATGTACCAAATATGGGAGAACCCAACTATATAAGACAATTATTAATGGACATGAAAAATCATTTCCCTCTTACCAGTCCTAAGAGGGACATTTATAGCAGTGAATTCTCACATCAGGAAAACAGAACAAGCACAAATAACCTAATGTTATAGCTCAAGCTTCTAGAGAAAGAACAGCAAGACAAACCCAAAGCCCATCCAAGGGAGGAAATTATAGAGATCAGAGCAGAAATTAATGCGATGGAGACCAAGAAAACAATACAAAGAATTAATGAATCGAAAAGTTGTTTCTTTGAAAAAATAAATAAAATTGATAAAACCTTAGCCAAACGTATCAAAAAAGGAAAGAAAAGACTCAAATTCATGCATTGAGGAATGAAAAGGATGAAATGACTACAGATCCTGGGGAAATTCATAAGATCATCAATACCTAGTTTGAAAATGTTTACTTGCATAGGATGGAAAACTCAGAAATGGGCAGATTCGTAGATACATATGAATTACCAAAGCTGAATCAAGAAGATATAAAAATTCTGAATAACACAATAACAGTTAATGATATTAAAAACATAATTAAAAACTTACCAACAAAGAAAAGCCCGGGTCCTGATGGATTCACTGCCGATTTCCACAAGAGATTTAGAGAAGATTTAATGCCAATACTCCTCAAATTCTTTAATGAAATTGAAAGGGAAGCAATACTCCCTAACTCATTCCTGGAGGCAAGTATTACCCTGATACCAAAACCAGAGAAAGACCCAACCAAAAAAGAGAACTACAGGCCAATCTCTCTAATGAACACAGATGTGAAAATCCTCAATAAGATACTAGCAAACAGAATGCAGCAAATCATCAAGCTCATACACCATGACCAACTGGGATTCATCCCAGGAATGTGGGGATGGTTCAACATATGCAAATCAATAAATGGTAATACATCATATCAACAGAGCCAAAGACAAAAATCACGTGATCATCTCAATAGATGCAGAAAAAGCTTTTGATAAAGTCCAGCACTCATTCATGGTAAAAACCCTACAGAAAATTGGAATAGATGGTCTTTATCTTAATCTGATAAAAGCCATCTATGACAAACCAACAGCTAATGTTATACTAAATGGTATAGTGCTACCTTCCATCCACTGCACGCATTGATTCTTCTCTATCTTCAGGATCTAGACAGAATCATGAGGACCATCCCTTCAGGTTCTGGCTAAATTGATTTGCTGTATACTTCCTCGTGCTTGCCCTGTACTAGGCACTATCTCTATGCCCTGTTTTAAGTACTCCTAGTTGTTCTGAGCTCATCCACCTGCTGGATGACCAGTCAAGGCTGTGACAGGCTCAAAGCTGTGTCAGACAGTGGCTGTACTTCTCTTGTTCTGCATTTTCCTGTGGGGAGGTTTTATATTCTAGGGACTACCTTTGCATCTGACTCTTTATCCTTTGTTTGTCTGCAGCTTCTGCTCATCCATTCTAAATACCCCTACCTGTTTCCATAATCAATGTGGCATGAGGAGAGCACCATAATGCATAGTGGTTCATGAAGAGGGCTCTGGAGAGACCTGAAGCAATTTTTGTCGCTGTGCCCTCATTTTCTGACTGTAAAATAAGCTTCATAATAGCACCTATATCACAGGTTTCTTGTGAGACAAACAAGTGTAAACAATTAGCTCAATCATGATGTGTTATTAGCATTTTTAGCATTAGGTCTTAGTGTTATTCTTATAGAACATATTTTATGTATCAATTTATAGATTTGTAAATGGACTTAACATGCTAAATTATTTTGTGTTACATATACGGTAACATTTCAAGAAGATCTGCTCCTGTTCTAAAGGTCAAGTCATCTTCAGTATAATGAGGTGAAGCACTGGCCTGGGTTTGTGTGTTCCTCTCATGGGGTGCTCATTACCTTGCAGGATTTTAGAGTCCCTTCTTGCCTAGACTTTGTCTATAGCAGAATTATTCAGATCTATTCTCAGCCCTAGGAGTAAAATGAATCGTAACTACAGCATTCCCAATAATTTGCAGGTCTTGGGTTTACCATGATTTACCATTTAAGCCCTGTAGCCCACATAAGAAGGTGTGCTGATTGTTCTGGACCCAGTCTGCTTAAATCCTGTTCCCTGGACCTTCTGGAAGCAGGTGCTTTTGCTTTTCTACTCCCATTTTCCATATCACAAAATGATGTAGTAGCCAAGGACATACTTCAGGGCATGATGAGTCTAAATGATTTCACTGTTTTCCTTTGGCTTGGCTCTTGAAAAGTTGCTAAGGACAAAGACAAGGAAGAGAAGTGGGTGTTGTATGGTGAAGAAAGGCTTTGTGCTGAATATTTAGCTACTGATGAATGTCTTGAGGGTAGCAGGCACTCACCTTTTCCTGAACAAATGTTTGAAAAAGCCAAGGCGTCCGTTCAATGAATCTTAAACAAGTATATGGAACACCGTGTTTTTGCTAGAACATTCACATTTGCCGGTTAAAACTGTTTAATGAGTAACAAGAGGCAACCAGAAGTGAAATACAGGTTTATTAGTGAGCACCACTAAAAGTAATTCATTCTTGTGCTTTTCTTTCTGTAAATAAATATTGCTTCTTCCATTTAAAACAATAGATGATTGTGCTCTCTGAATGTATTTAGGTCCCTTTCATTGGTTGACATTACAATAACCTGGAATCTCTTTCCTACTTCTGTTTTTTTTTTTTTTTTTTTTTTTTTTTTTTTTTTTCCTCTGCAGCCTGCAGAATAGGTCTGGGCTTCTGGTAGTACCTTAGTACATGAAGAGAGGAAATTTGTACTGAAAGACCAACTGTCCATTTTAGTAGGAGACTGCATCAAATTCATAAACTGAAGACTTTGAAGTAGAGGAGAAAGTCTCTTCTAATTCAAATGGTGTAATTGTAAGCAAGTTATTTAACTCTTGAAGTTTCTTTTCCCCACATATGTAAGATACAATGATTATTCGAAATACTGAGCCCAGTGCCAAATGGGCAGTGCAAGTAGATAGTAAAATCTACCTACTTAAGAAGCTGGCTAAAGATGCATTTGCATATCATTCCCTAGATATATTCTTTTCCTCTCCTTCTGTACTTGTAACCATGAGTGGTGACTTTTAATGAGGCTTATCTCACTTTTTCTGAATTAGAAATTCTAATGCTTAATGTCCACAAATCTTGTAGGAATCCTTTAGATAAAATGAAGTATTCTGCAGAGGAGTAAAGCTAATTGGGAAATAATATAGAAGTGGAGTCTAACTCACAATTATTTGCATGTAATATTCATTCTGCATCAACTATAAAATCTCAGCATTCCTTTCTTAGCTTTTAATCTATCTTATCTCCCAGCTCGCTATTGAGAAGAAATTAAGTTAAATCAAAGCTCAATGACTAGAAAAGACAACAAACAGATCACTAGAACTAATATTAATTAGCAGCAATTTGGGGTTTGGTTTGAAATTGGAAAAATTGTGGCAGAAGAGTTTTTTGGATGATATGACATTGGCAATGCTGCATTGAATGAATGAATGAATGAATAACAAGTGTTCCTCAGGGTTTATTCTGGTTGCCATTGAGATCTCTTCTAACCTAAGAATCAAAGAATCAGTAAGTCTAAATTGTTTTGCTATTTAAACATATTAGTTAAATGGATGCAAAATATACATGTCAAGAGAAGAATGAAAGCATATGTGTTTTTTTCCTTTATCTAAATGTGGGAATGATGTGTTTCCGCTTGCACCTGACAGAACCACAGGGAGGAAAAGAAGTAGGCTCTCCACAGAGCAAATTGGCTTCACTTTTTACTGGCAGTGCACATTAATCCCCCACTGAGGAGCTCTGATTTTTCCAGTGGTGTACATTTACGCAGTTGGGTTCATGTTTTGCTCTCAAGTGCAATGGTGCTCACACTAGTGCTAATACAATACAGTTAGAACTGACACGTTGCTCACTGGAACCTCCCTCCATCACTGAAGTCTAGGGCTCTCAACCTGTTACTAAGGAGATAACAGATGCACCCTCTGTCCACAGCTTGCACAAGGATGTTTACATGTGAAGAAATTGTCCTTGAATTTGTCTCACATTTTAACATATGCCTAATTTCTATGCTGCTTATTACTTTTAAACTACTTTTTTGCTTGAGCAAGTTAGGTTACAATATTCTGTTTCTTGAAACCATAGTTTTCTAACTAATAACAGTGCCATCTATATGTTGGACACTGATGCTTGGGTCCAGGTATTCCATGGAAAGCAGCCTTTCATGCATGTGCTTCTTGAATGGATGGTTTAGAGGAATAAATATTTCCAAAAGAGATATACTCTAAAATTTAGTACACAATTTAAAGTGGAAGCCTGGAAGAAAGCAGTAGGGAAGGCTACAGTGAAAAGCATCACAATAGAGTTGAAATCTGGGAGATCACTAGGAATTAAATAGATGGACAGAAAAAGCAAAATATTCCAAAGAGAACTGCACAGATCTGGGGAGATGTGGGGCAATTGCTGTGTCATAGGAGTAACCAAGCCATGCTCAGGGACTGAAAAGAGACCTGGGAAAATGAGGTGGTGGGGGATGGTGTGAGGTATGTTAAAGGTATTTTGATGGGGATTGCATTAAATCTGTATACCAGTTTTAGGAGTATGGCCATTTTCACTATGTTGGTTCTTTTTACCCATGAACAAGGGATACCTTTTCATTTTCTGATATCTTCTTCAATGTCCTTTTTCAGAGTACTATAGTTTTCAATGTATAGATCTTTTACTTCTTTTGTCAGATTGATTCCTAAGTATTTCATGTTTTTAGGTGGTATTGTGAAGGGTGTGGCTTCCCTAATTTCTCTCTCTCTGAATTTATTGCTTGTGTACAGGAATGCTATTGATTTTTGAGTGTTGACTTTGTATCCATCAACACTACTGAATTTGGTTATTAAATCTATGAGTCTTTTGGTGGATCTTTTGGGGTCTTCTATGTAGAGTATGATATCATCTGTGAGTAATGATAATTTAAGTTGTTCCTTTCCTGTCCTTATTCCTTTTACTTCTTGTCTAATTGCTCTGGCTGATGTTTCCAGAACTATATTGAATAGGAGAGGTGATAGTGGACATCCTTGTCCTGTTCCTGATTTTGGAATGAAAGCTTTCAGGTTTTGACCATTTAGTATGATGTTAGATGTTGGTTTGTCATAGATGGCTTTTATCAGATTATGATAAAGACCCTCTATTCCAATTTTCTATAGGGTTTTTATGAATGGGTGTTGGACTTTGTCAAATGCTTTTTCTGCATCTATTGAGATGATCATGTGAGTTTTGTCTTTGGCTCTGTTGCTACAATGTATTACATTTATTGAGTTCTGTATGTTGAAACATCCCTGCATCCCTGAAATGAATCCAACTTGGTCATAGTGTTGTATAATCTTCTTGATGATTTGCTGCATTCTGTTTGCCAGTATCTTATTGAGGATTTTTGGTGTATGTTCATTAGGGAGATTGGCCTGTAGTTTTCTTTTTTGGTTGGATTCTTCTCTGGTTTTGGAATCTGGCTAATACTTGCCTCCAGAAATGACTTTGAAAGTATTGTTTCCTTTTCAATTTCCTTAAAGAGTTTCAGCATTAGTGGCATTAGTTCTTTTCTTAATTTTATCTAGAATTCAACTGAGAATCCATCAAGGCCTGGGCTTTTCTTTGTTGGTAAATTTTTAATTATGTTTTCAATTTCCTTGGCTGATTCCAGGTTATTTAGAATTTTTATATCTTCTTGATTTAGTTTTGGCAATTGGATTGTGTCTAGGAAGCTGTCCATTTCTTCTGTGTTTTCCATCTTATTAGAATATAGGTTCTCGTAGAAGGTATTAATGATCTTCTGAATTACTGTAGGGTCTGTTGTGATTTCCCCCTTTTCATTCCTAATTGCTTGAATTTGTGTTTTTTCTTTCCTCTTTTTGATCAGGTTGGCTAATGGTTTCTTTTTTTTGTGTGTGGGTACCGGGGTGTCGACCTCAGGACCTCACGCGCCAGCAGGCGCCCGTGCTGCTGAGCAATATCACCGGTCCTTTTTTCGTATGTGGGATCCGGGAGTCAAACTCGGGCCCTCGCGCTTGCCAGGCAGGCACTTACGCCGCTGAGCCATCTCACTGGCCCGGCTAATGGTTTCTTACTTTTATTAATTCTTTCAATGAATCTACTTTTTGATTCATCGATTCTTTGTGGGGTTTTTTCGTTTTGTTTTGTTTTGTTTTTTTTAGTTTCTATTGCATTAATTTCTGCTCTTTATAATTTCCTCCCTCGTATGAGCTTTGGGTTTGGTTTGTTCTTCTTTTTCTATAAGTCTGAGGTTCAACATTAGGTTGTTTATTTGAGCTCATTCTGTTTTCCTGATGTGAGAGTTTATAGCTATAAATTTCCCTCTTAGGACTGCTTTCATTGAGTTACAAAAGTTTTGGTATGTTGTATCAGCATTATCATTTAATTGTATGTACTGTGTAATTTCGTGTTTAATTTCCTCTGTGACCCATTGGTTGTTCAAAAGTGTGTTGTCTAATTTCCATGTGTTTCTGTAGTTTTTGTGATTTCTTTTGTTGTTGATTTCCAGTTTCTTTGCGCTAGGGTCAGATAGTGAGCAAGGAATTATTTCAATTCCTTTACATTTACTTAAATATGTTTTGTGGGTTAGTATGTGATCTATTTTGGAGACTGTCCCATGTGCAGCTGAGAAGAATGTGTATTCTGATGTTCTGGGGTGGAACACTCTGTAGACATCAACCAAGTCCATTTGTTCACAGCCTTGGTTTAATTCTGATATTTCTTTGTTGGTTTTTTTGTCTAGTTTATATATTTGTGAGAGTGGGGTATTAAGGTCCCCCACTACAATTGTGTTATTGCTTATTTGGTTATTCATATCTGTTAATATTTGTTTTATATAGTTTGGTGCATATATATTTACAGTTTGGTGTTTGGTGCATATATATTCATGATTGTTATCTCTTTTTGGAGTTTTCCCTTAACAGGTATGTAATGACCTTGCTTGTCTCTTTTGATCAGTTCTGGCTTACAATGTACACTGTCTGCAAATAGAATAGCTACCCCTGCTTTTCTGTGGGTTCCTGTGGCATGGAGAATTGTTTTCCATCCTTTGACTTTTAGTCTATGAATTTCTTTTTGGTTAAATGTCTTTTTGAATGCAGCAAATTGATGGATATTGTTTCTTTTTTTTTTTTTTTTTGTGGGTACTGGGGGTTGAACTCAGGACCTTGCATGCCAGCAGGCTCCCATGTCGCTGAGTGATATCACTGGCCCTTTTTTTCGTATGTGGGTACTGGGAATCGAACTCAGGACCTCGTGCTTGCCAGGCAGGTGCTTATGCCGCTGAGCTATCTCACTGACCCGATATTGTTTCTTGACCCATTCTGCCCGTCTATTTCTTTTGACTGGTGAGTTGAGACAATTTACATTGATGGTTATAACCGATATGTATTAGCTTATCTTTTTCATGTTATATCTCTGTCTTTCTCCTCTGTTTAATTGCTTGCCCTCCTTGGTGGTTCCTTTCTATTGGTTTTCATGTGTTTGTGGCCTTCATTATCTCTTTTTAATATATCCTTCAGAGCATTCTGTAGAGCTGGTTTGGTGATCTAAATTTCTTCAGTTCTTTGTCATGGAAGTGTCTTATTTCTCCACTGAATTTGAAAGATAGTTTTGTGGGGTACATTAATCTGGGTTGAAGATTGTTTGCTTTCAGGGCTTGACATACCTCACTCCAGGCCCTCCTTAATTTGAGGGTTTGTGTTGAGGAGTCTGCTGTGATTCTGATGGTCTTTCCTTTATAGATGATTTGTTTCTTTTCTCTAGTTGTTTTTAACATTTTGTTCTAGTGTTGAATTTCTGGAATCTTGATTATTTTAAGCCTTGGTGCAGATTTATTTTGGTCATGGCTATTTGGAGTTCTATATGCTTCATTTATCTGTATGTCAAATTCTTTTTTTTTTTTTTTTTTTTGTGGGTACTGGGGGTTGACCTCAGGGCCTTGTGCGCCAGCAGGCGCCAGTGCCACTGAGCAATATCACCGGCCCTTTTTTTGTATGTGGGTTCCAGGAGTCGGACTCGGGCCCTTGCGCTTGCCAGGCAGGTGCTTACACCACTGAGTCATCTCACCGGCCCCATGTATGTCAAATTCTTTATCCATGTTTGGGAAGTTTTCTGCCATTATTTCTGTGGAGAGGTTTTTAATGGCATTTGCACTGTCTCCAGCTTTCTCACTGACTACAATCGATCATACGTTGTTCTTGTTTGCTTCATCTTGTAACTGTTGGATTGATTTTTCATGGTCCCTGGCTATTTTAAAGATATCTTTCTGTTCCTGGTCACTCGTCACATTCCTGTCTTCTAGGTCTGATATTCTATCCTCGCCTTCATTCAATCTGTTGTGTATACAATGGGGTTTTTAATCTCCTGGATTTCTGTTTGGATCTGTTCCATTGACTCCATTTTTTTTTTATGTTGGACATTCATGGTTTCCATCATTTTCCTAACCTCCTCTATTTTTTTTAATCTGTGTCTGCTTTAATTTCTTTCAGTTTGATTGTCATTTCTTTTTGTACCTTAGATATTATTTTTTCTATGGCCTCTTCCTTTTGTTTTTTCACTTCTGTTGCTATCATTTCAGAGAGTTCCAGTGGTTGGCTCCTGATTTCCTCTGTCTCTTTGTGCTCTGGACTTTCCTGGGTAGGCTGGGCATTTGGGGTTGCATTTTGCTTCGTCCTCTTGTCATTTTCTATTGTTTTCTTTATTTTGTTTTCTGTCTTGATGCTTATAGTTTTCTTTTGTTAGATAGCTTTATCCCTTTTGTCAAGGCTTTCCTAGGTGATGTCTGTTCCTCAAGGGTGTCTTCTAGATATAGGTGGTTCTTGGTCTTTTTGTCTATCCCAAGAACCTACCTTCCCAATATATTAAGAATGTGGAGTTGCTATCTTTTTGACTCAAGGCCCATTCCTTCGGTACTGGACTATGGTGATGGTTATGGTCCCTTGCAATCTCAGTGTTGTCATTACAGGGTAGAAAAAACTGACTATAACAGGTATGGCATCCTGGTTAAAGTAGTACAGTTACCAATAACAAGAGACTCAAGTACAGCCTGGCTACTGACAAACCATGGTAAATATTAGCCTGATATCTTTAACTGTAGGAGCAAGTTTTATTGTTATATAATATAATCCAACTTATACCAGGAACTTGTATACTACATTTTTCCACTTAGTAGAGTGGTTTTACCCTGTTGTGTGTGGGGCATTTTAAGAGGGGTAGGGGGTAGGATGGAGAGGTGGATTGGGTTAAGTATAGGAGGAGCAAATTTGGTAGGCATAGGATGCTCATCCAAGTTTTGGGTAATTATAGAATACAAGAGGGAGGGATTGGAAGAGAAATCCTAGGAGTACTGAAATGAACAAGAAAGGGAAGAATCAATGTTTACCCACATGAAAGTCGCATAAAATCAAGAGAGATATTTGATGAAAGAGAGGAAGAAGATGAGTGGAATAATACAAAGGGAAATGTTAGGGATCTAAATCATGAACAAGAGGGAAAAGAAGGGAGAAGAAAAAGAAAAAGAGAAAAAAATGAAAAAAGAAGAAAGAAAAGGGAAAAAAGAAACATATTATCATATGCACAGAAAAATAAAAACAAAGATACAGAAAGAAAAACAAAACAGGGCCAAACAGAGCAGAGAGAAAATGAGAAAAGAAAAGGGAAAAAAACACACACAAAAAAACAACAAGCACAAAAATAAAATAAAAATAAACAGCAAAATAAAACACACCAACCCAGTGGACCACCAAGAGGAAAACCTATCAGACAGAGAAAAATGAAAATAGCGCGATTCCTCTCGTGTCTACAGTTCTGTGGCAGGTCCAAATCTGATCCCAGAATGTGTACTCTAGCCAAGATTGCAGGTGGATTTATGCTGGGTTTGGGTCTGATCTTTGTTTCTGGATTTAGAGGATGGAATTAGTTTTCCATGGCTGCAGTTCTCCCCAGTCATTTAAAAAAGAAAAAAGAAAAGAGAGAAGAAACAATAGCAAAAGAAAAGAAGGTGGCACTACCCGCCCACTTCTATTCCGCGTGTCTTTGTCTCCAAGCACAAAGTTGGTTCACCTAACTTACCGCCTACTGGCTCATACTCTTACTTTTGCTTATGACTTTTCTATACCACTAGGCCCACCTGTCCGTCATGTGCACTCTAGCTGGGGCCCTACTGTGTCACCGGCTTTCCTGCTGGTCTCCGGTCCCTGAATCCCGTCAATGGTATGAACAAGAGCCCATCCCAGACCCTCTTCCTGCCAGTCCCCACAGCTCCAGATCAATGCAGGGTCGATCTTTTCTCTTCAATAAATCCCTTCAGTCACAACCAGTACTGTGATAATTCAATCAATCGGGCATTTCTTACTCAAGTTGACACAACAGTCAACTATCACGTTCCTGTATATACTGTACGAAGTTCCTGAAGTCATCAAATTTATAAAAACTGTAATGGAATAGTTCTTAGCAGGGACTAGGCAGTGGTTGTTTAATGAATACAGTGTTTCAGGTTCGATGATAGAGATCTGGAGATAGACACTGATGATGGTTGCAAACAGTGTGAATGTACTTACTGCCCCCAAACTGTACTCTTAAAAATGGTTAAAGCCAGTTGTGGTGGCACTCTGTGTTTCCATCACTCGAGGACTGAGGAAGGAGGATGACAAATTCAAGTGCAGCCTGGGCAATTTACTGACCTAGAGAGATCCTGTTTCAAAATAAAAATGAAAAAGGCTTGTTTGAGATATAGTTCAGTGTGAAGGCCCTGTGTTCAACCCCTAGTACCGCCCCCTCCCAAAAAGTGTTAAAATGGTGAATTTTATCTTGTATGTATTTTACCACGGTAAAAAGATCTTAAAAAGAATTAATACCTTACTTTTCTCTTCATATTTTAATACTGTTTTAATAGTGTTTTTGTTTTTGTTTTGTAGTGCTAGGGGTTGAATCCAGGTCCTTAACACTGAGCTACATCCCCAGTGCTTTTTAATATTTTATATATTTTGAGATAGGGTCATGTTAAGTCACTAAATTGTACAGACTGGCCTCAACTTCCTACAGTGTTAGAATTATGAGTGTGTGCCACCAAACTTATTTCAGTTAATTTATTACTTGGTAAAAAATACAAAACATCAGTTACCTATTCTTTTTCCTAAAAGTTTTTGTATAAAACAGATGTTCTTCTCTCTTTTGTAAAAAAGCCAAAATTTTTTGAAAGTTTTCTGTAAGCATAGAATGCAAGGCTTCTCACCTCAGTTGTTCTAACCATTTTGCTTTCTTTTTAATGTAGCCTTCAGCTTTTCTGAAACACACTGTTGATTTTGTTTATTTCTTACTATTTTTGTTTTGTTTTGTTTTGTTTTTTGTCTTTTTGCAGTGGTGAGGATAGAACCCAGGACTTCATGCATACTGGGCAAGTGCTCTATCACTGAGCTACACTCTCAGCCCCTTATTTTATACTTGAAACTTAAATTTTATCTTCTCATTTTCCTAATGAGATCTTTTTAGTGTATGTCCATTTAGGAGAAAAACACAAATTTTAATGTAGTGTCTAGAGAAAAAGGCTGGTGTAATAAGAAATATGGTCCATTTTTTTTTCTTTTTTAATGTCCTTTACCCTTCCTCCCCTACTTAATGTACTTGGCTTCTTTCAGCCTTCATTACTTTTCCTAATCTCCAGAACATTAAGAGGTTGAAAATGTACATTTTGAATAAAAATAAAAATGCATTTAACAAAGCATTTTTAAAGTTTATTTTTCCCTTCGGGGGGCATTCTACCTCTGTAACTTAATTCTGTCTTGAGATATTTATATCTAGAAAAATTTACATGTTTTAACCAAGTACATTCTGTCCCTTTCTCCCTCCTCTCCTTCCCTTAATAACGGTTATACCCATTAGTGTCTCTTGGAGCATCCATCTGATAACAAACATCTAGGGTAATGAAAGGATTATGTAACCTCCCAGAGGGAGCCATATCATTTTGAAATTTTGAATACAAGTACTCAATTATTTTCAGGGGCAGTATTGCTCTGATCTTTGTTAGATTTGGCAATGGGATGGAGGTTCCAAAACTATTCTGGTTCTTGAATAATAACCTTCCCTGTTATATAACAATGACATTGTCACCAGTTTGTGTGTAATTTAACAAATATTTTGGTGTACATTTTCTCTCTTAAACCTTGCAAAAATTCTTATGACACCTTTAGGAATCGCCATTCCCATTTTACAGTTGAGGAATCCAAGGCTTAGAGAAATTAAGTGGCTTACTCCAGATGGTATTCAATGCTACATTTTTTGTTATTATAGAACTAACATACTTACTGCACAAAGAGGAGATAGAAAAGTATAAAGATGAAAGTTAGAAATATGTTGATTCTCCCCATCCAGTGAATCTCTTAAGATCTGGGCACATTCTTTTCAGGTCCTTGTGTGTGCATATTATATGTTTGTGGCTATGTGAATGATCACAAAATTGAGATCATACTGCTTTGCAGTGGGATAGAAGCAGGTGTGTAGCAGTGATAATAGAGCTATCTCAGTATGTGTGTAATGTAACCAGGGTGTCATTTTCTTCTTCTGCCTGTTAAGAATAAAGGAGTCAAATACAGTAAGCCCCTGATTTATAAATGAGTTCCATTATGGGAGAACGTCTGGAAGGCAGATTTGCTCATAATCTGACAAAGTGAGTCTTATACAGTACTCCTGTGAGAGTTTGCAACTCAAATGTTCATAAGTCGGGGACTTACCATAGAGTCAGAAAAAGGGTCAGTTGTGATTCAACCCCTGTTTGTTCCCTTCCAAAGACAGAGAATGTATCCCTGATAACTTGAACAGTGAGAGAAAGAGAAAGACAGAGACAGATACAGACAGTCACAGACAGAGAGGGAATGAACCTACCAAGGTCAGGTAGATGTAATGAAAAATGAACAGAAAAGTCAGATGGGTAGACATGACTTTGAACTACAGACCATCACTACAGTTGCTCAGGCACCACAGGGTGTCTCAGCCAGCTCAGGAGAGGGTCACACAGTGCCAACTGAACAATAAGGGATGCAGGAAGGCAGACTGTTGAGACTTAAAACATACAGACACACAGGGTAGGAAGTTCTGTTCTGCTGGGTGTGTGACATGAGGGAAGTCTTTGATCCTCAGTTATCCTTTCTATAAGATGGGAATAAGTGCATAATTCATAAAATCCCCTTTTATACTACTTGGCATATAGAGTGCATTTAATAAATGAAAGGTTTAAAGACGTGGGACCATCATACCACTTGGAAATGTATTTTCTGGCTCACTTCTGTTTCCCTTGGTAGGAGTTCTCCTGCCTTGGTTTGTTAGTGAAACCTCTGGATTCTGGCGGTATGTGTTCTTCTGCAGGCCCTGCCGGGTTGCGCACAGTCTCTGCCCCAGCCACTCCCATATCCACAAGGAAGGTCTGCTAATTCAACCTTTACAAAGAGTCTATGGTGTGTGCCTAGTGTGGTAAGTGCTATGATTTTAAAAGGAGAAACAAGAACATGTTTTTTCTCCCCAGGAGTATAAGCAGAGAAGTAAATAAAAAGATACCATAATATATATCCAAGTGCAAGGTGGACAGTGTGGTGCCCATGTGTGGTGCAGGCCCACAGAACTGTATGAGGACTCAAACCTTATCACAGAAGTAGGAAGGAGGTAGGAGAAGCCCCTCTTCACCCTTAAGAAATATTTAAAAAAGAAAAAGTAGACATGCCACATATCAGAAACTTACCCGAATGAAGCCTAAGCACATCTTTTACTTTCTATGAAAAAAACAAAGATTTCTCTTACATACTCTGATGATTATTACTAATTCTCTGTGGCCAGGTGAATGGTAGGTCATTTCAGAACGGGGTATATCTTAGGACATGAGGAAAACATCACTACCATTTCCTGACTCCCACTTTTGCTGTCTTCTTTGCTTCATCCTTTTCTTCTTCCTACCCTGGTACCACCAATACTAATGAGATTCTGGAGCTATGACCTTGAGGACAGCACAAATACTGCCTTCTTGGAGCATCTAGTCTCTCAGGAGGTATAGAAGTATAGGTACAAAGTGACAATCTTGCCTTGGTAAGTACAGAGCCCTAGAAAGAACACAGAAGGGACATCTTGCTCACCTGGTGAGTGAAAGTTTTCTGGAGGACAAAATGCCAAGACTAAGAGCTCAGCAGAAAGCAGAGCTTACCTGGGGTGTGGGGAGGAAGGGCACTATTCCAGCTCATAGAGCAGCGTGTACCCGGCCTGGCATTTGCAGATACTCACCAGCGTGGTTTGATGATGAGATGGTTCTAGCATGGCAGGCTTTGGTTTGTTGGTGGATAGAGTGCACTCAGTCATTTCAGTGCTGGGATCTAGTTGAGATACACATTCATGCTGGCTGCGCCTTAAGGCAAGAACATGCCTGCGCCCTCAGGTTGTGTTAATTTTCCAATAGAAAATGTGCAGAATAATAACAAAGGGGAGTCTGCAAAAACAATTGGGCATAAAATCTTTTGGTGACTAATTACCAGGGACTTCCGGTAATACAGGAACTTTCTCTCTGTGTTCACCATGGCACCATCTCTTTGTGATCACACAGAGGTGACTAATTTCTCCATTGGATAGGATGGTCTCAATTCCAGTGGTGAATTAGCCAAGGAATTGTGTCTGCAAGGTTGGTAACAGATTTTGATATTGTCTGGAGTCTGAATGCCTGAGAATGAATCCAGGTTCTACCATTATCTAATAATGTGAATTTAGACAAGTGACTCAACTCTTCTGGGCCATCCTGTAAATAGTGACTATATTACTACTAACAGTGAAGGTTGGGTTAAAGAAGATCATGCAGATGAGAGCTTAAAACATTGCTTTCCTACAAGGAAATCCTCCTAAAGGGTTTTTGTGGTTGGGGTAATTATTCAGGCCCATTGGCTGAAAATACATCTCCTGGGGAGGAAGTAATTAGCACCAGGATTTAGACTTCCGGACCATGGAGTATTTGAGGGCCTCAGCTCTCTGAGTAAGGGAGTTGCGGAAGGTTATATTCTATCACACACGTTTGCCCCTCCTCTGTGACTCATGAAAAGTTCTTTCTTGAGGGGTCACAGCAACCATATTCTAGTCCCTGAAAAACTTTGTTAAAATCTAATCCTTTCCTCTTTGCAAGTCAACATTCTGCCACCAATATCTGCATCGCTTTGTTTATAGCCCAGTAGTTCTTAAACTGTGACGTTTAATAAGAGCAGAATATTATTTTTTTTATGTTCACCATGTTAACATTTGGCTGATGGTGCAAAAGTGATATTGGGAATAGTTTATGTTGCCTTAACACATAGTATAAGATGGTGGCATCAAACTGAACCAGGAATAATGGTAGGCTTCACTAGCCTGGGCTTGCAATGAATTAAAGAAAAAGAAGTCAGTTTCCCTCAAGACTGACTTCATGAAGCAATAAAAATTAATGTTATTAAATTTAGATCCTTAAGCACACATCTTTGTAATATTCTTTGTGATGGAATGAGGAGTGACTATAAAACACTACATCTCTGTCCAAGGTGTAGCTGGCAACATTTTTTCCTGTTCGAAGGTTGTCTCTTCCCTCTGTTGATTATTTCCTTTGATGTATAGAAGGTTCTTAATTTGATGTAATCCCATTTGTTGATTCTCGATGTTATTTCTTGTGCAGTTGCAATTCTGTTCAGAAGATGCTTCAGATAAAACCGAAAGAGACCCACAATAGCAAAAGCAATCAAGGGTAACAAGAGCAAAGCAGGAAGCATTACAATCCCAGATTTTAAGTTATGTTAAAAAGCTACAGGGATAAAAAGAGCATGGTACTGGCTTGAAAAGACACGTGGAACAGTGGAACAGAGTAGAGCATACAGAACCGACTCCAGACACTTTGAGTCACATATGTTTGATGTACTCTAGAGGGAAATACACATTAAAGGAAGGATAGCCTCTTAGCAAATGGTGATCAGAAAACTGGCTATCCACATGCAGAAGATTGAATGTAGATCCATATCTCTCAAACCTAAAGTAAAAATGGTTCAAAGAGCTAAATATTAAAACAGAAATACTTATCCTTAATACTTATTACCTTAAAATAGGTAATACTCTTGAAGTCATAGGACTTTCTGAACAGAACCCCAGTTGCACAAGGACTTACCATTAAGCCAAATATTAAAGAAATTTGCAAAAATGTAAAACAGAGTCACACTTACCAATTACTTTATTTTGAAAATTATCATTTTTAAAAATAATTTTTATAGTAACATAATAGATGAAATATAATTTAAAACTTGCACATAAAGTTCTCTGCTTCAATTCCTAATATGGAGATGCTGATAGAGTAAAAGCCATGTACACAAAAGCTGTTTCTAGTCTACAGTAAGATTTAAGAGTATAAAGTGGTCCTTTATGAAAAAAATACAAAAATTGCTAGTCTAGCCATCCAAAGTTAGTACTGTACTACCCTTCAAAGAAGATGCAGAAGAGAGGTGTTAAAGGTATGTGTGAGAGAGAGAGAGAGAGGATTGAGAGAGGAAAAGGAGGAAAGGAAGGAAAGGGAACTCATAAATCTGTCTGGTCTTTGAACTTTTAAATTCTCTTCCAAATTCAATACCCTACAATTCTAAGACATTTCTTTATGCATGACACTATGGTTGAAGCAAAAACTGACAAACTTCAAAGATGGAGTTCAAGAGTATGTATGTATGTGTATATAGTAGGTTCGAGGATTATTATCTTGGACAAATAAGATAATTTCCTTAAACAATTTTTAAAAATTTTTAAGTTATTTAGCATGGATAGTTTATAATTCCTTGCCCAAGGTTCTGAAATTCCCTAGGTCCATGAAACTATTCATGTAAGAAGAAAACCCTCAACAGGATGACCTTACAAATAGCTTTCGGAAAATTGGAAAACAAAACATGTAGACTAAAGCTCACAACAGTGTGGTAAAAGTTTATTTACTTGGAGTTTATGAATCTCTTAGTTCACCAAATAATTTAAAACTCTGATGAGCTTTTCCCTTGTAAAAGACCTTCCTCAATGTAATCCTGACTGGTGAATCAGTTACTATTCTTAAGGATCTGGAACTTAAATGATGGCTTTCTGTTTACTTATTCTTTGTGAGTGTGTGTGTGTGTGTGTGTGTGTGTGTGAATTCTATGCACATTTTCAACTTCAGTGTTTGTATGTATGCCTGTACAGTTCTGTGTCGTAGTAGAGAGCGCTTTACCATCCCCGTGTTACACTTGAGGAATACTGAAGTATAGAAGGGTACATGATGTGCTCAAGCTCTCAACTTGGCATGAGAGCCCTCCTGAGTTCTTTGATCTCTAACTGTAGGGCTGATGTTTTCACTGCAGAAATGAGCACTGCATGTGAGCCTATGTGACAAGGTGACAGAAAAAGGTGGAACATAATAGAAAAACTGCTTTCTACTCTGAGCTTTCAATTAATTTATGCACACCACTTGACTGCATTGAAAGTTTTTGTTTTCTTTCATCGCATAATAACACCATCTCTCAGGTTGAAATGTAGGAATTAAAGAAATAAATAAAAGAAGTGAACCCATCGTGTGCCTGGTACCTACATGTTGCTCAATCAACTTCTGTTGTCACCAGTAAGGCTGGAAAGATAATCATGTGCCGATGCTTCCAGTGTTATGTCTGTCCATAAAGTGTGCCTAGATTTTAGATTTCTGAACTTCAGAAGGAATGTTTTTGGGGAGGCAGGTATTTTAGGAGATGTATTTTTTGAGCAAAGATGATGTAAAAATGTACATGGCACATAAAGGAAAGTAGCAAGGGGACCTGTTCCTGGTTCTCACAAATAACCTACAAAATATGGTGAGGACATGACCATTTCTTTCTTGTTGTATAACTGCTGTCTGGTTTGGGCCTTTCTAGCTGTTACCAAGACTCCTCAGCCTTTTCACACACACTCCTTGGCTTTGTGACATGGACTCTGCAGTGAGCTCCAGGCCTTCAAACTTGGCTTACACCTACTGGCTCTTCAGCACACAGATGGGCATTTTGCATTCTTCTACCCCTGATTCCGCAGATGGCCATTGTAAATCTACTTAGTGTAAATCCTTTTAAATCTCTTCCTTTAGTGAACACTACCTGATATACTTCCTAATAAGTGATATCTGTTATAAATACTCAGATACTTTCACAAGATAAAGTATCCAATGGCCTCTCCTAGTCACTTCCTAGACTCTTAGTTCTACTGTAAGCAGAAAAATATAGATTATCGTCTCTTTCCTTGTCTACCATATTGTAAAAATATTAGAGAAAGCTCTGTTTGCCTTTTACCCCATGAAGAATCAGTCATTGACACCCTCTACTTCCATCACTCACCTCCCTGTGCCCATAATACCCCAGTCCTGGGTCAGTGCCTCTGTCTACTTCTCTGCATGCATATCCAGGAGGCCAGGCTGCCTGTGACTGTCTGATGGCTGTGGGTACTGGCCCTCTTGAAAACTCACTCCTGTTATCTTGGATCAGCCACAGGTGCTGCCAACAGATTATTTTGCTCTTTTTGTCCTCCCAGTAACTTTGACAGCTATTATATACTGTCACCACTTAGCACATGGTCCCCATTCTATCTTCACATCCTTCACTCTGTTCTGATTGCCTTGGTCAGCTGCGGTCCTTGTAGAGTTCTATGTCCCCTTCTACCTCCAAACCTTTCTGCATCCACACCCTTAGGCACCACCTTCCTGCCATTCTCAAAGCATGAAGCATCCACTCTGTGATACTTTTTTGTACCCTTTTTCTCTTTTTATTGCATGCCTTCATTATTATTAGTCTTCAGTTCTGAGCAGCTAATATTTATTAATTCCTTACTCTATAGTGCATGATTTATTTTTGTTTTATCATTTAATGACCACATCCATCCTGAGACAAGTATATTAGGACTTCTGTCATTTCACTGGTGTGTCCAAAGCCAGAGTTAGGATGCAGTCCCACATCTGTCTTGCTCTAAATCCAAATTGAGTATTAAGCTTCATGTACTTATGAAGTAAAATAATTCTACAGGTCAGTCCCCAAATCTATTATCCCTCTTCCCGAATGTTTCCATTTCTGCTGTCTCTATGGTCTAAATAAATAATCTACTAGTAGGTGCAGTATAATGGGTGGTTTTCATAGGGAGGGAGGTAGGACCACATTTTACATTTTTTTTCCTTTGGGCTACCTGGTGCTAACTGGTTTTTAAATAGCAATTTTACCCCCAACAGAAAGACCACAGTTTACATAGTTTCTTAGTGTACATGAGTGCTGTTACTCTTTCTCTGACTTTTAAAGACTGGGTTTATTTCATGCTTAAAATAATGGATGGGTAAAATTTGTAAGCACACTAGTAACTGAATTTGAGAAGGAAAATGTGTTTTCATACACATTTTCCTTTGAGTCTGTTTCTGTGAAGATTTAAAAAAAGAAATCTGGCACCTGAAGCTGCAGTTGCAGGAGAGAAATCTTTTAAAACACAGTCACTGAATGTTACAGCTGGAAGGGACATGGCTGGGAACTGGTGATAGAGAACACAGGTCTCGTTCTAGTCTATGATTATGTAGCAGGGGAGTGGTTGTGAGGTACGTTGTGAATGACAGATTATTCAGTATTGGGGGTGCTGATTCTGAGCCTAATATCCCTTCATTTGTAATGTTTTGGCAGTAACCGTGCCCAGCCCGGAAGCTGGTGGCTGCTTGCATAAATCCCTGCAAATAGTGCCAGACTGCGCTGAGCCACTCCCCCCACATTCGTTGTCCCTCCTTCTTCTGTGCTTTTAAACTTCCAGTGACAGAGGGCTTTAAAAGTCTTTTGGGTTTGCATTCTGCTTTCTCAATACTAGAGAGTTATAGTTTTTATTTGGGAAATAAATAACTTATTTTTCAGTTTCCAAGAGTGTCGAGGTTTTTTTTGTTGTTGTTCACTTTCAAAGAAAGCTTAGTTCTGCTCTTGTCATGAATATTCAGAGCGTTCCTTACCCGTCTTCCCTAAAGACCAGAGGTCGCTCACTGAGTATGAAGTTCATGTACTCATCATTTTATTCACCTCACACAAAAGCAGCTAAGGTCAGCATTATCTCCATTCTTCAATTGATTAATTAAGAATGGTTAACTAACTTACTCCAAATTATGTGGCTTATCAGAGGCAGGGCCAGGATTTGAAGTTTAGGTCATTTTTGTTCCGAGCATGTACGCACTGTGCCGTCATGCCAGAGGGGAGCAATAATACCTAATCTTCTATGCTAACCTTGTGTGGTTGGTTCTTATTTTATGATGTGGATTCTAAACCCTTGAGTGATTAGATGTTGTGCACTAGAGCCAGTGGAGTAAATGCAAACCCAGGAGGGCTACTCTGCCCTCACCTGGAGATGTCCAGGAACCCTCCCATCTCTTGAGTTTTAATCTCTAGTCAGAGCCATGCTCCATTTTTTCTTACATTCTGCCTCTCATGTGGCTCAGAAGACAACTTCTGTCTTCTTTAACATCAGGCTCAAGTTGTAGAAAACCCCTCCTCTTCAAGTGGTAGATTTCTTAAATTCTTACCATCAATTTCAATGAGCAGGAATCCTCTCCCTTATGAAAGGAGGCACACACCTGTAATCCCAGCATTCAGGAGGCTGAGGCAGGAGGATTGCCATGAGTTCAAAGCCAGCCTGGGCGACATAGCAAGACACTGTCTCAAAAAAACAAAAAACCAAAAAAAGCACAAAGAGGCTATGCTTTTTCAGTATGAATATCATTAATGGTTCTCCTTTATGAAGTAGATCACACCTTTGGGTAATTCTACTTACTAATAATTTTTTAAAGATGACTGTACTCCTTAGTAATTCCTTACACTAATACCACCCATAAATTTATTTCCCTGATCTTGATTTTTGTAATCCTCACATCTTGCTTCTGATATATTATCTATCTGCAACCAGTATACCATCTTTATCTAATGCAATTTTACTCACTATTCAGACTTTATCTCAAAAGCCCTCTTGGGCATACACCTTCTCTGATCCTTCCATTTGACCTTATATGTCTGCCTTTCCCCCACCTAAGACAAAACACTGGAAATCTTTGCAGCTGTTCCATGGCATTTAAACTTGGAAAACACATTTCTCTTACACAATATTTTCCCAGTACCTGTCTCCATCTTCTAGAGCCAGAACTTTAGCAAGATAGTGATTATTATATGAACCTGGATGCTTTGAATTGCCAAGAAAGAGAGAACCAATAAAATTAACAAATGTTGCAAAACATCTGTAATATCATTTGATAGAAGTTTTGCACTAACAGGGATTTCTGGAGATATTTAATTCCACTGTGCAACAATTCTGTGCCTGTGGATTATTTTCCGTGAATTTCTTGGGTCTCCCTTCATGACCCTAGGATGGTTGGCACAGCTACAAACATCTCCCTCTGCAGTATAACAATAATACAGCAGTTTTTTTTTTTTTTTTTTTTTTTCTGTTTGTTGTTTTAAAGAACAGTTACTAACTAGAGGTCAATATTTGAAGAAGGAAGGACAAAAAGGAAGCAGTCTTATTGCCTCTATAAGCTTGTTTGTTTATCTAGGAAGAAACTGTTGCCCTAAAATTCACCAGTAGAAGTCCTCTAAAGTCGCATTAACTAAAACTGATTCATATGCCCACCCCCAAACTAATTTCTTGAAAAGAAAAACGGGATTATCACCACTTGTGTAGAACAGTCAAAGCTTAAACCATCAAAACATTCACCCTGGGCTGAGGGAGGGATCGTCTTTGCTAAGCACATTGCCATCTGCCTGACTGCTGAATAAAATTGGAGTTCTATGAGCAATCAAGGAGGAAATGGCTCTATTAAATACAGTCAAGAATATTTGAATAGGCTGAATCTATATTCAGTAGGTGAAATAATATTTGCAACAGCTTGGACTTAGCTAGCTTTGCATTTCTCACAGTGGTTGGTAAGATCTGAAATGAGCAGAATTGCTTATCAGACAGAATTAATTATTTTATTCAAAAATTAAATATACACTATATGACAAAAACTTTTCTACAACTTAGATATGCAATTGTAAGTGAGATTAAATGAGGTCTATGCCATTAATATAATAACTATGCTTACTGTGTAGCAATAAATGTGCTAAAAACATTACATGCATTGTATTAGACTTCAAGAAATCCTATAGGATTGGTTCTGTTAAAATCAGCATTTTTCTGATGAGAAAACTAAGACTCCACAAAGTTAAGAATCATAATACAAGTAGCAAATGTGAAATTCAAGCCAAGTTTTGTGTAAACCCGTCTTAAATATAGTGTATGTGTGTGCATGCATAAGAAAGGTAGAGGGGAGGGAAGACAGCAAGAGGAGAGGGGAGGGAGGAGAGAGGAGAGGGGAATCCTGTTTGCGGTAGTTCTCTAATTTCATTCATTTGAAGGACATCTTTAATTCTGTTTTCTCAACCTTTATTAAGTTCCAGTAAACCCCCATTTGTCTTACGTTCTGCATTTGGGGAATGGGTCTGTTTGCCGCATAATATTTTAGATGATAATTCTCTTATCCTATGAATTACTAGTTGAGAAGTAAGCTCTGCTTTTTGAGGAACCTTTTTGTAAACAGGGACAACACAATATAGTGCTCATTTTAACTCTAGTTTGCCCTATAACTTACAGTTTATGGTTTGTAAGTGGCTTATGCTTAACATGAACAAATGATACTAGAAAAGAAATCATGAGTTCCAGATGAAAGATGCATTTTGTTTTCTCTGTATAAAATATTTTAAAAACAATTTACTCCTGTTTTAAAATGAGGACAGTCAACATAAAATGTGGGTCTCCCACTACTGCTGAAGAGCAGTGATGTGCCATGCTGGAGATGCGCACTGGCAGGTGAAGCCTTCTCTCAGGGCCTTGCCGGACAGGGACCGAGTGACCGCTATGGGCTTCAGAAGGCACAGGAGCTCTCCAGTTGGCCCCAGTGACAGACACCCTCAGAGGTGATTGCTTTTCTCATTTTAGGAGTCTGTTGTATTAGTCTAGATCTGCTATAACTCCAAAATGTTTGTGGCTGGCAACAACAAACATTTACTTCTTTTTTTAGTTAATTTTATTGGTAGTTTAGATACACATAATGATCACATTCATCATGGGAATTTGTACATGACATATCTCGCCAGCATCCTCAGGGAGCTGGAGCTCTTCAGGGCAGGGTTACCCTCACGGGCGTGTGACCCTGGTGGCTAGACAGGGCCCCATGCTAAGAAAGGTCCTACATTTGTTTCCATGTTCTACTGCTACTATCACCAGATTCTTAATCTTTAATCAAACATCTTAGGGCTGGTGAGATGGCTCAGCGGCATAAGCGCCTGCCTGGCAAGTGCAAGGTCCTGAGTTCGACTCCTGGTACCCACATACGGAAAAAGGGCCGGTGATATCGCTCAGCGGCACGGGCGCCTGCTCATGCATGAGGTCCTGAGTTCGACCCCTGGTACCCACACACACACAAAGAAAAGACATCTTAGCTTTTCATTTTTTCACCCGCTCCTATACATGATGTGGGCAGTTCTGTTGTGAGATTCTAAATGTCTTTTCATTTAGAGTTCAGCCTGAAGGAGCAGCCACTACCTGAACCTGCCCTTCCCAGAGTGAAAGGCAAAGTGTTGTGTGTGGCTGGCTTTGACCACAGCGTATCTCTTCAAGCCCCCAGCAGGAACTGGTACATGGCCACCTTCTGCGAGTCAGGGAAGTCACATGACCAAATCCAGAGCCAGGATTGTGTACAAGTGTGCATCACTTCAAGAAAGTGCCTATCTTAGGAGTCTAAAACTGGAATTTGTAATCCTTGAAGTAATTACAAGTTGTATCTATACGTATCTGATATTTTATCTATTGTAAATGTAAGCCTGAGTTGGTAATGTCATAGGATGTGTAAGATAATACTAAATGATTTGTACTCTGTTTACCAAAATTTAAGAGTTGCACCTTTAAGAGGTATAAAGCCAAAATGTGTTGGCTATATTTTTTTTAACAATTTTTTCCTTGTTCAAGCTAAAGGCCAATTTATGTCTCACTCAGAATGTGACTTGAGTCAATTTGCTATGTTTAAATATTAATTTGTCCTCATCATGGATATAGTTTTTTTCTACTTTGTTTTTCAAGCAAAGATGGTAAAGTTAAGTGAATCAACACACTATTTAGCTTTAATATTAAAATTTGGGGGTAGGATATTATTACCCTGTAATTAACTCTGCATTTAATTCTCTGGTGACTTACAAAAGCTTCAGTCATGACATAAAAGCCATCTGGAATATGAAAACCTAATTTCAGGCTTCATTATTATGATCAAGATGAGGACTGTAGTTCCATGAATCCTTATAAAAGGAATATATGCAGTTTTGAAATTCTCCTCTGTAGCATGAGAATTCCTTTCAAGTAGCTCTGGAAGTCCATGCATTACGAGAAAGCCATAGTTCAGACATAAAGTATATTTATGAATCTAAGTGGAGGCCGCGGAGTTGTCAGCCACTAAACACAGAGGTGGGCCTGTTATCATAGGCACATCCAAGGTGTTGCTCTTTTGAGTACAGAGATGAATGCTGATTGATGGGGCTAAGTCCTTTGAGGACCATGGTGCAAGAGCAGTACCATTTTAGGTAAAAAAAAATCTGACCAAGAATTAGTTCTGAAGGCCAGACATACAGGTGAGCATTCATCTAGGATGCATAATGCCCTACATTCAATTCCCAGCAGCACAACCATACACGCACATGTGTACCTACACACACAAAGAATTTGTACTGAACAGTAATTACAGTTTCATTCACTCCCTAACATATGTCTATATGTGATCTAGGTCTTGACATCTTAAGGAAGTATTATAATAATCTTGAGCACTTTCGCTGGTATCATAAAGTCTCCAAAGTGTCTGGATATCCCCATCTCCTGAGCTCCATACCACAGCCAGTTGTCCTGGGCAGCCTCAGTATTATTAACATAATCGTTATTCTATTATAAAAATAAGGAAATGAAAGTTCAGAGTGATACAAGCAAGGGAGAAAGTGTTATGTCCTGAATACTGGAGTTTGCTTTAGTCCTGTTGGGGTCTGAGTTATCTCTGATAGAAACTGTAGAATTGCTTCCATGAATAAATTATGTTCAGATAGCACAGCTAAATGTGCAGCTTCAGATTTAGAGAGATCTGAGGTTGATTCCTGTTCAGTTCACCCTGGTGGCCATAATAAAATACCATACACAAAGTGTCTTACATTCCTTTCTCACAGTTCTGTAGGTCAGGGAGTCTAAAAGGTGCCAGCCAAGTCCGAGTCTGGTGAGAGCCATCTTCCTGATTTGTAGATGGTTGTCTTCTGCCCGTGTGTGGGAGGGAAGGAGGTGGGGAGAGAGAGACAGAGAGAGAAAGGGAGGAAGGAGAGAAGAGGAAAGGGGGAGAAGAGGAGGGGAGAGGAAAACAGGAGGAGGAGAAGAAGAGAAGAAAATGGAGGAGGGTGAGAGAGACAGTCAGGTTCAAGAAAGCCCAAGCAAGAGGCAGTGTGCAACTCTCCGGTTTCTCAGTTCATAAGGGCACTAACCTAATCAGAAAAAACTAAATTTATGACATCTAAGTCTAATTACCTCTGGAAGCCCATATAGCCTAATACCATTACATCAATGGTTAGAGATTTAACATATGTATTTGGTGGAGCAGAGAACACAAACAGTCCATGACAACTCCTAACTCTGCTCACTAGCTGGGTAGCCTTTGGTGAATTAACTCAATTTCTTTAATCACATGGGCATAATAAATAATAAATGCTCTGGGGAATAGTTATGGAGATTACACTGAAATACAACATGTAAAGATTTAGGATGGTTCTCAGAACACATTTTTCACGAAGATCCCCGGAGTAAGCATCCTACATTATTTTGAACAGGTTGAGAAATAAAAGAATTATTAGAAGCCAAAGTATCACCTTATTTACTTAACACTCCAGGTTGGAGAATGTAACTTTAGGATTGATCAAAGTGATATTGGTAAAAAGAAAACTCAGAACTGATCTCCAGTCATGGCACTGTTTGTGCCAAACTCTCTTCATAGGTGAATCCTCGATGGAATTAAGGTAGCAGATATGCAGAAGAGAATCAGTGCTCTGTAACAGAAGGAAGACCTGAAAGGAATATTAGTGACTCTAGCCAAATTGATCAGTCAGAAAAAACTTTCAGCTACTTCAGGGATGAACTGAATAAAGGAGTGGAGATAAGCCAAGGTTTATATTGAGTTCCAATCAAGAGAAATAAATATCAGGAGTAGAAAAATGCTCACCATTAACGTAACTTTCATTACTTCTTACTGATATTGTTTGTGAAATTTAAGAAGGAGATTAAATAGTGTGCTGTAACATGATTACAGTGTTCCACAGAACCCCAAGTCCTCCTTTAGGTTAGTTGTATTTTGTGACATACTACCTTTCAGGTTGGGATTTAAAAAAAAAAATCCTTCAATCAGATCAGGGTTATATCAAGAAGCTAATTTGTGTTCATGTCTTCATGTCTGTTAAACTGCAGTTTTCTGAGAAGCAAAAACTTTGTCTTATGTATCTTTATATTCCCACAGTGCTTTGCACAATCTTTGTCAATAATTATTACACTGATTGCTCATGTAGCTGTGAATTTTACAGCTTGCAAAACACTTTTGTGTTGAATATCTCATTTGGTTTTTTCACCATTCCTGAGAGGGAGGAAGAGAGGAAGTAGAGAGGTTATTCTCCTCCTTTCCCATCAGAGGATATTGAGGCCCAGAACAGCTGTGTGATTTGTCCAGCTAATGAAACAAAGTGATAAAATTTGATTCTGGAACTGGAATGTGGGTCATTGGCTCTTAATGTCATATTCCTTCCAGTAATGTGTTTTGTTCCATCTGAATGGAGCTGATTGTACCAGGTCACGTTGATCTAATATGCATTATCCTGGGGGTCTCAGCAGTCTTCATAAAACAAGGTATATACCTCAGGACATGGAGAGTTAAGACTCTTGCTTCTCTTAGAGTTTCCGTTGATACCTTTGTCATTTATTGTGGGATGCCCCAGGGTGGCTTAGTAATGGGAGTAAGGGGGCTGAGCTGGAAATTAATTCCAAAAAATGTTTGATGGGATAATACTAAATGTGAAAGAACTTAGGAACATTTTCTAGTTTGAGTGGCAAAACCCATCATTTTTCGTAATGGTCATCATTAAATTAGAACTATATCACTATGTCTCTAACCCCAATTGTGACCTTATCATAGTGGAAAAGACAATGCAGTATGGAGAATAATTCTCATCTGAAATCTGTCCAGGTTCTTATCTATGGAGAATGTGTGTTAATGCTCATGGCAAAAGAGATTTGTGAATTAAGGATCATTGAGCTAGGAGATTATCTTGGAATATCTAGATAGGTCCAAAGTAGTAACCAGGATGCTTGTAAGTGAAAGAGGAAAACAGAAGACTCCAAGAAGAATGTGATAATAAAAGCAGAAGGTGCAGTTCTCTGATTGCTGGCTGGGGGTTGGGAGGCAAGTAAGACAAGGGACCTCTGGAAGCTGGAGAAGACAAGCTCCACAGCCTACAGCCCGAAGACATCCTTGCTATCACCTTCATTTTTGCCCTGAGATGCACAATTTTGGATTTCTGACCTCAAGAACTATATGACAATGAAGTTATGTTATTTTGGGCCATGATATTTTGTAGCAAGACGAAATCAATATACACAGAGTAAAATTTAAACTATGTTTCTTGTGATCCCTTCTCTACCTGTGATGACTTCCACCTTTAGGGAATTTTGAAATTTTCTCTATAATCACTGAGCTGCTTTCCATTTCTAAAATCTTATGTAAATGGAATTATAAACTCTGATTGTCTATTTTTTTTAACCTGGGTTCTTCATTCAGTATTATCTTGAGATTCATTTACATTGTTTCGTGTGCTACTGAATTTTCTTTCTTTCTATTGCTCTGTCATATTTTATGGTATGAATATACTACACTCTGCTTATCCATTCACCTTACCCTCAATAAATTTCTAAGTATATAATAGATTATGGTTAATTATATGTAAAATTTTACCTGCAGATTTTGAGAACTTACTTAGCTTGGAAAAAGGTTTGTGTCTGTTGATTACTACCTATCTGCTACCCCATTTCATTTTTCTTGATTTGACTATTTCAGCTATCACTTCTTGGTGGAATCATACAATTATTGTCATTCTGTGACTGGGTTATTTCATTTAGTTTAACTCTCACAGTGCTGGGATTATAGGCATGGGCCAACACACCTGCTACAAAATGTTCCATTTAAAGGCAGCATAGTTTTCCATTTTATGTTCTGATGGTTTCCAACATACAGTGGTTTAGCTTGAAACTTTTTCATGTGTTTATTGGTGGACGCATAGTTGATTTCATACTTTTACTACTGTGAATGATGCTGCATAAACACAGAAATGCCAATATCCCTGCAATACCCTGAATTTATTTCTTCAGCTTATCCAGTGTGTTAGTATATAATTGTTAATGTTAGTATCAGGATCTTGGGTATTTCTGTGGTGTCTGTTGTAACATTTCCTCTTATTTATTTGGGTTTCCCCCTGTTTTTCTTAGTTTAGTTAAAATCTGTGGATATTTATTAAAAAAATAAGCTCTTGGTTTTGTTAAAATTTTCTATCTTTTTTTTAGTTCTTTTTTATTTTATTGTTTTTTATGCTCTGATCTTGGTAATTTTCTTTCTTCTACTTCAGGTTTAGTTTATTCTTTATTATTTTTCCCAGTTCTTTTCAGTTAAGGCTTAGGTTGTTTCTTTGGGATCTTTCTATTTTGGTCTATAGGCATCTATAGGTATAAATTTTCTTCATTCCATAACTTTTAGTAAGCTGTGTTTTTTTTTTTTTATTTTTCATTTGGCTCAAGATACTGTACATATTTTTAAAATTTCCCTGTTGATTTCTTCTTTGACCCAGTGTGTTTTCAGAAGCTTGTTGTTTAACTGCTACGTATAAATAAAATTTACAAATTTTCTACCGTTCTGATTTCTGGTTTCATTTAGTATAGCCATAAAAAGATATGATTTTAATCTTTTTAAATTGTGTAAGTCTCCCCTATGACTTAACACATGATCTGTCCAGGAAAACTCTGAGCATGTCCCTAAGGAGGTGTGTTCTGCTGCTGTTGGAAAGAGTATTCACACTCTAACGCCTATTTGGTTGTAAAGGGCAGTTCAAGTCCAGTGTTTCCTCTTTGAGTTATACTTGCATTACCCATTAATCACTGAAGGTGAGGTTGTGAAGTCCCCTACTATTATTGGATTCCTATCTTTTTGTCTTTTCTAATCCATTAATAATCACTTTATACATGAAGATGTTCTGATGTTATGAATATATATTTACAAATATAGCCACTTGAATGACCCCTTTATCATTATAACTCTTTATTTTGTTTTATAATTTTTCATTTAAATCTGTTTCATCTGATAGATAAGTATAGCTGCCTTTGCTCTTTTTGTTTCCATTTGCATGAAATATCTTTTTCCTCATTCCTTCACATTTAGCCTCTGTATGTTTTTATAACTTAAATGAGTCTCTTATAGATAGCATAATAGTTGTATATCTTGTAAGCCTATTTTTTTTTGGCTGGAAACTTTAATCCATTTACATTCAAGGTCATCATTTTATAGGTAAGAATTTAGTACCACCATTTTATTCATGGTTCATGGTTGCTTTTATTTGTTGTTGCTTTTTTGCTGTCATCTTTTGTGATTTGATGAATATCTAGATTGATATGCTTTGATTACTCTCTATCTTGTATAAAAACTAGAGATTTTTATACTGGGGTTATCTTGAGAGTAACATAAAACTTTTTATAGTTGTAATGGGCTATTTTAAGCTGATGACAACTAACCTTTGATTGGATAAAATAGTGTACATATTTTTTCTTTTTGGGACATTTTACATTTTCAACGTCACAATTTGTATCTTTTATATTGTGTATTGCTTAAAAATTAATGTAACTACACTTATTTTTATGCTTTTGTACTTTAACTTTATATGAGCAATATAAGTGATTTATACATTACTCTTATAGCATTAATGTATTCTGAATTTGACCATGTACTTTATTTTACTAGTGAATATAATACTTTTATATATTTTCATGTGATGAATAAGAATATTTTCATCAGCTTGAAAAAGTCCTTCTTAGAATTTTATGTAAGGAAAATATACTGGCAATGGTCAGCTGTTATGTGAGAAAGTCTATCTCTCCTTCATTTCAGGACAGCTTTGTTGCATATTCTTTCCCAGCAGGTACAATTATGAATACTGATTGAGGCTTGTTTGGTTTGAGAGGTACCTAGGAGATTAGTAAAGTGCACCACTGAATGGGTCACAACCTTGGGGACTGTACATAGTCTTGGTCGCTCCCTCTCTGCCTTTTCTTACACTCTGCTTCCTGGCATCCATGCCGTGATCACCTTTCCTCCAACATGCCCTTCTGCCATGATGTTTCTGCCTTTGTGGGCCACAGACTGAAACTTTTCAAAGAAACCTGTTCTCATTTAAGTTGTGAATGGTAAGTATTTGTTCCAGAAAAGGAAAAGCGACTAATACAAACCATCCACCACCTCCGTACTTTGAATCTAACCAGAAAATTTTCTTGCATGGATATCTCCATATTTGAGGAAGCAATCACTTCTTTCAAGGTTTACGGATTGATTTTGGTGCAGGAAAACTTTTGCCTGTGAGGGAGTGTGTGGGGCCCCTCAGCGAGGTGCCATGGTTCTGGCTCTGATATCTATGTGGCAGTGCAGTCTTTACACAGTGCTGTCAGCTCAGGTCTGCATTGGTGAAAATCATAGGGCTTCTTAGAAGTCGAATCTGTGGGAGTGTGGAGTGGTGGAAGGGGTCTTAGGACTTCAGTGGAAAGAGGCTAGCTTCCTCTCATTCTGCTTTCCTCCCACCAGAGAAATTGTGACCGAGGGCCTTTCTCATCGTCCTGGGTTCGTCTTGCAGGCACACTGTGATGAGATGTGTTAAACATCTATAGAGGAGAAGTCTAAAGCATGGGTGCACATGGAGGGGCTGAGCCTCCAGGACAGAGTGGTAGTTCACTAGTGCCTGGGTGCAGGTACCCTACTGCCACACTGGTAACCATAGGCTAGCTGTGTACGTTACAGAGAAGGTAGCTTGTCGAGTTCTGGAGTGCAGATGTACACAGAGCTACAGAGGTTCCGGGACCCAGGGTTAGGGTTAGCAGAAGGGGTGGTGGTGCCAGTGTCTGAGGCACAAATGCACCATTTTAAAATTCTACCAGCAATTCACAGGGCTCTAATTCTTCCATATCTGTTAACATTTGTTGCTTTTTGTTTTCCTCATAATAGCTGTCCCGATATGTGGGAGTTGGTATTTCACTGTGATATTGGTTTGCATTTCTCTGACTAGTGATTATTTTTCACATACGTATTCATCATTTATATGTCTTTCAGGCCCTTAGCCTATTTTTAAATTAGGTTATTAAGGGTTTTTTCTTGACTACTGAGTTACATTACCTTAATATGTTGCTTAAATATGCTAAATGACTAACCTCTTATCAGATGTGTGGTTTGCAAACAAATATTTTTTGTTTGTTTTGCCATATGTTGCCTTTTCATTGCACTGGTTGTTTCTTTTTGCTGTGTGGAAGTTCTTTCATTTGATAGTCTCATATGTTTACGTGGGTTTTGTGGCTGTGCTTTGGCTGCTATACCATTGTCGAGACCACTGTTGGGTAGGTCTATATTTTCTTCTACTAGTTTTATAGCCTTGGTTCTGATGTTTAAGTCTTTAATCCACTTTGGGTTACTTTTATGTATGATGAATGTTAAGGGACAATTCTTTTCTTCCTCATGTAGATATTTTACATTTCTTGAGTAGGCTAAACTTTTTTCATTTGTATACTTGGCACTCTCATTGAAAATCAGTCAGCTGTATATTCCTGTGTTCATTTCTAGCTTGTAGTTCTTGTTCAATTCCTTTATGTGTCTGCCTCTATACTATTACCATACTCTTTTGATTATTATAGCTTTGTAGTTTCAAAAAAGAAATATATCTCCAACAGTGTTTTCCTTTCTCAGGATTGATTTAGCTATTTGTAGTCTTTTGTGGTTTTACGCATTTTATAATTTTGCTTCATTTGTAAATAATGTCATTTGGATTTTTATGGTCAATTTTATTTTTAAAAAGTTACTCAAGGTCATCGGCCTTAACTTTGAATTTTCCATCTTGGTTTTTTATTCTATCTTAAAATTATACATTGATAAATTATAGTGGTAAATATTTAATATTTACATAGTACAAAGTGGTGTTATTTTAATCGAGTGAGAAGTGATTAAATTAGTTAACATATCCATGCCCTCTTATATTTAATGTTGTTTGTGATGTGAATGTCAGAAATTTATTTTCTTAGTGACCTTGATATATACCATAGTCAATTAACTATATTCAGATGCTATGCAGTTCATCTAAAAAGTTAAAATTACACAAACTCAGAATTTTTCTTCCCATGTAACTGAGGCTTTGTACAGTTTAACTATTATCTCTCCATTTTCCCCAACACAGCCAGGCTCTGGTAATCACTATTCTACACAGTTTTTACTGTATTGAACATGCTGGAAATTTTACCCATTTTTCCTAAGTTATGGTCTTTAAAATTCTCTGGGGCCAATTCTAATGTTTCCTCCTTAATTTCTGATTATATTTAAGTTCACCAGCCCCCCCCAACTAGTCTAAATACAGTTTTGTGTGACTTCCAAAAACCCAGCTCTTAATTTCACTAATTTGTCGTTGTCCAGTCTGGTGTCTTCCAGACTTTTGCTCTGATATTTGTTTTTCTTTGCTAGGAATGGTTTTATTTTGTTCTTTTTTCTATTTTCTTAAGACATAACATTAATTTTTTTTTATAATCTTTCTATAAATCTTCTTAGAACTGTTTTAGCTATATTCCTTATGTTTTGGTGTGCTGTGTTTCCATTTTTATGTGTCTCAAGATAATTTTTAATTTCCCCATTCTTCACTGATCCATTATTTGTTCAAGAAACACGTTGTTAAATTCCTCTGTATTCATGAGTTTTTCATGTTGTTAGTTTCTAGTTTCATAACTTTATGGCCAGAGCCATGATTTAATTAAATTAATTAAAATTTGCTATAATTTGTCTAGTGGGCTAAAACACATTCTGTCCTGGAAAAATGTTCTGTGTGCACTTGAAAAACCATCTGTATTCTGTTGCTATTGTATAGAATAATCTGTATGTACCTTTGAGGTCCATTTGGTCTTCACTAGTGATCATGAGCCTTTTAGAGATGAGTGCCCTCTGCAACCCAAAGCTGATAATTTGTCAAACCTTGGCTGGGGCACATGTATCGTAAGTTCGCCACCGCTGGTCTAGGGTATTTTGTTCAAGTCCAATATTTCCCTAACAATATTCTCTCTGGTTAATCTATCCATTACCAGAAGTGATGTTTTGCAGTTTACTATTATTACTTGTTTTGTATTCTGTCTCTCCCATTAAAATCTTTTCATAATACATTTAGATGCTCCATCATCAGGTGTGTGTGTGTATGTATATGTTTTATTGTTGTTATTTCCTCTTGATGAATTGACCCTTTCATCATTTTATCATCTCCTTCTTTGTTAATTTTACAGCTTTTGATTTAAAGTCTATCTTGTTTCAGGTAAGTATTAATATCTGTGTTCCTTTTTGGTTTCCATTTGTTCAATATATCTTTTCCTTCCCTTTATTTTCAGTGTATGTATGTTTAGTGAAGTGAGTTTCATATAGGAAGCATATAGTTAGGTTTTTTTAAAATGCATGTATTTACTTTATGTCTTTTTAATAGACTAATCCATTTACATTTGAGGTAATTATTAATACTAAAAGAGTTAATTTGGTCATCTTATTAATTACTTTGTGGGCTTTGTTTGTTTGTAAAGTCATATACCTAAAGGCAAAGTTTCAGTCAGTGATGGAACACATCACAACCGTGATCCTAAAAGACTGTGACACCCACAAAAGATGCAGTTATCTGTGCTGTGTAAATACACTGAATGATATTCTCACAGTGATGAAATCATCCAAAGATTCATTTCTCAGAATACATCCTGTCATTTGGTGATATATGACCAACCATTCCTTGTTTCAGTCTTTCTCCACCTTTGTGGTTTCATAGTTTTCTATATTGCTGTGCTTGAATCTTTTGTGGGTTTCCTTGTTTTTTGTTTTATTTTTGCTTTTTGGATATGATGAGGCTTACCAAAACCACCTTACACTTCGAACAGGTTATTTCAAACTGAATGATAGCTTAACTTTGATTGGATAGAGCAAGTCTATACTTTTCTCCATTCCCCACACTGATGCTTTTGATTCTGAATTTACATCATTTTATAATATAAGTCCCTTGACAATTTATTTTACTTATAGCTTTATTAATAATTTTGTCCTTTAATTCTTATAGTGTGGGTAAAATTACAAGCTACCTTCTCAGTCCTAGATTATTCTGGATATTGCTTCATATTACTTACACTATTGGGTTTTGTACTTTTGTAAGTTTTATGTTATTAATTAGCAACCATATGCTTCATTTTAAAGTACTCCCTTTAGCAGAGAGGCAGGCATCATGATGATCAACTATTTTAGCTTTTGTTTGTCTAGGAAACTTTTTATCTTTTCTTTATTTCAGCAATTCAGGTTGTCTTGGTAAAGTACTGTTGGTTGGCAGGTTTATTTCTCTCTCTCTCTTTTAGCACTTTCAATTTAGCATCTTACTTTCTCCTGGTCTATGATGATTCTGCCGAGAAGTGATAATAATTGTATTGGGACTACTTTGTATGTGACATATTGGTTGTCCTCTGGGATTCTTTTCTGATTTCACTTTTTAATAGTTTGTTTTTAGTGTGTAGAAATACAACTAATTTTTGTTTGTTAATTTCATATCTTAACACTTTGCTGAATTTGGTAAACATATCAACAGGTTATGTGTCATGATGAACTCCTTTGCAGGTTGAATTTATTTGGAGATTTATTTTCTCTGTACTTGAATGTTTACCTCTTTATTCAGATTAGAATTTTTTTTTTCATTCATTCATTTGCAGTGCCGAAGACTGAACCTAGGGTCTCTCACTCATGCTAGGCAATTGCTGTTACACTGAGCTACATCCGCCAAAAGTTTTTGAGACAGCGTCACAGTAAATTGTCCATGTTGGCATCAAATTTGTGATCAGCCTTGGAAATAGCTAAGATTTCAGGTGTGTGTCACCATGTTCAGCCTATTATTTCTTTAAATAAGGCTTCTGGTCCTTTTTCTCCTAAGTCCTGCTGTGCGCAAGATAGGTTTCTTGGTACTGTCCCACAGTTCTTATAGGTCTTCTTTATTATTTTTTACTTTTATTCTTTTGATTGGATAATTTCAAATGTTCTATCTATAATTCCTTGATTCTTTCTTCAACTTGATCAATCTGGGTATAAAGACTGTGGTTGCATTTTTTTAGCTTATTCATGATATTCTCCATCTGTAGGATTTCTACTTATTTCTGTATTTTTCTATCAAATTTTTCATTTATTCTTGGATTACTTTCCAAATCTTATTTATTTTTTAAATCCAAATAGTCTTGAAATTCACTCAACTTTTGAGAGAACAATTATTTTGAAGACTTTTTCTCTCATTTCATGTCTCCCTTTCTTTGGCATCCATTGTTGATATTTTGTTAGATTTTTGCTTGTTTGCCTGTATCATTACTGCCTAAGCTTTTGTAACCTATGTGTGTTTGCAATAGTGTTTCTTAATTTGTGGAGACAGCCACTTTTTATGACTTTTATATATGTTTCAGGGACAGACTTTTACTTTTTATTTCTATGCATAATTTTGTATAGAACAAGTGGCAATGACCCTGGGCATACTGAGCTTATTTTCAGGCTCTTTGAATCGTTGGGCTGCCACCCTTGCTCTGAATTCATGTGGGGTGGCTGCCTGGGCTCTGCTATCTGAGGAGAACACTGGCTGAGCTCTACAATTGGGCTGAGATGCTGAACGGACATGAAAAGCCTCTCTCATCCTGCTGGGAGGTGGGGGCACTTTCCTTGGCTAGAATGTACCATTATGCGAGTGGATGGGTGCAGAATTTTTGTCGTGGAAAACTACGGACAAGTGATTTCCTGTCCTACCATCTTGCTTCTGTCACTCCACTAGTCAGATTTTAGTAAGAGTTATACTGGATCTATGGATTACTTTCAGTATTAGAGACATTTTAACATTTTTAAGCCTCTGATTCATGGCCAAAGATGTTTTTGTTTTATCGATAGCTTTTATTCTTTTTTTTCTGTGTGCCTTCCATACGGTACCCCCTCCCTGGGGCAAGGTAATGGGTTAGCTGGAGTTAAAATAAAATAACTTAGAACTTTATTTTAACATTTGATAACTTCAATTCAGTTAGACAAAAAACTCTACACTTTAACCTCCCAAATCTACTTCATATTGTTACTGTCTCAATGTACATTTATTCATACTGTGTAACTTTTAACATATTTTGATTATTATTATTTGCGGTACTGGGGATTGAACTCAGGGACACTCTACCACTGAGCTACCTACCTACACCTCTTTATTTTATTTCTTTTATTTAATTTTTTATTTTTTTATGTGCGTACCGGGAGTCGACCTCAGGACCTCGCGCTTGCCAGGAAGCGCTTGTGCCACTGAGTGATATTACCGGCACTTTTTTTCCTTTATTTGGGTTCCAGGAGTCAAACTCAGGACCTTGCACTTGCCAGGCAGGCACTTACACCGCTGAGCCATCTCACCAGCCCCCTCTTTATTTTTGAGATGGAATTTTGGTAAGCTGCCTAGGCTGGACTCAGACTTGAAATTCTCCTGTCTCAGCCTCCTGAGTAGTTGGGATTTTAAGGATGTGCCATTGTGCCAGCTATATTTATTTTAACACTGTTTTGTTTTAATATTTTATGGGAAGTAAAAGTGATTTATCTACACCCATCACAGAAATACAGTATTCAGTACTGACCTAGGTATTTACCTATGCCAAAGAATTACACACTTTTCTTATACTGTTGTGTTGCTGCTCAGTGCCCTTTCATTTGAATTCTAAGAACTTCATTTCAACTCTTTTATGACAAGTCTAGTTGTGATGAGTTCTTTCAGATTTTGTTTGTATGGAAGGTTTTTATATCTCCATTTTTGAAAAGTCAGTTTGCTGAGCATAGTATTCTTGGTTAGTCATATTTTTCTTTTCACATTTGAAATATACCATCCCACTGCCTTCTGGCCTGAAGAGTTTCTGCTAAACATTCCACTGATGGTCCATGGAAGTTTCTTTGTGTGCAACAAGTTTTGTTACACTCGATGTTTTTAAAGTTTTCTTTAACAATTTAATTACTTTGACAATTTAATTATGTGTATTGATGAGAATCATTTAGGGTCATCTTATTGGATGTTTTGAGCTTCTTTTACATGAGCTTCCATCTCCTTCTTCAGATTTGGGAAGTGTTCATTCATTACATGAATTATCTTTCTGGTCCTTTCTCAATCTCTTCCTTTCTATAATTCACATAATTCATACACTGGTCTACTTAGTAGTGTCGCATAAATTCTGTATTTTTTCTTGACTCTTTTTTTTTTTTTTTTTTTTTCGTTCATCTGTTTGTCTCTCTGGCAGAATTGCATCACTGGCCTGACTTAAAGATTGACAATATTTTCTTCTGCTGAATCTAGTCTATTGTGGTAACGCCATAGTGAATTTTTTGGTTTAGTAACTGTGTGCTTCACCTCCGTAGTTTCTAGCTTTTTTTCAGATTACCATTTTGTCCACGTATTGTTCTCTTGATCTTAGTAGACAATTTTATTAGATTTCCTTTTAATTCTCCATCAGGTAATATAAAACTCTATTTCATTGGCATCTATCTTGGGAATCTTGTTATCTTGTTCCTCATCTGGAATATCTTTAGCTGGTTCTTCATTTTTCTTAAGTCTCTGTTTTTCATCTGCTTATTAAGTAAAGCAATAACCTCTCGTAATCTTCACAAATTGGCCTCATACAAGAGAAGATCATACAAGTTAGCCCAGCCCACCTATTCCAACTCTTTGCCTCTTCCAAATCTTCTCCATGGAGAGCCAGGAAGATGTGGGTTTTACCTGTTTATTCTACATTAAGGAGAGAGTGGGAGGTTATGACATCTACCATCCCAACTGTTATGGTTTATGTCGAGGCTTTCCCCAAAGCCTCACGTGGTCATAGGCAGAGCTTTTTGGAAGGCAGTTGGATTATGGGGACTCTGTAGCTGACTTGCTGTTAGAGGTAGGGTCTCCTCTGAAGAGGCAGGTCACTGTGGGTATGACCTGGAAGGGGATAGCTCCTTTCCCAGCTCTTGCCTTTCCCTCTCTCTGCCTCCTGGTGGCCAAGATGTGAGCAGGTTTTCTCTACCAGACCCTTCCACCATGCCATTTCTGCCTGGAGCCACCACCACCACCACCACCACCACCACCACCACCACCACCAACACTGTGCAAGGACTGAAAGTTCTAAAATGTGAGCCAAAATAAATCTCTCCTCCTGTATGTTGCATGTGTCAGGTATGTTGTCTCAGTGGTGAGGAACGTGACTAAGACACCATCCCACCTTCTCTATTTTCTTCCTAGTGGTTAGATTATACTGGAGCCATCAGAGGCTCAAGACTGGTAAGGCAGATACTAGTTCTGGGGATGCCCTATAGAAGTTGGGTTTGGAGTGCAGAGATCAACTCTATCCCTCCCCAGAGTAAAGTTGACAGGTGGAGTTTTCTATCTGTTTGCTATGTTGAACAGGACGGGGTCATCTGTGGCACCTGCTAGCTCCAGCTGCTACCTCTGTTCTGCCACTGGACAGCTAACCTATGCAGGACATATCAGAGCTCTTGGACTGGTGAGACAGAAGAAAGACTCCTGGGGAGCCTCCTTGGAAATGTTAGGACACTGCACACGCAAGCTAAACTTTCCCCTTCTGTGAGAAAACCAGAGGGTTCTGTTCTGTGCTGTTCCTCACTGCATGATTCCAGGTCAAGGAAAGACCCTGATGTTATGATTTCCCAAATCTCCCTACTGGTTTCAGTGACTCTGGCTTCATATTCTCTCAAGATGCAAGAGAACTTTGGTTAGTTTCTGACTTCTCACAAAGAAAGTTTTCAATAAGTTGTTACTTAGTGACATATTTGTGGGGACACAACAAGTCTATGGTTTCTCATTCTGTCATGTTGTTGATGCAATGTTTTTGTCATCTGAGGGTATTATAAATCATTTGCTGTGAACATTTTTACTTAAGTTGTTAGATGGATATGTGCCTTCTTTTCTCTTGATCTTCTAATTTCTCAAATTTTCTCCTTAGCCTATGCTAAGGAGTAACTCAATGTAGTGGATAGATAACAATATGGTGTGTAGAGTATTTGGTTGTATGTTCCTGTAGGTTTTCTTTCCTGAGAAGCTGAGGCACAGAAAAGACCATGAGGAATTCATGTGGAGGTCATGGGAATTCTAAACAAGGAAACATAAAGTAATGATAAAGGTTGCAATACATGAAGCTAAAAAGTGAAACTTAGGAAGAATATTCTACATGTTTAAACCACTGAAGAATGGATTGAGATTTCATTACAGCAAATAACCTCCAAGTTAGGAGAGGCATGTAACAGGAACCTGAGCAAATAGTCACAGGGAATATTTATCTTGAATTCATTTCAGACCATAAATATGTGTTGAATGTGTACTTTGTGCCAGACACTAGGTCTATGATGACAGATAAATCACAACAGTCTCTCAGCCTAGCAGGGGGGAATGGCAAGTGGGCAGGCGATTCCAGGAGAGTGTATTAAGCATATGCAGAGTGTGCCAGGGCTGTGCGTTCTCAGGAATATCTGGCCCATGTGGGGAGATGGAATACAAGTTGAGGCTTCTAGGAGATTACTCCCAGTCCGAATGAGAGGGCTAAGAAAGAGAAGTTTGGGAGACCGCGGAGACATAAATGGTGCAATTGGAATAGCATATGCAAAGGTCTTGATTCTAAAGAAAGGATGAAATCATGAAGAAACTATTGCTCAGTGTGCTGGGAGTATGAGACGATGAGCTCAAGGTGTGGGGACAGTCCAGTGGAAATATGAAGAGCTGGTGTGTCATGCAAGGGGATACGGACCTGAGAATCCATAGAAATGGTTGTAGATAATCTAGACTGAGCCCAGTTTTAGAAAAGCAAAGCCATGAGGGTGGTAGAATATACATAAGAATGGGAAAAGACCCTGAGCAAGAAGGTGATACAGGAGAACTAAGGTCAGTTTAGTGGGGTAGAAGAAAGTACCAATTTTAAAACATTCCTAAGATTGTTAAGGTATCTGGTAAATCTCAATCACTCTTTTACCCAAAGGTTCAGTAAATCCATAAGAGTTTGCCACAAAATGTACTCCAAGAACAAGCGAAGAGTCCATGACATTTCAGTGTAGTTGAATTTTAACAACAAGGAATTTACAGTGTGCAAGAAACCAGACTTCGTGCTGCCAGTTTAGTATTTCGCTGATGGCTCCTGCTCTTGGATCTCAAAGGCAGCCTCCTCTCTCAGGGAATTTTTGGTGAATGTCAGTCCCTTGTTGTTTACTTTCCATTTATTCTGTCTTTAATGTAGCATACATAGATTTTTATGTGCCCCTATTTCATCCACATAACTCTTTTGTTGCCATGGAAATCAGCTTCAGTTTTCTCCCCTTCTGGCAATTGTGTTTTTATAGTTTCTTTCCTTCAAAAAGATAAGCTGCCTTATATTTATTTCACATGGATGCCAAAAGTTGACCTCATTCGAGACGCAGTCAACCTTTTCTTGAAGACAATGCTGCAGTTGTTTATTTCAGCTGATGTCATTTTGATTTCTGCCTGTGAAATCAGTTTCTGATAAAATTTCTTGTGGCTTTTACCTACCTGTGCTACCCAGGGGCAAGAGCGTGGCAAGTCTACAAGATTAAATCCTAGGTGAACTCAGGGGCTAAGGGTACTGAGACTGAGCGTCAACTATTAAAGATGAAGGGAAAATAGTTTGGATCCAAGAACGAAGCTGAAAGCAGGGAGTTCTACTCATTCCTTAGCTTCTAATTGACATTCTGTTCTTGGTCATATTACTTTCATCTAAAAATGCATTTACTCATCTCTAAAACCAGGAGATGGTGTAGATTAGAAAGTGTCTTTAAGTGAGGGAGAATGCAAAAAAGATAAAAGTATAACTTGGTTAAATAAGGGAACAGAGAATTATTTTGATTTGAAATATTTCTTATTACTTTTATCTTTGAATTTATAACTGTAAAAAGTCTAAAATCGTGAGTGTTCTTTGTATTATCTGATATCTGACTGTTATACTGTTTCAAATAAAATGTGATTAGCTTAGCTCATTCCTGGCATTCTGCAGTTTGATATATGTAGGCTTTCTTTGTAGTTACTACATCTATCATTTCTAGCTGTGTCTTTTAGGTTTAGGACTGTAAGACACAAAAACCTACCAGACTGGCCACACTTTTATTGTCCTGGCATTTTCTTATGTATTTTAATCAACAAAATGTGAAAATGTAAGAGCATGGATGTAAGTAGAGTAATTTATTTAGTAATTATTGAATAGCAATTCTGTGAAAGGTGCTAACTGTATTAGACACTGAATATAAAAGAATAGAAAAGGCTCTCACTCATCCACAAGGAAACTAAATCTAGTAAGAGTCAAACATGCAGAAGAGCAATGTGTTTCAGTAAGACAAATGCTTAATTTATAGAGAGGCTCATATAGCGGTCCTCCCCCCGACATGATTATGATGGTGGCTGCCGTGGACAGGGAAGATTTTCCAAAGAAATGAATACTGAAACGAGTCCAGGTTGACTCAGGGAAGAAAGGTGCCATAGTAAGTCAAGCCAAAGAAGGGGAGAGTGCGTGGAGATAAGAACATGCAGATGTAGGTGAGGGTAAAGCCTTGAAAAGTCCTCACGCCTGTGTGTGTGGCCACTCATGGTTCGCCTGTATTGCTGAGTTCAAAGACAGACGTACTGCTCAGAATCCTAAATGACTGCTAGCAGAAGCCAGCTTGAAGTTGCTTATGTTAAACAGCTGATTGTTTAGTTATAAGTATGAAAGATATGTTCCGTGGGGTAAGGGCAGGGATGCAAGTGGCTCTCAGAAAGTAAACAAAAATAGAAAACTATCAAGAGCTCAAGTTATTTCCTCTTTGTGCCTCTGGCTTCAAGGCTTCTCTCTGCTTATCTACTTCATCCTTCTTTCCCCGTGATTGGCTTGGATTTCTACTCCAGATCCATGATGGATATCCATAATTCTAGAATATGCAGCTTATGATTCTAGCTAGCAGAGTCTGAAACATGAAACCCCTAAGGCACTTACAAGTTCACATATACCTGGGAGAAAATCAGATCAGTGTAGAGTACACCCAACATCTGCCTCTGGTCAGATCAGCTATAGCAAAGATTTGTCGCAAAATACAACCAAGATTGTAGAGCGACCACTCTGTATCTCTTGGTGGATTACAGGAGGGAGAGTGAGGAGCGAGAACAGTTACCAGGGAACAGAGAATTTCATCGTGATGTTGAAAGGTGCTGAGCAGCCTTTGAAGGATAAACAAGGATGTAAACATTTCAGATTATATTTCATTCTGAATGTAATACATGCTCACATTAATAAGTGCAAACAGTAAGGCATATAAAAATTCAAAGTAAAGCCTCCAGACCATTCTCCCTGCTCATTGTCATTCAATTACTTATTCATTCATTCATTCATTCACTCAACCAATATTAAAAGGATACATAATATTTATATAAGGAAACATGCTGGGCATAGCAAACAAAAAGGATTAGACTGACAAGCTCCTGTCTTTACAAAGCAATGCTCAAAAGCATTTTTTTTTTTGTGGGTACCGGGGGTCGAACTCAGGAACTTGTGCGCCAGCAGGCGCCCCTGCCGCTGAGCGATATCACTGGGCCTTTTTTCATATGTGGGTACCGTGAGTCAAACTCAGAACCTTGCACTTGCCAGGCAGGCGCTTATGCCACTGAGCTATCTCACTGGCCCTCAAAAGCATTTTTTAAGACAGTTTTCTGTGTAGCTTTCCAAAACTATTATGCATATTTATAATATATGTATAGATACATATTTAATGTACAGTGCATTTCATATGTGTCTTAGTCTCTTTGTTATACTCTAACAAAATAACATACACTGGGTCATTTTTAAACGTGGTTTATTTCTCAGAGTTCAGCAGGCCGGAAAGCTCCACATCAAGGTACTGGTGGGTTTTAGCAGTTCTGGTTCCAAGATGGGAAACGACTGCTTTGTCCTCCAGAAGGGCGGAAAGCTTCATTCCTATACGAGGCTGGCAGGGCAGAGAGGTGGGAGAGGGATGACCTCAGTGCCCTTTCAGCAGCATCAGTCCCACCCACAGGCACAGCCTCCAGGGCCTAATCATCTTCCAAAGACCTAATGTGACAAAAACAATTACATTTCAGTGTAAGTTTGAGAGGGGACAGACATTCAAACCGTGCAATTCTGCCTTCAGCACCTCAAAATCATGTTTCTCACATATAAAATATATTCATTCCATCCTAGTAGCCCCAGAATTTCTCACTCCTTCTAACATTGAGTCAAGAATTTTAAGTCCAGAGTCTCACCGGAATCTGACATGGCTGAGAGTCCAGGTATATCTATTTGGAGGCCCTTTCCTTTCCAGGTAACAGCTTGTGAAATCGAACAAAACACACTGGTAGAACAGGTCTAGAGCAGACATTCCTGTTCCAAAGGAGCAACAGAGGAAAGAAAGCAGTTACAGATCTCAATTAAGTCTAGAACCCAACACAGTGAACATTAAATCCTAAAGCTCTAGAATAATCTTCCTACACTGTCCTGCCTTCTAGGGAGACTGGCAGGGTGGTGACATCTCTGAGGCCTCAGGCAACTGCACCCCACTTAGCCCACCCAACAGCTTTCATGGAATGGAGTCTCCTACCTGCATTTTTCAAGGCTGCTGTTGCCCTCTGGGGATCTTACAGTTCTGGGAATTCAAAGGTGGCCTCCTCTGTACGTATTTACCCTACTGGAGGCTGCAGAAGTCCACCCCTGTGACGTCTTTATAACGTCCTTTAGACTCAGGTCAAGGTAGCCATTAAGCTGTATACAGTGTGTGGCTTCAGAATTGCCACCATGTGGATGCTGCCAAGATATACAGCTTGGACTTTCTAAAGTGGAGTCCAGAGCCACGACCACCCATGTGAGCCACAGCTGGAACAGCTGCTATAATCATGTGCTGGGAGCAGCTACTTGAGGCTGTTCAGGGTAGTGAAAACTGAACTCCTGCAGTTACACGGTGCCCCATCTAGAAATGGTCTGCCACTAAGGCCCCAGCGTTCTGGGTCTTTGGTGGAACTGGCAGCCTTGAAACTCTCTGAGGCACTTGTGGGTCCTTCTGCCATTGTCATGATGAAAAACATCCTGCTTCCTTCTTTTCCTACAAATCTGCTTATCAAACAGTTGCTTAGCCACACACTTGCTTTTTCTCCCTTAAACACACAGTTTTTCTCTAAAGGCTGGGGATTTTCCCAGTCTCTAGGTTCTGCTACCCTTTTGATAATACGTCCCATCTTTAAATGACTTCTCCCTTCTCATATTTTACTACACACAATTAAGAGAATTCAGACAGTCCCCTCATTGCTTTGCTTAGCTGTTTCCACTGTCTTCTGTGGTAGCAGAATAAACCTTTCTATTTGTCCTCAGTGGATAAGGACACCACTTTCTCTTCAGTGGTAGCTGTGAATAAACCCTTTTGCCTTTTCTCCGTGTTTTTGGGGGACAGTGGTGAGCCTAGGGAACTGAGCAGCAGGTAACAGTACTTCATCAGAGGCATTTTTCCACTCTCCATGTTTCTGCTAATATTCTCATCATAACCACTTAAATAATCCCTGAGAAGTTTCAGAATTTCCCTACAATTCTCCTCTTCTATTGAGTCCTAACTAGATTCATTACTAATGCTCTGTTCAGTACAAGAGTTTTGAGTCTGTTCCTCCAAATTCTTCAAGCCTCTACTCATTATTGAGTTCCGAAACCTCTCCTAGCTGGACATGGTGGCACATGCCTGTAATCCCAGCACTCAGAGGCTGAGGCAGGAGGATTACAAGTTCAAGCCCAGCCTGGGCAATTTAGTGACTTAATGAGACTTTGTGTCAAAATATAAATAAATAAACAGACAACACTGGGGTGTAACTCAGTGTGAAAGCTCTAGGTTCCCCAGAACAACAGCACTTCTATATTTTGGGGGTATGTGTTAAAACACCAGCACCTCCTTGCTACTGATCTCTGTCATCATCCATTTTGTGCTTCTGTAACAGAATGTCTGAGACCAAGTAATTTGTAAAAAACAAAACTTTATTTTCTCACAGTTCCGGAAGCTGAAAACTACATGGTGACGTTCGCATCATTGGGTGAGGGTGTACATGATAATGGCATAGTGAGACGGAAGGCGGGAAGGCAAGGTAAGAGTTCCCTCTCCAAAGCCCTTCATTATGCAATACACTTCACCTCTTCTCAGGCTCTATCTCCTAACATTACTATATTGACACTTGAATTTCAGCATGATTCTTGGAGAGGCTAAGCATTCAACCCATAATATTCATTATATATAATGCTTTGAAACTGGCCTTTTTATATTTAAAAATATATTTTGTACATATTTTTTATGGTACCACATACAGAACTCTTTCCTTCCCTTACATCCCACATATAATTGTTGCGGAATTACAGACATTCTTGGACACATACAAATGTATGTGGAATTATAATTTTTAGTTTCTATAACTCAACTAAATTTTCTAATAAACCATCCTCCCACTGCACTTTATGGGGTCTATGGGCTGGTAGAAAGGAGATAAAACTTCAACATTTGCCAACAGCCTGAATTACAGTCCCTTCTAAGGTAAGATGGTTCCTCTTGGTTTTGCAAAATCTCCCTTTGATGGACTTCATTTCATGTGGGGAGAGGAGTGGTCTTTTGGGAGTTTCTTCCATTGTTTTTCAGTATGACTTTTGATGTATTAGAATGAGGTCAGGACTCCACAGTGATACAAGTGGTGTCCTTATCCTATGATCTGTGTTTTCACAGGGCCACTGCTGTGAGGTAGCTTGGTTGGTCTAGTGTTTTGGAAACTAGGTGGTAATATTCAGTGATGCTCATATGCCCTTACCAGAACCCAGGGATATGTTCTTGATATCTTGATTTTCTCTACTCTACTGGTGCTATAGATCTTAACTCAGCCTACATTCTCCATCTAGGCATTAAATTTAGACTGCCTGTCCACTACCACCTACTAAACCACTGTGGGGGCTACCTAGTTCTTCTTAAAATGATCCAATGGAGAGCCTGGCTCTTAGATCAGTGATGTCCCTTATCACTGTGAGTTATGTAGACACCTGTTGCTATTTTCTGTTCTACAACTTCTTCTCATCGCTTACAGTAGTTTATGTTCGCTAAAGTCACTGTGAGCACCAAATTAGAGACTATGGAAGCATTGGCCCTAGAAAAAATACAGAGTTAGCTTCACGCAAGCCCCTGGTCATCATACTTTTATTTACTGATCAGCACATAACCTTGTCTTAGGGGCCTTTCTGTTCAGGGACACATTAGTTAATATACATTGTTAATTCATTAACATTTGATTCATGCCCAACAGTACTGTAACTCATGTCTGAGTGAAGTTTATCTAACACATGTATTTTCTTCTTGCTAAGGTGTATTGTAGCCTTCTTGTGCTTAGGAATAGTAGACAGGGCTCGGGCACCCGGTTTAGGACACATTTAAACAACAAATGCACTAACCGAAAGCAGAAGACCTGGGACTATGTAGATTGTGAGAAGGGTTCCTGTTTACAGTATGAGAGCTGTGACAAGAGGCCAGAGCATCACCTTGTGTGATCTCAACCGGGAACATATATGTTGGGTAGCTAAAATTTTTGACTACTGTGGGCATCTCCTCAGATTCCTGAAAATACATGGTGAGTGATGATCCTGGGGTCAAACATATATTTTACAAGTAAATGAGTTAGTAAACACAGAATCCATGGACACGGAGGATCAAATGCTTTTTGGCGTTGACGTAGTACTAGAAGGAGGCCAGTCCTGTCTCATCCTTTTCACTTCTCTATACTCCCTTCTATGGTCCTACCCTACATAGAAGCCTCCTTTTGGAGTTTTTAATAAACTGATCACAAGATAGCTCTGTTTTCAGATTTTTTCACATATTTCCACATATTTCTCTTGCCCTTTTCTTTGGGACTTCTGCTCAAAGAAGTGGAGAAAAATAGCCCACCTGTTCAACTCCCTGCTAGCCAAATCAGTACTCTGTCCCTCCTCCACTCTTAAACTTGGAAGGGTCTTCTCCTTCCTCTTTGGCAGGGCCCTCTGGTCTGTCTCTTCTACATTGTTTTGGAGTTTACTTTTTCATCCCCTTTCCCAGGGATCACAATAGGTGCAAATTCTGTAACACATGGTGTATAAAGGGGGATGTACTGATTTAGTAAGTTTACATATTTTCTCACCTTAAAGATCCTTTTGTCTAGATCAGGGATTGACAAACTATGGGCCATAGTTTATGTAAATAGTTTATGTAAATTGAGTTTCATTGCGATACATCAATATCCATTTACTTATATATTGTAGAATTGTGTAGTTGTGGAGATTGGGCTTAAAACTTAAAATATTTACTCTCTGACACTTTTGTAGAAAATGTCTGCCAACCCATGATCTAGATACAATATCAGTTTTAGTTAGTGACATATAGATAGGTTTATTATTTAGGTTACTGTATTTCCAATTTGAATCTATCAAAATAATTTTTAAGTGGATACTCCCCTTTATCCTTATTATATTGGTGACAGGAGATCCATAGGAGAATAGCTAGGGTCATTACCACTGGGTTGAAGAATATCTCTTTTTAAAATTTTGATTAATATAGTAGCATTACTCTCCAAAATATTGTACTAATTTAATGTCTTATATTGAGGTAAAACATGAAGAGTAAAATGCAAAAATGTGCTAATGTTGCCTATGAGTCATGCTAATACATTCACTCAGGAATAGAGAGTGTCAGTGGTATCATCATCTGGCTAATACTGGGTACTATAAATTTTCATTTTACAGTTTGGAATGTCAAACTATTACTTTTAAAAATATACATTTATTCAAATAAAATTGAAGCTGAACATCTTTTTGTGTTATTTGGCTATCTTTGAACTGCCTTGCTCATTTTCCTGTTTCTGCCACTGTCCAATTATTTCTTAAGAAACTTATTAAAACAATAAACATTTATCCTTCTTTTCTCTCATGTTTTCATTGGGCTTTTGACTGAGGTACCCCTTTACTTAAGACACTTTTTCCCAAAGAGGTTCTAGATGTTTAATGAAATTTATCAAGATATCCTCTATGGTTTGTGGATAATTTGTATTTTAGTTCACTCTGAATGTATGTAGAAAATGTATGGGAACACGCAGTATAATGAATTCAGAGAGCTTAGTTTGAGACTGTTGCATTTATGTAAGTCAAAAACTGAAATCTTAATTTCTTCTCTCAGGGAATTTCCAATTTAAGAAGTGAATTTAAGAAATGAACACATGGGGAAAATGCCAGCAACATAAGATAATGAACAGATGCCAACAAATGGTAGAGACGAGAAAAATCATGGAAAATTTAGGAAAGGTTTCGTATAGGGGCAGGGTCTGAAACAGTAACTCATGCCACTTTCAGCGGCCTAAATCTGTGTGCACCTTACCTCCTTCAATGGATGGACCTATTGCTACATTATTCTAACACTGAATGACTAGCTCCTTCGTGTACATCCCAAGAAAGTTTTGCCACTTAGTACATAAGAAGCAGTATGCAGGTCAAATGCCACAGCAGAGCCGAATTAAATGCCACACTACCACTTCTGGCTTCCATGGCTAGGATTCAGACCACTGGAAATGTGTTCATATCCTCACTGTAGTACCACATGTCTGGGAGATTTTGTTATTATTAGGAATAATTTGGATTATAGTAGATTATGGTCAGATGGTGGGGTATTTGTTTATTTGATTACATATTTGTGAGTTCAAAAAGGAGCTCTCGAGGCTCTTGCAGGCCAGTGGAGGTCATTGCTGTCAAAAACATTATGATGTGGTCAGCAACCAGGCACAGGTGTAGTTCTATGGTAATCTGTCCAAGGGACGCAATTTACAGACTCTCACTTTGAGGGATTCATTTACTCTCCGAAAGTGTCCTTCTCATGTATGAAATGGGGATACATAATGGTATTAGTATCATAAAATTATAAGAATTAATGAAAAATAGTGTATGTAAAATGGTTCATCTAGTTCTTACCAGATAGCAAGCCCTCATTGTTAGTGGTTATTCATGATGCTAATTGTTACTAGCAGTATTTTTAGAAGTATAACTAACTTTATGTTAAGATTCTATATTTTGCCATATTGTTCTTTTATCACATGGCATTATAATTATTTTCAGATTTCTAAAATTGTATCACTTGCTAACATAGTCTGAAGCCTCAAATATAATAAATGAATATTACTTGAAATATTATAAAAACTAAACCACAGCCCTAAAATGTACAAAAAGAAGCATCTTATACATAATAATGAGAAATGAAAATAACCTTTCTGGCCAATCGGATGTAGATAAGTTGATTTTTACATTTGCTGCTGAAGTTTAGAAAAGTAGTAGGTTTATTCAACTGTAGCTATGAAGTACAGAGACAGAAATAGTCCTCTGTAAAATACTGGGTTATTTCTACCAAAAGGTGATTTTATAAATCAGATCATCATGATTCAAATGTTGTAACAATGAAAAACATGTAAATACAGTATAGCTCTGCCTCCTGAGAGTTTAGAGTTGTTGGGAAGATCGCTATTGGCAGAACCTGAGGCTCAATCTCTTAGTAAATGAAACTGTGTACACCCTACTCCCCTTAGTATTTTCTCATGTGCAAAATGCACATACAAAGCACTTGCAAGACCATGGTGATAATTAAGTAATACATAGCATCCAGTCAGTCCTCTGAATCCACAGCTTCTTTGTCTTTGGGCTCCACATCAGTGGATTTAAACAACTGTGAATGGCAAATATTTTTAAAGATTGAAACCATACTGAACACTTACAGACTATTTTTTCTCTTGTCCTTATTTCCTACAGAATACAGTATAACAAGTATGTATATAGTATTTACATTTTATTAGGTGTTACAAGTAATCTAGACACAAAGTATGTGGGAGGATGTGTGGAGGTTGTAAGTAAGGACAAAGCCATTTTTATAAAAAACTTGAAAAGTCTCAAATTATGGTGTTGGTGGGGATTCTGGGTCCAGTCCCCTGTGGATACTAAAAGAGGACTGAGCTTTGTATTCTCCATGCAAATATCATCTTTTAGTGTATTATCTAAAAGATGGAACACTGTATGAAATCAGAACTTGATTCTTACCTGTTTTTGAAATCTAATAATATTACATTTTCTTCTCAAATTGTTAGCTTCTTCATTAGTAAAATAAGATTGGACTGAATCAATGGTTCTCTTACTTCAGCATACATCAGAATTACCTAAATAGTTCCTTAGAACAGATTGCTGAGCTCTACTCATAGAGTATCGACACAGCAACCTGAGAATTTGCATTTCTAATAAATTATAGCAAGTTCCAGTGTGACGCTGATACTGGTGACCAAAACATCTCTATTTAAGGACCACTGGGCTAGAACATTTGTTGCCAACTTTTTCAAGAAGAGATCCTTTTCTCCTCATTTTTTTCCCATAATAAGAAATTTAAAAAAACCAATTCTGTCCCTGTCATAATAATTGTTGTACTTTTATTATTAAAACACTATGAATTCAGTGAATTTCAAATGAATTTTTATATTATTAATTTCCACTCAATCTACATGCATGTTAAACAGTTCCTATGTCTTCGCATTTTTATTAGTTAGCCTCTTGTTGATCGCTGCATGTTTTAAATGTCAGACAATACAATGGAGATTCATTAACGATTAATTGCAAAGCGAAATAGCAAAACTTGCAAAAAAAGGAAGGGTCTTTAGAATTCTACTACAGGGATGCTAGAATACATTGCATATTGTTGACAAATAAGACTGTAGCAGAGGGAGGACAGCCTGTTGAATGAACTTCAACAAAAGATGACTTGAATATTTAATGCAAGGTGCATCCTTTGATAAGTTGATAAGGCTTACAAATATTGCTGCAAAAATATATATGGTTTTGCAAACATGAAGTAAAAGATGTTTTAATGCTGCCATTTTTTTCCCAGAAAAATTGTATAATTCTCATCTTCAGACCTGATACATGCCTTGGGCCTTCTAAACATTAGTTTATAGATAGTAAACTAAATCTAGCTAAATCTATGAAATAGTAGTTTTCAAGATAAAGTTCATTTAAATTCATTTTTGTTTATGCTTTACTATGAAACTTTAATCCTCCTTTCAAATGGAGTCACTTTAATATCTTTTTTTATACTGTTTTTTGTTAAATAACAAAGGTTTCCAATACATGATTAATAAATCATCAAAAAATTCAGAATATGGAGTACTATTCAGCTATAAAGAAGGATAAACCTGAGGTTTTTATAGGTAAATGGATGCAACTTGAGATCATACTCGTAAGTGAAATAAATCAGACTAGCATGTATAATCATCGTATTGTCTCCCCAGTGTAAGAAACTGAAAGAGTAAATAAGATTCAAAATGTACAATAGATATTGTGAAAGGGGAAGAGACTGCTCAAAAGGAAAGAACAACTGGGATGGGGGAAAGGAGAAAAGAAGGAAGATAAAAAATATATATATATATATATATAAAGATAGCTAGGATAATTATACTACTAATTTTTATTAGTTCATTGAAAAGAACAGTTTGTGCTTATATTGTTTGATCAACTTTTCATGTCTATATCTTGTAATCTGAGTAACTACATTGAAGATAACAATACACAATGTATTAACCATTGTTGATCTCTAATTATCTTCTTTTGAAATTCTCTATCATTGTTTTTATTTTTTCTCTTTAAAATAAAAAATAAATTTTAAAAAATTCAGAATAATGAAGAGAGAATATGCCATTTAATCAGATAGTCAAGAAACAGTTTGTGTCAATAGGATGCATATTGAGCCTTTAAGGTTGGAATTCAAGGGAAAAATAAAGCATATGATGGGGGTGTTTCATTAGGAAGCATCCTGTTACTAGAATTGGATTTAATATCAATATCACTGGCTCAAGAGAGAATGTATTCAGACAACTGAAGCTTCCACCTCTAACAGAGTGAGTTTACAAGTTTGAGTTTCCACAAAAGATGGATATTCAAAGACATGGACAAACAGATGACTTCGCCAAAACTCATTTATTGTATCAAAATAATCACACCTCATTTCATAAACACGTATAATTACCATACCAATTAAAATTTTTAAAATGAAAAAATTAATAGTAATATAATAGAATTAAGAGTGCCTGAAAAAGTAACTTTATTTTCTGATGATCAGACTGTCAAGGAGAGATCTCAAAATCTTCCTCAGAAATACCATGGTACCATTTCCTGCAAACTCTTTTTTACGGCAGCACAGTCCCTGACTCCCTTGGCTCTTTGGTAAGGGATCTATGAAAGATAGACCAAGTGTTATTCCATCTACCATACAAGCTGAACCCTTAGTCTTCGCATTGTATAAATGCTTCTCTAGGTAACCCTAAAGTTTGGCTGGGGCACTTTTCATGTGAGCAAGCTTCCACTGATGAGACATAACCCTTTCTGTTATTTAGCCTGTTGACATGACAGGGAAGAAAATGACTATTAGTAGAATTTAATGCATTTATGCAGTTTTCCTTATTTAACACTTCTATGCATTTTGAACTCAGTTTCTGGAAGAACTGAAGGTTTTAAAGACGGTAAACTTGATTTAGCATGTAGTAGAAACCCTGAGATAGCCAAGGAAAAATTTAAATAAGAGAATTTAAATAAGAATCAGGTAGCTTGGCATGAAAATGGAGCATCATGATTATAAATATGGCCAAAAGACTGAGGAATGAGAAGAATGACCAGAAATGAGGCAAATAAAATGTGCTAAGGTGAAGTGACTAAAGTACTACATACAAATTATCAAGCATCCTTAATCAAAGTGTAAAAGCATAGAATGATGTACAAGTTTCTGTGGATATGTCATTCCAGATAGTAGGGAAATATTTATACACCAATACATATATGTAACATTTTATAGACATATAAACTGTGCCAGAATAGAACACATTTTATTTGGTGCACCTACTTGCAACTAAGTCCAAATTCCTAAAGACTTCCTGGACCCACATAAGTAGCTTAGACTTACTGGTCTCACACATGGGCTTGATGAGAACTGAAGAATGAGAGGGAAGTGGAGTGAACAGGACCTTTGCACACTGCGCAGCCACTGTAGGACTGAATAGGTCAGTATATGAGATCAGTAACTCTTTGAGTAGATCTTCTAGCTTTTCAAGGCCGCTTAAGTTATTTATGCAAAAATCACTTATTTTAAATTATAGGTACTAAACCTGAGAGTGTAGGTCAAATATTGTTATGGGCAATAATACGGAGGCACAGAGGGAAGGAAGGACTTGTCTGAGGTGGCTGAGGCAGCCACATTCCACAGATCAAAGATAGAATGTAGGGCCTCAGAGTTCACTACTGCCTCTCGGGAAAGAAATAGTCTCTGTTACCTTCTCTGCACTGTCCTATCAGAAATGCGGGAAGTATTTAGGTCCCAGTCAGGAGCATTTAGAAAGAAATCTCTGGGTTCTAGAGTAGTTGATAGCAAGCTGGTAGCTAACATCATATACAGACAACCTCAAGCCTAAGAAATCGTTGGCTCAATGTCTTTTTAAAATCCTTTACATAGAAAGGTCCCACTGCTAGCACATACATTTTTCAAGAGATAGAATGTTCTAAAAGTTTTCTGGTCAAAGCAAAGAGCTTCATTTTTTGGACCACCAGAGAGCATGCATGGATTCAGAGAAAATGCCTGGTGGTTTTCCCTCCTCTTTCTTATGAGACTTCTAAGCTACTGGCCGAGTTCTGCAGTGCACTGCAGAGCAAGAAACGAGTATCAAGAAAGGACGGACTTACAGCCCTGAGGTTGCTGAGCTCCCAGCAGTATTAGAATTTACTCTCTTCACACCTCTCGTTACAGCTGGATGCTTGATAACACAGGAGAATTTTCACAGACTTGTTCTGAAACCTGCTAGGAAGTGACCAACACGGTCCTGAGAGTCTTGCTCCCTCTTATTTCTTCTGTTACAACTGGTATTCCTAGGTTATCAGTGTAAAAGTTCCCGACAGTCAAATAGTTGGTGTCACCTTTAAGTGTGATGTGTCAACCTCATTGGATTTAGAAACATCTAGTACGTTAGTAAAGCATGCTCCTTGGTGTGTCTGGGTAGTCATGGAGACGTGGTCTGGTGCACTATATCTGGTCCCTTGTCCATTCCTCTCTAGTGCTCTTCCCCTGCTCTGCTCCCCGGCTGCCATGCACTAAGCGGCTTTGCTCTGCCCACCTTTCTGTCATGATGTCCCTGCCTTGCAGCCAGCTGACTATGACTGAATCCTCTAAAACCATGAGCTAGATTAAATTTTTCCTCCTTTAAGTTGTGGTTATCAGGTTTTGTTTCTCAGTGATAGGAAAGCTTAATAATATAGGAAAAGAAATACCTTGGGAGAGAAAAGTGATTTAGAGCATGCATAATTGAAGGTAGGGGTTCTCTAAGAGATTGAATCAAGAGTCCGATATTGGATCTGTGACTTCCAGGGCATGTGATCATGGGCAAGCCACTTCCTCGCTCTGAATCTCAACTGCTTCATTGAAAAAAGGAAGTGGGAGGGGCCGGTGAGATGGGTCAGTGGCATAAGCGCCTGCCTTGCAAGCGCGAGGGCCCGAGTTCCACTCCCGGATCCCACATATGAAAAAGGGGCCGGTGATATTGCTCAGCGGCACGGGTGCCTGTTGGCGCATGAGGTCCTGAGGTCGACCCCCCGGTACCCACAAAAAAAAAAAAAAAAAAAGGAAGTGGGAACAGGAAACTCAAAGTTTTTTCTAGTTCTGAGTAAAGATTAAAATAGTGTTTCTTTTCCAATATGAATGTGGAGTACTTCAAGTCTCTTGCTAGATGATTATAAGATATCTCTGCTTGAACCAAAGAACTACTGGTATCTTGGGTATCAATAAGGGTGAGGGTCTCTTGCTGTCTTAGTTACTTTTCTCTCATTGCTGAGACAAAATACCCCACACCCAAAGTTAAAGGAGGAAAGATTTGTTTAGCTCGTAGTTTGTAGAGGTTTCAGTTCATAGTCTGCTGGATCCAAGGCAGGGTGGCACATGGCAGAGGGGCAACAGTTCATGGTGGCTGGGCAGCAGAAGGCAGCAAAAGCAGCATGAAAGAGAAGAGAGACAAAGCTCTTCCTGTCCCTTATATTGTATGAAGGCTACCTGCACTAGGGCAGGTGTAGCACTCATACCCTTAATTCTAGCATTGAACCATGAATCAGTCACAAAATCTAGATTTAGCCATCTCCAAAAAGCCCGCCCCCCATGACCACATGATGCTTTGGGGGGGACATCCAGACACAAACCATAACATTCTGCCCCAGCCCCCCAAAGACTTGTTAACATTCCTTTATGCAAAGGGCATTTATTCCTTCTCTAAGAGTTGCCAAAGTCCTAACAGTTTCAGCACTGCTGAAAAGTCCAAGTCCCAAGTCTCCTCTGAGATTTAAGGCAAACTCTTAGCTATGAGTCCCTATACAAATGAAAAGAAAGTTAAATACTTCCAATATTCAATGACACAAGACAGACATTTCCATTCCAAAAGATAAAAATAGGGAGATACAAAGGAATGGGACCAAAGCAAGTCCAAAATCCAGCATGGCAAACATTTAGTCTTGTAGTTCCATGTGCAGCATCCAAGGCCATCGGTGGCGAGATGTGAACTCCAAAGGACTTGGGTGGTTCCACCCTTACCACACTTCCTGTACCTGTAGCTCTCATGGCTTCTCTCTTGGACCCACTCTGCTTCCTCCTTGCAGATTTCCTCAGATTATGCATGTTCTTGGCTTCTCCAAACTTCTGGGATCTCTACTGCACCTTTGGTTTCACACTCACAGCTTCACACTGGGGCACACTGCCTGACCTTTCAGGCCTTCTGAAATCTGGGTGGAAGCCTTCCTGACCCCACAACTCTTGCATTCTGCATGTGCGTAAAACCAGTGCCATGTGGATGATGCCAAGGTCTGCTGCCAGCTGTATCCAGATTTCTTCTCTATTGGTTGTAGGAGTCCAGTGCCTGGATTGCTGAGTACACTGAATCCAATTCTGAGGAACAAATTCTCTATACTATCACCATACTGGAACATGGTGTGGCCACTGCCATTCTGGAACATTCAGAATTTGAAGTGGGGTGGGGTCATTGCTGTGACATTGCCTGGCCATGTGGCTTAAGAGCCTTGGGAATTAATTTGGAAATGTTTTGAAACACTGTCCAAAGAGGCAGCCCCTGTGCACTGTAAACTATATGGGATACTCTGGTTAGACCTTAGAAGATCAGAGTACTGATGGAAGTGCTGCTGATTAGCAAGAGGCTCAGGAGGCTTCTATTGAGAAGGACTGCATTGGCTGCTGAATCCCAGGTGGTGTATCTTGTGCTTTGGCAGGAAGTTGGTCTGCATTTTGTTTGTGTTTAGAGATATTGCCTAGGGGGCAGAAAAGTTTCAATACAGTCCACTGTTGGGATGGTGGCATGTTTACTGTTGAAGGCTTTTGGCCAGATATATGTTGGAAATTAAGAGTGAAGAGCCAGCAGGGTGATTGGAAGCATTTGGCCAGAGGGAAGGCTCCAGTGGAGCTGTGAATTGCAAGGATGAAACAGAGGAGCACGTGGTTGTTGAGAAGGAATAGGACAATGGAAAAATGGCCTGATACCTTTCACCAGAAGGGAAGAGTGTATTTGGATTGCAAGAGATCCCTCTTTCTTAGTGTTGTGATGCCCTGTTGTTAAAAGTTAATGGGAGGTAGCAGTTCTCTTAATATGATTTTAATGTAGTTTTTAGATATATGTTTGTAATCAGGTTATTTAGTCAAAGTATTGTGGTTTTAACCTTGAATTTCCACACTCTTTGAATATTTGCTTTTGGTGTGGAAATGAGTGCATTAAGAATCATATTGTTATATTAATGTAAATCTAAATAGATAAAGACATGTTAACGTTTCACAAATCTGCCACTGGAGACTATGGTTTAAGGAAATGTGTGTGATTATAAAGTTGACCAGGAGTGGATTGTGGTGGATTAACTAATGGCCAACTTGTAACACCCAGCTAAACTGAATCAGCAGTCTGGATGTGGAAGGCCTACCTGGGGATTGTTGCCAACAGCATAAAAAGAGAACTGGAGGAGAAGATGGTGTGCTATTGATTCTCCTGGAGAAGGGTGTCATGCCAGTTTTCCTGATATGAACACATCTGTTCTCATCATCAGAGGAGCTCTGATCCTTGCTGTCGCTGAGGATGGCTATGGTTCTCTTTGAGGGAACTCTGGTCCTTACCTTGAGCATCGCTTCCTGGCTCCGGGGCAGATCCCTCAGTCTGCTGGCACAGGTCCTTCATCCCGCTGGCGCAGACTTTCTAGCTTCCACCATTGACCTTTGGGCCTTCCCAGTGCAGATCCTTGGTACAGACTTGTGTGAGACATTGTCACGGGCTCTAGGCGTCTGGCTGGATTTGCACAGGACATTGCTGTGGGCTCTAGGTCTTCAGGTGGATTCTTTGGGTCTCTAGTGTATGAACAGATCTCCCACACTTTTTTGTATTTGACTTTTTGGGTGACTATTATAAAATAATCCTATAAATTATGTGTCCTGTATTAAATCTATTCCCTTGTAAATCCTGACTACAACACTTGCATAGAGAAGACTTTTCCAAAGTTACCCATATCTTAGGAAAGGACAATTCTTTACTTACTTCTAAAATCATCTATTTATCTCCTCCTTATCACTGCCTCTAGCACTCAAATCACTGATTCTCTGGGGACCTTACAGGCCAATGTTAACCGTTGCTGTATGAGGGGCTAAATCTTTTCTTATAACCTTGCAAAGTGGTTACTGTACCTCTCCATAAGTGTAACACACAGGACCTTCAGGAGTTAAATAAACCCTTCTGCCATTGTTCCAGCTTGAAGGAGGGATGAGAAATATAGATTATTAATTACTTCATGCTTGAGCCCAAATCTCCCCTCTACCAGGTGGTTAAATCCAATGTCAGTGTGAACAGTAAACTATGTTTTAAACCCTAATAAAAATTTTGAATCTTCCAATTGCTCTTTTTCTAAGTTGGAAAGTTGTATGATTTTTCTTCCTCATGTGAGGCCTTCTCCACCCCTCAAGAAATCAAAAAGGAAGAAAAAGTTCTTACAATGGTTTGCTTTGAATGGACACAGCTGTTTTGCTGTAGGGGCATGTATTGTTAATTTTATAATTATTATAACTCCTACAGTGATGTTAATTGTTATTAGCTATATATGGAATGTGGTCTTTGTATCATCCCAATGCTAAGCCATTTAAATGCATTATCTTCCCTACTCTTTTTCGAATATAAGCATCACGGCCATAAATTATCATTCTTGTCAGCACTATATCCCAAGGGCCTAGGGGATAGTTGGTTCCCATTAATTATTCAACACTGAATGAATCCCCAGTAGGGTCATTATTTATGTGGTTTTCTCTGGCACTCTTCATGCCATTCTTAGATACTCAAGATTTAAGCTTAAATGCCACTTCTTTTAAAAGTCATTTCTTGATTTCCCACTCCAAATTAGGTTCCCCCTCTATGGTCTTCATAACTAGCCATCATTTATTCATCCTTGTTTATTTACTCTTTCCTTGGACCTTAAACTATTACAAAAATGCTTGTCATTTTTATTATTTATCATTATTTTCCTTGTAACCCAGTTCCTAATACAGAAAAGGAGCTTGATAAATACTTGCCAAAAGAATAAAATCTATGGGGTAAGTCATATAGTTACCTTTTCTTTAACCCCAAGCTTGGTCCTTTTTACCATTCAGAACTGTAGAATCAATAGCGAGGCCAAGCACTAACTAAGCAGCAAAAGAAATTTTCATTCTTGGTCAAAAGTAGAAGTTGGAAATAAACTTGTAAATCAACTTCTCAATCTATTGGGAGTCAGGAGGAGAGAAAAAAGACATGAGGAGGAAGGATAGTCATGTCTTTCCTGAGAATGGAGTGAAATTTCCTGGGAATTTGGGTGCCACTTTTTTTACTCTTTTATGGTTCTTTCTGGTCATCCTCAAGGAGCTGAGGAGGGTGTCATTCAGCACATAGATCAGATTATAATGAAGTTAGTTTGTCTGACAAGAACTTTAGACTTGGCAAGATCAGGAATGGGGAGAAATTTAGCTAGGTCATGTAGGTAGGGTAAGATAAGATTAGGTCACAGAAGCCAGGCATGGTGGTGCACACCTGTAATTCTAGCACTCTGAGCAGCTGCAGTAGGAGGACCCAAGTTTGATCCCAGCTTGGATAACTTAGTGACTTAGTGAGACCCTATCTCAAATGAAAGAAATGATGAAATGAAGGAAGGAGGGAGTGAGGGAAGGAAGGAGGGGAAGAGAAAGGGAGGTTGATTGGTTGGTTGTTCGGTCTGGGGATGTAGCTCAGTAGAAAGTAGGGGAGATTCAATCTCCAGTATGGGGAGAAAAAATAGATTGGAGCAGGGTAATAGGATTAACTTCATTTCATTAATGAGGAATCAGAGACTCAGCTAAATAACTCAGGGTCATACAAAAAGAGCAGGGTTCATTTATAAAGTTATAGTACTAACCCAGCTTTAAACTTATACTAATTGTTAATTATGCCTAGGCGTCCACATATTTCATCTCTTAGCCTTGCCACAACCTTTCCAGGTAGACTTTATTATTCCCATGTAAGTAAAGAATCTGAGGCACACTAGGGGCCCAGTAACTTGCTTAAAGTCATGGAAGTAATGAGTAATGGAACCTGGAATATATTTGACTTCAGAACCCATGTTATTTCTAGTCTACCGTGTTGCCAGACATGTTGCCCTGGCGTGAGCTTCTCCATACAGATGTGCAGAATGGACATCTGTACGTGGATGCTCTTGAACTGCAAGGTTTAAATTTTCAGTCTGGAAACTTGCCATACCTCAGTTCCACATGTCGCTTCTCTCCACGAACATACTCATGGGAGCAGAATAACACAGAAGAGTAACTCTGCCAATGTTTCAGTCCCATATGGTTTTTCAGGAGTCAATTGCAAATATTAGGTGAGACTTCAGAACAATAATTAAAACCCATAGCTCAAAGGTTAATTAATCCCTAGCTTCATACAGCACCTAACCGATGAAGCATTCAACTCCACGAATGACCTGCAAATCACAGGCCAAGTAAACAGACACTAGTCGGGCCTCCTCAGCCAAGTAGTAATCCTGACAGCCTGTAATATGTGCAGATCAAGTTGGTATTTTGAGGACATTTTTATATCCATAATGTTTTTACAAATTTTTGGAAGTAATTGAGGTTGGCCAAGTAAGTATTAACATTTGATTTGATTTTATTTAATTTGATGACATTTAGTGACCTTTTAATGCTACGATTTTACTACACACTTAATCTTTCTAATGTTGTTTGGTCCTCCTAGCAGCTCTGTAAACTGGAAAATATTGCTGTCCTTGTTTTATAGAAGAGAAAGCTGAGCTTAGGAGGTGTTCAATGCCTTGTGTAGAATCACTGGTTGATAATGATCAGAGCCAGAACCCCTTCCACATCACTTTTATCAACATCATTATTTTCTTCTTTTATTGACCAGAGCTTTCTAGTAACAGAGACCCTCATGACTCCTTTGCACAAATTGCTGTAGTTCCTTTAGTTCTCTTGAGAATTCTGTGAAATCTGCATTGTCCCCATTTTGCAGATGAAGAAAGTGTTTTATCCAAGGTCATATAGCTGGTGAGTGTCAGATGCAGAACTTGAACTTGAATAGCAGAGTCTTCATGGGTCAGTTTCCTCACCACCTATTTATCCATGGGTGAACTCTGAGTATTGACCCTTTCTTTGCTGTTCATGGTGATGACAGCATCATTCTGTCTCTACTGTGTGCAAGATTTGAAAATACTTTTTCTTTGTTAGATTTCTTGAAGTAAACAAAGGAGCAATTAACTCCTGAATGTTAGTGTTTCTCCCCTCCCCCATAGGATGGACTGGGTAGAAGAGGCATGCATTTAGAACATGTCTAGGGGCTATGGTGTTATGTTTGACTTTGGGGTTTCCAGTGGTTGCTGGGGGGGGGTACCTGTGGGCCTTCTCTTGTATTTTCCCAGCACTGAGCAGACTTGTGGATGAGTGAGAGGAGGGTCCCACCTGAAATAGTGTCATTTGGTGATTAATTACAACCAAGTGTCAGTGATTGAAGATGTGAAGCTTAACTGAGGCTTTCCTAATGCCACGGAAAGAAGCATCCTCTATATTTAGGTTTGATATGGGCTGGTATGTAGAAACTCCAGATTTGAGTGTTCCTGTGGCATGTTGATAGAATATTACATCAAATTAAAGTCATGAGAGACCTGGGCTTAGTCTGAGCGTTGACTTTAGTTATTTGAGGTCTTTAATTTCTTTGTCAGTAAAATGAAGCAAGATCCTAATTGTTTCATGCAGGAAAACCCCTCTGAGATACCTGATTCATTCATTCACATAAAACCAGTTTTGAGTGGGAACCAACTGGATATCTTAAACTGCATATTAGACTCTGAAGATAGACCAGGGTGGATGTCTTTAGACTTGTTTGATTTAAGTGGGCTCCCAGTGCAGTCCACCTCATGTAAGCTTGAGGGCCCCAACAGTATTATCTATTTAAGTGTGCTTTGCAAACTCTAAAGAAGACTTGAAAACCTTTTTTGTAAGGACCAATAATAAATATTTTAGGTGTGGTTGGCTAGATGGTCTTTGCCTTATCTACTCAACTTTGCAGTATAATTCAAAAGCAATCATAATCAGTAGGTAAATAAATTAGAGATTACATTCTTATGGTCCTTTTACTGAATATGTGATGCCAGTGTTTTTATTCATCTTTGCTAAAATCTCCTTGTTATCAACATCCAGACCTTCCTTTACTCACAGCATCCTATTCCGATTGGTCCTCTGTGGAATTACCACTTTCCCCTACATCTCTACATTGGAGAGCCTGTTCCATGAAACAGGGAATGGTTTCAATATTCCTAATAATGTCTAAAATTTATTGAGTTGATTCAGCTGGGAATGCTCTGTTTTCAGATATTTACATAGCAGGCTTATTCAGACTATCTAGAGTTCAGCTGGAAGGACACTGTCTCCAGACAGCCAATTGAACTTGAAACATTCTAGCTTTTGTGATTTTCTTCATATGTCTTATTGATTGGAAAATATTGAGCTTACCTGTCTGCTTGCTTCATTGTCATACCTCCTACACAGTAACGACCTAGGTGATACTAGATGTTATCATCCTTCTGCTAGAATGCAAGATGCATGACAGCTGCAACTTCATTGTTACCAACATCTAACAGTGTGCACGGTGAGTACTTGTTGAGGGGATGGATGCAGTGAGTGATCTGTGCTTGGTGCTGTGTAATGTACTAATATACACTGAGTAAAGTGTGCTTAACACTTTACTGTATTATATATATGTATATTACATAATATAATATTTTTAAATTTAGCCTTTGTGACAGCTCTCTGAAGTGTGGGGCATACTAATAGCAGACAGAAACTGAGCATCAAGTAGAAAAACAACTGCCCAAAGTCATGCTGCTGAGTGACAGCACAGTGGAGATTCATACCCTGGTCTATCTGGATTCTTCAGTCTTATTATCTTGCCATGGACTCAAGTGGTCTTTCTTTGGTTGTAAGCGCCTGTCTTCTTATTTGGTTCTGAGTATGCCTTTTTTCCCCCTAATGGAGGATAAGACTCCTGAAGGTAGAGATCATATCTAATTTTATTTTATGGCTCACAAGTGTCCTGACATTATGCGTAGCACAGAGTAGAAGATTAATACATTATTTTCTGCATTGCTTGGCTGGCACAAAGAAATCCTTGTATGTTTAGTGCCACAAAGAATTTCTATTTCTACAAATGGAATTGCCTCTATTGCTTATAGTTCTATTATAACACCATTTCCTCCCATCCTTAAGGACTGAATGCCCTTTGAATACCCTAAATACAATGACTTGAATATCCAAATAGCAGAGTAATTACAGGTGGTTCCTCAAAATCTTAAAAGGAGTGGAACTCCCATTTAATTAACCCAGGGTAGTGACTCTCTGGGGACAAGCTGCCGAAGCGAAGTGAAACACCTTGTACTTAGCAACACTGAGATGAAGACAGGTGTGTTGTGTGTATGCCTGTAGTGTTTCTGACCAAGGCAAAATGGACACCTGTGCTTATCCCTGAAAGTCTGTATCCCTGAAGGTCCCACTGTCCAGGGAGCTGGCAGAGTGAAGGCTTCCAGGCAGCAGGGACCTCAGCACAGGTCACACAGAGCTCTGTGGAATTCATGATCAAGAAATGGAACAGCAATAATAGAGGTGCGAGGGGCTGAAAGTTTCCTTCCTAGTTGTCATTAAGCCTCCATCCAGACATGCCAGTGGCTCACAGTTCACCATTTTAGTTTTGGACTCTCACCCTTCCGATGAGAGTTTATGCCTCCAAGAAACCTCTCAAAGTGCTACTGCATGTTTTGCTAAAGCCCCATCAAACTGGGAGCTCATTTGCTTATGGTTTTGGAGTGTGTCCTTACAAACAGCAAGGGCTTATATCACCTTATTTTGTTCATTGGTTTTAGTCTGCAAGACAACATTTATCTGGTTTATTTAACAGCTATTTTAGATGTCTACTCTGTGAGGCTTTGTATTTAGTGCTAAGTGTTAAACATACGTAGTACATACAATTATTACTGCAGTTACTGTGACACGAGCAAATCACATTCTTCACCACGTGCTGTGGTCTAGGTGGTGTTCTCTGTGATTAGAATGTGTTGTCTCCACGGTTTTCTTAGTAAAATATGAATGAGATAGCATTACCAAATCTGGAAGGTGAGATAAGCGAGACATAGCACAGTGAATCCTGGCCTTTAAAAGCTATTATTAAACATAGTAGATAATGCAAGGATGCACATAATCAAAAACCTGAGTCTAATAGGAGCCATAACCAAGATGAAATTAAACTCCTTTTTGTAGATGGAAGATACACAGCTAGTAGGAGATTATATTCTTCCCCCATGCAAATGATTCACCTTGTGATGGCTTAGATCTAGAATATCCTTCCAAATACTTCATGAGTTCACATGTGGGGCTTTTGGAAGGTGATTGGATCATAGGGGTGCTCTACTCATCGCTGGCTTCAAGGAGTTCAGAGCTGAATTGTTGTTAGGAGTTGGGGCTTGGTCAGAAGAGGCAGTTCAGTGAGGCAATGACTTGGAGGGTACGTTTTCTTCTCTGACTCTTCCTTTCTCTCTCTGCTTCCTGGCCACCATGACGTGAGCAGCTTTTATCCACCAGACCCTTCTGCCGTGCCCTTTCTGCCTTGAAGTGGGCTGACTATGGACTGAATCCTTTAAAAACTGTGAAGCAGAATATCACAGTCTTCTCTTCCTTTTGTTATGGGTATCAGGTATTTTGTCCAAGTGATGAGAAAGATGAGAAAGTGACTAAGACAGACACTGTTAAATAATCGTGACACTCTTTCCTCTCAACTCCAAATACTGTTGAAGAATTGCTCTCAAATTTCCATATGCAGTAACTATGCTAAATCATCAGGTTTCATTGATACAGCTGCTTATCATTTGGGACCAAAAAGCTTGAGAGTTGGAAGGGAAGGGGACCTGGAAAAAATTCTCAGCTGGCATTTGAGATTCATTCTGGTCAGAGCTTAGAAGAATGAAATGCTGATTTAAAAAGCCTCAGGAAATTTCCACTGGGAACAAGGACTCCATTGGCAGTTTGACTCCTGGTTATATGTGTTATGCTTTGGCAGAAAATTAGTCTACATTTTGCTCCTGTCCTGAGACTTGGAGGGAGCCTGAGTTTAAGAGGAGCAGACTACTGACTGAGGAAATTTCAAGGCAGCCTAATGCTGAGGTGTTGGCATGGGTACTGTTGGGAGATTTTAGCAAGCTTTACCTTGAGAATGAAGAGTAAAAGTAACAGCTGAATGATTTAAAAAGTTTTGAATTTGGTCAAAAAGGAAGCTCTAGTAAAATTGGAGCCTGCAAAGATGGAATAGATAAAAGATTGGTTGCTAAAAGGAAGCCAAGTACTTTGAATCTGGATCTGGGTAATAGAAAGGGTGCCCAGAGGTATATTAGTAATCTGAAAGTCCCCACCCATTACAGACTCAAGGGTGAAAAAGTGAAAGACTTTGCTTTGAGCAGAGAGTCCCAGGGCACTGTGCCCCAGAAGAGCAGCAGTGTAGGGAATAGGAATTGATTCCCCAGGATTCAGTTCACTGTCCTTAACTGACAAGACTTTCAGAGGCCTCTGCAACCACCAGCAAGATGCACCAGACCTCATCTACTGCTCATGTTGGCATCAGAACTTGGCATTCATATAGTGGTGCTGGTTTTATTCATTCATACCAGAATCCAAGAATTATGGGGTCAGGGAGGTTTCTACTTCGATTTCAGAAGGCAGCTCGGGAAGCCAGGCAGTGTGCTCTTGAGGGGACAGTATGTGAAGCCAAAAGTGCACCAGATGCCACCATGTTGAAAAAGCCAGAAACATGGAATGTCTGAAGAAAGCTGCAAGGAGTGAGCAAGCCCCCCCAAAAGAGAAGCCAGGAGCACTGCAACCACTGGCAGTGCCATGGGTGGGTCCACCAAAGCCCTTTGGAGTTCACATCTCACCACAATTGCCCCGAGTTCTAGATATGGAACTACAACAGGATGTAATGTGTGCTGTATTGGGTTTCAGCCTTGTTTTGTTTCCGACCCTTTGTATCCCCCATTTCTCCCTTTAGGAATGGGAAAGTTTACCCTATGCCTTTGTATGTCGGCAGTGTTTAACTTTGTTTTGATTTTTACAGGGGCTCATTGCTAAGAGTTTGCTTTAAATCTCAGAGAAGACTTTGGACTTGGAGTTTTCAGCCATGCTGAAAATTTAAGGCCTTTGGTGAACTTTACAGATGGAATACATTTTATGTAAAGGGATGTGCATAAATCTTTTGGGGGCCAGGACTAGAATATTATGGTTTATATCTAGATATCTTCTGAGACCCTCATCCTCTCATAAGCAGAGCCTTTGGGAGGTGATTGGATCATGGGGTTGTGATACTCATTAGTGGATTAGTCCACTAATGGATTAATAGCTAATTGTGATGTAGGGAGCTGAAGCCTGGTTAGGGGGTCACTGGGGGTGTGGCCTGGAGGGATTTATCGCTTCCCCTCTTCCTTTGATCGCTCTTTGCTTCCAGCTGGCATGCATGAGCTCTTTCTCCCCTGTCATGGTCATCTGTCATGCTGCCATATCTTGGAGCTAGTTGACTGTTGACTGTAACCTCTACAAACTGTGAACCCAAATAAACATTTCCTTCTTAGAGTTGTGTGTATCCGCTATTGTGTATCCGTAATGAGAAAGTAACTCAGACACACATACTATATACTATAATATCAGATAATATAAATAATGCATTTAAAGGATCTGAAGTTGAAAGAGTGACAAAACTATTTTAGATGTAGGGCTAGAGTAGAAGCTGGATGAAGTGAGACAGGAGATGTCAGTACCGAAGATAGCATTTCAGACAGATATCCCTTTGGTTGAGTACAGAGAGGCACCAACAGGTAAAGCAGTCATTTTAAAGAAGTTAGATTCTATTTTCCCCATGCTTGAGGTGCTCTGGTGCCTTCCACTTTACTGGAAAGCACCAAAAGTCCTTGTCTTTATTACAGGCCCTGCACATTTGGGCCCTGCCGTCTCTGTGAACGCTACTTTCCCCTTCACTCCACTTCAGTTAGTTTGTCTTCCTATTTTCACAAACACTCCTACCTGAAGAGCTTTGTATTTTCTGAATGTTGTTAGATATCTCTTTTATTTGTGGGTTATTTTGGGTAGTGGCCATAACTCTTCTCACTCTAAGCCTTCCTAGTCTTTTGTAAAGATAGGCAGTCAAAATTCATCGCTAGGTGTTCCAAGCTAAGCAACCATAAAATCCCAAGTCCTGGTAAGCAGAACTCTTCCTTCATGTCTATGTGCCCCACACGTCTGCCAGCTAGTGAGTATTGGTGGAACGGATGGTTGGTTTAGCACCACACAATTGTCTAGTTCATGAATGGAGGTATGTGATGGTTTTGCAGCCATATTTACCCAAATTCATGACATGCAAAACTATGACTGAAAATAAGTGTTTCAATCACTACATTTTGGAGGAATTTGTCATGCAGCAGTAGATAAATAATACAACATCACTGATACTTCCTGGACCAACTCTGCTGTTCCTTGCATAAAGTCTATACTCCTGCCGTGACCCACAGGGCCCTGGTCATCTGGCCTCTATCTGCCTCTCAAGCCAATCTCTTAAGAAACTGGTGTAAGAAATAATTTTTATGCCTACGATATTACAGGTGTGGGGTGATCAGGGTGGGCTTTCTCCATATGGTGCCCAACTAATCTTCTTCGTCTGGGGAGAAAAGGATTCCTGATACATGGTAATTTGGTGTTCAAACTGGATAAATCCTAGGAAAACTAAGGTGAGTTGGTCACCAGGTTCCCAAAGTACATCAGGAAGGACCATGGTCCTGAGGATGAATAAAGAAATAAGGGGAGTCGGGCTTGGTGGGACGTGCCTGTAATCCCACTGCTTTGGGATGCCGAGCTGGAGGCCAGCCTGGGAAAATTAATGACTTAGCAAGAGCCTGTTTTAAAATAAAAAGCTCTGCAGATGTAGTTCAGTGCAAAGGCCCTGGATCATTCCCAGTACTATAGGGGAAGAAAGGAAAGGGAAAAATAAAAGTAGAGCGAAACTGTATTAGGGAAAGTCAGAGCAAAGAAGCTGAGGAGGAAAGAGTATGGGAAGAGACAAGATTCCCTTGAGTTCAATGCTGTATTCCCAGCACTGAACAGGGAATTAATATTACTTCTCCAATCCAACCCCATACACACCCTTGCTCATTACATGAAAGCTACGCCAGTGCCTCTTCTTTTCCTTAACATTCCAGGTTCCTTTTTACTTAGGTATTTTGCCTTTGGAGTTTCCTTTCCCAGGAATACCTTTTACATAGATATTCAAGTGTCTCTCTTATTTTAAGTACCTCTTCCCCAGAGAGGTCATTTCTGGCTCAGCTGTCAAAGACAGACCTGCATGCTCTGCCCCAGTCCTTGTATCGTCCTCTGTGTATGTCACCATCAGAAATTGTGTGTGTGTGTCTGTCCTGCTTTATAAGAATGCATTCATTTTCTGTTTGTTCATGGCTGTAGCTATCTTCCTATAGCTGTGCTGTCAAATGCAAAATGTGCTATTTATCTTTGTTGAATGAATAATGCTGGGATACATTTAAAGTAGGAGACTATGGCCAGATGACAGGTCTCATCTTATCCCCAATATTAGGATAAAATGCCAGTACCCAGACTTTAAATATTTTCTTAACTTTAACTCAGCTCTGTCCACCTGTGCCCCTGTGTGCCAGGCACATTGACATTGTTTATTATATTTCAAAATTCTCAAATCACATTCCTTCTTTCTACCAGTTTACTCATTAAACTCTCTGTATCAATAAAATTCCAGCAGAAACCTTTCCTGAGAACACCCACCCTAGCTGTGCTAAGCAGCTCTTCCTGGATGCCTGCCGAGAACCTACCATTTCTGTCATAGTACTTAGAGCTTTGTCCATGGCCACTCAGTTGATACCCTCCCTAGTCTCGAGCTTCATGAGTGCAGAGAACCTTGGATATCACACAGGCCCATAGAGGCCTTGGCAAACAGTAATCTCTTAGTTAATCTTACACTTAAAGTACATCCAAAAACTTGGAGAAAATGTAAAGTATGAAAAACAGTTGTAAGAAAGATTTCTGAATTTTCAACAGCATAGAATTGCACTGGTGTGGTGCCTGGCGGTCGGTCCTTGCCCCAGCTAGCTAAGCAAGCTGTAAACATCCTTTTCCACGGAATCGCACAGCCAGAACACTGGAGCCCCACCCTCCGTCCTGTGATTTGTTTCTTCTTTCTGCTCATCTGCCTTGGGGAAATCGGCAGTGTTTACCTATTGCCGATGCAAAGCTGAACAGATGGTAAATGTCCTGTGTTCTGCCAACAGGAGTTAGGAGGAATAACTAGAATTCATTTACTTGAGACAAAATCTAGTGAGGGATTTAATTGAGACTTGGCGAAGATAAGCTGTTAGCTTATGATTAATTTTTCAGTTCCAGTGAAAGGACTGAGTCTATCCAGTGGCCCTTGTTCCCTCTTAGATTACAAGACGATTTTTAATTAGAATTCTTATTGCATATTTCATACCCCAATACCCAATGTCTTCCATGATCTGTCTTTTGATTTTCTTTCCTGTCTCTGCCTGGCCAGTCAGTCTTTCTTTTGTTCATTTGTTCATTTGTTCATTCATCCATTTGTTCCACCAGGAGATATAAACCTAGGAAACTATGAGAGATATAAATCTCCATGTCTCCTCTCGAAGATTCTGATTCAGTAAACCTGAGACCAGACTTTTACCTGTGTTTTCACCACCTCCTCTGGTAATTCCAGCCCTAGTAAGCTCAGGAGCCTTTGGATTATGTTCTGGCCCCTAATTAATTCCTGAATCTACTTCCAAAGCATCCTGATAGTATTCAACCAGCCAGTGTTCAAATATCAAAATATTTCAAGGAGTGCTCTTGCAAATTTGCCTGGGCTAATCTAATTACATGTGATTGTTGAGTGCTTTTGGTTAATATCAGTTTCCTCTATGATTTAGAGGTAGGTGGGGGCTTACACATTTTTCCTGCATGATATTACAACTGGATGGCATGCAGTCAGAAAGCAAGCCAAACATGTCATAAGTATAAGCAAGTTTATTTACAATTATGAGATATGTTTTTGCCCTGGACTGAGGATCACACCCAGGAGTGCTGTATCACTGAGCTACATCCCATTTTATTTTTTATTTTGAGACAGGGATCACTAAATTGTTCTGGTGGGCATCAAACTTGAGATCTTCCTGCCTCAGCCTCCTTTAGTGCTGGAATTATAGGTGCATCCCACTGTACCTGACTTAAAACATGTTTTTAATGATTTCCTGACTGAATGAAAAGTTCACAAGTACACAAGATCTAGTAATGGGTATCTATAACCTTCAGATTGGAGGCAAGCGACTCAAATCTTCTACATAAATACCAGAACTGAGCTACTTCTGAATCCTAATCTTAGACACCATTCTTTTAGGTGTCTACATCTAGACATGCTAGATTTAGTATATTTTCATACAGAGTGTTTGTGTCTCTTATGGTAATTAACCAAACCTTGGATTTTACTTAGAGATATCAGTAGCTAAACCCCTGTGTGAGCTTTCGATTAATCTTCAAACACTTGCCTTAAAGCATGTATTCTCAATAAAGATATTGAAAATGTTAACTAGATATTCTCAGTTGATAAATGAAAACTCACAAGCCTGTATAAAGTATACGGTCTATACTGGAGTATTTTATAGTAAGCTACAGACACCGTAACAAACAGGCTGTCGTGAGATAATACAGCAGGTCTTTGGTGATGAAAATGTTGGGGAACATTTCATAAGAAATTGCTAAACATTTGTACTTGAAATAACAGAAGTGAGAAAAATTGAAGCAATTGCTTCCATGCGACATTGCCAAAACTTGATATTCTCCTATAGTCTGGCTTTTTTTTTTAAGTAGTACTGTATGTTCAAGACCTTTCTCTCTTTAGTCTTAATTTTATTCACCTGGGAAATTTTAAAAATTCAGTTAGATCATTACAGTTGCCCATTTAGGTTTAGTGTTTTATAGATCAGGGCAATTTCTCATTCCTTATAAATTCATGTACACACACAAATCAATTCATTAACAGAAAGGATCCAAATAAGTTAAAAGAATTCTAAAGCGAGAGAGTATGTGAATTTGATATATGCAGTATAAGCTGGATAAAAACATTGATTAAATTCAAAACAATTATGTTAATGTTATATTTAGTTAGTTGAAATAGTAAATTGAATTAACAATTCTTACTATTTATAATCACTATATATAGATGGATAGATAGATAGATAGATAGATAGATAGATAGATACACATACACATATAAAACAGGATACATACACATTTATGAGCTGGCATCTTCCCAGTAATTGGAGCCCAATGTTTTCTTGTCCTAGCTCAAGCTTTTCTCATTTTGGGATTCTGACTAATTTTAGATGGTTTTATTGACACCTATGAACTTGATAAAGGTGTGAAATCTGCATGTATGAGTACTGTCTGGTTAGTTTGATCCTCAAACTTTTTTTTTTCTGTTACAACTAACTATGGTTTGTTAGTTGCCAACTCTGTGGTTGACTGTGACTTTTTTTTTTTTTTTTTTTTTGTGGGTACCGGGGTGTCGACCTCAGGACCTCGCGCGCCAGCAGGCACCCGTGCCGCTGAGCGATATCACCGGCCCCTTTTTCGTATGTGGGATCCGGGAGTTGAACTCGGGCCCTTGCGCTTGCCGGGCAGGCACTTAAGCCGCTGAGCCATCTCACCGGCCCTGACTGTGACTTTTGATGAGGTACTTAACTACTCTGAAATTTGGTTTCCTTTTCTAACAAATGGAAATAAAAATAATTCCTACTGATTACTTGTGATAATTAAATGGAATAGCAAAATGCTTATGAAAGAACTTGGCACATAATATATAATCCATTCAAGTTGGTGGTGTCTCTCTCTGATTTTCTGCCCCACACATGCCTACATGATAGTTATGCATATGTGAACCATGAGAACTAAGCCTTGTAATTATATTTACTTTTCTTTCTAACAGATATATCTAAATATATAATTCACCTACTATAAAATTGCTCCACTTAAAGTATAAAATTCAATGATTCTTAGTATATTAACAAATATGAGCATCTATCTCCAGAATCAATTTTAGAGCATTTATTACCGCAGGAAGGAGGATCACAAGTTCAAACCTAGCTTGAGCAACTTAGCAAAGGAGGGAGACCTTGTCTCAAAAGGAGAAGAAAATGACTATGTTTATAGCTCAGTGCAATGGCCCTGGGGTTCAATCCCTAACATTGACAAAAAAGAAAAAAAAGAAGCAAGTAAACTCCACATTGCTAGCCTAGTCCTTTTTGGTGTTCATTCGCATCTGAGATTTATGGTTTATCTTTGGTTTATAGTTTTCAGAGCTCTTTGGTGAGTCTACTCTTAATGAAAGACCACTCTTCTGATAGATGTAGCTAATGCATCCATTATGGATTGGTTCTCGTGCACCCACAAAAGTAAATGCCTCTTTAGCACCTTTTTTTTCTTTTAATGTTGCATAGAACATTAAAAAAAAAAAAACTCTACCTGGATGATTTTTCTCCATAGTAAACCCATCCACCCATCTTGTTTAAGTAGTCAGAGAAAAGAAACAAAATCTAAGATAGAATATGATGGGGAAAAATCACATCAAATGTAACATTTTGTGAGGAAGCATTTTTTTTTTTTTTTTTTTGTGGGTACCAGGGAGTCGACCTCAGGACCTCGCGCGCCAGCAGGCGCCCGTGCTGCTGAGCCATATCACCGGCCCCTTTTTCGTATGTGGGTACCGGGAGTCGAACTCGGGCCCTCGCGCTTGCCAGGCAGGCGCTTAAGCCGCTGAGCCATCTCACCGGCCCTGTGAGGAAGCATATTTAGATTGGAATCTTACTTACTTGGCATGCTATCAGTAATAACAGTGTCAGAAAAGATGCTAAATTTTTACATACGGTAATTCATTTAATCGTCCCAGAAATCTGTGAGTCGTAACAATTGTTGATAAATTACAACTGAAGAAATCTAAAGGACTTAATTATTCAAGAGTATGTAGCAAATAAGTGGCAGAAACAGATTCGAAATCTGAGTAGTATGATTTCAATACTTATGTCCTTGTACTATACTCATTGTCCTTCTTTTCTGTACTTAAGATCCTTAAATCATTTTTTTTTTCTTTTTAAAGCAGCTGTTTCTTAATGTATCACAAGGCTACGTAATTTCTGTTGCATCATTATGAGCTGGTATCTTCCCAGCAATTGGAACCCAGGAAAAAAGAAGAAATCTTGATAACTCTAAATGTTCAGCTGAGAAGAAGCCATTACCCTTTAATCCTATCCCCTTAAAGAAAGAATATCCTTTCAAGGATTGGCCTTAATAAACTGTTCCTTTATTATCTAGGCCAAGGTCAATTGACAAAGGAATTGTCTGTCAGAACCAGTGCTTTTCAGAAATTCTTAAAATTGGGCATTATTTCCATCAGATATTTCCCTACTGAATGAACTCGGTTCAGATGAGCTATTATGCCACAGCGTTCATGCCCCCTGAGTTAGGACTATTTTGCTTGAACATGAAAACGCAAAATTGCTTAACAACAACAACAAAAAAAATTAGCTCATATAAATGAAAATTCCCAGGGTAAGTAGTTTCTGGTATGAGTGAAACCAGGCTTAAAAGCTATGACTAGTATTCATTCTCTGTCCTCTCTGTCTGTCCTTTGTGTTGCCTTTATTCCCCAGAAAGATATCTTCCCGTGGTACCAACCGTGTCTCGCGTGCTCTATTGTGAGAAAAGAAAGCATGTCTTTCTCTACACATCCAACGGAGTCCCCAAATTATCGTTGATTGACTCAATTAGGTTCATCTCTGAACCAGTCAATGAAATAAGGGATTTCTAAGCTCTGACTTCCATGTCACAGCCTTGCCCTGTGCCCACGCCTGGAGTACCGAGACGGGGAGCGAGGGGAGAATGGATTTCCAAAGGACGACTACAGGGTTATGGCCAGCTGAGGGGGACTGGATGCTGCAGTCATGGGGTACAAACTTTCCTCTACCTGGTTAGGTTCTGTACTTGGGAGTGCAGGCTGTGGATTAACTTGACTAAAGACAGATTAACAGGAGAAACAGAAGTCCATTGGCATGCATAGAAGAATTAACAAAAGAAGTAACTCCTCAGTTGTCAAAGTTAGAGGGTGCTATCCCTAACACTAAAGAAAAGGGGAGGAGGAGGCCTCTCATGGAGCAAGTGAGAGGTAAGAAAGTTGGTGATAATGCTTTGTAAGTGATGTACAGATGTCGATGACCTTTCCATCTTTTCCAAGGCCATAAAACTTCCCTAGATGTGGGATTTGGGGTAGTTTTACTCTTGGTCTCCTTTTTGGAATAAAGGCCAACCTGAAAGTGAATTTGTGGCAGAGAACTTAAGAGTGTTCTGCTTTTGATCAGATAAGGGGAGCGCCAAAAAGGCTTATTTTTGCATCTGTTGAACCCTAAATGTCTTGAGTTTAAAATCATCTTTAGACCAGCTCTGAGCTTCGAATTACATCCACCTAACCGGCGAGAGTAGAATGTTTACTTGCTTGACTTGAAGTCATCCCTTCTCTGGGTAAGGAGTGCTAGTTTGTCAGGTACAAAAGGCAAGATTCAAAGTGACATTATTAAAGTGGGTATTCTCCTCTGGATGTTTCCTCCAGAGGTTTGTGGCTTAGAAACCGAAAAACAGCAGAAGAGAATTTCCTTAGGAGGTATTTATACCTTTAGGCTTATTGGGAGGATTGTAATGACCTTGAAACAGGGAAGACAAAATGGAGAGGGTGAGGTATCCTTTCAGGTTTTACAAGGAATTAAGGCATATCAAGAAGTACAGAGACAAAGTTAAAATTCACATACAGTATTACTTTTTTTTTTATTTCATGCTATTCCCCAGTGTTAAAGATGGCTGGGACTGGGGAGCCCCATAGTTATTTAAATTAAAAGAAGTATGTAACATTTTTCTATATGTCAGGCAATCTTCCACAATTTAAATTTTAACTCATTTAATCCTCCTAAGATCCCTGGGTGTTAGCTAATATTGTTATCACCATTTTCCATGAAAGGAAACTTGAGTTGAGACAAGTTACATCACTTGTCAAAAGTCATTGAAATACTAACTGGTAGAGTCAGAAATAGAACCCAGGCAATCTGTGCTTCTGATCATTATACTAGTATTGAAAAAAACAAAATAAAACAAAAAACTCAGTAGAAAATTGAAAGATAAAGTTAAGTAAATGTATAAGATAGAATAGAAACAAAGAGTGCAAAATAAGGGAAAAATAGAAGAATTATTCCTTTCCTTGATGACCATTATCCTAAACATGACGGAAAAGGAATGTCAAAGAGATAATGCAGAACAGAGTCTAGATTGAAAGAAATAGCAATGTTAGCTTCACCAAGTTTCAAAATAACACATAGAAAGAGCTCAAGAGTACGTGGGGAAGGGACTAGAAGAATTGGGGGAAAAACAGAGTAACAATAGATGTCAGATAAAATTAGAACAGCATTTAAGAAAATTTGAGGGAACATTAATTTCAACCTGTATTTCTATACCAAGCTAAATTATCAGTGAAGTATAAAAGCATATATTCAAATTTAATTAGCATTTTTCCTTTTATGCCATTTTTCAGGAGGCTGTAGAAGACACATGCTATGAAATGTGACATCCAACCGAAAGAGTGAAGGCACAAGGTCTAAGAAAGAGTAGATCCAATATGGAAGTGAGATAAAGAATTTTCCTGTAAGACAGCAATTGTGTCCTATGACAAAAAGTATTCAGCATTCCTGGAGAGCCCTAATATATAGCAGCAGTTAGATGGATAGATCTAGGTGGCATGTCTTCTGAACATGATGAAACAAATGATTATGCCGTGCAGTTGATTTACTGAAATTTTATTGTACAAAGTAAGAAAGTTTGAAGGATTTAATAAGCATACAGAGAGAAGTGAAAGAAAAAATGAGAAAACTATAACAAACTATACTTATTCATATTAATATAAACTCTGTTTAACCAAAGCATTTTACATAACTAAGTAAAAGGAAAGAATTAGACATAAATGAATTAGATTTAGAAGAATTCCAAATTTCCACAATAGGAAGAGAATAACTTTGGTGCAATTTTGATAAATGCAGAAATAGCAAAATAAGCATATTATTTGAAAAAGGAGACCTAATGACCAAAAGGAGGAGAGAGGGAATGGATGTTTCTGGGTAATAAAGAAGTTGCGAAAATACTGTTTGCAAATTTTTATTTGTGAGCTTTTTAGTGCCATAACTGTATACATACACGAATTTCATAAGCATTATAAAGCAGTGTAATAAGTTTATTGTGAAGATCACAAAAATACACTTCCAAAATATTTGAGAGAGAGTCTGAAATATTTTCAAAGTAGTTGCTTAGGTGTTTTGGTAACGTTTCTAGAATCAATATAAATTTGAATGAAATATGAATTTAGAAAGTATTGAATCTCTTACAACTCAGAACTGAGACCTGAGATATTATGTTACACAATTCAAAAAGTGGCTCCAGGCATGACTACAGAACTGATATACAGGATGTTTTCACAGGGAATTAATTTGTTTCTTGAACTGTAAGAATGGAAAAGCATTATTTCTAAATTAAGAATTTATGCACTACATGATGTCAAATACAAGTCTCCAACTTATGAACATTTGAGTTGCAAACTTTCACAGATGTACTTTACAAGACTCACTGGGTTGGGCTTACAAAGGAATCCAAGTTACGAAAGCTTTCCTGGAACAGAACTCTTTCCTAAGCCAGGGACTTATAGTACACGTGTGTAATAAATCCTAGTTCTACTGTATCATCTTGGGCAACTTGCTTAACCTTTGTTTACCTCATTTTCTTATTTATAAAATGAGTGTGATCATAAGTACCATGGAGGTATTGTGAAGGTTAAATGAGCTATACAAGTGAAATATATAAAATGTATAGATGGTGCCTGGTGCATAGTAAGCATTCCATGATTGTTAAATAAATTAAATATATATAATATTAAATATATAATATTAAAAGTGGGAAGGAGTATGTTAAAGAGAAAGAATAATTTCAGTTATCTGAGTGTACAAAGAAAAACACATTCACATCATCTTAATTATTGGGTGGTATTCTACTGCCACCTTCTTCAGGATGCTTTGGTCCTGCCTTTGCCCACTGATGGAAGGCATACTCCCATCTCAGCATGCTGCAGTTACCTTTACGTAGTTTACCTTTAAAGAGATGGGAGAGAGGCAGCCAGCCAGCCGGACAGACAGACAGATTGACCTCAACGTTTCTGAGCAGCCTGCAGCCACCTACAGCTAGAGCAGTTGGTGTGCTTTAAACCTTTAGGTGTCTGAGCAATCAACCTCATTAGCACTTTGAGCCTTTGGCTGCAAGACCCAGGAAGTGCTGCAGTTCTCTCCTTCCAATGACAGACTCGCCTTTTTCCTCAGTTGGCTTTCCAGAATCAACGATGACTGGCAGGCAGAGGCGTTAGATCAAAGGCAAGTGGCAGGCCAGTTTCCCCTGGCGAGGTGAGCAGGGAAGGATCCCAAAATACATGGATTCCACAAGTCTAGCGACAGCATATGGAAAGATCCAAACAACTAGAAACAAGAGGTAAAGGGAAAATACCAGAGTAAGAGGCTGTAGAAGGCATGTGCAGAAATGGAGAAAAAGAAATTAGATGTGATTAGGGAGAATGGTTTCAAACAAGTAAAATAGCTTTACAAGTTAATCATGATAGAATATTAAAAGAGGTCGAACCCTATGAAATGCTCGTTATGTCCTAGGCATCGTGCTAACAAAATATTCTGTATCGGCTGACATAATCCCTAGAGTAGAGATTACTGAGGTTGGCCCTAAGATCCTTATTTAATAGGTGACTAAACCAATCACATCTAGGGTAGCATGATCTTGGGTACACAGTAATACTGAGGAATCCGACTCTATTCTTTCAAACTTGAAATTCTTTGTTCACTTGCAAGTGAGCTGTTTCTCTCCAATAAAACATTGATGATAATAATTATAACAATTATAATTGTTGTGTCTTGCATTCCTATTATATATGAGACATTATACCAGGCACTTCCTTTTCAAGTACATTTCTATATTTAATAACTAAAAAATATTCAATCACTGTGAGGAAAATAAATACATTAGTTGAAACAAAAGTCAAAAAAATATTTCTGTGTTCTTCCTTGCAAAAATAATTATTGTTATCATTTGTATGGTCTTCATTTTTGTTTTCTGTTTAAAGATCTTAATACCTGTTCCAGATAGCACAGGTCTTTGTTCCATTGTTAACAGAAATTACAACTGAGCTGACAGTACAGATTTATAGGCAAAGGCTTTAACTAGAAAGGAAGAGAAAATGGGGAAGGAACTTCAGCTTGTAAAGGAAATCTGAAGAGGGCATAGCTTTGATTGAGAAGATCAGAGTAGCAGGTTAACCAAGGGAAGAGGCCAGTTTTTATGGGTTTGCTGAGGTAGGGTAAGTTCTGGGTGATTACTATCTCAGTTCTGGTTTTGCAGCTCCAGAGAACTTGTTATTTCATGAGAATCAATTCCGTTCCCTTCAGATAATTGCTCCTGCTTGGTTGAGCAGCCTCAGTTCTGCACAGATTCTGCTGGAATCCAAGGTGACTGCAGGTTTAAGGCGAAGACTGGCGATTTCTGTGCACCCATTGCAGGAGGTAAAACTTGGCAGTTGAATGTCCCTGCAAATCTCTTATTTTGGCATCCTCAGTCTTGAAGGGGATAAGATAGTTTAGGTAAATTTAGGGCCAAAAAACCTTGTGTTACCAGCTTTTATGCAGATGTTCTTTAAGTGATTAAATAATAATATGGAGCTGCAGGTATCTGACCCAAAGTTGTAAGGTAGTAAAGAAGACAGAATGAAGGCAGAGATGCCAAGCTCTTTCTTTTAGTGACTTGTTAGACATATGTAGGGCCAAATAAAGATACTGTTTTTCATCAAAAGCAGTTTTGTAGTCCCTAATAGTCTCAGAAGAAAACAAATCATGCTTTTAATGAGTAACAGGTTAGAAGTCCAGGAGTTTGTCCTTGCTCCTCTGTGATGATCCCCAACAGTTTTATTTTCTCGTCTGGTTTATTCTTAGAGATGCTATGGGGTGAGCCTCTGGCTTTAATGATGAACTTGGTTTTTGAGGTCCATAAAACAGTTTAGGAGAGTAAGTTGGGGGTGGGGAATAAGATAAATCCCATAATTGTAATAGGTAGCAGGTCCTGAGTTAAGACCCAGGAGTGCACTGCCCTTTGTCCCCTTGGTAGTCTCTCTCACACTCCTATCACTCCTGCCCTGACCCATCTCTGTGTATAACTCTCTTTGTATCCATTCACTGATGAAATAAGCATATCGTGATAAACAGCATGAGAGATGAACTACTGGAACAGGCTTTTGTATTAGCAATGAGGCCGGTTTATTCTGGCTGGGTGTGAGCAGGCTGAGATTGACGAAGATGTCAGCCCTCGGCCAGGGGAAAGGCAGAGTTTTATAGGGTTTAGGGAGGGAGCTGTTAGCCTAAGGAATTGGGTGGGAAGCCAGCGGTCAAGGTTCAGAGAATGCTTGGTGCAGGAGTGCAGATAACATCAGACTCTGGCGCTGGGGGCACTGCACATCCTGTCCTGGGCTCATCTTTACGGCCTTCTGCTCTGTATACTGAGCACAGCATGGCCCTTTAGCAGATTTCTGTTTGCTGAGAGAGGCACATTTGCCGACAGGGTCTCATCTGGGTCAAGCATGACATTCTCATCTTTCTGTTATTATGAACAGAAAGGAACCAGAGTATGGGCAGCGTTTCTCATGGCCACTTTGTGTGTGACAAATGGGGTGGTGTGGACAAGTGAACTGGAAGAAAGATACTGGGGAAGAGGGCCATGTCAAGGAGTGGTTGGGGCCAGCATCTGTTGGTCAGTGATCACCTGAACGCGGTCCCGTAAGATCTGTGAGAGAAGTCTGAGGAGGTATGGCCCACAGAGAAGGAAGAGGTAATACAGACAAAAGGTCCAGCTAGTGGAAGGAGGCATGAGGCCTAGCCCCAAATACTAGTCTAAGAGTCAGACAGGTGCTGTCTAATTTCTGAGGCTTTTTTTGTCAGTCTTTTGTTGTGTCTCACACTATGGCTGACTGGTTGATGTAAAAGCAACATTCTTCTCCTAGGAAGGTGCATAAGCCACTTTTTCAGCTGTGAGAAGATCTAAACCTCTGTGATTTTGGAGAATAACTGCTGCCAGGGAGTCTGATTGGGTCTGTGGGGCAACAATGGACTTTACTATTTCTCTGAGACTCTGGGAGAGGTCTCGGGAAAGAGAGAGACTGATAGTATGACAGGGAAGTCGTTAGACCTGCTGTGCCCATTCCCGTGGTGGCAGAGGTTCCCAAACAGACAAGCAGGGGGATTAGTTATATGGCCCTGTGTTGTCGGACTCGGGCTCTAATGGCAACAGGCAGACTGATTCCCAGGGCAATGTCTATCTTGGGGATGAGATATATTAGCATGCAGGTACCAGTCCAGGTGGTAGGAAGGCATAAATAAGTAAAGGTTCCACAGAGGAAGAAAACATCTTTCGTCTTCATTATTCCAGACCCCCAGAGTACCCAACAGGGCAAAGCCTGTTAGAGGTTGGAAAGGACCCCCAAGTAATGGGGATCTGGCACATGCCTCTTTTATGGTTTTCCCACTGGAAGAAGAACCTTTTGGTATCTATTAGAAGTCATTTGTAGGAATGGCTAAAGGTATGTAGCAGGAGACAGTCTGAATGAGTGGGGAGTAAGTGACAAGTGTTGCATGGGTGAATGGTCACACGGGGGAGGTAGTTACCATCGCAAAATCCCGAGTGTTTATTGAATAGTGAAGTTGAGACTACACTGGGAGAGGCAGAAAGGTGCACAGGCTGTCAGAGCAGATTGGGAGTTTGGGTTATCTGATAATTGGCATGGTCTGTAGAGGCCAGTAGGACTATTGTGTAATTGGGGAGAGAAATGTCCCATTGGTTAGCCAGAGGACACATTAGACTGAATGCAGATGGGGGCTGGAAAAGTCAAGCTAGTATTTGTGGTTATGGGGCAATTTATGGGTTTTGTTGAGCTCTAATAGGCAGAGAGATGAGTGATATAGGACTGTAGGAACTGGGCCATGTGAGATGTCACCATCTCTTTGTAAACTGTCCGCTAGGGTAAGTCTACAAGGAGGAAATGAGCCCCATGCTTCTTGGATATTGACGTGCAGCCATGGGAATCTGCTTTCATATCAGGGCTGGTAGGTGAGATTGGTAAGGAACCCCAGACCTTAGGTGGAACAGGAGTGACTCTAGACATAGAGACACAGAGCCAGGAGTCTGGCCAGAGAGGGATTGGACCAGTTTAACAGGGAGTGAGTCAACTGTATGGTCTTGTAAAGGTGGTCAGGGACCATCAGGGAAGTGGCAAGAGGGTGGCTGTGGGGCACAGCAAAAGGAGCAGGAAGCCTCTGCAAATAAGAGAAGCAGAGGAGGGGATCCTAGTTAGGGCAAGGGTGAGGGTGAGCATGAGAAGTGATTCCATCACTGAGGCTAAAGACAATCAATTTGGGACCATGACAAGATTATAAGTAAAATCCACGGGAGAATGCATAGTAGAAACAGAGGGTAATTAGGGTCCTCTCTCTTAGTCATTAATTAATTAATAGGGTTAGCTGGCCAAAGGGCAAGAAGGAAGGAAAACAATTGGACCTCCTCTGGGGAGGAATCACACAGAGTGTCCTGAAAAAGATATATCCATGTGAGAAATGACTCAAAGATAGGGGCCTGAGGCTGAAACCAACACAGATCAAGGTGAACCGAATGAAGGAAGTGGGTGAAGTGGCCGGACAGGCAGGGCCAGTGCAGTCAGGTGTCTTCCGGAATGTAAGTCAGCAGGAGGTAAGTAGGGGAGATGCTTGTGATTTCTACAAGCAGGGATCCAGTGAGTAACCAGCAGGACACAATTTTATTTAGGAGCGACGAACCCACTGGGGAGGGTTTTATAAGTCAACAACTGTTGAGGTGCTGCAGATGACCAGGAAGGGTCTTGTCCCCTGGGGCTGTAGTGACTGGGGGCTTAAATTTTTAAGTAAAACTGATCTGCTAGCCAGGCTGTCTTCATAAGGCTGGGTGTCAAGAGAAGGCAGGAGAAGGTTAGCAGTGTGTTGTGTCTCTTTTTGGGCTGTTGCAGAACTGGGAGATAGTCTCCAATGAGGCTGGCCTCTAGACTGAGGCTTGGCCCTAGCAGAAAGGTGAGGCCATATAAAAGCTCAAATGGACTGTCTCTTGTAGGCTCCGGGGGTGGGGGGCTTAGTGAGGTGGCCCTTGAGGATGCCATTGTCTCTCTCTACCTTTTTGGATGATTGAGGCCAGTAGGGGGTGTGAAATTTCCATTGGACCCCAAACTTCTTAGACACCTTCTGGGTAATTTGACTAATAAAAGCTGGTCCATTGTCTGATAGAATGGAGGTGGGAAGGCCAAACTCTGGGGTAATATCGGCTAAGAGAGAGTGGATAACAGCTGAGGCCTTTTCTGATCCTGTGGGAAAACCCTCTACCCATCTAGTAACGGTATTGACCCAGAGCAGGAGGTATCTCAGCTTTTTCACTCATGGAGTGTGAATGAAATCAATTTACCAGTCCTGAGTTAGAGAACAGCCCTGCATTCGATGCATAGGGAAAAGAGAGGCCCTCGGAAAACCCTGAGCGGTGGTAGTTTTAGGAAGAGTCTTCTAGGAGGGAAAGCAAATGAGAGTGTCTAGCAGTCCGGTTAGGGGTGTGTAGCCTGGGTGAAAATTGTCTTGAAAAGATGAAAGAATGGCGTGGGCCTGTGAAGCAGGAAGGAGGAACTTTTCCCGGCTTAGGAACCATCAGTCTTTGTGGGAAGGTCTTGATATTGTTGACATTTGAAAGGGAATAGCCCAGAGTTATGCCAGAAAGGGCAAAATATTGACCCTTAGGGACATGGAAAGGAAGCCCGGCTGCCTCTTTAGCAGCTTAATCTGCAAAGATGTTTCCAGTAGCTATGGGGTCTGAAAGCCCCTGGTGTCCTCTGCAGTGAACACCCTCCTGAGTCGGCAATGGGGCAGACTGAAGAAGGGCTTTAATGAGTAGGGCATTAAAGATTGAAGACCCTCAGCAGGTGAGAAATCCCCTTTCTGCCCAGATGGCAGCATGATTGTGTAATATATGGAATGAGTATTTTGGATCTGTATAGATGTTAACTTGTAGGCACTTAACTAGTGTAAGCATACAGGTCAGGGTGCTCAGTTCGGCCTGATGAGAGGTAGGGGGCAGGGGGCTGTGGCCTCTACAATAGAGTCATGGGAGACGATCATGTAACCTGCCCTGGCAGGGGAGTTGGGGGTGGGCTTATGTGAATTTCCATCTATGAACCAGGTGTGGTCAGGGTCAGGAAAGGGAAGGTGGAAATGTGGGGGAAAGGGGAAGTTGCTAGGTGTACCAGAGACATGCAGTCGTGTGGTTCGGGCTTTTTAGAAAGAGGCTATGGATTGATAAAGTCAGAGGCTGGGTTAAAATCGGGGCCTAAGGCAGTGGTAACTATGGCGGTTTCCATGAAAAATGGGTGGAGTGGAAGAAGGCAAGGGACAGAGAGAAAGTGTGAAGTGGGAGGAAGTCATAAGTCCCTGAAGATTATGGGATAAGTAGAGGGTGATTTTGGGTCTTCTTAGGAGGAACAGGGCTGCCACAGCAGCTGCTCATAGGCATGGAGTCCAGCCAGAGTTGGTGGGGTCAAACTGTTGGGACAGCGTGGCCTGTTAGTAGATTCCTGTTTGCTGAGAATGGCATGTTTGCTGACAGGGTTTCATCTGGGTCAGGCATGACACATACATACCTATCTGTTTGCATACATACAATAGTAGATAATGTTTATTGAATGCCTAGCATGCTATGTAGCAGATACTACATTAAACCCTTGACATGGACCCAACCACTCATTTTTCAAATTGTAGATTTTGTTATTATTGCCTTTTAGTTAACAGGAAATTTGAGGTGACACCTTGATGTGGATCTCACAGCTTGTGACTTGCACACTGAGATTTCAGCCCAGATGGTGTTATTCCAAACTTTTCACTCTTGGGACTTACATTTATCCTTCTCTCTTTGTTTTTTCAGCTGTTTTTTTTTTTTTTTTTAATACTCACTCTCTTTGACTTGATCCATACCATGTACTTTACTATGTAAGATAGGCAGAATATGGTCCCAAAAATATACCCATGAGCTAATTCTTGGAATATGTGAATGTGTTAAATTACATGACAAAGGCGAATTAAGATTTTACATAATTGCCTCAAGAAATTCATGACCACCAAACCAGCATTACAAAAATTCTCAATGATATCCTAGAAAGAGACAGTAAAGCCAACAATGTCAGTAAGTCAAAGAGAAATGTGTACACCTGGTGGGATGAGTAGCTAAGCAAAATGGGGGAAAATGAGGAAACCAGCAACAGGAAAATAAGGCGAAGACCAGAATAAGTCAACACCTTTCAGTAATAACTCCCAAAGTGAATGGTCTTGATTCTCCTATCAAAAGACAAAAGACTGGCAGAATGGATCAAGAAAGAAAACCATACAATATGCAGCATATAAGAAACACATTTAATTCAAGAAATACAGATTAAAAATCAAAGAATAGAATACAATATTTCATGCAGTGGGAACCCAGAAAAAGCAGAAGTTGCTGTATTAATTTCAGACAAAGTGGATTTCCAGCTAAGACTGAAAAGAGACAAAGAAGTTTGCTACATATTAGTTAAGGGAACAATTCAACAGGAATTGTTATAAATATATACATATACATTTGAACATATACAATTACATACATATATAAACATATTGTATATAAACATATACAATTATAAACCTACGCATACCAAATACCGGTGCACAGCTTCATAAAACAAATTCTAACAGACATGAAAAATCAGATAAACACCAGTACAATAGTAATGGGGAATCTCAATACTCTATTGTCACAAATGGACAGATAAACTAGAAAAAAAAATAACAAGGAAATATAACAGCTGAACCAAACCTTCAAACAAATGGACTTAATAGATGTTTACAGAGTGTTCCATCCAAAAGCACAACACACATCTTTCCCAGTAGCACGTGGGGCTTTCTCCAAAATAGACCACATACTATCCAAAAAAAACATGCTTAAGTAAATGGAAAAGTATTGAAATTATCCCATGTATAAGATCATAGTGCAATGAAATTAGAAATCAATGTCAGAAGAAACCATATAAACCTATGCAAATATGTGGCAATTAAACAATACCTTCTTGAATAATCAATGGGTCACAGATCAAACTGAAGAAAAAATTAGACAGTTTCTATAATCAAATGATAATATCAGTAAAACATACAAGAACCTATGGGACACACTGGAAGCAGTCCTAAGAAAGAATTTCATAGCAGTGAATTCCCACATCAGAAAAACAGAACAAGCTCAAATAAATAAACCAATGATCCACCTCAAGGTCCTAGAAAAGCAAGAACAATCCAAACCTAATTCTAATATGTATAAGGAAGGAAATCATAAAGATAAGGAGAGAAATTAAGTAAATTAAGACTAAAAAACAATATGCTCTTTGAAAGAGTAAACAAAGTAGACAAATCCTTAGCTAATCTTACAAAAAGAAAGAAAAGATACAAATCCAAGCAATTAGAAATAAAAAGAGTAAAATCACAAGGGATTCTGCTGATCTCCAGAATACTATCAGTAAATACTTTGAGAAAATCAATTCTAATAAAATGGAAAATTCAGAGGAAATGGATAAATTCCTAGATACCTATGAACTATAAAGCTAAATTAAAAGGATGTAAAATCCCGAATAAGCCAATACCATTCAATGAAATTGAAGATGTAATTACAAAAGGACCAACAGAGAAAAGCCCACATCCTGATGGATTCACTGCCGAATTCTACAAGAACTTTAGAGAAGATCTAATGTCAGTTCTCCTCAGGCTCTTTAATGAAATTGAAAGGGAAGCAGTACTGTCAAAGTCATTCTTGGAAGCAAGCATTACCCTGATTCCAAAACCAGAAAAGGACCCAACCAAAAAAGAGAGCTATAGGCCAATCTCTTTAATAACACAGGTGCAAAAATCCTTAATAAGATGCTGGGAAAAGGAGTGCAACAAATCATCGAAAAGATCACACAGCATGACCAAGTGGGATTCATTCCATAGATGCAGGGATGGTTCAACATATGTAAAGCAATAAATGTAATACACCACATAAATAGAAAAAAGGACAAAAGTCACATAATCATCTCAATGGATGCAGAAAGAGAATTTGACAAAATCTAACACCTATTCATGATTTCAAAAAAAAAAAATGAAGAAAATAGGAATACAAGGTCTTTATCTTAACCCGATAAAAGCCATCTATGATAAACCAACAACCAACATCCTACTAAGTGGAGAGAACCTGAATTCTTTCCTTCTAAAAGAAGGAATAAGACAAGGATGTACACTATCACCACTTCTATTTAACTGTTCTTGAGACATTAGCTAGAACAATAAGACAAGAGAAAGAAATAAAAGTGATATGAATAGGATAGGAAGAAGTTACATTATCATTATTTGCTAATGACATGATCTTCTACGTAGAAGACTTCAAAAACTCCACCAAAAGACTCCTAGAATTAATATCTAAATTTGGCAGTGTAGTAGGATATAAAGTCAATGAAAAATCAATCGTTCCAGTATACCAATAACAAACTCACTGAGAGGGAAATTAGGGAAACAACACCCTTCACAATAGCATCAAGAAATATGAAATACTTAGGAATCAACCTACCCAAGGAAGTGAAAGACCTCTACAGTGAAAACCACAGTATTTTGTAAAAGGATTTTGAAGAGGATAACAGAAAGTGGAAAGCTATCTCCTGTTCCTGGATACACAGAACCAATAGAGTCAAAATGGCTATACTTCCAAAACTGTTACATAGATTTAACACAATCCCAAGTCAAAATACCAATAACATTCCTTACAGAACTGGAGAAAGCAATCCTAAAATTTATATGGAACCAGAACAGATCTGAAACAATAAAAACAATTCCGGGCAACAACGACAAGGCAGGGGCATCACAATCCCAGACTTCAAATGATACTACAAAGCTATAGTGATAAAAATGGCATGATATCGGCAAAATGAAAAACAAAACAAAACAAACAAACAACAACAACAAAGACCAGACTCGTGGGTTAATGGAACAGAATAGAAGATACAGAAACAACTCCAGGCACATTCAGCTGTTATTTTGGACAAAGGGCCAAATCCCTTCGCTGGAGGAAAGAAGGCCTCTTTAACAAATGGTGCTGGGAAAACTGGCTATCCACATGCTGAAGGTTGAACCTAGACCAACATCTCTTGCCATGCATTAAACTAAAACCAAAAGGGATCAAAAGTCTAAGTATTAGAACAGAAACACTGAATCTGCTAGAAGACAGCATAGGTAAAACTCTTGAAGTCATGGGTATAGGCAAAGACTTTCTAAACAGAAGTCTGACTGCACAAAAAAATAATGCCAAGAATCAACAAATGGGATCACATCACATTAAAAAGCTCCTTCACAGCAAAGGAAATTACTAACAGAGTGGAAATGCAAATTAAAACAACACTAAATTCCATCTCACTCCAGACAGAATGGCTATTATCAATAAATCAACCAATAACAAATGCTGGTGAGGCTGTGGGGAGAAAGGATCCCTTCGTCATTGTTGGTGGGAGTGTAAATTGATACAACTGCTATGGAAATCAGTATGGACATTCCCCAAAAAACTAAAAGTAGAAATTGCATTTGATGCATCTGTTCCCTTTCTAGGTATTTTCTCAAAAGAGTTAAAGATGTTATGCCACAGTGATGTATGTATACCCATGTTTATAGCAGCACAGTTCATAACAGCTAAATCTTGGCAACAATCTATATGTCTATCAACAGATGAATGGATAAAAAATGTGGTATTTAAACACAATGAAGTACTCTGCTGTAAAAGGTATACACTTGAGTCATTTTAGGAAAATGAATGCAACTTGAGACCATAATGTTAATTGAAATAACTCAGACACATAAGTTTAAATATTGCATGATTTTTCTTATATGAAAAACTCATATATATATGGAGAGTGGGAGAGAGAAAGAGAAAATCTCAGATAATAGGAAAAAAGAGAAAGAAAAAAAAAGTATCATAATCCAATTTGGACAATGTATCTACAAGTGTATCTTGACTTAGTGCAATTGTTTTACATCTTTCCTATGTTCTTTGGCCAATTAGTATGGTTTTCAATCTGTATATATGATAATTAACTTTGTATCTTATAAGATAAAAGTGATGCTGGAAAATTAAAAGCATGTGGAGAGGGGGAAAAGAAAGGAATTGAAATGTGTTATGTACAAGTGCCAACTCCCTATAGTGAATGTAATCATTATGTACTGTGAACATGTACTAATAAAAGTTAAAAAAAGATTTTACATGGTAAAATATCAAGAAAATGACAACAATGGAAAGATTGCAGATAAAATTACGATTGCTAATTACCTAGCCTTAAACTAAGTGGATTATCATGGATTACTGAGAAGGCCCAATATAATTGCAAGGCTCCTTTGTATGGAAAAAGGGGGGCTGGGTCAGGGAAAAGTGTGATAGTTAGTTTTATGTGCCAAGTTTGATATAATAAACAGTTATTCAATCAAAAACTAGTCTAGTTGTTTCCATGAAGGTATTTTGTAAATGTGGTTAATTCTACGATCAGCTGACAGTAAAGGAGATTAGGCTCTATAATTGGAGTGGACCTTGCGTGGCCATTCTCAAGGACAAGAGAACAAAACACAGCCTGCATTTTTGCATAAACCAAGTGTTTTGGATAAATGTGTTCATGTACACATATGTGTGTTTATTTGTGTATTAAGATGCTTATTTAGGGCCGGTGAGATGGCTCAGCGGCTTAAGCGCCTGCCCAGCAAGCGCGAGGGCCCGAGTTTGACTCCCGGATCCCACATACGAAAAAGGGGCCGGTGATATCGCTCAGTGGCATGGGCGCCTGCTGGCACGCGAGGTCCTGAGGTCGACCCCCGGTACCCACAAAAAAAAAAAAAAAAAAAAAAAGATGCTTATTTAGTGGCTTTGAAGGTAGAGAAAGGAACCAAAGAATGCAATGTCCTCCAGAGCTAGAAAATGCAAGGAAAAGATTCTTCTTTGAGGTCTGTAGAGGAAATACATCCCTGATTTAGACTAGGGAGGCTCATTTTGTACTTCTGACTTCTAAATCTATAGGATAATGACTGTCGTTTTAAGCCACCAAGCTTGAGGCAATTTGTGAAAGCAGCAATGAGAATATAATAGGCTGTGAAGTGAGCCCTGTGAACCTTCCAACCACTCATGTTGCCACCTCTGTTTTGCATACAAAGGACATGAAACTTGGAGGTATGATAGGACTTGGTGCAGACCAGAGGGTAAATGTGCTAGCTAGAGCTTGGACTTCTCTTTTTTTTTTTGTTACTGTTTTTGAGTCAGGGTCTCACTCTGTAGTTCAGACTCATCTTGAACTTACTATGTTGGCAAGGCTGGCCTTGAACTCACAGCGATCCTCCTGCCTCAGCTTCCTGATTGCTGGGATTACAGACGTGTGCCACCATGCCTGGCTCCTGGACCTCATCCTTTGAACTTTCCGGCCTAGTATTTGCTTTCTCTTGCAGATATCCTCATAATTCTTTGCAAGCTGAGTCTATATTTCCTAAAGGACATGTCTAGCTTTAATGAGTTAACAAAAATAATAGGAAGAATTAAGAAAAATAAAATTCTTCTCTTGTTGCTTTCTTGTTGGTGGATTAACTATCTGCTTGAATGCCCTGCTGGGGAATATGGGGTGGTTAATTTTATGTCTTGTCACCGTGAGCCACCATGGTAGTCTGTCCAAGCTGTGCCACTCTATAAACAGTAGCGGCTGAGCGATGCCTCTTTGATGAAGTATGGCAGCTCTGTTTATAACGGAGTTATAGGAAGGCCGTTTATGATTCTAACACAGCGGACCACTGATGGTGGAAAACACATTTGAAATTGCTAGGTCCTGCAGGGTTCTTTTAACTTCTCTCAGTCTGGACTGTGGACAATTTCTTATGAAGATGGTAATTGTCTTCATTTTTCATAGAGTGATATGTTTTACGGTTCTTCATAAAAATTTCTTTAAATCATACTATTTTTTCTCATATTGTTTGTGTAGTTATGGCTACTGATCTATAATAACTTCAGAAAATATCGTTGAGACAAAGCATGGTATGTAACTTTAAATAGCAGTTTTAATTTATGTTTTAAATTAATCCTACATTTGAGTCTGTGTCTTTAAAAATACAATGTAACTGTTCCTATATAATGCTATTTTAAGTGGAATATGCATGAATATGTTCAAAAAGATAAAACTATTATGGATTCATACTTTGGTTTTCCTGTTAGTCTTGCTTTTTATAAAACTATTATGTCTTTTGCTTTTATAATTGAAATTTGAAAACTTATGGTTGTATATATTTATGGGGTACAAAGCGATGCTGTGCTTTATAAATGTAATGTATAATAATTAAATCAGGCTAATTATCATATCCATCACCTCAAATACTTAACTACTTTTTGTGATAAGGACATTTGAAATTTACTCTCTTAATGATATTAAAATGCACAATCCATTATTATTGTATTCTCCATGTGTGAACTACATGGAATAGTTTTCAAAAAGAAAACTATTGCTCCTATCTGAGGCTTTGTGTTCCAGCGTGTATATCACATTTTCTTCATCCTTCCATCTGTTGGTGGACTCATAGGTTGACTCCATGATATGATGGGATTTGTTTTTCTGTGTCTGACTTATTTAATTTCATATAATGTTTTCCAACTCCATCCATGTTGTCACAAATGACAGAATGTCTTGCTTTTTAAAGGCCAAATAGTGTTCCACTGATTATTGTGAATGGTGCTGCAATAAACACAAGAGTGCAGACATCTCTTCAAAACACTCATTTCAAATCTTTTGGGTAATTGCCCAGAAGCAGGCTTCCTGGATCATAGTGTCATTCTATTTTTAGATTTATGAGGAATTTCCATAATGTTATCCATGATGGCTGAAGTGACTGACATTCCCACCATCAGTGTGTAAGCGTTCCATTTTCTCCACATCCTCACCAGCAGTTCTTATTGCCCTTTTGATCTTTTTGATCACAGCCGTTTTAATAGGTGTGAGGTGATTGTCTCATTGTGTTCTTGATTTGCATTTCCCTAAGGATTACTGATACTGAGCTTTAAAATATAGTTGTTGGCCATTACTGTGTCATCTTTTGAGAAATGTCTATTCAGGTCCCCTTTGATTTGCAAACGGGCCATGTGTTTCTTTCTACAGCATTAATTGAGTTTTCATCTATTCTGAGTATTAATTCCTTATCAGATGTGTGACTTGCAAGTATTTTCTCCCAATCCATAGATTGACTCTTCATTCTGATGCTTGCTTTGTTATGCAAGAGCTTTTTATTCTGATGTAACCTCATTTGTCTACTTTTTCATTTCATTAGTTATATTTTGAATCAAATCTAAAAAATCTTGGCATAGTAGTTGTGTAGTTTTGGGTCTTATGTTTAGTCTTTAATCCATTTTAAGTTGATCTTTGTATATGGTGTGAGAAAAAGTTCTACTTTCATTTTTCTGCATAAAAATATGTAGCTTTCCTAGCATCATTTATTGAAGAGACTTCTCTTTTCTCAATATGTAAAACTTTTTATTATGAAAAATTGAAACATGTAAAGCATATCGTATAATATTAAACTGAACTCCCATATACCCATCACCCAGCTATAGAAATTATTCATTCATGGCCAATCTTGTTTCATTACTCCAGTTTGTTTACTTCTGCCTCATTGCATTATTTCGAAGCAAGTTTTACTATTTTGAAAAATTGTTTGGATATCAGTTTGAGACATAAATTTAACTTCTGAAGTATTTCCTATCCATCAAAGGGATACTTTAAGTCAAAACAATATTTCGATGATTTTTTTCACATGGTGTAATTTCTTGTAATTAGATACTTCTCTGTTTCTTCAAACCATTTCTAAATATACTATTTCATTAATTAGCTAGTTCAGCAAGTGCACTCTTATTGTAAGTAGGAAAGATTACTACATTTTGATGATCCAGTGGACATTGAAAAAATTCTAGTGCATTATGGTGAATAAGAAAGTATAATAGTATGTGATGAGGTAATCATAGTAAAAGAAAGTTATATGGGATGGTAAGAAAACAGACCCAGTTTTAGGGGCCAAAAATGTATTCTAGAAGGTAGATGTCTACATAGAGACCAGAAGGATAAATGGAATGGAGAGGTACACAGAGTAGGCACCAAGTGCAGATGATTTACCCGGAGGAAAAGCTCCATGAGGTATGTGGGTGAAGGGTATGTGTTATGCCCCTGTGACTTCGGGGTAGATTTTGGAGGGCAAAGTTATAGAAGGCAAGGACAGAGAGGTAAATAGAGTTTCCATTTCTCTAAAGCTTGTGGTTTTATTCAGGGAACTGACAAGACATGTTAAAGTGTTGCCTTAATGAGAAAAACTGCTCTGGTAGACCTAACCCTAAACCTAAAGATATCCAGCAGGGCTGCTGGTATAGCTCAGGGACAAAGTACTTCCCTACCATGTACAAGGCCCTGGATTGATCCCCAGTACCCCAGTACACACACACACACACACACACACACACACGCACAAGTCAGTCACACCCATGCTTGGCACTCTGATCTTGACTCTTTGTCTAAGGCATTGCATCTGCCCCTGTTTCGAGTTTGTTTTGTGTTTTTATTTAACGTTTTAATTGACAAAGGGCCCTATTAATTCCCTCAGGTGTAATCATCCTGTCTGTGGTATTTAACCCAAGGTCTATTACGACCTAAAGGCTAGTGGGTAAGACCCTTGAGTCCGATTTCCTTGATAGTAATCATGGCAAAACCATTCATACGATTGGTAACCTGCTGGTTAGTCTACGACTTTCTTTCCCATTGTGCCTTCATAACCGCTATCCTATGTTCAGAACTGTAACACTGAATTAATAAGACCAAGTGTTCAGCTGCACTGAAGCTTTCCCTGCATACTGGGCTGAAGTATGACTCGTAGACTAAGGAACTCTTGGGCCTAGAGCAGTGAATCCAACTCTGAGTTTGGGAACGTCAGAGACCTTTCCTGATGGAGCAATCGACCTGGGCTAAGCAAATATGAATAGAGGTGTTGAATGTCTTTCCTGTTCTGTTGTAGAGCAGAGCCTGGTAAATTGCATCCCAAGGGTCAAATCCAGCTCACTGCCTGTCTCTGTAAAGTTGTATTGGAATACAGCCATCCGTATTCATTTGTGTATCGTCTATGGTAGCTTTCGTGCTACCCCGGCATAGCTGAGCAGTTGGAACATGGAGAATGTGGTCCATGAAGCTTAACGTACTCTCTGGCCCCTTACAGAGAAAATATCCCAACTCCTGCTATGGAGAGTGAGTCGCTGAGAGTGGATCCTGGCCTAGAACATGCTCTGGAATCTGAATAACACTCAGGAGAGTGGCGTGTGTAGCAGTTCACGTAGAGGGGTCCACAGCCCTATTACTGTGGAGTCAAGGGACTCCTTAGGCCTACGCATCTTTGTTTCAAGTGAGATGTTTGAGGGAGCAACTTTCTTGCTCACAGAGCCCTAAAGAAGTTTGCACCCAAGAGTATCTAGTCCACGCTCAGTGATGGTGTGAGGTTACTTCTTACTGCCTGGGGACAGGTGAATTTCCACTCCTCTGTGTCATTTGCTTTGTGGCATTCTAGCAATGAGCAGTGTTTTTGCTCCCAGCTGTGAGGCATCTGGCTTGGATTCCATCTCTTCCCTCTGCTACAGTATTCCTGATGTTCCCGCTGTGTGTTCTGAACTAGACTGGCATCTATCTTCCCCTCCGCAGTGCCCTTGCAGGGTGGCCTTGCCAGGCCCCCATTGGCCCAATCCATCTTCCTGCTAGCTCGGCAGGATTGTCCTCGGGTGCCTTCCTACTTTTGGGGAAACAGCAGAGTTTGCCTTTTGACTGAGGAGACTCACTGAGCCATATAAGGACTGGATTTCATTCATTTATTTATGAGCCTGTTCTCAGCATCCATAAATATGAGGAGGGCTGTATGAAATGCTGCTTGAATCACTGAAAGGTCTTTTCTTATCCAAAATGTGTTCTCTGTGAAGCTTGCTTGCCTGAGTTTTCCATTTTGGGTTGAGAAGTCAAAAACCTTTATTAAAATGATAATGCTTCCCTATGCAGAGTAACTCACCCAGCCACCTAAGCTAAGTATGAGTGAGTTGAATGGACCAACTGTAGAAGAAATCAGACTTCCAAAGCAATGTGAAAAGTCAGTTTGGAAAGCCATAAGAACTTTGGGAATCCAGGAATTACCCAATAGGTACATTTAGAAGGAAGAACATGGATACCAAATAACTTGGAGATACGTTATTAAAATGAAGGAAAAGCTGTAGAAGGTATGCTAATATAGAAATAAAGGAGTATTAGAGTCAGAAGAGGGCAATTTACAGGCAAATGTGACCACAGAGGAACAGAGAAGAGCTATAACTTCCCTGAGGTCGTACAGAAAGTTATTTACTGAGTTTGGACTAGAATCTAGGTCTGCTGACACCTAAACCTGCACTCTTTCTCAATCCTCAGCCTTTCCTGAGTTATGCTCTGGGGAGCACTCTTTTTGCAAATATTAATAGAATTTTCATGGGAATAAAGGCATAGTGTTGAATAAGTTTAAGAAGTATAGTCAGGGGAAAGTGCTCCTCTAGAAGGCTTAGGTTATAAACTGTAGCCATGTAGCCAACATATCCTTACTGAGAACTTACTAGAAGCTCTGTGCTAATGGCTGGGGGCATAATATGAACAAGAGAAATGTAGTCCTTGTTCTTCTGACCCAGTAGCCTTCTCCCTCACTGGAAGATAATAGTAATGGAATAATCACACAAATGCATGTGCATTTTCAAACCAGTGCTCTACTGAAGGGCATTTCATTTCTCCGGGAGCACACATGAAAGGGACCTAATGGTGAAGTAGTTGAGAGCTGACTTCTTGCATGAAGGGTTCTTGAGCTTGAAGGATGAGCACAAGCTCCCTAGGTGAAGAGCGTTCTAGGCTATGTAGGTAGCAAGTGCAGATAGTGAAGGAAGCATGGAAGATTGTGGCAGAATGTTCTGGAGAGGGTGCCAAGGTGCCTTGGGGCTGAGACCTCCGCGTTCATTTCCTCTGGACGCAAGTAGCCTTGTGTTTTCTCTCCCTAGTGTGTCTGACATGTACCATCATTCTTTATGTTGTGAAAAATGTTGGGAATACTTCATCAGGGGAATTAAAAGGCAGACTATAGTGAGTTAGGGTTGTGGTCAAGAAAAGAAACTGGAAGGGTCATGCCTTAAGATTTGGATCTTAATCCTAAAAGCAATTGATGGCACTAACTCCACGTGTGATGTGGCTGAGACTCATCCTCTTTGTGGGCTTCAGTTTCTTTATAAGAGATTGGGCTGAATGAGCCCTTGTCTTTCTCCTCTGATCAGCTCTCATTTCACACTCTTGAGGGTTTTTTTTGTTTTTTTGTTTTTTCCTCAAACAAAAGTGTTTGGCTGTAAAGAGCGGTGTCTGGGGATGGCCTTCCAGCCTGAGGGTTGCCGAATTTCCTGTCCAAGGTAAACTGTGTGTCATCGTAGAGGCTGAGCGGCCCTGCCTGTCCAGTGAGTTGAGATTTCACAAGACTTGTTTTCGTTGCTCTCCATCTGCCCCCTGCCTTGGACTCAGGAGACTGAGTTCCCCATTCCTTTTCATTCCAATTTTAGCAACTCCCTGTTCATAGAGTTATTTTTACTATTAGAAGATGGGAAGTAGCAAAACCTAGGCCCATCTGGTGAGTTGGGGCCCACGGTTCTGCTTTGTATCGGCATGTTCCTCAGCTTATTTTGAACTGTTGTTGACAAACACACCTTCCCTCCAAGGAGAAAAACAAAACCTATTTGAAATAGGAATTACTCTTCACATTTCTAAGCAGGTGTGATGGTTTACCCTTTAGGACCATTTTCTGACCTTTCATCTACCAGGCCTGACGGTATAACCCACACAGTTCACACGTAATACACAGGTAATGGAAACTGTGGTACTTAGAGATGGGATGCTGTTGGTTTTAGTAAAGTTTATGGGGTGTCTATATGACTTCTGGTAAGTGTATGTGAATGCTTACATTGTAGGAACATTTAAGAACTCAGATGATTGCTTAAGGAGCAAAGGGAGTGGTTAGGCCAGACTGCCTTGTAGCGAGAATCTCAAATGCAGAAGGTTGTGGGGTGGAGAGGAAGATGCATTTGAGTTATTCACTGAGACTAGATTTAAACCCCAATTCTGCTATAGACATTTTGTGAGTTGAGTGGTAGTTACACAGTCTTGGTCTTGACCCTAATTTTTCATATTAAAATGCAGTGGGTTTTTTTTCTTTTCTTTTCTTTTCTTTTTTCTTTTTATATTTTGAGACGGGTTCTCACTATGTAGTTCAGGCTGGCCTTGAACTCACTATGTAGCCCAGGCTGTCCTCAAACTCATGGTGATCCACCTCCTTGAGCCTCTCAAGTGCTAGGATTTTAGGCATGTGGCACCACACCTGGTTTAAATGCAGATTTTAATAAAGTTATAATGCATACTAAATGTGGCAATCATGCAAGTATTTAGTACAGTGTCGGGGTTATAAGAATCATTCAAATAATGCTGACCTTAAAATTATTATATATGCAGTATTTCATACATTATGCTTTCTTCTATTCATATTTTGTTATTTTTGGAGAGCCTCCTTATTGTTGATGGTTCCTCTCTAGAGACTGCAGTTGTGTTTGTTCTGTGCATAGCTGACATCAGAGTCTAAGGCTTGCAGTTCCTGCCTATCATCATAGGACAATGGTCAGTTCAAGACATTTTCCTGGGCTGTGAGAGCCCAGATGTTCCTTGCAAGTTCTCCACCTATGTGTGTGGACGAGGTGCCTGTAAGAGCAGTAGTGGTTCATGAGACCATCTTGACTGACAGTACATTCAAAGCAGGCGTCCAGTGGCTTTGTACAGTGGGAATTGAATGTTGGGGATTGTATTCAGGATGGTGGTGAGAGACACAGAATTTGGAATCATCACCTGATGATAACATTTCAAGCTATTAGAATGAATGCAATCACCTGAGCAAAGCATAGAAAGTGAGAGAAAGAATGAGGATATGATACTCATTGCGTATGATATCATATCAAATCATCATATGAGACCCTGAAAGGAAAAATTAGGAGACCTATCCAGAGAGGAAAGAGAAAAATTAAAGAAATATCGACACAGAATCTTACAGAATACATTCCTTTTAGGTTACACAGCCCAACAGGGATACTCCAGCAACTTCTGGGTCCAAATGAATCCATTGATAGCAGATGTGGCATGTAGAGTAGGGGTTGTAAAACGTTCAAATCAGAGTCGGCTTTATCTTTCACGCAGCAGTCAAAGGCAACATGAATACAAAGGATTTGAAAGTCAGTCAACTGGAAGGTTTGGGCCCTATCTTTATGGTTTGATGTGGACAATGTTAATTTCCACTAGAGCTCAGTGACTTTTTGGCTTTCTTTTTTTGTCCTCATTGGCAGACTGATGCTCTGATAAGAAACCCCACAGCCCAGCTTTAAGTCACAGATGGTGAAACATTTTCTTCATTGTCTTATTTATATAAAGTATAGTGTTATAAATAAGAGAAAGATTGTACATGTTTAGTAACAAGGTATTAAATGTGGGGTGATGAGGTTCTGATATGTTAGGGAAAACAAACTAGGATTCAAGAGAATGAATTTCAAATTCTGACTCTGCCATTAATTTGCTGGCTGGATGTGGTAGCACACGCCTGTAATCCCAGCACTCAGGAGACTGAGGCAGGAAGATCATGTGAGTTCGAGGCCAGCCTGAGCTACATAGTGAGTTCAAGGCCTGCGTGAACTACATAGTGAGACCCTGTCTCAAACAAATATAGCTTTTTCTCTTAAGAAGACTGTAATATAGTACAAAGAGAAATTAGCCTATATGTGTAATACAGTATAAGAGATCTGGAAATGTGTGAACTATACAGCTTTAAGAAATGTGGGATATTCATTCATGCGTTCATCTATTCATACATCCGTTCCACAGATACTTGGGTGTCTATTATATTGCAGGCCTCATTCTGTCTACCAAAATAGATAGATAAGCTTCACACCTTATACTTTAGTAGAGGGAGAGAGAAAATTAATAATGAAGAAATATATAGACTTTCAGGTAGTGACACATGTTATGAAGTAGGGGATAGAGAATGCTGGTGAGGATTACTATTTTCTATATAATGGTCAGAAAATATTCTGTTGATAGAATATTTGATGAGAGGGAACTTTGCAAGGTCTGGGAGAAAATTAGTCCAGGTATAGGGAGAAGCAGGTATTATGGCTTTATGGCAGGAGCATGCGTGGACTGTTTTGGAAAGGTGGGAGGGCTAGTATGAGTAGGAAGAAGTCTGAGCCAGAGGATAACATTTCCATTGAGCAACATGGGGAGGGCTACAGAAATACCAGTTTTGTCAAGGAGTGGGAATTAGGAGTTTGATTTGAGAGACATTAAATTTGAGATGCTTGTTAAACATGTGAGAGATGACATAGATCGGTCATGATTTTGAAGTTCAGCTGATAGTTCTAGCTGTAGATACGCTTGTGAATGTTATTAGCATATACACGTACCTAATATTTAAAACAATGTTATTGGAAGAGACGCTCCCAGGGAATGACTGCCAATAGATACCTCAGCGAAGTGAAAGAACCACCAAAGAAAATGGTGGTAGTCCAGTTAGGAACATGGGAACAAGCACACAAGTAGTGACCTAGAAGCCAAGTGAAAACAAAGAAATAGTTTACAGTGGGAACAAGTGATCAGTGATGTCAGTGTTTCTCTTAGTTCTTAAATTGGCATTCTAATTATAAACAAGAGAAATGCAGAAGGGTAGTAGAGGAGGGACGAGAAGTACTGAAGGCGGGGAGAGCTATCTCACCGGCCTGATGGTAACTTTCTAGCAGAGTTCGATTTTAAAATTCGTATAGGGGGCCAGTGAGATAGTTCTGTGGCATAAGCGCCTGCCTGGCAAGTGTGAGGTCCTGAGTTCGACCCCTGGAAACCACATAAAGGAAAAAAAGGGCTGGTGATATCACTCAGCGGCACAAACGCTTGCTGGCAAGCACAAGGTCCTGACGTCGACTCCCGGTACCCACATAAAATAAATAAATAAATAAATAAATACAATTCATATAGGCCTGCAATTAAATACAGCCAAGTGATGTTGCATGTAAGGTTCAAGAGATGGCTGTGATGTATTTCATCTGCACTATGTGTTTCCACGTTTGTACTGGGATATAGGCAAACGAGTAAGCATTCGCAGGAAGGGTAGAACAGGAGTCCATGATCTGGAAACCCTGTCAGGTAAGGAAAAGATGGAGAAGCTAGGAATTCTCAATCCTAAATTTAAGCTGGGTGTTTGTGGCCACGTTGTATGAGCTCTGACTGCAGTCTGGTCAGTGAGTTTTCTCTTTTGTGAAATATGGGGAACAACAACTCTCAGGTCACTTGAGGACCCAGAATACTAGTAAATGGGGAAAGTACTTAAATGTATTCCACATTTTTTTTTATCTTTACAGCTCTTCTGTCATTATGCTGCCATGATGCTGCCACAACTACTGCTACACTTAACTATTACTTTTATTGCCAACAATAAATTTCTGAGTATATGTCATAAATGAGAGGTGCCCAGTCTTCTAAGATTAGATTTGTTGAAAGTAACCACTTCCACTTTTTGTCATTACACTATATCCCTTTTCCCTCTCTTGCCCTTTCTTCCACCCATTAGTCTCTCATTTAAGCTCAAGGGAGACTGATTATAATTTCAGGGTATCCACAAAAAATAAATTCACGCACATTAGCTCAACTAAAACATTTTTAGAGGGAAAAAAAGACAGTTTATAAGATTTCTTTAATAAGAACCCACAAGGCTGAATTTCTGTTTCCTAGTGTAACTGTTTGCTACATACAGTACATTTTAAACCTCTGCTTTTGACAAGTAGTTGATCTAAATTCCTTCGACTTGAATTCCTTCAACTTAGCCTCCTGGATGTGTGCTGTCATGGTACCATGAGTAGAGACTCTTGGTGTTGTCCTTCCAAGATCACCAGCCTGTGTTTCCTCAGTTCCATTACCTCATCCTGACTGAGCCTTATGGTTTAGCCTAAAATTCTGTCCAGTTGAATGTGGTGGTACACTCCTGGAATCCCAGAATTTGGGAGGCTGAGGCAGAAGGATCACCATGAGTCTAAAGCCAGGCTGGGCTACATAGCAAGTTCATGGCTTGCCTGAACCAAATAGTGAGACCATGTCTCAGGAAAAAAAAAGAAAAAGAAAAATTCACTCAAAAGTCTCATGTTTTCATAGATGGGGATTTTGGAATATGAGTAGATTATGAGGATACTATACTCATGAGTGGATTAATCAATGAGTTCATAGGTGAATGTGCTCTAGGAGGTGGGGCCTGGTCAAAGAAGTTGCTTCATGGTTACACAAGTTGAGCAGTTTTCTTCTACCAGGCCTTTCCACCATGCAGTTTCTGCTTTGGAGCCAGCTGATGGAATCCTCTGAAACCTTGAGCCAAATTAAACTTCTCCCCCTTTAAATTGCCAGGGTCAGTTATTTTGTCCTAGTGATGGACAAGTGACTAATTCCAAAAACTAGTACTGAGAGTGGGATTGTGGTTTTGACTATACCCAACCAGGTGGTTCAGAAGTCTTTAGAACTGATTTGTGGAAGGAATTTGGAAAAGTTTGAAGATGCAGACTAGAGAAATCTTAGAATGCTATAAGCAGTGCTTAATGGGTGAAACTGCTCCAAACTCAGGAAACCAGAATTCTGATAGGAATGTGGACAAAAAGGGCCAGGCTCATGAGCTAGCAGATGGAAACAAGGACTATAACTAGAAACTGGACTAGAGGTTATGCATGTTTCATTCTGGCAAATAATTTGTCTGTGTTTTGTCTATGTCCTAAAACTTTGTGTAATGCTGAATTTAAAGGCAGTGGGCTAATCTGATGGAGGAAATTTCAAAGTAACCCAATATTTAGGCTGTGGCAAGTGTATGGCTGTCCACTTTCAGGTAGGTGAATGAGAATCAGGAGCAACAAGCAAAGACAAGATGTAAAAGTTGTACAGTTTGGACAAAAAGAGAACCCCTGTAAAGCTGGGGCCAAGGAAGGTGTAGTTGCTAAAAAGATTAGTGCTATTAAAAAGAAGCCAAATTCTTTTCATGAGGACAATAAGAAAGGTATCTTGAGGATATCTCAGAAATTGGCCTGGCCAGACTATGCCCATTGCAAGGCAAGGATGTAAAAGGGTGAATTTTAAGTGACTTTGCCTTAGAAAGACTGCCCTACTAACTCAGGGCCACCTAGGAGAGTGTTTTTTCAAGTTCAGCCATCTGTGTGATCAGAGGTATGGGGAGCAAGCTGAGCCGTGGCTGAGCTGGAGATCAGCGAACTCCTTGGAGCTAGAGCAAGGCCAGTCCAGGAGGTGTCTGGCCTTGGTGTTTTTCCCTGTTAACTACAGCACAGATAGCTCTGAGAATGTTTTGATTTCAGTGTTCTCAGCAAAACACTGAGAGCTTGCACTTTTGACTCCATCACACTCTTCCCCACTTTTTATTGTGTGTAAATAAAGATGCAGACCGTGCTGGGTTGTCACTGCTTCTCCATCAGAGAGGTCAGGTCCCACCCAGTCCCAGCTTTCTGTTTATTATGTGTCTAGTTTTTTTCTTAATCTCCCATTGCCCCTTTTCAGGACCCCACTGGCTGCATGGGTTGCAGCAAGAGGCCATTGTATCCATGGTCCAGAGGAACATTGCTATTGTTTGAGCTGGTAGCAAACCTTAGTATCTCCACTTATGATTGCTTTACAGGCATGCAAAATGTAAGAGTGATGGGTTCATAGAGGCTTCCATGCAGATTTCAAAAAACAGATGTGGGAGGTCAGATATATGTGATGGCATCACAGTCTGTCAGAGCCCTTGAAGGAGTGATGCATGAAGCTGTGGGGCCAAAGCTGAAAGTGCAGCAGATGCCCCAGGAAGTTGGAGATGCCAGGAACATGGAGCATATCCTGAGAAAAGCTGCAGGCAATGAGTACAGCCAGCCTGAGAGAGAGCGCCTATGGTTAACCACTGGCAAAGGCATAGGGTTGGGCTGCCCAAGTCCTTTGGAATTACCACCAGATGCTCATGCTGAACACAGATCTGCAGGATCTAATGGTTGCCCTTCAGGGTTTCACTCTTGCTTTCCTCTAGGTCCTTCCTATACCCATATTCCTACCTTTGGGAATGGGAATACTTACTCTGTGCCATTGTATATTGGAACTATTTAACTTTTGTTTTGATTTTTACAGGGGCTCATAGCTAAAAGTTTGACTTGAATCTCAGAGGAAACTTTGGACTTAGACTTGTGAGCCATGGTGGAACTCTTAAGGCTTTGGTAACTGTTAGAGATGAACTATGTGCAACTTACATAGTGGGATGGACATAGCCTTTAGGAGCCAGTTGTGGAATGTTATGGTTTAGACGTAAGTGTCCCCCAGAAGTCTCAAGTGCTTAAAGGTGGAACTTTTGGGAGGTGATTGGATCATAGGGATACTATACATATCAGTGGATTAATCCATTGACGAGTTCGTAGGTAAATGTCTCTTAGGAGGTAGGACCTAGTCGGAAGATGTATGTCACTGAGGCTGTGGCATGGAAGAGTATATTCTTGTCCCCAGCTCCTTTCTTTTTTCTTTGTTTCATGGCTTCTATAGATTGAGCAGTTTTTCTGTGCCATGCCATTTCTGCCTTAGAGCCAACCAAACAGTATTGAACGCTCTGAAACCCCCAGCCAAAACACAAAACAAAACAAAATAAAAAAAACCTCGCCTCATTTAGGTTGCAGGTGTCAATTATTTTGTCCCAGTGACGAGAAAGTGACTAATTCACTCTGCCAGCTCACTGACAGCTGTCCAGAAAACTAAGCCTGGCTGTCCTGCATGTAAGAAATGGAAGCTGAGCCAATTCCTCTTGCAGATCACAGATGCACTCATTTGCTCAATTGACAAATATAATTGAATACTAACAATGCTGATGTGTGTTAAGATGATGATCGCTAGCAGTAGTGTCAGTGTCAAGCACTAAGCTAAATAGTTTAAATGCATTTTATCAGCTATGCTTCATGAGAATAATAAACTTCATAACAATAATAGTTACAATTAGGACTATTTCTGTCAGCTTAAAAAATGAGAATTGAGAAGACTTCATAATTTTTTCAAGTTCACCCAGTAGTTGGTAGAGCTGAATCACAAATCCAGGTCTACTTGTCTGTTTTGTTTTGTTCTGTTTTTTTTTTTTCCTGTATATTTGCTTGCTTTGCTCATTGATTCATTCATTTTTTATTCATTAAAAAAGAAATGTGAACAATAGAAAATATGCAGCTAATAAAAATTTTATTTATTTTATTTTATTTTATTTTTTTTTGTGGGTACCAGGGGGTCGACCTCAGGACCTCGCGCGCCAACAGGCACCCGTGCCGCTGAGCGATATCACCGGCCCCTTTTTCGTATGTGGGTTCTGGGAGTCGAACTCGGGCCCTCGCGCTTGCAAAGCAGGTGCTTACGCTGCTGAGCCATCTCACCGGCCCTAAAAATTTTAAAGTACAATATTTCTTCTATGTAGAGTTCACCATTATTTTTTAGGCCATATATTTCTATACCTTATACTCACAAACATACACACATACACACACATATACTAAAGGATTCACAGATGTTTTGGAAAACCTGACCCTGTGATTTGACAAACATTGATACCCAAGGTCTTTGGTTCACTGTTTTAGTTTGCATCATTTTCCATTATACAAACACTGGAGCAAAACTTTATGAAGACAGATCTTGTCCAATAAGCTTCCTTTCTTCAATATTGAATAGCCTTCAGCTTCTGCCTGCTCTTATTTGTACTAACACCTTAAGATAAAGGTTGGACATTATTTCACATAGGGTCATGCCTTTATTTTACTCTCTGTGTTCATGAATTTTGTCCATTTTTTTCTTGTGTTATTTTAATTTTGTTTTTATATTGCTCTGTATATTAGGGAGGCTATCTTTTTGTCTGTGATATGAGTTGAAAATATTCTGTACTTTTGAAGTTGTATTTCTTTTATTATTTAAAAATTATTATTTTAACAAGATTATTTAAAAATTTAAGCTTTTATATATGGATTCTACATTTTGAATCATTATTAAAAATGTTTTCTCCACTGTATGGTTTTAAAGCATACTTCATTTTTTTCTTCAAGTAATAGTGATTATTTCATATATACCACATATATTGTGACCTTTAATCCATTTGGAGTTTTTCTTGGTGTGTGATATGAAATATGAATCTAACTTGGTCTTTTGTTCATAAAGTCTCATTTTTCTCAGTATCATTTGAGAGTACAGAAATTAAGTCCACTCATTAGAAATTGATGCTTTGTCATATACCAAACTTTCTGATGTTTAGGGAGTAAGTCTAGATTTTATACTCTTTTTTATGTATTTTTAGAATATTTTGAAAATTTTAGTCATGAGAAAATAACTCTAGTAAAAACTAGCTATCATACTTACATAATTTTTACAAAGTGGTAACAACATGAAGACATGCAGTTGGTTTTAAATTAAAATTATTAATCTAATTTATCCAAACACCTTCACAAGATGATTACATTAATTTTACTAATATAGTTTGGAAATCCTGACTCATAGGAGTTTCTGTTGATAATTTTAGTTGCTGACTTTTTAGAATGAATTATAATCCCTCGTATGACACCCCCTGAATTGTTCCTTTTCAGAAGTTTCATGAAACATTTTGCTTGTTAAACCAAGTCTTCCCTGCAACCAGACTCTATGCTTTTATCTACTGTATTGAACTGAAAGATATTGTGTCCCTTTGTGTGTTATATTATTGTAGATATTTACTGAAGACCTTTCTATGTTGATCTCTAAGTACAAGAAAAGTGCTAACCGTAAGAAAATTATTAAATTTAGTCTATAGTCATTAAAGGTTGTAAAATGTGGAACGCTTGTAGGATTAGAACATCGTGAGCTTCAACCAATGTGTCCATATATATGTTTGGAAATTCCACAGGAGATTCTGAAGTGATACCAAGTTTGCAAACTATTAGACTTTGAGTGAAACCAACAAACTGTGAACATTTTCTATCTGGCTAAGAAATGGTTTTTCCCCCTTTAGTTCCCATCATGTCATAAATCAAACATTGTATGATAGTTTGCAAAGTTATCAAAGTCTGATAGTTTGCAAACCTGGTATCAGTTCAGAATCTCCTGTGGAATTTCTAAACAAATTAAACTGAAACTGAAAGGGTCCTCATTGATCCTAATACAGCCTTCTTAATGGATGTGACATGATCTGATCTAAATTCAGTGTGGTGGATTGACGACTGGTGGGCAACTTGTAACACTCAGCTGAACTGAATCAGTGTGGTGCCCGGTGTGGAGGGCCCCCTTGAGGACTGTTGCCAACAACATAAAAAAGGAGAACTGGTGAGGAAGAGGTAGTGTTGTTGGTTCTCCTCGAGGAGCTTGTAGCACCGGCTTTCCTGATAGGAACTTGGCTGTTCTCATAGTCAGAGGAGCTGGGGACTTCTTTGTCACTGAGGATGGCTGTGGTACTTTTCGAGGGAGCTCTAGTCCTTACCTTTAGCGTCACTTCCTGGCTCCGGGGTAGATCCCTCAGCCGCTGACACAGATCCTTCATCCCACTGGCACAGACTTTCTAGCTTCCACCACTGGCCTTTGGGTCTTCCCGGTGCGGATCCTTGATACAGACTTGCGTGAGACATTGTCGTGGGCCCTAGGCCTTCAGCCGGACTCATGCAGGACACTGCTGTAGAATCCAGGCCCTCAGCTGGATTCTTTGAGTCTTTAACATATGTACAGATTACCTGCACTCTTTTGATTGTGACTTTTTGGGTGACTATTACAAAATAATCCTAAAATTATGTGTCCTGTATTGTTTCCCCTGCAAACCCTGACTACAGCACTCAGTCAGTGGCTGATTTGGTCAGGATTTCAATGCTTATTCTCGGTTCCTGTTCTTTTGTTTCAATTTTTCATTACACAATGCAGAATCCTTATAAAGCAAGCCAGTGTCTCATGATTGAAAGGTCTGAAGTTAATATAATCCATATGTAAATATTTTTGAAGCATTCATTAAACTAGGTTTCATATCACCCAATGTTTTAAACACTGCTCCTAAACTTATTCATGTTCTATTTGTTCATACAGGTATTGGCTTATTGACTCAATCCTTTTACTGAGTATTGTTTCCTAGCTTATATAATGAAATACCAAATATTAAATCTGTATTGGAATGATTTTTAATTTAACTGGATATGTAAGATGTACACCGTGGGATATTAATAAGCAATCTACATTTTGAATACAGTACAAGAAAGACAATGTGAGGAATGTTATGAGGTGCTTCAATACTATGTGAGTGGAATTAATAGAGATCATTGTGCTCTGGGAGAAGTTGGAGAATGTGCAGTGAAGGAGGTGTTTATTTGATTAGCTACTAGGGAATAAAGGCATTTGATATCAAGAGAGATTGTAGATACATATAAACCCAGCATTTGTAAGAAACAAAGATTTTACTCCTCGGTCCTTTTTTTCCTCATCTGTCCTTTAACATAGCTGATCTTTCACTATGTATGTATGCTTTGGTGATAATGTCTCATCTTCTCAGACAATGGGGTTGGTAGAAAATTATTCATAAATATATTCACATAAATAGAAAAATCTCGCTAATGAATATCATTGAAGTATGTAGCATTTCATAAAAAGTAAATTTTCCAAATTATTTAAACTTATCCTCCAAATGTCCAACTGAGGTTTTCTTTTTCTTTTTCTCTTGTTCCAGTTTAACCCATTGTGGATATATGTCTTTGTGTAAAACATTTTAGAGTCCCCTAACTTCTCATGTGGAATTTATAACACAGCTTTTGAACTCCAGTTACCATAAGAAATGTGTGTCCTCGACTCCAAACAATTAAGTAGTTCAGTTTTGTCTTTAAACTGAAGTTCCCTCATTGGCAATATAGTTTAATTACTTTTTTTTTTTGTAGTTTCTGTCTCCTTCCTCATTATGTGTTATTATATGTTCTTGCATTCCAAGTATCTGTTTCTAACAATATAGTTTCTCTCAATATAGCTTCTCAATATAGTAACTAAACTGTTACTTTAGTGTCACTAATAATTTAATATCACTAATAAAACAAATGGGAAGTGGATTAAGGAAGCCTGGTAGCATAGGGGTCTGGACTGGGGCTCTTGGAAGCTGAGTTTGTTAAAGGCTTTGCCAGTGAACAGGCGTATAACACTGGGAAAGTTGCTTTCTTGCTTTCATTCTGCAGTTCCTCAGTTGGAAAAGAGAGGAGACCATGTGAGGGTGAGTAGTATTCGCTCTTGTAAGGGCCCTCCTTGGATAGGGATCTAGAGGCTCCAGGAGGGGGTGCTGGGCCACTTACACTCCCTCCCACTATACTGAAACCACCCTAACTTAGCTTGTCTCTTGTATTGTGAACATCTTCATACAGAAGGTTTTATTTTCTTCTTTAAAAAGGTATAAACATTACTCAATTATAGCTGTTGTTTATTCCTGTATTGAATATCTGTTTAGGCTTTTATAGATAGTATCTCTCATTTTCACGCAGTCTTAAAAAGGTAGTGAATTACTGTTTTTCCCGCTAGACATTTGAGAAAAGCTAGCCTCAGGGAGCTTAAGAAACTGTTCTAAGATCACAATAAATGATAGAAATATAATTCCAGCTTCCATTTATAAGAATCAAGAGGTGACCACTTCTGCATTGTCCCTTTCACTTGCACATGATGAGTGTCAAATGGCCAGACCTGTAATAACTGTATCTAAACTTTACGTAAGAAGCAGCCTCAGAGTGAGGTACCCTCCTATGAGAAAATTGAATTAAAAATTTTTATAGTACGTATTTGTCTGAGGTGCCCTTTGACCTTTACCCATCTTGTTTTCAGTGGTCCACAACCCAATTCTGGACATAGCTAAATCCACAGAACTAAATCTAAAACTGGGATTACATTTATGTTAAAAACCATTTATAGATGCATCACTTGGTTCTATGGGAGAATATGGACATTAGAGGAGAAAACTGGACATGAAGGAGGGAAAATAAATTCTATGTCCTCAAAATATGAATATCTATTACTTTTTGAAAGAAATAATTTAGTTACTATCTTGGAAGCTAAATTTAAGCAGTTGGTAAATTTCCATACCACAGGGAACTTTGATGTCTCTTCTGTTTTACAACTTCCCTTTGCCAATGTCACAGGAGAAAGCTGCCTCCGTTGGCAGGAAGAAAGAAATTAAATTATGAAGTCAAAACCAAAGAATGGGGAACACATAAGTGTAGGAGCGCACACACATGCCTTTGTCTCCAGACGGCAGTAATTACTAGTTCCCTGCCCCTTTTATTCCTTCTACCCTGAGCTGTCAAACTTCTCACCTAGCCTTAAAAAAATCAACAATAGCTAATGTTCTTGCTTCTTTAATGAAAAGGCTCCAATTTAAGAAAGCAACCAAGAAATGCCCTATGTATTTTGCCCCTAGTCACCTGGCTTTCAGACTAAATCTACCTTTTTCTCCTCTCCTGTCATTAGATAGTGTGAGGGCACAACTTGACCTTTGATACTTGAATAAGAGCATCCCATTGCTCTTTCCGGATTTTCTCCACTCTTATATTTTATAACCTAGTTTGATTGTGGTCTTTGTTACAAGGTTTCTTAACTTCTCAAAGTACACCTTTGAGTAAGCCCTTTCCTCTCTCTCTCCCCCTCCCTCTCTCTCTCCCCCTCCTTCTCTCTCTCTCTGCTTTCCAGGCATGGCTTAGGCTTTCTGAACATCTTTTATCACCTCCGAATCTCCTGTTCTATAGTAAGCACCACTATCTTCAGAAGTGCAAGGTGCCTGAAAGCAAATTGTAGCACATCTGCACTAAATACATTTGCCTACCTAAAATCTCATAGGCATTGTTAAATATAGGAAGAGCTATGGCATAATCACAGGACTTAGGGTCACAAAAACTTATTCTAAATGCAAGGTTAACCTTCACTTTTAGTTGTATGTTCTTGAAAAAGTCTTCTGAATGTTTTTAAAATAACAATTTCATGAAGATACCATTCGTGTGCTATAAATTTCACCTTTTTCAAATATACAATCCATGACCACTGTGTATTTCTATACCATTTTTATCACCTCCAAAAAGAATTCATATTCATTAGTGATAACTCTCCATTCCCCACCTCTGCTCCTGCCCGTATAAACCATTTATTTATGGATTGCTTTATTTTGGATATTTCATGTAAATGGAATTACAAAAATACGTGGCTTTCCATTCGGATTATTTGTAATATTTCCAATATTTCCAGTATTTATCTATTTTTGGTATGTGTGTATATAATTCCTTCACACAAAAGAGTAGTATTTGATTTTATGGATACCACATTGTGTATATATATATATATTAATCAATTGGTGGACATTTGAATTATTTGTACTCTTTGGCTATTATGTTTACTGCTATTAGAAACATATGTATACAATTTTTTGTGTTGATACCTTTTCAGTTTTCTTGGGTATATAAGAAACAAAAAAGGGCTCTGTTTCCAGAATAAGATCTTCAGCCTGCTGAAGTGACTGAGGTCATGATCTGAGAGGGTCTCTAAACAAAGAAGGGAGGGTAAAGAGTTAATTAGTATGGAATTCACTGTGCTAACTCTGACTGGAAGAGTACTGGCAGTTAAGACATTGCCCCCTGTAGTTTAATCATTTGCCTTTAAAACTCATGAAATGTTTACAGATGGGAGAGGGAGAGGTAGGCACTAGACAAACAGATTGTAACCCCTGGCTTGCAGATAATGAGGAAAGAGAGAGGGAACTGCAGGTTAGGGTTTAAATCGCTCTTTGTGCCCACTCTGAGTGTGTCAGTCTGTTTGCTGGGCTGGCACCTGTTCTTGCAAGAATGAGAAATAAAAGTCTCGTTTTCGCTGCTCTTCTGCCTCTGAAGTCAGTTCTTTAAGTCTGTACAATGAAGTCATTCCTCATGTATACCCAGGAGTGAAATTTCTGGGTTGTATGATTAATTAAACTCCATGTTTAATTTCTTGAGGCAGAGCAAACTGTTTTACAAAGTGGCTGCACTATTTCAGATGTTCACCAGCAATGTATGTTTCTTCAGATCCTAAGGAATGCTTATTTCTCCACTGTGTTATTTTTATTCTTACAGCTTCCTTAGTGTTGTGAAGTGATACTTTATTGTGGTTTTGATTTGCATTTTCCTAGTAATTGATGACACTGACATATTTCCTTGTGCTTTCTAGCCATTGGGTAACTTTCTTGGAGAAATGTCAGTTCAAATCCTTGTCCCTTTGTAGGCTGAGTTGTCTTTTGGTTCATTGAGTTTTAAGTGTTGTTTATGTGTCTTTTTATGTAGGGCTATTGCTTTTTAATTTTTTTTTTAAATTTTATTAGTGTATGTTTACAGTACATAATGATTACATTTGTTGTGGGAAATTATTATATGTACACACCTCATTTATTTTTCCTTCCCCTCCACCCACCTTTTTTGGCCAGCATCAGATGTTTTAGATAAAAATCTCTAATTAGATATATAATATAAAAATACTTTTCCTCATTCTCTATGTTGTCTTTTCACTTTTTGATGATGTCCTTTGAAGGAAAAAAAATGGATTTTTTTGGTTTGTTTTTCTGTTTTAAATTTTGGTGGTCTAGTTTATTTATCTTTTCCTTTTTACTTATGCAATCTAATATGTGAAGATTTACCTTACATTTTCATCTACTTGTTTAGTAATTTTAGTGCTTCGTTTAAGTGTATGATTTACTTTGAGTTAATTTTTATGAACTGGATAAAGGAGTAAAACTTGATTCATCTGCCTGTGGCTATCCAGTCAGGCCAGCATCATTCATTGAAGAGAGTTTTTTAACTAGTGCGGTGTTCTGGCTCTCCTGTTAAAAATCAGCTGGTCATAACATAAACATTAATTTCTGAACTCAGAATTCCATTCTCTTCATCTTCATGTCAATTCTTAAACCAGTACCACATCTTGATTACTCATGTTTTGAAGTAAGCTTTGGCATTGGGAATATGTGTCCTTTTATTTGTCTCTTCTTCAAGGTTATTTTAGCTTTTGGGAGCATCATTTCTATGTGACTTTTAGTCAGATTTTCAATCCCCCTCCCAAAAAAAGCAGCTGGGATTAGGGTAAGGATTACACTGAATCCTTGATCAATTGTCTTTTATTCTGTGAATATGAAATATCTTTGAATTTATTTAGTTTTTTAAATTCCATTTAATGACGTTTCATAGTTTCAATATGAAAGTCTTACACAGATTTTTGTTAAATTTATTCTAAAATGTTGTATTTTAGTGCCTTTGTACATGGAACTGATTTCTTGAGTTCCCTTTTCAGATTACACATTGTTATTATACAGAAATACAATTGAGTTTTCTGTACGGCTCTTGTATCCTGAACCCTTGTTGAACAATATTACTAACATTAATATACTTCGTTGATTATTTAAATTTTTTTCTGTAGAAAATCATTGATCCTTTTTTTCTGCCACTCTGTTTGTGTTGAAACCCTCTAGTGAATATTTTGTGTTTTCTTTTCAACTCCAGAATTTCCATATGTAATAATCTTTTGAGGTTGGTTATTTTGTAAGCTATTGTTCTTACATCTTCCTTTAGATCTTTTTATACAATTTCCTTTTGCTCTATGAACATATTTCAAATAGCTGATTTAAAGCTATTGTGTAGTAAATCTGAGCTTTCCAAACTACAGTTTTTATTCACTACTTTGTGAAGTTTCTGTGTATAGGCTATATTTTCTCGGGTTTGTTTGTTTTGTTTTCTCTTGCCTCTTAAAGATGAAAACATCATTTTAAATACTATGTTAACTCCTAGAATCAGATTGTGTCACTTTCCAGGGTTTGTCACTGTTACTGCTTATTCATTTAGTGGCTTTCCGGGACTAATTCTTTAAAGTCATGTATTTTTTGTTATGAGTTGTTGTTAAATCTCTGCTTAGTTAGCTTACTGGAGAGTTTTTTCCTTAAATGTCTCAAACCAATTAGATTCTAGCTACCTGTTGCAGTATACTTCCTACAGTCCAACAGGCTGTTCACACCTCTGACTTAATATTCTTTTTCTTCTTATAGAGGATTTTAAAAATCAACCAGACATCTTTTCCAGGCCATTCCTTGCTATGCTAACATGCCAACACTTGCACACAATCTTCTGGACTACCAGAAGTGTGTAAGAGTATTTCAAAGCCCGCCATGCACAGTTTCTTGCTCAATTTTATTTTTAGACTTTTTAAAAAATTCTCTTATAAGCCACACTGGTAAGACCACATAAGGCATTTGCAATATTAAACAATGTCATGGATTATTTTTAACAAATCCCTGGGTGGGGCGTCTTAAAGTGTGTTCTGAGTCAGATCAAATAAATCACCCCTGAGAAAAGATCATTTCTGTACAACAGCTGCCAGAGAGGTCAAATAATGACAGTTTCTGGGGATGAGTGTTCGAAGGATCTCCAGGTCTGCTGTTGTCCCTACAGTAGCTGCTATGCTGCTGTTTTCGACAGCTACCATGGTTGAAAGTTGGTTTTCCGGGCCTCGATGGCGCTGCAGAGATCAGGATGGGATTAGTGCAAGATAAAAAGCCACAAAGCTTGCTGTTCCTACCACAATAGTGAATAAACACTTTGCTGATTGTTAAAAGCTTTTAGTTAAATGTCTGATAATGTTGTTTTCTAATAATGTTGTTGTAATAATGTTGTTTTTGACAGTTTTGCCAGTGTCTTTCTTGATTCTATAGGGGTGCAGATATGCAAAGGTCCTTGCTGTCCTCTGACTTACCTTTCTGGGAATGTTTTCTGAATGTTCTGAGTCTCAGTTTGTTTTTCTATGAAGTAGGAATGGTAATACCTACATCTTAGAAGTATTATGAATATTTCACCTAAACCATGGCACATGGCACATCGTAGGCATATAGCTAATGTTACTGTCTTTCTTATTTTCTTAATTGGGTGATACATGAGGGTGTTATAAAGTGGGTTGTGATGATCTAACTCACTACTTTGGTCTATAGACTCCTTCACCTATATGAATGTCAAACTTCATCATTTTAGCAAATAGTTTAAACAATTCAAACAGGCTAATGTCAAAACCAGGAAGAGGTTTTGTTATCTTCCTTGTTTGAAAAAGTTTGTGGTATACTGACATCAGGTACAAATGGAGCCACACGTGCCAGGTTGTCACAAATGTTACCTCAAAGCTGCTCATCTTTCTTCTCTAATGGCTTTATTATTAGATTCTTATTCCATGACAACAATGTATTAACCGGGAACAACAGTCTAACATTCTATCAGATTGAGATCTCCAGTAGAAATGTGTTTCTCTTCTCTCACTATTTATTGCATAAGTTTGAGGATTATTTTATTTGGGTGTATTTAGGACATGCATCTATTCCTACACCATTGCAGGGAAACAGCATACCCTAATTGCCCCAGACTGAGTTTCATCCCTTCCTTGAAGCTAGGAGTGAAGTCAGCCAAATATATCTATGTAGTTTGAGATTGGAGGAAATTTGATGATAAGGAAGACACAGTAGCTCTTTGAGTAAAGCGGGTCCTCTCTCATTGCCACCTGCTGTTTCCCTTCTCTTTCTCTTTCTCTCCTCTCCAAGGAAGTTAAAGCATTGCCAAAACTATGTTGTTCCATTAGAGACTCACATCCACTGTGCATACATGTGACATCATGCAGGACAAAATATAGGAAACAGTGCACATGATAAGCCCACCATGCACACTGACCATTGACGCTATAATAGTTGAAAGATGAGGAAAGGTAAGTCAATAATGGAACCCACAGGGGAGTTTTCATGGGAGAGACAGGGCCTTTGCTCATCTCTTGAGGGATGGCCATTCAGAGACATATAGGAGGAGCAAACTGGAACTGCACGGGAGTGCGAATTATAATTAGTTCCATTCTCCGTGTGCTCAGTGTGCACCACACACTGCCATGGTGTCAAGTTCTCTGTCTTCATTCCCTCCTATCTCCACGGCATCTCTGGTATTATCATCCCCACTTAATAGATAATAAAAATGAGACTTGGACAAATTTGTGACAATACCCAAGTTGGTATACTATGAAATGGGAAATCCAGATCTAAACCAGTTCATTTGAATTGTGAGCCTCATTTTTCATTTTAAAATTTATATGTAATTGTACGTGTGTATGGGAAGGCTGCAATGCTTCAGTGCATGTATGTAATGTGCAAAGAAGAGATCAGAGTAATTGGTATATCCATTATCCCAAATATATATTATTTGTTTGTGTCAGGACATTCAGAATCCTTTCTACTAGCTATTTTGAAATACGTAATTAGTTGTTGTCAGCTACAGTTGCTCTGGTGCTCCGTGGAATATTGGAAGTTATCCCTCCTATCTGACTGCATCCTTGTACCGAGTAACCATCCTCTCTCTGTCCCCCTTCCCCTTCTTAGTCTCTAGTAACCACTCTTCTATCCTCACCTTCTATGTGATCAAGTATTTTAGCTTCCAGATAGAAGTGGACATAGAAGTCTTCTTCTGCATGATTTATTTATTCACTTAAGAGAATATCCTCCAGTTCCCTGTATATTGCCACCAGTGACAGGATTTCATTCTTTTTACAGCTGAGTCATATTTCATTGCACTTACATACGTAGAGTCTCATTTCTTAACCACTATGCAACTCTGGCTTGCAGAACCTCCACACATCGGCCCCACACACACTTCTCAGTGGTTCTCAACTCTGCTCCATCCCAAACTTTAATGCCAACACTGTTATTCTGAGGTTGAGTAGAACCTCAGCCATTTCAATTCTCTGCCTTCTGTGTGATCTTGTTCCAGCGTAGGTACCCACCAAATTGTAATTAATAAAAGCCAAGAGTATCTTCAAAGATTATCTAGCGAAGTATTTCAAGTTTTGTTATCCATGAAGATCCCCCAAGGAATGCTTCGAAATGGAACTTGTTCTTACTTCAATTCTTGAATTGGTCTGGGATCTTAGCACGCTTAGGTTTCATGGAAGCTCCTGGAATGGTTACCCTTCATTCTGTCTTGAAGAGTGATAATCTATCCCAGTGGTACATCAGCTTCCTGTACCTGGGAAAATTTAGAAACTGTGATGTTTCAACTTCACCTTCAGCATCTAAATGTGATTGGCCTGATCCGTAGTTATTTACTGGTGTTTTTAAAAGTCTTTTCAGGTAACTTTAAAGCACATCTAGAATCAAGGACAATCATTTGAATCCATTACTCATAGCTATGAAAATTGCAAAGGAGTCAAGGGAAGAAAATCGCCTTCAGTCATTTGACACGTTCACTGCAGAGTCAAAACGTGAACATGAATTTTCCTGTTTTGTCACTGAAAAATTTTTTATTAACACTACCTCACATAATGCCATTTCCCTAAGATGACCTTTCCTTTGCTTTGTCCCTACATTGTTGTGGACAATGTGACGTGATTGGTGTCCTCAGGCCTCAGCTGAGCTGAAATCTGGGAGGAGGAATATGGGAGGGAAGTGAGAATCCTGTGAAATCCTTTTCAGGCCATCCAGAGCTGTCAAGCAGGGCATCCTGCAGGCTGAGCTTCAGCACTCAGCTCTATCCTTACCCAAAATGCCTTGGCTAAGTTCTTCCAGTCTTCCTAGGAAGTGGTTTGAAGTCTATCATCTATGTCTCACCACTTGTGCCAGTGTTTTTCTAGACTTGGTAAATTATCTCTTGGTGTCTGGAGAAATGTGTGATTTTTTTAAAATGTTTATTTAAATCTATGTTCTCCAGAATCAGTCCATGGCTCTGTCCAACCTCTGAAATGGCTTGCCTTCTAAAACGTAATAGTCCATACCATGTGATTCTCAGTTACAGAAGGAGGGAAGGGAGATCTCCTCACTGTCACTTAAAATCCCTCTTTCTCCTAAAGGAAAAACAACCATGGTCTCAGAAAACCTAATGAGAATCCTGCATTGTTTACTAGGGAGCCAGTACAGTTGCCTTTTATTTTCAGCTTGAGAAGTGAGAAAGCGAGACCAGAGGAAGACCTTCATTGCCTCTTTTCGGCTCCTAGGCTTGTTTTAACTTTTTATTCTAAAATAATGTACGATTGTCCTGGGGACAGAGCATCCAGACAGCACCATGGGAATGACAAGCTGGCGGTGAACTATGAAGGAATGCATAATGCCCAGAGTTGTATTAAGCATTTATTCACTTTAAAAAATATATATTTAGGAAGACTGACATGCATAAGGATCACAGAGGCACTGAGATCACGAGGCACTGTCAGAAGAAAGGACGGTAGAGCGTGAAGCAGGCATGGCAGGGTAAAATAAGAACTGGGGGACAGAAGCCAGGAGATCTGGATTCACTTACTGTAAGGATGTTCAGGCCTAGAGAGGTAAAGTTCTCCCAAGCTTTGACATTCATCTTTCAGGTCCTGAAAGATGCGTGAGGTCCTGAGGTTGACCCCTGGTACCCACAAAAAAAAAAAAAAAGAAATACCCAGCAAAACCTTGAAACTACTAAAAATGAATATGTTCCAGTGGAACAGAATGCTGTTAATCACTGAAAGTGTCTGAGAGGAGGTATCATAATGGGCCAAAATAAAATAAAAGATCATTCTGGACAGAGCAGTAATCTCTAATGACGTTGTCAAAGGGAATGATGTACATATGAACACGTTTTGGTGGGAAACAATCGAGATGAAGTAATAGAGGAGAAAGAGAAATGGAATGGCAACTGTCAGCTGTAAGACTCAGGGAAGATTTCATGGAGAATGTGGCATTGGAGAAGTTAAAAGAATGAATAGAGTGTAGAAGGGAAAATGGTCCCCAACTGCACGTGGGCAGGGTCATTATTGACTAAAGAAGAGGAATGCGCTAAAACACCAAAATGTAATCATTCTAGAAGATCCAATAGTCTTTATAGGAACAACAGGTACATGTGAGGAAGGAGTGTAGATAAAAACCTATATGAGATTATGTGGACCTTGATATTAAACTGTTCTGGCTGGCAGATTAAAGTCCGTGAACATTTTTCCTATAAGGCATTAACAGGCGATTGAAAGCCTATGGGGGAGTTCACGGCATGTTATAATCTGTGTTTAGAGAAAACTCTGACTCCAGGTGACAGCTTCTGACCTCCTCTGCCTGCGCCCTCAGCCAGGCTTCTGGACAGTGCCAGTGAGCTCCGTGTGAGAAATGGAAATGCTGGCCACATAGCCAGTTTAAGTGGATGCCTGACATTTTCACTTCCATCTGCTGTCAGAAGTGGCTCCCTTAAATGTTTGCTGTTCCACAGTCAGATTCCTTGGCGTTGACCCCACTTCACTCTCAGTCTATCGTGTGGACTAGACAACTTGCTAACCGCCAGCGCAGACCTCAGCTTCTTTACCTGAACTGTGGGTTCAATAAAAATGTCAATCTCCTAGGTTCGTTCATCTGTTAGTGACTTGTTTGTTTATATCATTATTCATTCTCCACCATTTTTTTGGACAACTCTTTTGTATATGATGGTATAATATGTATTGAGAATTCAAATTTAATGAAATGCAGTCCTTGCTCTGCTGTCCCATTGTGCTGTAGCAGAGACATGCATGGCAGCCAACAATTGGAATATAATGCAAGTGGAGAAGTGTGTGAAGAGAGTGACAGGAGGCACCAGTGCACTTTGATCCTGTCATATTAAGGGATATTATATGGCTTGGAAGTTTTTTGTTTTTGTTTTTGTTTAAAGTGAGCAAGGAAGAGACATGTCTGGAACATTTGAACTTGAGTTTGAATAATTTCATGGAGATAGGCAAGCACGGAGAAGGCATTCGAAGCAAGAAAATGAACATAATTTTGGGATGTGGAGGCAACATTACCATATATATTACTTTATTTTATGATTGGTTGATTGATTGATTGCAGTGACTGGGGTGGAACCCAGGGCCTTACACCTTCTATGCAAGTGCTTTACCTCTGAGCTACATCTCCAGCCCCTAACTTATATTTTATTCACTAATATAACAAAAAGTTTGAGGGTTTAAGGCCTATAATGTGTTGGATACTAGGTGAAAACGAGGGCGGCCCTGCCCTCACAATGGGGACACTGGCCTCATTAATTAGTTAAACATTGTAATGACCCACTGTGGTGTAAGGAGAGGATGGGAAGAGAGAACTACGAGTTAGATTCTCAAGCAGAGGAGCAGAGGGTGGAGGGATGCTGTTACCAAAAGGAGTAGAATTATAATGAAAATAGGACCAGATCATGAATGGTCAGGATACAAGCCATGGAAATATGCACTAGATTCTAAAGACATGGGAAATCATAGCTGGAATGTAAGCAAGAGAGAGTGATGCTTGGTAGTATAGATTAGAGAACCCTCATTTGCTTAACTGTTTTTAAAAAACTAGGTTGAGACACCTAAGACAGGGAGACTAATTAGCAGGCTCTTCCTGAAATTCTGGTGGGAGATGTGGAAAGCATGATGCTGTGATTGTGGGAGGGGAAGCAGATGAGAGAAAATTAAAGATGTTAGGGGGCAGAAGCAAGAGGGCTTCCTGAGCAATTATATTTATGGCAGTGTTTCTCAAGGGGTGTTTAGGAAACTGCTTGTGTTCAAAGCCCCTCCCTTGAGCTACAGAATTAGACTGTCAGAACCAGGCCTTGGGAATCCGTATTTTGTGTCTTCTCCTTCCCTTACCAGCTGACTCTGAAACACATAATGTTTGACATGCACTGATGTAAGGAGAACATCCCCAGGGTAACCCATGGCTTCTGACCTAGCAGCCAGAGGATGGTGGTGTTGTGGGTTTTCAAATTTGAACTTACACGAGCATTTCCTGGGGAATTGGTTTAAATACAAATATGCTAGAGATTCTGACCACCCCCACTCTGGGCCTGGATGTGAATCTTCAGAATCTTGTTGCCAAATGGTCATCTCAGAAAATTCCAGAGGAAGAGGAATAATTTGAAAGAAGTCATGCCTACAGCATTGGTTTACCTTGCCTGCAATCTTGTTGGCTTCCCCTGCTTCCAGCCACTCTGAATTCCTTGCTGATGCAACTGCTAAAAGATGAGATCAAGGTGGAATGATTTTTGTTTCTTTCAGCTCTTTTTTCTCACACTGGACTCTGAACATTTTTAGTGTAGGGATCATGGTTTTGTCAGTTCTTTTATAATCATAATAGAACACTGCATTATAATATTTTAACACATTTGTTAAACAAAATTCCGAAATGGAAGAGCAACACTTGTTAAACAAAATTCCAACCATGGAAAGTAATGCCCCATCTGAGAGAAATTATTTCAACTGTACACATTGAAAAGAAGCACTGGAAAGAGCTTTAGAAAATGTTATTAACAAGGACAGTATTTCCTTTGTAAACAACTATCTTCAGGTTTCCAAACCACCCCCATGCAATACAAATTTGACAATAGGTAAATCTGCCATCAATACTGCTTTGGCGGTAGCTCAGTTGTCTTCTGGTGGCAGCATCTTTCTGGTGTCTTTTCAAATCTGTCATTGTAATTGTTCGTATGAAATACCTGCTTGGCATGAGATACAAAACAATTTGGTTCACAAACAAAAACATTTGGCAAAATTTTGCTTCCATTGACAAACTTTGCATAAGGTGACAAACACTACCATGGCCATCTTCTCCACACAAACATAAAGACAGCCATTTTCCCCAAAATCATAAAACAAATTGAGTTCATACATCGAGGCACCACTGTACTAATATAAATTAATACGCTGGTATAGCAAGACTTCCTAAGTAGACATTCTGGCTTCCTGTCACTTATCAAATCCCTGACTTATTCTTGGGTCTCACTGGGATGAGTGTAAATTTTTTAAGTAGCTTTTGCAGGATGTCGCATCTATCTTTTCTTTTTATTCCTCCCCACTACCGCAATATTCCATAATCGCACACATAACTTACTTGATGGTTAAATCAGTAAATGTTTATTGATGTGATACATGTCTTCTATTTCCTTTTTCTTGCTGCTTCTGGAAGCTCCATAAATCTGTTGTTCAGTTAACTAAAGGTCAGGGAGTTGTCAGCCTTTTCTCAGTGTACCCACACTGTCAGCTCGGTGGATGTGAGAGAAGCAGGGCCTCCAGCAGGTGAGGACTGCTGGAAACGGTTTCCAGGGAGTGATGTGCAGCCACATCTCTGAGCAAGATTGACTTTGAGTGACTCACCAATTTCTCTGACAGTCATGTGGGATTTATAAGGAACCAAAGACTGGTAGATAAAATAGTTTGGCAAAGACTTTGCATTTAATCGCAGAAGTAGCAAGTAGCCAAAGTTAGCCTAGAGACTAGGAGTCCCTGCCAAGAAAATCCAAGTTGCAGGATTCAGTTTCCATCTCTGTGACTTTGGGAAGACAGTGCTCAAATGCTCTAGACCTGGGCATTCCAAATTAGCCCCCTCAGAGTACCAAAGGAGTGCTTTCATTGTCCCTCATTTATCTATTTATCCAGTTATTTCTATCAGGAGCCATTTGCCTTTGGCATTATTTGCAGTTTATTCATTTAACTAAGAACACAAGCACATATTATATATATACATATATATATATATATATATATATATATATATATATATATATGTATTTTTTTTTTTTTGGTCAAAAGCCCAGCAGTAAGACTTATAGACTCTGTGACTATATAGTCTTTGTTGCAACATTGAAGTACTTTCTCATGATAAAGCAGCTATAGACAATATACAAACAAGTGTCAATGACTGTGTACCAAAAGAAAAAATTCATTTATAAAGCCAGAGGCAGGCTGATTTTGAACCACATTATAATTTTCTGATGGCAGACTGCATCTATGTAAAAACTGGATAATTTAGAAAATTCCTGGTTGAATTTGGTTTGTATGACTTAATAATGCCTACGATGTAAAGTGAATACAGTTGTACTTTTGGCAAAAAAATGTGAGAGATATGGCCTGAATAAAGGTAGGGCAGAATAGCCCAGGGCTACATTTAGATAAGTATAATTTAGAGGACTTAACTTCTCTTTGCTCCTATCTTTTTTTTTTTTATGGTGGGTACCAGGGGTCGAACTCAGGACCTCGCATGCCAGCAGGTGCCCGTGCCGCTGAGCGATATCACTGGCCCTTTTTTCCTATGTGGGTACCAGGAGTCAAACTCAGGACCTCACGCTTGCCAGGCAGGCGCTTATACCGCTGAGCTATCTCACTGGCCCTGCTCCTATATCTTGACTTAGGTTTTCTTTCCCAGGAATCAGACAAACAGAAATCATACTCATTATATTTAAGCTCATATTAGTGGGTATTTGAGCTGAGTAGAATTTTAGTGAAAGCCAGTGGATAACATGATCATTGTGATACAAATCAGAACTGCTAAGGGCTTTACTGACAGCTCCAGTGCACAGGATAAAATTGATGTGTCTGTTTCTCAGGCAAAAGAACTCGTCTTTGTTGAAAGCAGATATCAAGAGACAGACTCTTCAACAAGAAAGGTATTAGAAAATATAAGTTTGCAAATTGACCAGGAACTAAGCTCTCTACTGCAGGTTCATTGGGAATGTGCATAATCAAGGCTCTTTGGTAATTCTAGCAACTAATTTATTTTAAACATCATCATGACGATTATCAAAGCAATCCTTCCTGTGTTCTGAAGAAGCTGTTCACTGGATGTCACTTGAGTGACTTCCTGGCAACCACCCAGTCAACCTGTCTGTCACCAAGACCTTGCTTTCTAGATGTGACTGCTTTTCCCTTCATGGATGATATGTGGCTGAAACCAGTCCAGATAAGAAAAGAAAGCTTGACGCTGCTGCCTGCTAGAGCCCTGTGCCGGATGCAGGGAGTCTCAGGAAGCACATGCCCTGCCGCCAGTCCCTGTGTCTCTACAGGGCAGGGCCACAGGGTTGGCAACCAGCAGACTGACCTGACCAAAGAAGAGCCCAATGCCCGAGAGGAGAGTTTTGTTTCAGGACTGAATAGGGATCCCCTGGGATCCCCTGGGGGGAGGCAGACTCAAACCAGGACATTTAAAGGGCCTGTATTCTGTCATGGGAGGCCAGGTTCCGTGTAACTGTCAGAGGGGACGATCCTGAAGAAGACATATAATCAAGTGATATGCTTGAGCTCTGGCCCTGCTGCCAACATCCAGCAGAAATAAGCGCTCTGGATTACTATAGGTCAATATAAGGGGGACCTAACTGTCCTCACTAAAATCAGAGCCCTCTTTATTTTGGTAAAGCGCTGTTCACGAGTGGTTCCCAGGGTTTGTCAATATTTACTTGACATTTAGTGCCATTGTTGTCAGTGACTTTACTACCATAGACAAGGTAACATAGTAGTGGCTGACAATTGGTTTTTTCTCTATGCCAATATCTGGATTGCCTGGGGGGTGGTCATAATACTATGGCTCACTTCCAAAGAATGGGACACTGGGCTAAAGAATTTGCAGGCCCTATTATAAAAAGCAAACAAGTAAACCAAAACAGAAATATGAAATGACAAGGCAACAAAATGCCTCCAAAAACTCCCAACTCCCCCAAAATCAGTACAAGTGGTATTGAAGGGGAGGAAATCATAAGCTTTTAGCAGATAGGTCTGAAAGTACCAGTGCAGGTAAAACAGTTCTATAAAGTACTTGGTGAATTTAAAGACAGAACTAACAACATAATGACTTCAGTGAAACAAATGATCACCAAGTTTAGAGAAAGACATGAATAAACAGATACTGGTGCAAAGAAAGATGTGCAAAATATGAATGCCCAGCATAGAAAAGAATAGGATCCCATAAGAAAGTTCCAAAGAGAAATTCATGAGATAAAAAATGTGATTAAGATTATGAATAGGAGGAGGGATCTATGTAAAGATAAGAGTGTCACACCTAGAGGACAGGGCTGTGGTCAATGACCAATTAATGACAGATACTGTAAAAAAAGCATGGAAAAATGATAAATGGTTGCATCAGCTCCTAGATAACTCAAAGACAACAAATATAAGACTAATTGGAATTAGCAAAAAATCAGAAGACACCGCAAAGCACAGGAAAATCTTGCTTGCAGAATAGCAGAAAACATTCTAGATATGGAAAAAGAATTTAATGCAAAGTGAAGCATATAAAACCCCAAATAGTCATCATCAGAAGAAAACTCCATGCCACATAATAATTAAAACACCAGAAATACAACAGAAGAACAGAATCTTAAAGGCTGCTAGACAAAAGCAACAAATCACTTATAAAGGAAAGCCTATTAGAATTGCAGCAGATTTCTCAACACAAACGTTAAAGGCAGAGAGAGTATGCAATGAAGTGTTTCGAGCTCAGAAAAACAAAACAAAACAAAAAATCCTTCCAATGCAGACTGTTTTATCCTGCAAAATTATGTCAAAATTGATGAATAAGATACTTTCATGAAAAGAAAACCTAAAGAAATCCATGACCACCAAATCAACACTCCAAAAAATTCTCAAGTGTATGCTACAAGGAGACAATGAAGCTAACAATGCCAAAAGGTCCACCAAGATGAATGCATCAGGTAGGGCTAGCAATTAAGTAGAAGGGAAAGAAAGCAAAACAGTCATAAGAAATTTACACAATGACAGGTATAAGTCAATACATATCAATTATAAGTATTAAAGTAAATGGACTTAATATGCCAATCAAAAGACACACTAAAAAATCCAATGATATGCTATATACAAGAAACATTTTAAATACAAAAACAAGTTCCTAGACTAAAAATCAAAGGCTGGAAATCAATATTTTATACAAAAGGAACACCAAAACCAGCACTAGTAGCTCTCCCACTTTCAGAAAAAGTAGATTTCAAGCCAGGCTAATCAAAAGAGGCAAAGAAGGAAGGAAATTACATACTAGTTAATGGAACTATTCAAGAAGAGCTAACAATTATAAACATATATGAACCAAACTACAGTGCACCTAACTTCATAAAACAAAAAGAACAAAAAAGTCAGATAAATATCATTGTAATTATAGTGGAGATTTCAATACCCCACTATCATAAATGGACAAATCAAATAAAAAATTGACAAAGAATTATCGGAGTCAAACCAGACCTTTGTACAAATGGACTTAACAGTTATAGAGTGTTTCCTCCAACAAGAGCAGAATACACATTCTTCTTTGGCAGAAAACATGGTACTTTCTTCAAAATAGACCACATACTAGCTAATAAAGCATCCCGGGCATTTTGGTGCACATCTGTAATCCCAGCACTTGGAAGGCAGAAGGATTGCCATGAGTTCAAGGCCAGCCTGGGCTACATAATGAGTTCAAGACCAGTCTGAACTACATTATGAGACCCTGTCTCAAAAAAAAAATTGAAATTTTACCATGCATATTATCAGATCACAGTGCAGTGAAACTAGAAGTCCATAGCAAAAGAAACAACAGAAACCACGCAAGCATATGGAAATTAAACAATATACTCTTGAATAATCATTGGTTCACAAAGGAAATTAAGGAAATAAGATAGTTCCTAGAATTAAATGATAATGTCAGTACAACATACTAGAAGTTATGGGACATGATGAATACAGTCCAATGAGGGAACTCTATAGTGGTGAATGCCCACATTAGAAAAATATAATGAGCCCAAATAAATAACCTAATGATACATCTCAAGTTCTGAGAAGAATAGGAACAACCCAAACCCAGAGTTTTTACAGGAAAGGAAATTATAAAAATCAGAGCAGAAATTCATGAAACTAAAAAAAAATACAAAGAATCAATGAATTAAGAGCTTGTTCTTTGAAAGAATCAATAAAACAGATAAATCTATAGCCAAACTGAAAAAGGAAAGAAAAGACACAAATTACTGCAATTAGAAATGAAAAAGCTGAAATCACAACAGACACTGCCAAAACCCAGAAAATTATTAGCAACTATCTCATAAACATATATACCAAAAATGTGGAGAAATCAGAAGTTATGAACAAATTCTGAGATGCATATGAGTTGCCAAAACTGAACCAAGAAAACTTAAAAGTCTTGAGTAATCCAATAACAGGCAATGAAATTGAAGGACTTTTAAAAAATTTTTTTAGGTAAAAAACTACCAAGAAAAGTCCAGGTCCTGATATATTTACAGCCAAATTCTATAAGAACCTCACGGAAGATCTAAAACCAATACTTTTCAAACTTTTCAATGAAATAGGGAAGAAAGGAGTAGTTCCAAAAATCATTATGGGTAACTAACATCTTGATCCCAAAACCAGACAAGGAACTAACCAAAAAGAGAGAACTATAGGTCACTTTCTCTAGTGTACATAATGCAACAAAGTTTAACAAGATACTGGCAAACAGAATGTGAGAAATCATCAAAAAGATCATAAACCATTACCAACTAGACTTTATCCCAGGAATACAAGAATGGCTCAACACATGCAAATCAATAAATGTAATTCATCACATAAAGAGAAACAAGGAAAAAGTCACATGATCATCTCAAAAGATGCAGAAAAGCCTTTGACCAAATCCTACGCCAATATCATATTAAATGGGGAAAAGCAGAATGCCTTCCCTCTAAAATCAGGAACAAGACAAAATCCATTATCACCACTCCTGTTCAACATGGTCCTTGAAACAGAGTAATCAGGCAAGAGAAATAAATAAAAAGGACACATATAAGAAAGGACAAAGCCAAAATATTATTGTTCACAGATGATTTGATCCTTTAAACTACACCAAAAAACTCCTAGAATTCGTAACCAAATTTAGCAATGTAGCAAGATACAAAATAAGCACACAGAAATCAGTAGTATTGCTATACATTAATAATGAACTCACTGAAAAAGCAGTTAGGAAACAATACCATTCATAATAGCATCAAAAACATTGAATACTTTGGTATTAACCTAATAAGGAAGTGAAAGACATCCATAATGAAAATTACATCAGAGCAAACAAGGAAATTAAAGAGGACATCAGAAAATGGAAAAATATTTCCTGTTCCTGGACAGGTAAAATCAGTATAACTAACGTGGCTCTACTTCCAAAACTGACATACAGATTTAATACAAACCAAATAAAAATGCCAACATTATTTCTTACAGAATTGGAGAAAAAAAGTCCTAAAATTTATGTAAGATCAGAAGAGACTCAGAATACCAAAAACAATCCTAGGAAACAAAAGCAAAGCAGGTGGTGTATCAGTCAGTACTTACTAGAGAAACAGATTTAGTGCAAGATACACAAATATATAAGAATTTACGAGATTGCCTTAGAATCTCTGTGGCTGCCCACAGAGTCAGGTGTGGAATAGTGCAAAAGGGCTGTCTGTGCCCCGGTCATCTGAGGGATCCAGCTGAAGCCTTGGAGCTTACTGTAGTGTTCTGTGCAAGTCCATAGCAAAGGCTGAAGGGTCTGTGCTGGAATCTAGAAGATGATGTCCAAGGTGCAGGTGAAGACTGGAACTCTGTCTCTGAAAAAACAGAAGTGAGCCTTCCTTCTTTGTTTCCCTTTTATTCCATTCAGGTGCAAACCTATTAGTTATTGTCACTCACACCCAGTGTGGGTATTCTGTTTTAAGTAAATACCTTCAGCAACACCCAGAACTATGCTGATCCAATTTAGTTGAGCATTTCTTACTCAAATTGACATAATCAGAAAACCATCACAATCTACCCCTTGTCAACATGACAACCAGACACATTTCCTTAAACCATAGTCTCCAGATACAAAGACAAGTTCATAATTCTGCCTAACATGTTAAAACTATCCTGCATATAAATGGAAATGCACTAATTCTCTCCCAAAATAGAAGGCATATTTTATTTGGGAGATGCTTACTCCTAACTTTTCATAATTGAACATTATAATGTAGGTTTAACAATATTTAAGAACCACTATTAAGTGTATTACATAGGAAGCGTATTAGGAGAGAACTGTTACAATTACAGTGCTCATTTCTGTAACTGATCACAGGGTCGTAGCTGGTATTTAGAACTGCCTTCTTCTACTACCCATACTGTATTCCCTTGGCCTTCAGCAAACACCTCAGCATGTCTTGGTTCCTTCCCTGGGGAAGCAACACATATCTTCATTCCTGAGGGTTCTGGACCATTTGTCATCCTGCCTGGATTGGGTTATTGAAGTTTCCCATTAACATTTATAACAGGGCATGGTAACACTAGAAGGAAACCTAAGGGATCTCCTGCACTCCTTTGTCCATTGCAGAATAATAGTACAATTTCCCCTTGATAGTTTGGGTCGGTCACCATGGCAACACTGTAATTCAATTTTTAGCTTGTTTACTCAGAGGCAGAAGGAGACTGAAATGACCAGAATGAAGTCTTAGCTTCCAGTTCAATGGTATCATTGTTGTGTTTCTTGGTATAAGCCTTCCCCGCTCTGGAGCTAAGACTTCTAAGCCAAAACATGAAGCATGGGAACAGGAATCAAAAATTTTGCAAGGGGACCACTAGAGGTAATGGTGAGTAGCACCATTCCCACTTCCACCCCTTGGTTCCTGGACCCATGAATCCTGGCTATAGGAGTCACGGTACTGTATAGTGGACAGTGATTCAAAGCATATACAAGCTTTTGAAGAACCTTGCCCCAGTCTTATAAGCTACTGCCACTTAGTGGTGCTATAACTGTGTCTTCCAAAGACCTTTCCACCTTTCTATCAATCAAGCTGCTTCCAGATAGAATAGGTCATCCGATCCATTCGATTGTTAAAGTGAATTCCAGTCAATTCCATGAGCATGAGCCCATTGCTTCATTTCTTTGGTTATAAAATATGTTCCTTGGTCAGAGGGAGTGCTGTATGAAATTCCATGGTAGTGGATAAGGGATTCTGTAAGTCTAAAAATGATAGTTCTGGGAGAATCATTACATGCAGGGAAGGCAAATACATTTCCAGAATAAGTGTCTTTGCCAGTAACGACAAAGTGCTGTCCTTTCTATGGTGGAAGTGGTTTGATACAATCAACCTGCCACCATGTTGCAGGCTGATCACTCTGGGGAATAGTGTCATATCGTGGCCTCCATGGTGGTTTCTGTTGCTGGTGTATTGAGCATTCAGGAGTAGCTGTGGCTGGATCAGCCTTAGTGAGTGGGATTCCATGTTGCTGAGTCCATGTATGACTTCTGCCACCGTGGCACTGTTCATAAGCCAATTGGGCCATGACAGGGGTGGCCGAAGAAAGAGGTTGACTACTATCTACAGAATGGGTCATCCTATCCATTTGATTGTTAAAGTCCTTTATTGCTAAAGTCACTTTTTGGTGAGGATTTACATGGGCTAAAAATATCTTTGCATCCCTTGCTCATATGGAGAGGTCTAGCCACATACCTCTTCCCCAAATATCTTTGGCATCAGTTTTCCAGTCATATTCCTTCCAAGTTCCTGACCATCCAGCCAGACTATTCTCTATAGCCTGTGAATTGTATACAGTCACACATATGGGCATTTTTCCTTCCAGGCAAAATGTATTACCAGGTGCACTGTCTGAAGGTCTGCCCATTGTGAAGATTTCCCTTCACCACTGTCCTTCAGGGATGTCCTGGAAAGGGGCAGCTGTCCCCTTGCAGGTGGTGCCTGCATAACATGCAGAACTATGTGTAAAAATGATTTAGCCTTCTCTTCCTTTGACTGATTATATGGTACCCACCATGAGGCCATAGGTGCATGCTGGGAGACAAGGGGATATAGCAGGAGTAGGAGCCATGGACATCTGGGCAACTTCTTTATGTAACTTACTTGTGACCTCTGGACCTGCTCTGGCTCGATCCCATATGTACAATTTCCAATTAATGATAGGCTGTTGCAGTGCACATCCAACCTTGGTGAATCAGACAATACCCAGCTCATGATAGACAACTCAGGTAACCTGGTGCATGGAAACCTAGTGTCCCATGGTCAAGCTTTCAGTTTTCACAAAGGCTGAGTTTTGGGCCAGGAGCCATTTCTCAAAGGGAGAGTAATTATCTGTAGATGATGGCAGAGCCTTGCTCTAAAATCCTAAAGGTCTCTATTGCGGTTCACCCATGGGCATGTGCCAGAGATTCCAAAAGCATCCCTCTGTGCCACTGACACTTCGGGTACCACTGCATCTACTGGGTCCTATGTCCCCAGTAGTAGAGCAGCCTGCACAACACCCTGGATCTGTTGCACAGCCTTCTCTAGTTCTGGGCCCCCCTCAAAAACTAGTAACTTTCTAAGTCACTTGGTAAGTGGGCCAGACTAAAACATCTAAGTGAGGAATGTATTGTCTCCAAAATCCAAATAGGCCCACTAGGCATTGCGTCTCTTTTTTGGTTGTAAGGGGAACCAGATACAACAACTTACCTTTTACCTTGGAAGGCTATCTCTTCATGCCCCACACCACTGGACTCCTAGAAATTTCACTGAGGTAGAAGTACCCTGAATTTCAGTTTGATTTATTTCGCATCCTCTGGCTCTCAAATGCTTTCCTAACAAATCCAGAGTGGTTGCTACCTCCTGATCACTTGGTCCAATCAGCAAAACATCATCAATGTGATGGACCACTGTGATATTTTGTGGGAGAGAAAAGGGATCAAGATCCCTGTGAACTAAGTTGTGACACAGGGCTGGAGAGTTACTATAACCCTGATGCAGGACAGTAAAGGCATATTGCCGGCCTTGCCAAATGAAAGCAAATTGTTTCTGATGGGCATTATGGATAGGTATGAAGAAGGCATTTGCCAAATTAATAGCTGCATACCAAGTACCAGATGTGTTAATCTGCTCAAGCAAGGAAACCACATCTGGCACGGCAGCTCCATTTGGAGTCACCAGTTGATTTAGTTTATAGTAATCTACCATCATTCTCCAAGACTCACCTGTCTTCTGCACAGGCCAAATGGAAGAATTAATGGAGATGTGGAGAGAACCACCACCCCTGCATCCTCCAAGATCTTGATAGTGGCACTAATCTCTGCAATCTGCCCAAGGATGTGACATTGTTTAAGTTTACAATTTTTCCAGGCAAAAGCAAGTCTAATGGCTTCCATTTAGACTTTCCAACCATAGTAGCCCTCGTACTACAGGTTAAGGGACCAAAGTGAGGATTCTGCCAAGAACTAAGTATGTCTATCCCAATTACACATTCTGAACCAGGGGAAATAACTACAGAATGGACTTGAGGACCTACTGGACCCACTGTGAGTCAGACTTTTGCTAAAATTCCATTGATCACCTGACCCCCATAGGCTGCTACTCTTCCCAGAGGGCCACAATGACATTTTGGAATCAGCATTAGCTCAGAACCAGTGTTTAGTAGTCCCCGAAATATCTGTTCATTTTCCTTCCCCCAATGTACAGTTACTCTGGTAAAAGGCCTTAGTTCCCTTTGGGGAAGGATGGGAGAAAGATTGACCGTATGAATTTTTAGTGATGTACCGGATTCCTTACTCAATGGGACCCAGCCTCCCCTTCACTCGAGGGGTTCTGGGTCTCTAAACTGGCTCAAATCTGGGAACTGATTTAGGGGCTGTGATTCCCTGTTACTATGACTTGAGGTAGGTTTCTGCTCATTTGCTCTTAAAGTTTTTCAGTTATATAAATCTAGTAAACATTTTGTAGGCTCCCGGTCTATTTCACTTTTGAGAACACCATAGCTAATCAACCAATACCGTAGGTCTGCGCACGTCAGACCATGCTGATCATTGTCCTGCTTCTGCCGTCCATTAGAGTAAGTGCACCTTGCCTTTGGTGAGTAAGTGCTGCCCCTTGACCCCTGCAACTCCAAGATCCAAATAAACCCACTGCTCTTAAATTTCTGAATTGCATAACCATGGTCACCACTATAAAGTCTGGCATACAGAGAAGAGCAATGACAGGGCTCTTCAGCGATGCCAGTGCTCCCCTCATGAATTTGTTTCTCAAGGTGCTAGTGAAGGGTACATTTTCTGGATCACCCCAGTGTGGCAGATTGTGTTTAATACGATAAATCCACCTCAGCATTCCCATTTTCCTAAGCCGCTGAATCCCCTCATTAACACTAAACCATGGAAGATCAGGCACCTCTAACTCATTTACAGTGGGCTATCTTTTGTTCCATACTTCTGCCAACCAGACAAATAAACTATTAATGATTCTATTTTTACTCCATAAGCTGTAACATTAAATTCAGAATCTCTGCTTAATGGGCCCATACTGACAAAGTCAGCCTGATCCAGGTCTATGTTTTTGCCACTGTTGTCCCACACTCATAAAATCTATTTGCACACTTGCTCATCAGGCCTCTGCTTGTAAGAGGAAACTCAAGAAGTTCTTTGGGAGAATAGTGGATCTCCTCGTGCGTCACACTATGGACCTCACCCTTAGGAACCTCCAGAAATTTAGCTTGGTTATAAGCCTAGAGATGGAAGAGGGTGGTGAGTGTGGGTCTTGAGGAGTGTCAGTGTTATCCTGCTTGATCAACATGGGATTAATGTCCTCAGGTATAGGAAAAGAGGCCAACACCACGGGGGATGGGGTGAGGATGCCTCTGCCACTGTGGGGGGGAAATCTCTTCCTCTGGCAAGATCATCTCGTTAAAGTCTAGGAGCTCAACATCCTCAGCCTCCTCAGGATCCTCCAAGTGTGTCCATTCCAGTTTATGATGGCCTTTCTATTCCATTACCCTCATCTTTACTTCAGATAACCTTCGAGGCTGAGCATTAAATTTAGGCTGTATTTCAGGCAACTGAATTATGAGAGCCTGTGTTTGGGTTTCTACAGTCTCAGCCCTGGGGCTAAAGGAGAGAAGATTCTCTTTCAGGATGCACTTAAATACTTTTCAATTCTTTTTTTTTTTAATTAATTAAGTTTATTGGTACATTTTAGGTATATATAATGATCACTTTCATCATAGGAAATTTGTACCTGTACATGATATAACTTGATTCTTTTTTTTTTCATTAACCTATCCTCCCTTCAATCCCTCTTCCCCTCTTTATTTAAAAAAGCTTTGTTTCTATTTTTTTCCTTCTTTTCTTTTCACTTCCTTCCTTTTCCCCTCCCCATTCCCTATTTCCCCTTCCTATTTGAACATTTTATTTCTATTTCACAATACATATTGTACATTTTGGCCCTAATTTACACTTTTGGTTTCTCACACCAGAGAAACAATGTTGTATTTACACATGTGTCTGATTTATTTCACTTAAGAGTATGGTCTTAAGGTGCATCCATTTACCTAGAAATGTCTCAAGTTTACTCTTTATGGCTGAGTAGTACTCCATTGTATAAAAAACCCACACCTTCTTTATCCATTCCTTGGTTGATGGGCATTTGGGCTGTTTCCAAGATTTAGCTATTACAAACTGTGCTACTATAAACATGGGCGTGCATATATCACTGTGGTATGATGCTTTTAATTTGGAAACTTTTCAATTCTTTACATGTGTCTGGAGTTTAGAATTTGAACTTTGATCTCCTCATTCTTCTTTAATTTGTCCTCACAGTTAGAAGGCTTTAGATTTCCCACAGATGTTAGAGCTCATTATGTTCCTTCACTAGTTTGTCCAGAGGTGCTAAGACCAACCAGCATCATTATACTTCCCACTTCGCTGAATACACTCAAAAGTATCACGTATGGAGTCGCTAAATTCCTTACATCTCACAAGCAGTGAATTAGGATGATCAAATGGATCTGCATTGCGTGTTACTGTAAACAGGTCATGACAGGGACTATCAGTACTCCCCACAGTATCAGAAAGAGAGACGATGGCATCTCTAGATCTCATCAAATTAGAAAGCCAACTCCAGGAGCCACTAAATCCATTAAAGAATTTTATCTTTACAATTCTGTTTCTCTAGAGCCACTCCCAGTACCAAAATCTGTATCAGCCAGTGCTTGCTTACAGATTTAATCCAAAATACACAAATATATAAGAATTTTACAAGGTCGGCTTACAGTATCCACCCACAGAGTCAGGTGTGGAAAAGTGCCGAGGAGCTATCTGTATGCTGGACATCTGAGGAAAGAGGGAGTAGAGAGAAAGAGAGGGAAAGGAGGTAAACAAGTAAGAACGAAAGACATCAAAGACCCTGACCTATGAAAAGCAGCCACATTCAGTTCAGAGATTTTTTGTATTTTGTGAGTGTGCTCTCGATACTGGGCCTGGTGGGACCTCAGTCTCTTCCTTTCTTCTGCTATTTGCTTCCTGTCTCATGAGGTGACCAGTTTGATACACCATATGTTTATTATGATGCATCACCCTTATCAAAGGCCCAAAGCAATGCGTCGCTGATCTTGTACTCAACCTTCCAGCACCATGAACCAAAATAAGCCTCTTCTCTTTATAAGTTGGTTATCTCAGGTGTTTTGTTATAGTAACATGCTGCAGCACTTGGGATGAAGTTTCAACATGTGAATTTTTTAGGGAGAATTTGTAGGGACATAATCTTTTAGATCTTGGCACATAGTAAAACCTGTCTTTCTCACAGAGCCAATAGATAACCTGTGTTCTATTTTTGCCCCATGGAAAGTCTGTACCTATATTTTGCTTTTTGTATGACACTGACATTTCTCTGAGATGATTTGATGTTTTAATGACTTTGCTATTACTTTATTTCGATACTTCAGTTCTACCCTGAGTTTCCTATGATTCACTCTTGGCAGGTCAATTTGCATACATATCTCACTGAAGGTTGTAATCTGTAAACCTGTCAAATAGTAAACCATTTTATAGCCCTATTTTTGTGTAGTTTTTCTCCTAAACTTGAAGAAGATCAAAGGCATGGAAATGAGTCAGTTCAGAGATAGATGAGTCATAGAAAAATGTGGTACTTTTGAGTAAAGAATAATTTCCTTATATTTTCTCCATAGGTAACCTTCTTCTTTTTGAAGAATATCTTTCTAACCACTGTAGCCTATGACAGTCCTTCTCTTTACTTTTTATCATTGTTATTCTGAAGTTTGCTGGTCTTTTTTCAAAATGTTAGGAAATGGATTGCTTGTTCTAATTAAAATATTTTGTGCTTATTAAAATAGTTTTATTTCCAAAAGGTATAATATCCTTACTGCTCTGTGTGCTGTGTATCACACTAAATTGTGTCATGATTGTACTGCTCCATAAACTTAAGTTTTTTCATTTAATAAATATACAATATATATGTCAATATGTACAAACTTCCTTACCATTTAAATGGCTACATAATATTCTTCTAGATACATCTATCTGTGTAGTTTGTATACATGTGGAAATATATCTGCAATATATTGAAGTCTTGGCTTCCTAGGGGATATTTTGAGTGCTTCCAAATTTTCAATAGCTTCTATAAGTGAAGTATGCATCCTTTTAAGTTCATTTTTATGTCCTTTTCCAGTAAGTTCATCCATATATGGAATTAAAATGCCTGAGTTGAAAGATACAGTTTTTAAGCATATTTGAAAAATATTCCTCATAAATGTTGTCATTTTTATTTCTAGCAGTGTATAGGAATGTAAGCTCTACTGCGTTTCTCTCCACCCACGCACATTAGCAAACTTGAGAAATAGAATTTTGTCCCTTTAATTTCTATAGAATATATTGATACTTTTCTCTCATTTTGATACAAAGGCACATACTGATTTTTTACTAACACGTAAAGATCTTTGAAAACACCTGTCCTGCCTTCCCTGTTAGATTAAAATCTACTTAACATATTATTTTCATTTATAACATTCATCTCTATCACACACCCTCGGCTTCATTTCTCTGTAAGCCTTTCCTGTCTTATTTCATTTTGTACCCCACCCCCCAAAGCACTTAGGAAATCATAAAATCTTTACGAATTATTTTTCATCTTGAAAGCAGCAAACATTTATTGATGTATAACTGTACCAATTTTTCATTCCTTCTAGAAAAAGACTTTCTAAAACCGAATAAAATTTATGTTCAATTAGTAGAGGCAGCCAGCATCTAGAGTTCAGTGTGGTAGCCACTAAACAAGCACATCCACCGAGCATTTTAATAGATACTAATCTGAAATGAGCTGCAGTACAAGTATACAATACCTATTTATATTGTAGACTTAGAAAAAGTAATGTGGAATATCTCACAAATATTTCTTACATTGATTACCTTTTGAAGTGGTCATATTGTGGGTACCTGTTTATTTTACTGTTCACTTTTGCCTTTTTAATATGGCTGTTAGAAAACTTAAAATTCCATGTGCGGCTTGCACGTGTGACTGCCACTGTATTTCTTTTGGACAGCACTGCTCTAGAGAGCAGCGTTCTTAAATCATGAATGCATAGAGAGGCCAGCCTGGAGCATCTTCTTAGATTGCCATCGGGTCAGAATGTCATCACTCCTTTGCAGTAAGAAAGACAGCGCAACACCCAAATACCACTGTCACACTGGTTGATGCTTGTCTTGACTCTCACCCGCTGGAGCTGTGATAAAAGCAAACAGCTTCAACTAGTTTATAGTCCCTTTGGAAAGAAACTTAAATTGAAAAAGAACAGGAAAATTGAAATAGGCCTGACTTTGAACAACTGCTCATGTTACTACAAAGTCACAGGCACCATGTGATCTGTCAGCAGGCTGCAGAGAAAGTGTGAATTACTGGTCTCCTCAAAGCTTAGGCATTGCACAATCCCAGAAAGTAGAGAATCAAGAAACAAAAGCTTGGTCTAAGCTACAATGAGGAGGCATCACCTGCCCCTCCCCCTCCCCTCTGTGGGATCAGAGGAAAGCAAGTCACTGTTGACAGTGGGTTCTGACTGTCTTCTCTAGCAATGACATTTCTTTAGTGGGAATGTGCCTCCTTCCACTTAAAATGGAGAATCAGAGTACTTTACAGTTGACTTCCTCCTTTTGTACATAAGGTAAGTGGTTCAGAGTGATGCAGTGAGTGGCCCCAGGCCCTGGAAGGAAATTATTTGTAGAACCAAAAAGGGAATTCAGCTCCTCATGTACATCGTGGAGAGCACCTTTATTACAGTCTTCAGCTTCCCATTGCAATCCTTTTAAGATTATTTTTTAGCTCCCTTTGCCCCAAGAAATTTTTCAATTCTTATTTCTCCTAGCTTATTCTGGACAAAGCCTGTTCTGTACTGCATATTTTTAACTCACATTCTGTTTGTTTTCTGACTAAACTTATTTCCTATATTCCTGTATTCCTAGCCTTTGGATTTCTTGCCGTTGTAGTTTTGGTTGTTCCCTGTGCTAATGTATCCATTGAAAGTGGGAAGGACAAAGCACCAAGTCAGACCAAGTCCCAGTATCCAGTCTCACCTTGCATTTCAGAAGACAGATACTAAGAGACAACATATTCATTTTCCCCAAAATGTAGAATACATAACTATGTAGCTGCAGAGCATGAGGAAAGATACTTTTCCTACCCATCTTCTCTAGAAATACTGTGTTAGGAAAAAATAAATATCCTATTAAAATGAAAGGATCAGTAGAGACTTACTGTATCAACTGTGAGTTATTTTGTGTAGATTCTTCCTTTGTCGTATTTAGTGAATTTCTTCCCTGGTCTGTCTGTCTATGTGCCTGGGAAATGTTAATCTTCTCTGAGTGCTCTTTTTGCTACTGTTGCAGACCTACGTATGTGCACCTTAAGGCTGTGCCATTATGAAGCTTATGTTGGAGTTACAGTTCTCCTACTGAGATAATTAGAATTTTGAGGGAAGGGAGAATTTAATTTAGGCTCATACTGGGGCTGAATATCATCCTTTGGTGGAGGCTTTGGTCAACCATGTAGCCGTGAGGATCTTGACAGGGTGATAAATGCCTGAGATGGAAAAAAAATGAAAAGACGCACAGATACAGAATGACTAACTTCACCTCCTGTGTAAATTTACTAATGTAGTACTAGAAATAGAAAAGCCTTGGGTCATGTGACAATGGCAGATTCACTGGACCCTGTGCCTTTGATCTTTAAAGAGAAAGTTGCTCATCATAGTTTCTGAGTCTGAGAAAAGTTTATCTCTGGCCAGAGAAGAGATGTTTTGTCAAACAGAAATGATTTTGTTCTTTTCTTCATTTGCATTTTCTGTTAATCTTTGAAACTTAAGGCTTAGCAGGCTCTGGATTAGGGAAACAAAGTCCCTTCCTCTCTCAGTAAATAGCCATTTCCTGTAGCAAGTCTGACTCTGTTCCCAGATGCTCGAAATTTGCAAGCCTGGTGATTCTATTTCTAAAATGGTTCATAACAAACTTCTCTTTCCTCACTGCCCTCTTCTTTCTTCTTCCTCTTTGATGACTGTGCTGCTGACACTGTCTAGCCCTGTTCTAATTCTCAAAGGGAGCCAACTCCATGGTGAGAAAAATTCCACTGAATGTAAAGACTTATCTCAGTAATGTTCTTTGAGAAATTCTGCAATGTATTAGATGGCAAAATTTTAATAAGCCTTGGTTAGGAACAATGAAAAATGTGAAAGACCATTCAGTGTTTATATCATGAAGTTTCACATACCTGTTAGACCTATAAATCTATAAAAACATTGCTTGAGTCTGTGGTGTGATTCTCAGTTGAGAACTAATTGGATCAGTGTCGTTCCCTTTCTTGGCCTGTTTCCCTATTTGTAAATGTAAGGATTTAGTCACTTTTGGTATTGACAATCACTCACCTAATTAGTACTATGAAATAATATATTTTGAGCCCTTAACACAAAGCAGAAGCTAAGCTCATGATGAAGTGCCTTCTCTGGTTTAATTCTCACAGGTAACCTAGGAGATTAGGTACTATCACAATCTTTTTTTTTTTTTTTTTTGTGGGTACCAGGGGTCGACCTCAGGACCTTGCACGCCAGTAGTTGCCTGTGCCACTGAGTGATATCACCGGCCCTTTTTCCCTATGTAGGTACCGGAAGTCGAACTCAGGACCTCATGCTTGCCAGGCAGGCACTTATGCCGCTGAGCTATCTCACTGGCCCCACGATCTTTATTTAACAGAAAAGGAAACTGAGAACCATCACAAGTGTTGGGCCCAAATTCACATAGCCAGTGGGAAGTGGGCCTGGAGATAGGACTGAGGCAGTCAGACTCCAGAGCTGAATTTGATGCAATTAATTTCTTCTTATTTGATATTGCTTGGTTGCATCCCAATGATATTCAAAGGGTCACTGTACAGAGAGTAAGATGGAAATTAGAAATGTTGGGTGTAATTTTCCCACTTGAGATTCTACATATGAAGCTGGATATTTTGGAGATACATATGTAGTCGAGAAAGAAGAATGCCATCCTTCTAGGTTGGGTGAGGCAAGTGAGGTGTGATGGATTGGCAACTGGTGGTCAACTTGTAACACCCAGCTGAACTGAATCAGCGTGGTGCTGGGTGTGGAGGGCCCACCTGAGGACTGTTGCCAACAACATAAAAAGAACTGGAGAGGAAGAGGTGGTGCTGTTGGTTCTCCTCAAGGAGCTTGTCGCGCTGACTTTCCTGATAGGAACTTGGCTGTTATCATCGGAGGAGCTCGGGACCTCGTTGTCACTGAGGATGGCTGTGGTACTTTTCAGGGGAGCTCTGGTCCTTACTTTGAGCATCGCTTCCTGGCTCTGGTGCAGATCCCTCAGCCTGCTGGCACAGATCCTTCATCCCACTGGTGCAGACTTTCTAGCTTCCACCACTGACCTTTGGGCCTCCATGAAATGGACTTGTGTGAGACATTGTTGTGGGCTCTGGGCCTCCAGTCGGACTCATGGGGGCATGGCCATAGGCTCTAGGTCTTCAGCTGGACTCACGCAGGACATTGCCATGGAATCCAGGCCCTCAGCTGGATTCTTTGGGTCGTTAGTGTGTGGAAGGATTTCCTGCACTCTTTTTGTTTTTGACTCTTTGGGTGACTACTATAAAATTATCCTATAAATTATGTGTTCTGTATTGTTTCTCTTGCAAACCCTGACTACAGTATGAGGTATGTGTCAGGAATGAGCAGGGTGGCTTTGGAGAATATTAAATGTTCTCCTGGCTTGCTTCAAGAGTCTGCACATGCATGTGACTGAATAGCAAATGACACTGGCTTATGGATGGTCTCAGATATAACCCCGAGTAAACAGAAATACATTTATAATCCAACAGATATTGAAAGAAAGGAATTATAGATATTTTCATGAGTCCATAGCCTCATAAAGAATGGGCATTACATTTGGGTTCAAACTTTTACTTCACTCTTTACTAGTTCTGTGTTTTGAATGACTGATTCACCATATCTGAACCTTAATTTTTCATCTGTGGAATGGGAACAATAATAGCTTTTCGATAGTTTTGTGAGAATTCAATGTTAAGTGTCAGTATAGTTCCTTCAAAATAATATGTGCTCAGTATACTAATACTATTATTGCTTAAATTTAAAGAGATACCATATGTAATGTCTGATACAGTGTCTACTATGTTGAAACATTGTGTAAATATCAATACTTTCTATTATACTTCTATCATAAGATAGATACGGTGCCTCAGTTGCTGGTTAACCTAGTAGAGAAAAAAAAGCAAACAAACAAATGGTTATTAAATTCCAGTGTAATTATCATAGAGATATATAATATTTTAATTATTATAAATGAAGAGATATCAGATTAGGCTGAAAGAATATGGATGATCCAAGTAAGTTTTACATAGTAAGCCACTTCTATAGAAAAAGTCTTAAAAATAAAATGGAATTAATTATACCAACTGAAGAAGTGGTTGGAGGGTATTTTGAGAGAAATCCAAAGTAGGAAGATGTTAGAGATCTCACTGAAAACAAAACAGAATGCACAGCTGAAACCCGCTGAGAGAATGAGCACAGACAAGAGCCGGGGTGGAGAAATAGGCAGGAACGAGGTCGTGTTTGACCTCACAGGTCATGTGGAGCAACCTTAGAGTCTATTCTGAATATCATGGAAGAGCAGCATCTAACTGCTGTGATCATTAAACAAAGACTTAAGAGACGTTCAGTTGCTCTTCACGTTTTGCATTTTCAAAAATTCCGTTTGAAAGCATAAGTCTGACCCAAGTATGGATAATAGGCTCCTGACTGCACTAGGGAACTCACAGCAGCAGGGAAGATGACAGTCTCAGCTCCAACATCCGTAGATGGTGGAGATCGCAGCCTGATGCCCAGAAGTATCGATTCCAGCTGTCAGCAAGATACTTTCAAAAGGTCAGACTCAGAGCTGTAGAACATACTGCTCACCTTGTCAGAAAAGAAGTCGATGTACATGAGAAGTATATGATGAAAGAAACAAACATGGACTGCGAAGGCAGCTTGACTTGGATCCAGTATGAATTCTGTCACTTTCTGGCTGCATGCTTGCCTGCCTACCTTTCTTCACAGATATTTGAGAACTTTCTGTGTAACCTTGGGCAATTTATTCCACCTCTCGGAGTCTTTTCCTTTACTTGCGAAATGAGGACTGTCCTTCTACCATTAAAACTTACAATGAGAATCAAATGAGACCCATTTGGAAATACTCAGTACAGTGCCAAGCACACAAGAGAAGTTCAGTAAACATTTTCTCCCTCGCTTTTTTTCTTGTTTTAATTTTTTTACTTTTATTAGTACGTATTTTCAGTACATAATGAATACATTCATTGTGGGGAATTGGTACATGTTCCTAACACATCTCAATTCTTTTTCCTCTTCCTTCACCCTCTTTTATAAAATTTCATTTTGCCAGTATCAGATTCATTCATTTATTTTATATGTCCTTACCAAGTTAATTGTCATAAATACAGGTTAACAGCCACACTAAGAGGCAAAAAAACAAAACATATAAAATGTGTAATTCACTTATACTAAATCAAGATACACATGTAAATACACTGTCCATGCTGGATCATTTTGTCCCTTTCAATTTTCCTCTTCCTACTTGTCATTTCATAAACACTTATCGAATGCCTTTTGTGTTCCAGGCTATAGACTGACCAGGGACAAAACAAGCAGGTTCTCTTTGAGCTTATATTCAGTGGGGAAACACACACACACACACACACACACACAGAAAATGAGTAAACTCATACACAACATATTCCTGCTAGCGATGAGTACCATAAAGACAACAATACCTATGTACCTATGTCAACAGGACCTATGTCAAGTGTGGTACCTTGAAGGAGTGCTAATTTTGTAGGGTAGTGAGAATTGCCCTCTTGAATGTAGTAATGTTGGAGTGGAAGGATGAATAAGAAGTAAAGCCTATGCTGGCCAGGGTGGTGCATACCTGTTGTCACAGCTACTTGGGAAGGTGAGACAGGAGGATGGCTTGTGCCCAGGAATTCCAGGCTAGCTTGGGAAACATAGTGAAACACTGTCTCTTAAGAAAGAAAGATAAATAAGTAATTCGACCTGAAGTGCAAATATCTGGAATCACGGTTTCCAGGGGGAAAATACAGCAAGTCAAAGTGTGCTAAGAAAACAACAGTGGGGCATTGGAGAAGCAGAAAGAAGGCCAGGTTCCTGGAGTGGAATATAAGGGGTAAGTGATGAGTGACAAGGCTGGGTGGTAGTCAGTAGCTGTAAACAAGCACCCTGCTAGCAGAGAAAGCTGCAGCTGGCAGGTTATGCACAGCCACAAGCCAGTCACCATCCTAAAAGCAATTGTGTTCCTGCGCGTGGTCTCCCTCCCCCGTCACCCCACCGAGGGAGTGCTGACGGGCTGCTGGAACGTCTGGACCACACAGATAATTTTGCTATTTCCTTCAACCCAGCAGTCCTTACACGAACAGATGCACATCTTCAATCTTTCTTTAATCTCTCAGTTTGTAGCGCATGTCACTTTTGAAGATAAACATTTTACAATAGAATCATAGAGCTTACAAGCTAATAGTGGAAGTAGGTAAGTGCACATTATAAAGAAATTACACTGGAGACAACGAAGTTCTCTGAAATCAAGAGAACAGATGAAGTCTAAACCTGCTTCGGGAAGGCTTCTTGCAAGAAGTCTTATGTCAAATGTTTATGGTATTGATAGGTGGAGGTAAGATATTCTTTCTTATGTTTTCCCCTCATAAGTTTATTTTTCTTCCTGATCCTGGGATTGAACACAAGGTGTGGGATACATCTCCAGCCTTTTATTTTATTCTGTGACATGGTCTCACTACGTTGCCCAAGTTGGCTTGAAATTTGGAATCCTGCCTCAGTCTTCAGAGTAGCTGAGATTACCGGCGTGCACCGTATCTAGCTATTTCCCCGTACATTTATAATAATCTGAATATATCCAGATTCCCCATGGTTCACCTCTTTTTTTCTCCTTTTCTTCATAATTTTTTTGAGAGATGGTATTTTTTAATTTACTCCAATTTGGAATCAAGTATGCCCACATCTTAATATAGGACCATTCTGATTAAACATCGCCTATTATTTGTAACTGTATTAAAGCCTAAAAACTATAACCTTTGTTCTAGTTATTTCCCCCAGATTATCATTTTCACTAGAGGCAAAAATAGAAGGAAAGTCTTGTCTCATACTGAAAAATCTGATCAATAGTTGTAAGTTTTGGCTCTGGGTAATCAGACTTGTAATATATAGTATATTTTGGGCAAAATTTAGGGGGCACATAGAACTAAAGGAATAAGATTAGAGAGAGCAGTGTGGTCATTTCTGGATTACTTGAGAAATTTCCAATTATCGGGCCTACAAGGACATTTTCTATAAAAGAAATAGGTAGCAAAACCAATTCCAGGGAAGCCGATCTGATAATAAATCCTCAGTCCCTAATACCCAAAGAAAAATATTTTCTTTATTTAAGAGTAGACTGAGTGTCCAAAATCATCTGTGCAAGAGAAAGACACCAGGGGTAATTATATACACACAGATACATAGATTTTTCTTCTAGCCATTTATTTTCTAGGTAGTCATTGCCACAATTCTGGGTCTTGGTCCTCAGTCTTACTGATACAAGTCTTATCTGTACTTCATCTTCCTTCTACTCATTTGCTGCCAAAGGGGGAAAATTAGAATCCTGGGATCTGAGCAGTTTTTGTAGAGACCTATGGGTTGGTACCTTCATTTCACTTCGTAGTTAGTCTTTAATATGCTCAAGATGGAGATACACAGAGGAATTAATGTTCTGAAAGAGAGCAGCAACAATATTTTTATGAAGGTAACATCTTATTTTCTCTGATGATAATAGCAGTAAAAGTTTATTATGCAAAGTTGGGAAACTGAGAGTAAGTAATGGGGTACAAATGATTATTACTTTAGACTGCTGAAAAATTATGCATCATTACCTGTCTCTTTCTTCTGCTTTATCCCTGTTTGTGCTGAGGGTACCTTGTTCTCATTAACTTGTTGTGTTTTCCTTTTTTGTTTGTAGTTGAGATGGGGATTCTGCTATATTACCTAGGCTGGTGTCAAACTCCTGGGCCCAAGTGATTTTCTGGCCTCAGCCTCCAGAGTAGCTGAGACTATAGACGCATGCCATCATCCACCACTGCTCTCATAAATATTTTAATAATAGAGGGATATTTAACTGTTGCATCACAAGTATCTCTTACTGCTTTTTAATGGTGGGAGATAAGTCCAATATTCACAGTGGTTGTTTCTCTTTTCTTTTCATTGTATTTTTGTGATGGAAACGGTATCAGAGAGGTTGTGACAGGATACTAGGTTTGCACCCGGGCTCACCATAGCTGTGTGACTGTGGTCAAGTTATAATATTCCAGTCCCTTGGCTTCTTTATTATAAGATAGAGATAATGATAGTGCTGAATGGTAGCTAGGTGCTAAAACCCATAGAAAAGACTAGACAGATATCAAGTATTTAATATGTGAGGAGGACATGAGCTCTATGCCTACAGAGGCCATCATGCAAATGAGTGAGGTATGAAAAATGAAGGCCTTTTGGTCTGTCTTTCATTTTCCCACATTTTATTAAGCATAAGAGGATAAAGAAGAATTCTCAACTGTAAAGGGAAAACAAAAAATCCCAGTGCATGCATGAAAAATGAGAATGACTCTGCCTTATTATTGGAGAGAGATACAAAGAGATGAAGACCATGGAAAAAGGATTTAGAATATTGTATTCAGCTCCACACAATTGCTAAGAAAACTGGAAAACTAGATTAGTGTGTGAAATTTACCAATATTTGAACGTTGGCAACTAAAGGACTTTTTAAAATCATCCATGTGATTTAAGAAGTATATGACTTCAGATTCCAGGTTGAGCTATCTAAAATTTTAGAGTAGTGAATTATGAATTCTAGCCCAGGAGTCCTGCCCCTGGTTCTCTTGGCTGGAAAGGACCAAAGAATGTGCTTTGCATCACTTCTCTGTCCATTGCAAATTCTAGAACATACAGAGATCATCCAGAGACAGAGATAAAGAGAGGTCAGAGGAATCTGACACTGTCCTAAACCACGATAGGGCCAAAAGGCAAACAAACGCCTAAGCCCTTAACTCATCAGAAACATGATTTGCATTAGCTTCTGAGGCAGTCAGGGCTTTAAAAACTTTTTTTTTTTTCCTGCTAAGTACTTGGCCTACAAATGCCCAGTAGGTAACTAAAAGCAGAACAAACCTTGACCTTCATTTTGTAAAGCTCTGGGCCAGTGTCTTCTCAGCTCTGTGTATAGGCATGCTGGTCATTTCCGGAGTGTCTGTCTATAAATTGGCAGAACATAGTTTATTAGCCCTTGATTTACATCTCATTATCCTTCAAGATGTAGGACACCATGAAAAGAGTAACTAATGTAATTTTCAAGATTCACAGGTATATCCAATTACCAGCTTTTTGCCATGTCCAGGCCCTGACCTCTTCCCTAGAGCAATGCCTAGAAGTGTCCAATTATGGTTCTGAGGTAGTATGAAAAGCAGAGCCCATGTGACTGAAACCACCACAAAGACAGTTATTTCATGCGATTAGAACTGCCTCCCGCCCACTTTCCCCTAGCCGTGAGGATTCCTCTGAAGCTACAAAAACAGGACTGAGATAATGACAGTATCTCAGTTAGCTGCCCACCTCAGCTAACCCTTGAGAGCTGGTCCCCTGCTTTGGTGGGTGTGCCAATCTGATCTTCATCAGCCTGTGCCCTCTCCAGCTATACTCAAACTGGAGTCCTTTCCTTCTCTTATCTTCCAATTAAAGCTTCTGCCTACAAATTCACACTGCCTACAAATTCATTTTAGTATTAATTTCTATTTCTGTTAATGCATGGACCCGTGCTAGCTGGTGACAAAATGTACATATTTCTTGTTTCTTTCCTTTGCCCACACAATAATGCTTTGCCTTACTTGGGAATCGCAGCTTCTCCCTGAATCGCTGACTACAGACTAATAGAGGTCCTTCAGATCCTCTGTCTGACTTTTGAAATGTCACCTTGTCAGTCAATGTGTTTGAGAGTTTCCTTTCCTGGAAACTCTGGGCCAACCCTGGTTCCCATCAGAGTGGAGAACAGTGCGTTATTGGACTTTACTCTGATTCTCATTTGCAAAGGACGGTAATTAACGCTTGCAGTTTTAGGGGCTCCCTCTGAACCTCCCTGAGGCACCAATTGCTTATTCAGACCTCAGGAGTCAAGTACTCTGGGAGGAATTATTCCTAATAAACCAGTTAATGATCAGGGAAGGCAAAGGAGGGAGACCAACCGTCCTTGACCTTTGGGGTGTCCTCTCACTATGATAAAGAGCAGCGTGAAGGAGAGCTGCTGAGGTCAGAACACGACTTTTAAAACCATCCAAAGGCATCACAAAGCAGGCAGGCTGATTCTGTGCTCGTTACCGGTAGCAGCTGGTCAAATAGAATGAAATAGAGATATTCTGACAACGCTGTCGCTCTCCAAGTGGCACCGTATTTCTTTTTCACAAACTTCCAGTTGGTTTTGTTGAGATCATTCTTACATTGTCATTTTCTCACCCAGTCTTCTCTAAGAAGGCTGCGTTTTGTTCTGCTTCCTGTCTTATAATATTACCTTGTACGGTCTGTGCTTTCTGTCCTGTTCATTTACCTACTTTGTCTTTTCACATTACCTTTTCGGTTGAGGCTGTCATCTTCTCCTCTTCCACTGCTCAAATCCTGGACTTACTTCAGACTTTGTCTCTACCAGAAGTCTTTCTGGGTCTTCTGAATGTATTGGATCCACACACCTCTAGAAAGAAAGAAAAGTCTTTGTTTTCTTCCTCCCCATTTTTCATCCTGTACCCTATGCCCAGAAAAATATATAAATCTGACTAACCCGATCTGAGGGTGGTATCATTTTACTTCCTAAAGAACAATTTTAGATATTCCCCTCTTTCTCTTTCTATTCTTACAGCAAGATGGGGTCTTGGAATTGACCCAACATGATTTCCAGGATCTGCTTCTCTTCTCTCTTGAACTTTTCCTGGTACACTCTGAGGTTACCGTTCTGAGGTAGGTCTGCAGGGTCCAGTATAGGTGATCACTGAATTGCAAAGGGTATTTGCCTCACGCTTGGTCTTGTCTCTGTGCTTCTCTTTCCCTTGTAAAGGCAGTCTCTTTAATGTCATCAGTAACCCTATATCCTGTCAAATACCACTTATTTTTGAAAAGGAGAAATATTTGTCTGGTGAAAAGAGCAGCATTTGAAGCTAGGCTATCTGGACTCAAGTCCAGTTGCTGCCACACCATAAGCGTTCAAGAGAACCACTTAATTTCTCTGTGCTGCAGTTTCCTCATCTATATTGTGAAGGTGAGTACAATGCTAGTACCTTAGAATTATCTGGAAAATTAATTGAAATAGTATTTCCAAAAGGCTGACATCAGTGCTTAGAAAACAGTAAACATTCAGCAAATGTCAATCCTCTTCGTCATCATCACTTATAATTTCACCACAGTCCTTAGAATTTGCCTTGTTCTAGATATTAGTCTTCTTTCAGAACAGTAAATAGCAAAGATTTCTCTCCTTCACAGGGTCATCTCTTCACTCCGTTAATTGTTTCATTTGATGTTCAGAAACCTTTCATTTTGATATATTCCCATTTGTTGGTTCTTGATATAAATTCCTGTGGTTTTGGAATCCCATTCATAACCTGGGCCTACCGCTTCAAGTGTTTCTCCTATGTTGTCATCTAGAAGTTTCAATGTTTCCAGTTCTTTATCTAAGGCTTTGGTCCATTTTGATCTCATTTTAGTACAGGGTAAGAGAGAAAGCCCTCCTTTCAGTTTTCTGCATATTCATCTCCAGTTTTCCTAGCACCATTTGTTAAAGAGACTGTCTTCCTCATGCCTGTGGTGTTGGTTCCTTTGTCAAAAATCAGATGCAGGAATGTGCTTGGCTTTGGTTCTATGTTTGCTACTCTATTGCACTGGTCTGTATTTCTGTTTTTGTGCTGGGGCCATGCTGTTTTTGATACGGTTTATAATAGGCTTGAATTCTGGTATAGAGATGCCTCCAGGATTTGCCTATTTGCTCAGCACTGCTTTGGCTATTCTGTTTTGTTTTGTTTTGTTTTCTGATACCAGACAAATTCACTGTTGGTATTTTGACAGCAATTGTATTTAACCTAGATCTCTTTTGGTAACATGGCCATTTTAACAATATTAAGTCTGCCAACCCAAGAACAAGGGAGGTCTTCAATTTCTAAAGTCATCTTCAATTTCTTCAGAGTTCTGTAAATTTCATTATAGAAGTGTGTTACCTCCTCGGTTGGCTGATTTCTGAGTACCCACTCTATTTAATTCTTTTTGAAATGATCATCAATTCTCTTTTGGTAGGTTCATTATTTGTGTACAGGAATACAATTGCTTTTTGTGTATTAATTTTATATCCTGACACTTTTAAAGCATCTTTGAGATGATCACGTAATTTTCCTTTTTTCTATTTATGTGGTATATTATGTTTATTGATTACATATGTTGTACAACTCTTGCATCTGTGGGATAAAACCAACTTGGCTATGATATATGATCTTCTTGATGTAATGTTTGAATCTGTGGGTGAGAATCTTGAAGTTTTTGCATCTCTGTTCATCAAGAATATGGTCAGTGACTTTCCTTTTTGTGTTATATCCTTATTTGGTTTTGGTGTGGGTATAAAATGAATTAGATAGATAGATAGATAGATAGATAGATAGATAGATAGATAGATTTTTTTGGTACCGGGGTCGAACTTGAGACCTCGCGCGCCAGCAGGTACCCGTGCCACTGAGCGATATCACCGGCCCTTTTTTCATATGTGGGTACCGGGAGTCAAACTCAGGACCTCGCGCTTGCCAGGCAGGTGCTTATGCCACTGAGCTATCTCACCGGCCCAAATGAATTATATTTTATGGAAATATATTTTTATATTTTGCATATTTATTTCTAAATAATTTTCTACTCTATGGAAATGTTTAAGGAGCATCGATATTAGTTCCTCTCTAAAGATCTGGTGGAATTTAGCCATAAGTCAATATGGATTTGATCTAATTTTTCCTGGATGTACAGTTTTAATTACTGCTTCCATCTCGTTATTTAGATTTTGTGTGTCTTTTTGGCTCAGTTTTGGTAGGTCATATGTGTCTAGGAAGTCATCCTTTTCCTCCAGATTCTCCAATTTGTTAGGATGTAAGATAATTTCTGATGAACTTCTGAATTTTAGTGGTGTCTGTTGTGATTTCACCTTTTCTACTTCAATTTCACTAATGTAGGCATTCTCTTTCTTTTCATAAATTTGGCAAAGGGCTTATCAACCTTCTTTATCTTTTGAAAGAACCCATCTTTGATTTGTTGATCCTTCGTATTTTTTCTTTTACTTTCAATTTTTTTAATTTCTCCTCTGATCTGTATTATTTCTTCTAGTGGTTTTGGGTTTGGTTGGTTATTTTTTTTTTTTTTTTTTTTTTTTTAGGTACTGGGGGGTCGACCTCAGGACCTCACGCGCCAACAGGCACCCGTGCCGCTGAGCGATATCACCAGCCCCTTTTTCGTATGTGGGATCCAGGAGTCGAACTCAGGCCCTTGCACTTGCAAGGCAGGCGCTTATGGCGCTGAGCCATCTCACCTACCCTAGTTTGTTCCTGTCTAGGTTATTTATTTGGAGTTGCTCTGTTCTTTTAAAAGCCATAAATTTCCCTCTTAGACTTGCTTTCTTTGTGTCCCACAGATTCTGATACATAGTATTTCCAATGTCATTTGATTTTAGAAATTTTTAAATTTCATCTCTAATTTCTTCAGTAACCTATTGATCATTTAAGCATATATTGTCCAACCCCCCCCATTTTCATTAGCGTCTGTGGTTTCTTTTGCTGTTCATTTCTGGTTTTATTCTATTGTCATCTGATAGGACACATGAGATCATTTCAATATTTTGTATTGATTGAAACTTGCCTTAGGATCTAAATCTATGTTCTATTTTGGAGAAGTTTCCATGGGTTGCTGAAAAGAAAGCGTATTCTGCTAATGTTGGGTGAAACACTCTATAGATATAAATCAAATATATTTGGTCTATAGTGTAGTTCAATTTTGTAGTTTCTTTGTTGAATTTTTTTGTCTAGTTGACCTATGTATTTGTGATAGTGAGGTGTCAAAGTTCCCACTATGATTGTGTTGGGCTCTCCCTGTCCTTTTATGTCAAGCAGTGTTTGTTTTATGAAATCGGGTGTGCCAACATTCAGTTTGTATTTATAATTGTTATATCTTCTTGGTGAATTCTCCCCTTTACCAATACGTAGTGGCTTTCTCTGTCTTTTCTGAGCAGTCTTGGTTTGGAAGATATGAGTATACTTAGTCTTTCTTGTCTTTGGGTTCCAGCTGCTTGGAGTATCACTCTCTACCCTTTCACGTTCAGTCTCTGTATGTCTTTGCAGATGAAGTATGTTTCTTGCAGACAGCATATGGGTGGCTGTATCTTGTTTTTCGAAGTGTCTGCCAATCTGTGTCTTTTAATTGGAGAGTTAAGATCATTTACCTTCAGTATTATTAAAAGGGCTGTACCAGTTCCTGTCATGTGGTTGTTTTCTGGCGTTTGATTCCTTTATATTGTTTACTTCTCTTCCAATGAGTTTTACTATTTCTCTTTGTCTTGGAGTTGTTGTCTTCTTGATCTATGTTTAGGGTTCTCTTAAGTATTTTTGTAATGCTGACATGGTGATCCCAAATTTCTCTAGGTTATACATATGTGGAATGTCTTGATTTCTCCTTCAATTTTTCATTTATTTTATTATTTTTTATTTTTTGTGGGTACCGGGGGTCGAACTCACGACCTCATGCACCAGCAGACGCCCATGCCGCTGAGCGATATCACCGGCCCTTTTTTCATATGTGGGTACTGGGAGTCAAACTCAGGACCTCGCGCTTGCTAGGCAGGCGCTTATGCCACTGAGCTATCTCACCAGCCCCTCTCCTTCAATTTTTAAGGATAGTGGTATAGGTTATCGGAATCTGGACTGGTAATTATTTTCTTTAAGGCTGTGGAGAACATCATTCCAAGCCCTCCGGTTCTTTAGGGGTTCTGTTGAGAAATCTGCTGTTATCCTGATGGGTTTGCCCTTGTAAGTGATTTGACTTTCTCTCTCTGCTTTTTTCTTTGTTCTACATTTCTAGCATGTTGTCTGTCATGCATTATGGGGAGGTCCTTTTCTAGACATGTCTATTTGAGGTTCTAAATGTCTTTCTTATTTGGGTGTCCATCTTATTCCCTGGTTTGGAGAAATTTTCTGCTATAATTTTGAATTATTTATTTTGGATTTATCCAAGAACTCTTGTATAGTCTGTTCAGTGTTGATTATTCTTTTTTTTCTTTGATCCTCCCTGAATGTTCTAGCACTTCTACCCTGTTTTCAACTCCTGATACTATTTTTTATTCTGACTGATCTATTCTCCTGCCTAGACTTTTGATTGAATTTTTTATTTGAGTTGTTCAGGTTTTCATTTCCAGGATTTCTGCTTGGTTCTTTTTCAGAACTTCTCTTTACTGAAATGGTCTTTCATATCCTTTATTGTCAAGTTTAATTCGCTGAACTGCTTACTTGTATCTTCTTTAAGATCACTGATCATTCTACTAAGTGATTTGTTCACCTTCTTGTTTGTCTTTTCTTTGATTTCATTGATAATTTTAACTATCAGTTTTTTAAATTGTTCAAAATTTCATCCATTTCAGTATGTATTTTTGAGGAGTTAAGTATTTCTGGAGGCATCTTGTTGTCTTGTTTTCTCATTTTAGTTTTATGTCTCTATTAAGATTTATAGAATGCTTCCATATAATGTCTTTTCCACTGTTGTGTGGAGTGTTGTGTTTTGTCTTTGTTCTTTCTTCTTTTGGGGGGTTGGGGGTAAGTGGCTTGTCCTAGGTTGTAGGAATGTCTCCATGTGAAAATTTCTGCTCAGTGTACTCTGGGGGCTAGGTTCAGTCTGTATTACAGCTTTGATCGGGAACAGTAACTAGCAATAACATCAACGCTTAAGAAGCTCACTACAGATTATCAGGTACTTAAGAACTCGATGTGCATGGTCTCCACCATTACGTTGACTCAGAGTAATAACAGTGAGTAATATGGTGTAGTAGGCTAAACCAAAGTAAGCATGATGAGATTGAGAGTATTTGAAATAGCATATAGGTAAAAGAGAAGAGATTGAAGGGAAAAAAGAACAGGAAGAATAAAATAATATGACACAAAAAATGAAATGCAGAAGAACAGAATGATAAAAGGAAGTATGTGGGGAGAAGTCTAGGGTAGAGAAAAGAAGTATAAATGGGGAGATGAGGGAGGAGAAAATAGGATTATATCCAGATGTTGATCAAACAGTTGTAGATATTCTTTTTTTTTTTTTTTTTTTTTTGGGTACCGGGGGTCAACCTCAGGACCTTGCGTGCCAGCAGGTGCCCATACCGCTGAGCGATATCACCGGCCCTTTTTTCATATGTGGGTTCCAGGAGTTGAACTCGGGCCCTCGTGCTTGCCAGGCAGGCACGTACACCGCTGAGCCATCTCACTGGCCCAGTTGTAGATATTCTTAAGGTGCAGTGTTGGTGTGGCAATATAAGACAAAACAAAATAGCGTTATGGAGTTAAAGCAGAAAACTGTTACATTTAGCCATACCCACATATACATATATAAAATACGGGCCCTTCTCATTTAAAAAAATCAATTACCATAAAAATGCAAAATAGTGGGCCGGTGAGATGGCTCAGCGGCTTAAGCGCCTGCCCGGCAAGCGCGAGGGCCCGAGTTCGACTCCCGGAACCCACATACGAAAAAGGGGCCGGTGATATCGCTCAGCGGCACGGGCGCCTGCTGGCGCGCGAGGTCCTGAGGTCGACCCCCCGGTACCCACACAAAAAAAAAAATGTAAAATAGTAAGATGTAAAAGAAAAAAGGCAGGGCCGGTGAGATGGCTCAGCGGCGTAAGCGCCTGCCTTGCAAGCGCGAGGGCCCGAGTTCGACTCCCGGAACCCACATACGAAAAAGGGGCCGGTGATATCGCTCAGAGGCATGGGTGCCTGTTGGCGCGCGAGGTCCTGAGGTCGACCCCCCGGTACCCACAAAAAAAAAAAAAAAAGAAAAAAGGCAGAGAAGGGAAAAATAGGGCAATCGTCCTGTTTCGTTGAATAAGGATCCCTGCAGCTTTTCACTGGTGCTGTCTTTAGCCTACAGTCCTGGGGGCCTCCGCTGTCCACAGACTCTGGCTGTACATTTACTCCACTCCTTCTAGTGCATTTTGGCTCAAGGATCTTAGCCAGGGCCTTGAAGAATGCTTCATTCTGTCCTCCTTTCTCTGTCTCTGGAACTCCCAGCTCCCTTAGCTGTCCCAAACCTCTTGTGATTTCAGTGGCATTTGGAGGTGAGGGAGGTTTTCTCAGCTAACACAGAGTGGTTCTCTCCACCCCTGAGGCCCACAGGTCCTAGATGCCCTGGACCTCTGAGCCTATCTTTAGGACATGTTTCCCCCTGTGCCCCGAGCCAGGGAGGCAGAACCCCAAACCAAGATTGCCTACTTTGTTACTCGCTGCTTCTGTCCTCAGCTCAGTCACCTGAGAGTGGCTCAGACTCCTGACCCGCTCTGGTAATGCAGTCCATGAAAGGGAAGCACTTTGTCAGACCCCAGGCTGTGTCCTGGAGGGGGAAACCCTGCGGCTTGGCTGGCACTGTAGGCCAGTGATGGCATCTTAGAGACAAGTGCCCAAACTGCAACCCAAAGCTTACTTATTTATCACAGAATGCCAACACGACGATTTAACCTGAACACTGAGGTTTTAGTTTAGAAAAAACAACTCTAACATTAACATCTTTTGTCTTGAAAACTAGCAAAACACGTGCCATAGGTTCGCCACCACTGCTGTAGGCAGTGGTATCTGGGGAGAGTGCCTAGCTGTGGCTGCCCCATTGCCTTCATCTGCCAGAAGTTTTTTTGCATTTCACAGAATGGCTTCGTCCCTGGAACCTGAGCTGGGATCCAAGCCTATGAACAAAGAAGCACTTTCATATTATCACAGACTCTGTGCCTTGTCTCACGGGAAACCGGGTAGCTCCACTGGCCCTGCAGTCCATCGTATTGGCATACCTGTGGTGGGAACAGGGCTCAGGTTGGGGGTGGTTTCATTTCTTATACAAGCTTTCCCTTTTTCTGTATACTTCGTCTGTTCACTGAGCCATTCAGGTTGTACCCCAGTGGATAGTGTCTCCAACACCTCAAAGAGCTGCACCCTGAGTGACTTTGTGCATCCTCTGGAGCTTCTGAGTATCGCTTCCTCAATGCCACCATGCTCCTTCCCTCAAGTCCATTTTCTTAGTCATAAGAAGGGTCTGAAGTTTATTATAAGGAGAAAAACAGAACAGCCTGTTGATGAAACTGTGGCATGAACAATCACACCACTGTAGAATTGAGATAAACCTTAGAAATGATCAGCCTAAAAATTCTCAGGAGACCGAGGCTCGGGATGGAGAGGGAACCCCCAAGCCCTCCAATCTGCAGAGAAATAAGCAGGGTAATTCTTTCATCAGAGGCACACTACTGGGGATCCTTTTGCTTTTCAGTGTAGACATGGAGAAGCTATAAACATTTTACTCCAGGGAGACTCTGGAGGATTTAAAAATTAAAGGTGTTGTTTACCTTTGCATCCAAGATCAGAAGCAGCATGTTAATCTACATGTTCCTCCAAATGGCTATATTTCTAATTTAATAGGCATATGGCTCTCATGTATTAATTAAGAAACCAAGTTCCCCATTGAAAGGACACCTTATAAGGCTTTCTAAGTAAGTTTGAGGCCAGTGCTTTATGTTTCCCGAATGAGTAATTAGTTTCACTTGTTTAGGATGAGGACAGCCAGCAGGTTCACAAAATGATGTATATAATATAACACGTAGCAACAGATTGCATTGATCTATTCTTAGCAGTTCTGTGCATCTATGTTGTTGCCTACATTCTTTACAAGAATCATTTCCCATCACAAAATTAAGTTATTTTTCCCAACGACTAAATATTTTTAAAGACTTTTTAAAAGTACAACTAACTGATAGCCGAAAGGGTGACCTTAAATTATTTTTCCAGTATTCATTAAACACCAACAGTTGTCTTATAAATTTCATGGGTTCCTTCCAAGTGCCCAAGAACCAGTGGCACTGACTTAGTGGTGTTCAGATTATTATTTTGTTAATCAGGGTTCATCACAGAATCAGTAATTAAGACGCCTAGACTAAAGGCTTTTTCGGAAATCAATCGGGATTTAGGTAACGCAGAACATCTCACCAGGAGTAAATAAAGTACATATCTGTCTTCTGCACAGAGATATAAACAATTAATAAGGACTCTCAAGAAGAAGCAAAATTTAAGTCCTTGGGGGAAAATATCATTCTCCTCATACTCAAAAGTTCTGCACAGTAATTTGAAAGCAGGCACTGCCCCTATTACCTGTAAATATCATGCCAGCCTTATTACATGGGCTATAATCGTATGTGGCAAAAGGTTTTGAGTGGCGTGGAGAAAAATCAGCTCTCAACCATCACCTGTTTCTAGTAATAATGCACTAGGTTCTTCATACCTTATCTCCCACTATGAACAACTAAAGATAATGACAAAATATATTTTAAAATTCCCCTTAACACCTTTGTAAAACTGAGACATGGTGAAGATCAAAGATCTTCAGGTCAAGATCAACGAGATGATAGGATCTCAAAATAGCAAGAAAGTAGGCTCATTCACCCATCCAGAAGAAAGTAAGGTGCTTCACACCTCTGAGGACAAGAAGGTGGACACTGAAGGTGGACACCAGCTTAAAGTGGGCCGTCTGATCAACATTATTGCACATGGATGTATGTGAGGGCAAACCAGAATAAATCTGCCCCAGGGTGGGGCAATTGTCACCTGGGTGAGCAGATAGGGGTGAAACGGAGGTGAGTGGGACCTTAACCCATCTCTGGTAGCTAGTACATGACATGCTTGTTCCCTAGTGAAATTGCATTTCAATTTTACATTATAAATAAGACTGCAAAAATCCCTCACTTCTTGAATTCAGTTTAAAATGGTTTCAGATATTAAAATCTCCAGGTGTAAGTCCAAAAGAAATCAAAATTCTCCTTGGAAGGATGTCCTTTCATTCTAGGTCCTTAGAAATCCCTGCAAATAATTTTTTGAAGCCAATAACCAGCACATAATCACAGGTAACCACCTCCTAACAACAGTCTTTCAAGAATAGGAACCAGCAGAAGCAATAGCCCTAGGCATGAGTCCCCTTAACTTTAGGTAGAAGAATTTATCAGATTCAGATTATAAAACAACTAAGATTAATATATTTAATGAAAAGAAATGACAAGCTTGAAAGTATCAATAATGAAGAAAAATTTTAACTAGTCCATTAAAGAATTTTTATAATTTAAAAAAATGCTAAAAATTATAATTAAAAAATCCACTAAATGTTGGCAGCAAATTATATGTAGCTGAAGAGAAAATTATTGAGAGGTGAATGAGAAGACATTATGCAGGTTTCGGTAGAGGAAAATAAAAAGCGAAAATCAGGCAGATTGTTAATAGCTGGGTAGCACGAAGGGAACGCCTAACCAGTTTACTTGGTGACTGAGGGGCAGGATGGTCGGGAGGAAAAGAGAATGGTACAGGGACCACATTTGAGAAACTAACGGCTTAAAAATTTTCTGTAGCCCATTAAAAATGTCGTATCATATGTTCAAGAATGCCAGCAAACTTAAAGCTAAATTTGAATAAATTGCTGCTACCCAAAATGTGGTTGCTTATACTTCTGCTCTTCCTTCTCTGCTCCTTTTACTGTTTCTCATCATAAATAGTCAATCATCCATTAAGAAAAGCCCTCTGCTCACATCCCCCCAGTGCAGACTAACCTCATTTGCTGCCGCCTGATGATACCTTCCATGTTTTCTGTTTTGATAACTGGTGCATGTCCTTCTCTCATTCAAAAATTCCCTTCCCATCCCAACAAAACAAAAGCTATCTGTAAACTTGAAATTCTAGAGACCAAGAGAGCTCTGAAATGAAAGGGTCTATACTGAGGCATAATAAATGCTACCCAGGAAAAAAAACAACAAAAATCTACATGGGAAAAATTCCCTAAGCAACCAGCAGCACGGCTAGGTAGCAGTTGCAAAACAAACAAACAAAAATTCTGCTGAATATAAGAAAACATGATTTTTAAAATTTGGAAGAATAAAGCATCCATTGCTTATATTGAACCTATTCTGGTTATAGAAAAGGGAGGCAGGACACCGTGAAACAGGCAGTTTTAGGAGGAGTGCTCATCCTTTCTCAACTGGTTGGGGCGGTAAATAGAATGTGATGGAACGTGGATGGTCCTGTCTTGAGGTTTTACGTCAAGGGTTTAAACAAAGTTCAGGAGTGTGGAACCATTTTGGTTTTGGTGTGGCCTGAAGCTATTAGCTATATTGCTTCTCCATTCTTCCGGTCCCCTCTAAGGTGGACTGTAATTAAATGTAGGCATTCCAGGATTTTTTTTTTTTTTATCAAGCAAGCAACATACAATACTTGACATATAAGGAAGGATTCACAGTAGTGACAAACCTTGGCACATATACTGTTTGAAAGCTCTGTCATTGTGCTTTTGCTCTTAATGTATGAGTTGTTTTTTAAACTAAAATCTCAGTATTCAGGTTTAATTGCGGTGTTGGCACTTTGCGATAAGTAAGTGGGGTTTGGGTTGTAGTTTGGGCACTTGATCACTTAGAAGTTTTGTTGTCACTGATGTAGGAGTTCTGAAACTCAAGAAAGGGGTATTTACCTGCTACACAATGGAATTTCCAGGAGAGCAATTTGGTATCCTAGAAAAAACTGGTTTTGTCATCTACAAAGAGGAGATGATTGTAGTGCCTACAAAATACTGTTCCTGGGAATGTTAAACTGGTATATAAAATGTCTTGCATGGTGTCTTGCTCAGTCTATAGCCAATATATATTCTCTGAGTAAGTAGAAACAGGTTGCAGTTGTAACCCTGATTTCTGAGGTCCATTGATATATGTGCAGGATTAGTATGCAAAACAATGGAGATCATAAAATGCAGTGAAAACTGTAGCCCTTCTCACATAAGATAGCTTTAATATTTAAGAATACTTCTCAAGTGGTATTGATGAGCCAGGGGTGAAGGAGATGGGGGAGTACAGCTGATGACATAAGTATGTTCACCCACCCATCTCTGTACTGCTCTTTGGCAGGATCCCTGCATGTAATTGTACATGTTGTTACTTTCCTTGCCCTGGAGGCTGGGACTAGTGGCTCAGCACTAGCCAAATCACACAAAATTGCCTTTTTAAAATTTTGTATGCATAAAGACTGTCATCTCGTGTCTCTCTACTCTTCAACATAACTTGGCCTTATTAATCAGTGAATTACTAACTCCATCCCCTCTTCTTTTGCCCCACGCCAATTTGGTTTGAGCACTTGTCCTTCAAGATGCTTACTTGACAATGGTCAAGACAATTGGAATTTGGACAAAAGAAGAATAGGGGATGGAGTTCGTAATTCACTGATTAATAGGACCAAATTAAGTTCAAAAGCTCTCACAGATGGAAAACACAAACGAATGGAATCATTGGCACACATGAATAATCAGCTCTGAAAGGGGCACAAGAAACCTCTGCACCAGCAGTCCCCCCGGTATAACAGCATGGGGTTGTGGGGAGAAGGGAGGGTCATTTCCCTACCTGATGGAGCAAACCAGGACTGTAGGAGACACTAGGTTCATTACAACCTAGGTAGGGATGAAGGAGTTGAGGACAAAGGCTCCTTTGGGGGCAGATATTGTCTATTTGCTCATGTTTCAAATGGGTCAGAAACAAATTTTGGAGTTCAAAATTTGAAAATAAGAAAAAAATCTTTCTTCCTGTAATTGAATATGTCCTCACATGGCATATAAGATTCTCTAGATGAGACTCTTTAAAATCAAACTCAGTACTTCCTGCCAATTCCCAGACAAGTGGAGTAGAGGGAAGGTCTTCTCACCCAGGAAAGGGGAGGTGTTCCGCTGCTCCAAGCAGGCAGCGTGTAGAGTATTGCTGGGGATGAGTAGGCAGCCACCGCAAGTCTCAGGTCCCTTGGGTTCCTTGGGCCACCTCATTTCATTGTGGCTATGATGTCAGTTGTGTCCAGAAGTTCTATCTGATGCAATAGCCCAGAATCAAATATGCATCTTGCTCTGTGAGGATGCAGGAGGTTCAAGAAACTCTCTCTTTTACAATGCTCCAATATATACTCGTGACTCCAGTCACAAGAAACCTGATGCTTTAACCACATATGTATAAGTAAACATGGTACAGTTTGCTTCAAGCAGTAAAAAGCCAAGCACACTCTTCAAATTTAAACAGCACTCGCAACTAAATTTAAGCTAGCATTTTGGGAAAAGGCTGCAACATTTTGCCCATAACTTCAGGATTCAGAGGCCTCTCTGGTGGTCTAGAAAGTGTCTGTACAAAATGCAGCACTCATTTTAAGTTTCCAGTCTCCACAGCAAAGAGTCTTCCACTCTGTTGCCAATATAGGAGAAAAGGGGGAATGAAAAAGACTATTTACTGAATGGTTAAAATATGCCCAGTACTATGTCAAATATTTTATATGAATTATTTGTGAGGCCCAAAGCATTTATATGAAGATGTCCTCTTATCCTAAGTTCTCAGAGAAATTAAGAGACTTCCCCAAAGTTTAAATGCTTAAAAGGTGACATGATTTAACAAAAGTCTGTCATTTTTATGTGTTCATATGCTTTCCAATAATTTTTCAATAATAAGTTAATAACAGTGATGATATTGTTCTCGAAATATTAACACAAAAAGGGTAACACATATCCAGGAAGATATGTTGTGTGATTGAAAAATTCAGAGAATGTTTAAATTTTTAAAATTTTTATAGTAAATACACATGGCCATTAAGCTTCCTCAAAATCCTCTCACTTGCTTAGAACACATTTATCCCATCATTCTGGCCACTTTCTGAAGCAGTTCTGGAAGTCCTCTTGTAAATCTTTAGTTATGTTGTTGTAATTGCCTCAGTATCCTGAATTGAATCAAAACATTTACTTTCCATGTTCATTTTGACTTCAGGGAAGAGCCAGAATTCGACAGTGCCAGATGTCGTGAATGAAGTGCACGAGAGCACACCAGTGTTGTAATGTGAGTGACCCTGTTGGATGACACTCGGCAGCACCATTGACTATATTTTTGTTCATTTCTTGTAAAGACGTGGACTTCCAGAACTGCTTCAGAAAGTAGCAAAAGTGATGGGATAAGTATGTTGGAATCAAGGAACTGTATTTTGAGGGGGAATTAATGGCAATGTGTCTTTTACTCTAATTAAAAAAAAATTTAATTTAAATATTACCCATATATTCTGATCACTCAATGTACAGCCTTCCTTTGGCCAGATGAAACTAGCCATGGTGGTGATTATTTAGAATTGGATCATTATTCACTTTTTAATTATATTAGGTATTAATGTGTTCTCCATTCGGAGTGTATTTCAACTTAGTGTACTGAATTGATTTGTGTGCTTGAGGATTCAAACTATGTCCTTGAGTTCATGTGAATTGCCTTTCTTCATAAGTATCAGGAAGCATCTCAGCAGTGAGATAGAATTCAAAACTATAGCTATTTTTCCCTATATGTCATTGCATAGTTACAAGCTAATGAACTTTATGATAGTAAACTAGCAAAATGAAAATAACTCTATCTCCCTTTGGACAGCTAATGCCTCAAGGATGTGTTCTTTAGATAATTGAATGCATTTATTTTTATTTTGGTTGCCATAATTTTCAAATTATCTCCTGCTTCTATATAAGAAGATAAATGTGTTTTGTGGTACTAAAGTGCGTTATAGTGTCTATGGATAGCAAGGTACAATTAGATAAAGAAATACACAGCCATTGACCAGGTATCCTGGATTCGATGGCCAATTTCACAGAATATCTAGAATCTGAGGGCTCCCTGAGTTCATCAGCCTATTTTGGAATTGCAGAAAATCCACAGGTCATCTCTGGATGTGCCCTCTGCTACCAGCAGCACCCAGGGCTGGATATGAGAAGAACTAGTAGTTGTGTCACTCATCCCATTGTCATGTTCTGCAGCTATGTTAAATTAGAAAGAGGAAAGCAAAGACCATCCCGATTATCAAAAGACTTTTCCAAAAAAATGCTGTTTTCCATCCTCTTCCCCACTTCTGGCCTGACCATACCAGTGTTTTCAAGAACTAGGAACTAGAATCATGTTTTACAAAAGCACTTAGAATAGCAGGGACATTTTCATCAAGAAAGGTATCAGAAGTACTAGGTTGTTTCTTATCTGATGCATGAAAACTCTCTTGAGTAGCTCCAGCTTCAGAATCACTGTATATGATGGTTTTCCTTTCGTCAGCTTCATTGGCTTGATAGGAGTTAGTAAAGCACATTTCTGGGTTGCCTATGAAGGTATTTCCAGAGACAATGGGCATATGGGACAGCAAACTGATGAGGGAGAACTGGCCTGAATGTGGGTGGCACCACCCACTAGGTTGGGGTAAAGATGGAAGGAAAAAAAAGCAGATGGAGGAAGCTCTCTCTGCTATCACAGCTCTTTCTGCTTCCTCGCTGCCATGCAGTGAGCATGTTTCCTCTGCCAGGCCCTTTTGTCATGACTTTTCTTGCCTGCCACAAGGTAGAAGGAGGAGAGCCAGCTGAAACTTCTGCAACCGTAAGCCAAAATCAATCCTTTCCTTCTTTAACTTGTTTTTCTCAGGTATTTTGTCACAGTAACAGAAAGCTAACACTTGAAGTACTGTGGCTTGTATATGCTAATTGCCTAATCTTAATATCTCTGAATTTCATGTGAGTTGAAAGAATATTGTCAAAGTTAATTATGTGTAGATAAAACCCCCCAAAACCCAAAGAATATTTGAACAGTAATATTTCCTGCTGGCAGAGATGTCAGCAGAAATAGTATTCACCCTCTTATAGTCCTTGCCTTTGTTACTTATTTGGTTAGAAAATTCTCACCTATATTGAGGATATTTTATACCTTCAATTTCTGGCAATTAGTGTTATCCATGTCTCTTTTTGTTTCTTTGTTTGTACTGGGAATTGAACCCAGGACCTTATGCTTGCCAGTGTTTGGTTTTTGAGACAGGGTCTTGCTGTGTAGTGCAGGCTGGCCTTAAACTCACTAGGTAGCCCAGACTGGCCTCGAACTCATGGCAATCCTCCCGCCTCAGCCTCTCAAGTGCGGGAATTACAGGCATGTGCCACCACACCCAGGTTATCCATGTCTTCCTTAATGACATACCACTTTTATTTCTCTATATCCCAATAGGGAGGGCTGCCCAAGTACTTGCTAAGTACTCTTGCCCCCACCTAATCCTTCCTCTAGAATAGCTCTCTTGTTCTTTTCTCCAGATCTGCACCTCCAACAATTGCTCATTAAGAAATGATCCTGGTCCTGGAGTGTGTGTCAGAACTGTAGATGGCTACCCCTTATTGACACATTAGGTGCTGTACTTCATTAAGGAATCCCCCTCTGAGCCAGGCATGGCAGGGCACGCCATAATCCCAGCAGTCTGAGGAAGGGATATTGTAAGTAGGAGTCTAGCCCAGGCAATTTAGCAACTTAGCAAGACCCTGTCTCAAAATTTAAAAAAAAAAAAAAAAATTAAAAAGGGATGGGGATGTGATTCATTGCAAAGATTCTTGGTTCAATCCTCAAAACAGAAAGAAAAAGTCATTCACAGACCCACATTTGATCAGTTTCATTATAAAACCACAGGTGGAGGTACTGTTTTTACCACATCAATGCTTTTCCAACTTGAACATGCATATGGATCACCTAGGGACCTCATTAAACGAAGATTCTGATTCAGAAGGTCTGCAGTAAAACCCAGCATCTTGCGTTTCTAACAAGGCGAACCCCAGGCAGAGCCAGAGCAGCTGGCCCATGGGCTGCATGGTTAAGGATGGGACATCGTATCCCTTAATGTCCTTTATACCTGTGTTTGTGTTTTAAATTCTTGCTTTAGTTTAGTCCTACAAAAAATGAAACAGTCTCTGCTGATAGATTTATACAATTTCTACTGTCATAAAATGACAATTGTGTAACTCATTGCACTTTCCTTTTGGCCTTTGCTGTCAAAACAGTATTGTTCTGATGTTATCACCTCGCTGCTGGTTCCCACAAACATCTGTCGTGCCCAATTGTTTAAATGGGCATTTCCTCTTGCACGTTTTTGTATTAGGTTTGTTTAAATCTCTTTAGCAACATACTTTCAGTCATTCACAATTAACAGTGGAAAACTGTACATGCGTGATGAAGGAGGATTGAAATGGGGCCCAATTCCAGCATTCATGATTTGGTATTCCCTTAGCCACTCATATTCTATTTCTGTGAAAAGACAAGGTAAACAGATCAGACGTAGGTCCGGAGTCAGCAAAACAGCATCGTCTTCAAGTTGGTGTGTGGTGGGATGTCTGGTCTCAGTGCCCCCTGGGACACCATGTGTAAGAGCTTCATTTTATTCCAGGGTCGTGCATAGGGAAGAAAAATTTAGGAGTGTTTTCATATTATCTTTCTTTCTCTGCTTTTAAAGAATATTATTTAATTAGACTAAAACTTAAAAAAGTGTATAAACTACAGAAAAACACTCAAGGGGGGAAATTCCACATGCCAACCAGTTAGACACATACTGTTAGCAATTTGGGGGTTTTCTTCCAGAACTTATTTTCTCTGCCCATGTATGTATTTTTAAAAAAAGCAAAATAATTTATGAGTGGCTTAAGACATATATAATTACCATTTTGTACATCAAAATAGTTGAATATTACCAATTTCAAATTATTTCAATCATATATATCTTTTTTTTTTTTTAATATGCGGGTACCGGGAGTTGAACTCAGGACCTCACGCTTGCCAGGCAGGCACTTATGCCGCTGAGCTATCTCACTGGCCCTAATATATATATCTTAAGACATAACACCATTTTAAATTTAAGTGTCTAATGTAAAATCGGCCTATTCAGTGTTCAGTATGTTTAAAAATGGTAGTGTTCACGTGTCAGTATATATTTTACCAATCCCGTATTGTTGTTCTTTGTTTCTAGTTTTTCATTATTTTAGGTGACGTTCAGTAAACATCCTTATAAAGAACTGCTTGTATTCTCTGTAATAGGAGAATCCTAAGGAAATTGGATTACTGAGTTAAATGTCTTTGATGCAATGGAACATACCAGGAGCTCTGTGTGAGCATGTCTTTCCCTGTATCTCTGCCAGCACACAGTATTGATGTACTTTATTTCTTGTTTGTTTGATAGATGAAAAATGTTATTTAATTATTTGCTTTACATTATTAAGGTGCTCGCTTTTTTCTGTATATTAGCATTTTTAATTTATCACCTGTAAATTGCCTGCGATGTAATCTTCTTTTGTCTATTTTACAAATTTCGTTTTCTCTATAATTTCAAGTTATAAAAATTCTTTTTATTTATAATGTTGGCATTTTCTTGTCACTGATGCTGCAGATATCTCACTGCTTTACTTACATTTTTTTTTTTTTTAATGTGGGTACCGGGGGTTGAACTCAGGACCTCGCGCTTGCCAGGCAGGCACTTAAGCCACTGAGCCATCTCAACGGCCCTTCAGTTACATTTTTGACATTCTTCAAGGTAGTTTTTTTCTTAATCCTGTGACTTAAAATTTCTATATAGCCTTTTTTTTAATTTTAACTCTTTCCAATTGTGGTTTTTGCATCTGTTATCTATAAATTCCTCCTACCTCAAAATTACTTAACATGTTTTCTAGTTTTTTCCCCCTGGTTTCTAGTTAACATTTAACTATGCAATTATCCTAAAATTATTTTAAGATATTAGTTGAGACAGAGATCCAGTTTCCCTTTCCTAAAATAATTAGCTGATTATCTGAACACAATTTATTTAAGAATCCATCCTTTAATTGGTGATTTGAAATGTCACATTTATCTTAGACTCAGTTCTGTTACATACTTGGATCTGCTCCTAGGACTTCAGTTCCATTTCGTTCATCTGTCTCCCTATTCTGGTGCCATTATCACAATTTTAATATACTATTGTTATGGATTTTCAGTGGCTGGGAGTGTGCATCATCCCTTCCCTGGTATTGTTCATCTTTCAGAGTTCTCTTACCTATTCTTTCTCATTTGCTGTTTTTATAATCACTTTGTTCATTTATGCAGAAAATATAATTTCTATTCAGATTCAGTGAGAATATTGTCAAATTTAAAGATTAACTTGGAGAAAATTAAAATATTTGGAATTTTGAAATATTGCATTTAAAAAATGTAACTTTTTAGTTATACAATCTTCTTTTATATCTCTAAGTAAATGTTTAAGTAGCTCCTACACATTTCTAGTTTAGTTCAGTACTTTTCTACTTTGTATTATTATATAAGATTTTTAAAAACCACATTTCTACTTATTTTTACCAACTCCTACACAAGTTATTGTTTTTTGTAACACATTATCTTGCCAAATGCTAGTAAGATTTAATGATTATTTCACTTTCACTTAGAATTATTATTCGGCACATTCTTCCCAATTCTCTTTAGTTAAGATAACTTGATCTTGTCTTTTCTAATAGTTTTTAATATTTTTTTATTTATCTTATGATTCTACCCTATCTCAATGTCTACAATACCCAGAAATTTGTAGTGATAGCATCATTTTTTTTTTTCAGATTTTAGTTGTATTCCCATTATATTTTTGCCTTGAGTAGTGGTGGCAGTAGACTTTAGATGCATTTTTCTTTTCAGGTTAAGATAATGAGTTTTTTTTTCCACAGATTAGCAAGGGATTTTAATTGCAATATATGTTAAATGTTGTCAGTTGAATTTTGGACTCCATTAAGATGCTGTTTCTCTTTTGGTCCATTTATAGATAAATTACTGTAGGTACGTTTCCTAACATTGTGTCATTGTTGCATAGTTGAATAATTGCTCTTTGTTTGTGGTATGTTATTATTTTTAAATGCCATTAAGTTAGGTTCGTTTTTAATTTACTTTGTACTTTTATGTTTTACTGAACAATAGTGTTGATAGTTTAGTGGTGTTTGATTTTGTGATCACAGTTATTTTATCTTGATGAGAATTCCTGAGTTTTCTCTGTCATTAATACCTTTGAGCAGGGTATGGAAAATAAAAATGTTGTATCCAGTTTGATTTTTTCCCCACTTTTCATACATAATTAACTTCTATATTCCTTCTTTTTAGAGCCATCCATTTTGAGGATAGATCTCTATACAATACTCATGAAAAACTGGGGACAGTTATTCCATGTCTCTGTTTTTTCTTTCTCATTTGAACCATGATAGTTTTTCCAACATTCAGAAATCTTTTTCTTTCCTCATCTTTCCCTAGTGAGTCTTATGCTTAGCTACTTAATAGTAGTTTCCCTAGGATATCTGCATTTAAATCTTCTAAAGTCACATTTTTAAAAAACCCCACCAAAGGGCTGGTGATATATCTCAGTGGCATAAGCGCTTGCCTGGCAAGGGCAAGGTCCTAAGTTCGGTTCCCGGTACCCACAAACAAACAAACAAACAAAATCCAACCAAAATGCAAACATTAGCTGTAGTTTTGCTGGGCAGTGGGGAGGCCCATCATCCTCTGCAGGGAGTGTGGATGCAAAAGTAGGGGTAGTAGGGGAGTCAGAGTGCTTTGCCTATCTCAGAGTTTCATTCTTTCTTTGTTGTGATGCCCCGGAATTAAATGAGGCAATGTGCCTGTAACACAGGAGAACACTTTTGGGGGAGATTATGCCCATATATTTTGGTTAGAACATAGATTAACCACCAGTGTGATATATAGCGTGTAGCTAGGATAAAAATTTGTCATTTGTTAATTGCTCTTTTCCTCTAGTCCAGTGATGAAGAACCTTTTAGAGGTTTCAATGATAACAAACAGCCCACTGTGGCATGCTTGTCATAGGTTCACCAACACTGTGTCCCTTCGTGAATTAGAGAATACAGATAAGTGGGTATCTATATGGGATCTGCATATTTATTTCCTAACCCAACAGACATTTTACACATTGTGAATTATGGGTCAGTTTGTCCATCTCTAATTTGGGTGTTCTCTGTATTTTTTCTTTCAAAATTTTCTCAATTTTTATACTGATTTCTATCTTTCCTGAGTCTCCATTACTGGAAGGGGATTCCCCAACTGTTACATTATTTTAATACTTGGAATAAGAAGGTAGACTGAAGAGGAGAAACCATGGAGCTAAGAGCATGTCCTCCTCAGTCCCTCGCTGTCTGCAAGTACACATTATCCTTTGACCTTACTTTGAAGGAACTTGCCCAAATGAGTCAAATAGAAAAGCTTCATACCCAGAATTCATATGAATCTAAAGTTGAGCAGTGTTGCATCTTTCAGACTGAGAAAATGTTTCTTAGAGGAACTCTTGAAACAGTTTGCTGAGACTTGTGTCGGGGAGAGTTATCAGTGCACACATAGATGGGAGGTGATTGTCGCTAGTGAAAGAACACGGATGCCATTGTTAAATGAGGGAAAGCCAATTCTCATGGGTGACTGAGGCAAAACCATTTTTCATGCCTCATGTACTTTAAGACTCGATTCAGTCCTTCTGTAGTATACTGTGAAGTCTGAAAACCTGGGGCTCCAATTTATGTCACAGAGCCAAGATAATGATTGCCATTTTCTATAAGAGAGAAATGAAGTTTACCAAATAAGTGGTGTCTTCCGAGTCAACAAGTTAATATAAAATAGGATGAGGAACTCTGGTCTTCAGACTGCTAGGGTACTACCCTTCCCATTCCACCATTTTAAAATGTTATTTCAAGACTTTGGTATCGAATCTTTGTATGGAAGCTTCTCAGAGGCTGTTTCTGTTTCTGACTCAGATTCAAAAGCCACTATACCTGCTGAAATATTTTCCCCTTCAATTCTTCAGAGGAATTAATCAAAGAAAATCTGATAATGCATCTAGAAAATTGCATGTACACTTCTGTACTCTACTGTACTCTTCTATAGGCAGTTCATTCTTTGACCCCAGTTTTAGCTCAGCTAATATCCTGACACCAGGAGACTAATTGGCCATGTAATTGTTATCCCTGCTAGTAACCGCACAAGCTGTTCTTATTCATGTAATCACCTAATCCTTTTCCAAATTCTTCTTGCTTCAGTTTGCCTCAATAATATCCTGCAGTAGTGGATAATTGCACATTGTGTGGAGAAGGATTTCCTTTGATCTCCTTTAAATTGAGAGTCTGCTAATTTCATTTACTGTCCTAGTCAGCATAGGCAATGGGACCAGGTAGAAAGAAGGAACAACCAAGTAGATGCCCTGCAGCACTTCATTTAGATTCTCCTCTCATATTTCCTAACCCATAGCTGTCCTTTATTTCCCATGCTGAAGAGAACGACTCTTTATCCTGGCTTGGAATTCTCCCTGTTACATATCTCCAGCCATTCTAATGATTTGTGCTGCAATCTGATAGACCCCGAAGTACGGCTTAGGTTGAAAGGAAGAATAAATGGAGATAAGATCATGACTTCAGACCTGTGGAGGGATGTCAGGGGAATGAAGGGTGAGATTTAACTCGAACGGTTTAAGAATTTACACTAGCAACGGTACAAACTTTTGAAAGGTGAGCTTGAACCCAGTAAAATGTGGGGTTATATATTAAAGAGTTATCTAGCTAGGAAATGGTTATCATGGTTATCTGAGAGCAGAACAAACTCCCCTTTATGGATGTGAAGCTGCTAAGCTTTAAATAAGAATACTATCCATAATAGGTTTAACTCTGGGTGACCTGAGTGGACCACTTTACCTCTTCTAGTCTCTCTAATTTCTTTTGTGTAAATAAACATAACTATGTATTTGAGAAACATTGTATAATCATTAATTAACTTGATTTAGCAATTACTCATCTCTATGGGAATTGAGAGCTAAGAGGACAGGATTTGAGATATATTTGGAAAGAAATATCGAAAGTACTTTGTGATCAACTGTTTTAGTAAGTAAGGGATATGTGACAGAATTAATGATTTCACATTTGTCAGGAAAATACCTGACAAAATATATGAAATAATATATGAAAATACCACTTTCCAATATGCTAAATGTTATAATCACATCAAGAAATGAAGTAGGAAGCTCAGGGAGGCAATGGCTGAGCCACATTGCAACCAGAGTAGGCATTACAATAGGGGAAGGGCATTCCAAGGTGAGGATGATAATGTTAATAATGACAATTATTATATATTTAATGTATATTTAGTATATATTTCTATAGGTCAACAGTATGTCAATATTTTGTTTTTCTTAGTGTTCATACTATAATTACAGGCCTCTTTTCTGTGATACTTTATTGGTCCTTAGCATTTGTCAATATTCAGTTTGTATTCAGTCCCATAAATGATTCTGATTTTATTGATATAGCCCAAAAAACTATCTTTCAAAATTGATAGAGAAATAAGATATTTTCAGGATGAGGAGCACCTAAAGAAATTGATGACCACCAAGCCAGTACTCCAAAAATTCTCAAAGATACCCTGGAAACAGACAATGAAGCTAAGGTCTAATACGATGAATGCACCAGGTAGAGCAAGCAGGTAAGTAGCAGGGAAAAGTAGGGAATCAGCAAAAGGAAATGAAGACAATGACAGGAAGAAGGCAATACCTATCATTTGTAATAACAATCAATGTAAATGGTCTCAATTTCCCCATCAAAAGACATAGACTGGCAGAATGGATCAAGAAGCAAAATCTAATGGTATGTTATCTACAAGAAACACATTAACTCAAAAAGCAACTCATAGGTTAAAAATCAAAGGGTGAAAAACAATATTCCATGCAATGGTAAGCTGAAAAAAAGCAGGAGCAGCAATCCTACATTCAGAGAAAGTGGATTTTAAGCCAAAACTGATAAAAAAAAGCAAAGAATATTAATACATACTGGTTAAGGGAGCAATCCAACAGAAAGAGAGAACATATATGTATGTACATGTATATATGTATACGTATATATGAATATTTCTATATATAAATATAAATAAAATTATAGGGGGGACCTCAATACCCAACTATCACAAATAGATCAACTAGACAAAAAAATCAACAAGAACATGTCAGAACTGAACAAATTCTTTGAACAAATACATTTAATAGATACCTACAGTGTTCCACCCAAAAATAGAATATACATTCTTTTCAGCAGCATGTGGAACTTTCTCCAAATTGACTACATATTATCCAGTAACAGAAGCTTAATGTAAAAGAATCAAAATTATGTCATGCATATTATCAGGTCATAGAACAATGAAATTAGAAATCAACAACAAAAGAAAACACAGAAATTATGCAAATGCATGGAAACTAATCAGTACCCTCCTAAATAAACAATGGGTTACAGAAGAAATCAAGGAAGAACTATGCTATTTTCTACAACTAAACAATAGTGTCAGTACAGCATACCAGAACGTATGGAACACAATAAAAGCAGCCTTAAAAGGGAAGTTCGTAGGTGTGAGTACCCAGATCACGAAAACAACCCAGATGAACAACCTAAGGGTGCTAAACAAACAAGAACGGTTCAAACCAAAGCTAGGACAAGGAAGGAAATTATAGAGATCAGAACAGAAGTCAGTGAAATTAAGACAAAAAAAATACGAAGAATTAACAAATCAAAGAGTTTGCTCTTCAAAAGAATAAACAAAATAAACAAACCCTTAGCCAGTCTAACCAAAAAATAGGAGAAAAAAGGGTGTAACCAATGCAATTAGAAATGAAAAAGGTGAAATCACAACAGATACTCTGAAATCAGAGAGATTATTAACAACTACTTCACAAAACTCTACACCAGTAAGTTGGAAAATTCAGAAGTAATGGATAGATTCATAGAGTGGAAATTATTTTAACAAACTAAAACAGCTAATGAGCAAAGTCTGGAATTCCAGATTTGACCCAGGGTCTCCAACAATTTTTCTAAGTTTCCCCCAATGACTTCTAACAATGACAAAGTGGCATAGAGTTAAAACAGGATAGAATAAGCTGTCAATTTGATATAATATTAGAATGCTTCACTTTGGTACTATAGATTTAAAGTAACTTTACAAGATAAAGTTAAATGCTACTTCTGTCAGAGTTTTCCCCCACCCTCAACAGTGAGTAGGGTTGGCAAGCTTATCTGAGATGTTTGAACACTTTCAGAAGAAAAAAATTCATTTTAACGTAGATGGTATTGAAATTTTTGTCTTCAGTTTACTGGTAGGGCAGCTAGTACCTGCAGGGGGGGAAAAGACTTGTCTCTGGCACAGAGTAAGTCAGTGGCTAGCGTGGAGCTAGAACACAGATATCTTAATTTCTAACTCATTATCAGTAATCAGTTTCCTATCTGTCAGTCTTACTGCATATGTCAAATGTAACTGGCCAGTATAGCTGCCAGGACTATTTTATCAAGAAGGTTGACATCAATTTTTAACAGAAGTAAGTGCTACAATTAATTTTTCATGCCTCTAATGTGTACGAGCAACAAATATGGCGGCAGATTGTTTATGCGTCTACCATCATACGTTTACACCATCCCCTTCTGCCTGTCTCTCTCTGGCTGGGCTAATCCTCTGTTAAGACTGCGTTCTATGTATATTTATATGACACTTGTCTTTCTTTGACTTATATTCTAGTTAGTAATTTCATCCTCTCAGAATGGTAGTAGATTGAGTAAAGTCAAATTCATTTTTGCTAAATTGATTATGTGGAATAGTTCGATCTTTACTAGAAAGAATTACTGGGAATATTGAAGTATGCAAGTGGCATAGAACCATAAATATAGAAGCCTCAGTTTTGTGTGTAATTGAGGGACTATTTAAAAATAGTATGCTGGGAGTTGGGATGTGGCTTTATGATAGAGCACTTGGCTAGAACGCAAAAGGTCTTCTGTTTGATCCCTAGCACCACACATATAACACACAAAAAGGCAAATAAATAAATTTAATAAACACTCCTTTTGGATACTACTTACTCGAGGCATACCAATGCTTGTATTTTTTAAAGGGACTGCACACGGAAAGAAAATTTTAGAGAACAGCAGGCTATATTCAAAGCAACTTCTTCCTTCTAATGAAGAAGACTGAGTGCAGAGTAGCACACATTTTGGTTTTCTGTGATTGTTCTTACATTTTGGTATGGCTGCTATAGTGCTGTGCTGAAAAAGATTCTGAGGGGAGAGAAAGGGCAGTGATCTATAAGCAATATCTGACATAGTGTGAGCTGATCTCTTTACTGATTATTTTGGATGAGATTTTCTGCAGGTAACTTCTCAATCCCTTTTGCCAGAATGTGCCTCTGCCGTGGTGAGGGTCTGAACCATAGCAACCAACAATCTCAGGACCACAATCCAAGATCGACATCTTACCTCCAACATTCATGGTGGGAATGACCTCTCTCAGGACTTTAGTGTTCTCTAGTAGCCAGCCAATCAGACTCCAAATATCTCTCCTTATCCTTTCTTATCTCGGAAAAATTCCAAAGATGGTAAAAAGCATGTTCATCTCTCATTCCTCACCACCTATTTTTCTTTTTGGTTGGAGCCTGATGTTCATTCTGGTGGTACATGGAGGAACCAGCCTAGGGAAATTGGGGTAGTGAAATAGGCCTTGGTTATGAACTAGAAGACCTGTGTTCTTGTCGCCCTTCCACTGATTTTGTGGAAGGTGCAGTCATTTCCTAATGAAAAGTGGCAGAGCGGGATCCTGATCATAACTTGACATGACGGAAGGTCAGAGTGGCAGGTGGCACAGGTCTTCCAGCATTAGGATCAACAGACAGACTGGGAAGCCTCCTTACCCTATTTTTGCTACAGTCGTAATAGTCCCATCCTCCCGATTCTGGAGTTGATACAGTGGGAAGACATTTCTGAATCTCAGTGGGGAAAACGGTTCAATTGTAAGAAAGGGAAACATTTGGAAGCCACCATTTGCAGCCTCTCTCTCCCATTCCCCTAATTAAAACATCTGTCTCCTTAGACTCCTCACCCTACATGTTTTGTGCTCAACTAGAGCGATGAATTATTTCATTTTAAATGGCCAGAGGCTGGGAAATATCTCCCTTATGCCATGCTCTCCATGTGCTCAGCCTGCTCAGAGCTCCACAGATCAGATCCTTTGCATTGATTTCAGTGCTGGGGAGGGGAGAGCCTCTGCTCCTCACTGTCCACCTTCATCGTCATTGCGGAAGCCCTTGTTTCTTGCTGCTGCGGTACATACCTAGATATCCCCTCAAAGCCTCGTGCACTCAGAGGATTCTCCACTGCTCAGTTTAAAGCCAACTTGGTGTTAGGAGGTGGGATCTGCTCAGAAGACATGGGTCACTGGCGGTGTGGCCTGGAAGGGTTTATCTCTTCCCCACTCCTGCCTGGACTCTCTCTCACTCCTGGATGCCTTGCCACGAGCAGATCACCCCCACCTGCCCCTCTGTCTTGGAGCCAGCGGAAAAAGGGCTGAAACATCTACAAACTGTGAGCCAAAATAAAACGTTCCTCTTGCAAGTTACAGAGGTTGGGTATTATATCCCACCAACGACTAAGACGCTTACCTCTATACAGTATTAAGAATTAAATAGAAAGGAACTGAGAGCTTATCTGTTCTGATCACTTCAAGAAACTGAGTCTTATAGATGGAAAAGATTTTCTTAAGAAAACATCACACATTAGTGGAAGAGCTTGAACTAGAACCCAGGCCTTTGGATTAGATCTCTCACGTGGTGGATGATCAGTCTCATTCCATAAATAGTTCTAAACATTTGGTTAGGGCCAGTGTTCCTGATGTCTATTGTTACAAGACATCATAATAATAAAGTAATTATCTTATTATGTTCACCAATTTTTTGGTCAGAAATTCAGAAAGGGCATCATCAGGGTATCTGTATGGTTTTCATAATTTCCAGGGCCTCACCTGGGATTGATTGGATGACTGAGGTCCGGAATACCTGAGGCTGCTGAAGCGAGCATAACGTGTTTGGATCCTGAGCTTGGATGGTTGAAGAAAAATAGCAGCTTGGACTCTTTAACAAAGCAACTGTGTGGCCTCTTTACAGTGTGAAAGTTTCAAAGACTTCTTAGGGCTCCATGAGCGAATATTTCTAGTAAACAGGCAGAAACTGCATAGCCTTTTGTGACTTCTTTTGAAACTCACAAAGCATCACTTTTGATGAACTTTATTTGGCAGAGCTTCAAATTTAGGACAAGGAAACAGATTTTACCTCTCAATGAGAGGAGTGTTGAAGGGTTTTTAGCCATTTTGTAGTTTAAAAACTACCACTAAAAGTTATCACTTAAATTAGTGTGTTAGGTTGATGAAACATTAAGACCTTTTCCTCCATAGAGGTGATTTTCTGAAGAAGGAGATGGATCTAAACAAACAGAAAATACTGTATACAAACAAAAGAATATAATTAGATTCTGATAAGAGTACTAAAGGAAATGCATAGAACAATGTGACCAATGTCTGGCTGGATAGAATGATGGAATGGAATGGAATACAATTGAATGTTGCTTCTCTGAGGAAGTAATTTTTATGGTGGCATTTCAGAAAAAGAGTCAGTCAAAGAAAAAGTGCTACAGGTAGAGAGGAAAGTACAAGGTCACTGGGGCAAGAATAAACAAGCAAAATAATGAAAAGAGGTCAGCATGATAATGACAGAACAATGCTAAGGTGACATGAGATGATATAGCAAAAGTAGGTAGCAGGTCATGCTGGACTCTGGGTTCACTCAAGGAATGTGGTTTTTGACTCAGATATGATGGGAAGTCGTTGAGAGCTTTCCAGATATCTCTTTGTCATGGAGTAGAATAGCTTTGGTGGTGGGACATAATTTGGGATGCTATGGTGATGTTTTAGGCAAGAAATATAGGATGCTTAGGCTAGGATGATGCTTAAGGAAAGTGGAAGGAATGCAGAATGTCTTGGAAACAAATAGAACTTAGTCATTATTTTGAAGTGAGAAATAATGGAAAAAAAGCAAAAGATAACTTCTAAAATTTCCACTTGACCAGGTGGGTTGTGTCAAAGTTGTTGCCATCTCTAAGACAGTCTCATCTTCCGTGTTAACTCTAACCAGTTGTTTATACTTCCCCAGTCACTGGGTTTTTGTGCTTGCTTTTGAATGCAAGAAACAAAATTCCTGATTCACTTAAAATCATGATGTTTATGATATCTGTAACGGTTCAAAAGTGGGTTAGACTTAATGATTTTATCATGCACTCAAGTTTTCTTTATGTCTCCATTCTTCCTTTCTCCATATTTATTTCATCTCAATGCTGATTACTTTGTCTGATAGTATTATAGCTAATGATATTAAAGATTGCATAGTTTGTTGCTGACCTCCTGTACAAAAGAGATAAGGCTGACGCACAGACTAAAATAGAGGCAAGTCCCCCACGTGTAGACCAAAGCCTTCCATTTGGACCAAATGAGGTCACCCGTGAACCAGTACAGGCATCCAAAAAGACTGCTGGTTTGGACCTACTGGAATCAATGCCTGAAGTGGGTGATAAAGTCACTTTACATCATATAGGAGAAGTATAACTACCTGACGACAAGAAAAATTCTGTGTAGCTAGATAAAGGTAAAGGGGATGCTGGGTGCTTCATAAACAAACAAACAAGCAACTTTTGAGACATCTAACTCAGCTATATTTGGACTTGGGGAAAAAAGTATTTTCCAAAGAAATGACTCAGCTAAAAGAATTTCAGTTATTGTGGCCGAACAGATATGAATTGTGTTAATTAGCATTTTGCCAAGGATTAATTTCTAGGCAGCATTTGTCTTAATAAGTGGTTGCTCACCTCATTGCCTCCCAAGAACCCCAGTGCAGAGGGAAGTAACGTGTTCAAAGAGAGAAAGCGTGGTCTTCCAAGAACCTTTTCTGCCGGGCATTTACCATATTAAGCAGTGAGTGATGAAACTGATTGTGTACAAATGCCACATTGGATTATGCAATAAAGCGATACTTGGGAATTAAAATGTTTCAAAGAGAAACATTTATATTCTTAGCAGGATACTAAGGTGCCATGAGCATTCCTTTTCAAGACTTTCAGGTCTGAGCACCTGGTAATGTCCTCATTAGAGGATGTATAAGTACATTTTTGCAGCTCACACAATCAACTGGTCTCAGAAGAATCTCTGGTGGGAGGAGGTCATCACCACCTTTTACTTACCTTGTAAGCATGTGCAAGTCCCTAAGGTCATTAAGACACCCTCTGCTTTCCACTGTGTGCTGTACTTCCAGTTATTCTTTTGGGGACAGTATCATTTCTTTGCTTATTGAAGCCATTTCTATAATCAAGGCATTGTGCCAGTGATGAGGAATCACAGCTGTGGAGTCCGACTTCAGCTCGAACTGCATCAAAGTTCCCACGGAGAAGTTAATCACAGTACACAACTCTGGACCCTTATCAGCCCAGAGACCCCGGGAAAGTTATCTACATAATAAGCTAATAATCAGCCTTTATCTTACACCGCTTCCCAGTATATTTACCTTCCCAAATGGGCTACTCCATAAATTCAAAAGTCCCTTTCCTTTGGCTTGTCACTTCTCTACCAGTTTATTGTTCATCTTTAAAGATGCTGTATAAGCCCAAATTTTAACCACTCCTTGTAGTTACTCCATGTGATAAACATATTAATATACATCTCCTGTTTAAAAATGATAAATATTTGAGGCAATAATATACTATTTACCCTGATTGGAACGTTCTACAATGTGTCCATATTTTGAAATGTAACAGGTATCTCATACATAAAATTGTGTCTGTTAATGGATTAAAACTTAAGAAACAATAAAACTACTGTGGACAAAGGCTATGCCACTCCCTTCACCTGAGACTGTTTTCATGTTAGGGTCTTGAAATTAGCATTTTCAATTTTATCCACCTCAGGGAATGTGTACACTAAAATAAAATGATATTTTTCAGTCCTTGGAACATACAAAGTAAAGAAAATAGTAGTTTAGAGCTGTAACAATATGGTAATTTCTGCTTGCTTCTAACTAGCCTTGTGAAGTTTACATTAACCATAAATGATTATCTAACCATTGCTAGATTTAGTAGAGAGATAAAAGAGTGGGAGAGTCCAGATAGGGAAGGAATAAAGTATCTGTCATAAGGTTTCAAATGAATCTGAAAAGAGTGACCTTAGATGCAATGGGACCCTGAGATGCAATGGGAACTGTGTAGTGATTGATTAATGATGTCTGTCATGGGCAAAGGATGAAAGAGTGAGACTTGTATCAGATATTTACCAGACAGAACCTTTAAATAGCAATTAATGTCATTTTCATATCCAAGAGAACCTAACATCATCAAGATCTGTCGATAAAGAAATGAGCCCTGATTAGAAAATAAGGGGGGCCGGTGAGATGGCTCAGCGGCGTAAGCGCCTGCCTTGCAAGCGCGAAGGCCCGAGTTCGACTCCCGGAACCCACATACGAAAAAGGGGCCGGTGATATCGCTCAGCGGCACGGGTGCCTGTTGGCGCACGAGGTCCTGAGGTCGACCCCCCGGTACCCACAAAAAAAAAAAAAAAAAAAAAAAAGAAAATAAGGGAAAATATCTGAGCTATGGAAATCGAGGTCTCTAGAGAAATACAAAATATATGCATGAAAAATGAACAGTTATTCTGGACACTGGAAAAGCTAGTTGGTGGCCTGAATCTCTTAGGAGAAGATCAACATTCACAAATTACTTCAGGGTGAATAAACATGTTGTTAAGTTCTTTTTCTTGCAGTTTTAGGTCCCTAAAGATGCAAAACATGAGTACATTACAAATCTGACTTCCCCAATGTATTCAAGGCACTCAGCCAGCTTTGGGTACAGTGATGGTAATTTACTGAATGTTCTAATTAAATTTATAGTTGATGAATGTATTAAACATAGTAATTGGATTCTGCTTGCATGAAATTCTAGCTGTTAATTGGTTGAAACTTTAAAAAAGAGCAATAGATTTTTTTTTAATTCTGCTACAGAAAAACAAGTTAATATGAACCCTTATGGGAAATGTTTGGAAACACATAGGTTACCGTAAATTTCAACCAAAAAGATTTTCATGGGAGACTATGGAATTGTATCTTGAGTATGAAGTAGATCTTTCATTGATAGATGCACTAGATTTTAGCTCTGGCTACTTAAGAAATATCAGTGTTTTTAGAACATGGATGACCTAGAGGAAACTCCGTTGTAGTAGTAAAGCCTTTCAAAACAATACAGAAAACAGAATGACTGTAGACAAAGCACAGTAAAGCACAGCCATTGTGGTTCACAGAGTGACACAGCGGATGACATAGAGCACTGCCCAGTGGATTGCATTTTGGGGCCTTTTGCAGAATATCTGAAAACCTTTGATCTTATCCCTCTCTTTCATCATGTAAAAAGATGGGCTTAGTGACTTACTCACAGCTATATATTTAGACACAGAATAAGTCAAAGCCTGTACCTAGACATTCTAACTCCTAAATCAATACTCTAAAGTAGAACTCTTGGCCATAGTAAAAATGCGTTTTAGAATTTTCATACTCTACATTGTCTTTATCTTCATATATACAGGTATGTCAACATGTGGCCCATTGTTTTTTTTCACCTTCATTTTTTTTTTTTTTTTTTTTTTTATATGCAGGTACCGGGAGTCAAACTCAGGACCTTGCGCTTGCCAGGCAGGCGCTTATACCACTGAGTGATATCACTGGCCCATCACCCTCATTTTTTAAATTTATAACAAAACATTTTACAAAGGAAGAGCCATTATTTATAGACATTAACTATATTATATATTTTATATGTGGTCCAAGACAATTACTTTTCACTCAGGAAAACAAAAAATGAGGGTAAAAAGCCAGTGGGCCACAGGCTAGACACACCTGACAGATCAGTGAAGTTTCCTTTTCTCTTTAGAACTTGTTTCCTTGACTCAATTTTTTCAGAGTCTAACATTTGAGTAACTGTCTTAATTTCTTGTTGCTGAGACAAAATATCAGACACCCAAGTTAAAGTAGGAAAGATTTATTTCAGCTTACAGTTTGTAAATGTTCCAGTTCATAGTCGGCTGGCTCCACGGCAGAGTGGCACGGCAGAGGGGCATTGCAGGGGAGAAACAGTCCATGGCAGGCAGAAGGCAGAAGCCAGTGGTATAGCAAACAGCGAAGTAGCAAAGCAACAAGTGAGGGCAGCAGCCCTCTTTCTGTCCCTTATATTCTGTCCAGGCTGCCTGCTCTCAGGGCAGGCAGCACTCATAACTGGGGTGGGCTTTGCCATTATCTACACCCAGAACTATGCCAAACCAATCAGTGGACGGATTAGTAGTCACACACCCTAAATCCCAGCGTTGCACACTCTAGATTCAGCCACTCTAGAAAGCTGTACCTCTGATAGTATGAGGCTTTGGGGGGCACATCTAGACACAAGCCATAACAATAATTTACAACTCAAATGAATTCATAATTTTAAGTTCTGAAACTACCGATATTTGATTATTTGCTATATATTGTCAGTGAGCATGTTGTTAGCATAAATCCATGTGTAATAATAACCTAGAGGATATATTCATAGAAATACTTGGTCAAAAAGCAAAAGCAAGCTGGTCCTGGTGGTGCATGTCTGTAGTCACAGCACTCTGGGAGGCAGAAGCAGGAAGATTGCAAGTTTCAGCCCATAATGGGCGACTTAATGAGACTCTGTCCCAAAATAAACAATAAAAAGGGCTTGGGATGTATCTCATTGTAAAACACAGTGGTCCAATCCCCAGTATGAAAGTGGGAGAGAAGGAGGAAGGGAAGGAAGGACAGAGAGAATGAAAGAAAATGTGAAAGATACAACAGTGAAACAAGCTTATATGATGATTGGTCCTACTCAGAATCCCTGATTCCAATACTCTATGAAACATACGAACACAAGGAGGATTTATTGACCACAACCTTGTTAGATTCTTCTGTACTCGTAGTCTTCCTAGATAGTACTTTTTATGAATGTCTCTTCCAAATTAATTTGTGTAGATTTCTTACTGAGCTATATTGTACTATCATGTGTATTCTATCATATTATCAGATATATCCAAAAATATTTAGCAACTGGTATATACCGTATGTCCTGATCAACGGGAATGGTCAGCAATTCCAAAAAAAAAAAAAAAAAATCCCTATGGCCATATCCGCCCCCACTAGCTGAATATGTGCAACACACACCCAAAATGGGGCAGGGTCAGACTCCCACGTGCAGCCTTTTTTCTCCCACTGCCAGCACCCTCCCTTGCTAAGCAACTCTCTTCATCACCCAGTCTCAGTCTGCTCTGCTAGCCATTAATGAAAATAGTTTTCTCACTGAAGATTTGTGGCATAGATGAATGAAGATCTTAGGTCCACAGAGTTTCACTTTGCAAATTCACATCAATTTCCATGTGCTTGTTCAGCAAATGCTTCAGTAATAGCCACAATCAGCCAGAATGTTACCTCCCCAGTAACTTTCTTTTGATCTTCTGTCTTAAGGTCTCTCATTTTCCCTCCCACCTTTTCGTATAGGCAGCCACCAGCAACATTCTCCTTCCTGAGACCTCTTCCCGGACACTTTGTATCCTTATTTTCCTTCGCAGAGTAATTGTACTCTGATGCAGCTTAGCTGTAGCCATCACTTTACACATACTTCCAATATGAGGATGCTTGCGAAAAGTTGCTCGGTGATTACCAAACCACGTCTTCCTTCAGCTGTTAGTCAATCATCTAAGACAATGAAGGAGGAAAAATACTGATTTTTCTGCCAGAATTCAGCAATTTTGAGTTCTAGCAGCATCTATATAGTGAAGTGCATATGAAATATAGTCTGATAATATCTATTGAATAAAAATTATGGGGCTGGTGATATAGCTCAGCAGCATAAGCACCTGTCTGGCAAGCACGAGGTCCTGAGTTCGACTCCCGGTACCCGCATATAAAAAAAAAATTATGGAAATAGTATAATTCAATAGTTTTCCAATTTTCAAGAGATACACTAAGATATATACAGTGTTTGATATATTTTGCTTAATGGAGGGTATTCATTCAACATTCATTCATGAATTGGTATAGCATACCTCTGGGTCCAAGGGGCTGGGGATATGAGGATAGTTAGATAAAGCACTTGCCATCACGTGTGGAAGAGGGACGGGGCAGTGTGACTAGAACTGTGGCAAAGGAATTCACAATATGTGCTGTCACAGCAGGCGGGAGTGGCCCTGCAGGCAAGGGAGGAGGGCTGGGGTCAGCCAGGGCAAACTCCACAGAAGAAAGGATGGCTGGGATGAGTGTGAAAGAATGGGGAGCTACTCCTGTGAAATGAAGGGCAGCAGCATGTTCCAGGCTACAGTGATACATTAGTGTAAATGAAACACCACCCTACAGCTGAAAGAGTGATGCATAACGAGGAAGCGCCGTGACTTCAGAGGTCTTGGTAAAGATTGTATGCAAGACCGGGAGACTGGGAAAACAGCGGTACAAAGGCAAAGCCCAGCTCAGTGTTTTGTTCATGCAACAGGTTGTTTTTCTTTTTTTTTTTTTGCTCTTATTTTATTAAAACTTCAAACTTACAGAAAGTTTGTGAAAATAATAAAAAGTAATATTTTAATTTTGCCCATGCTGCACCAAGGTTTTAGTCTCTGTCTCCCTGTCAGACTCTTTCGCTCTAAATTTGTTTTTCGACCATTTGCAAAGAAATTGGTGACATACTATCCCTTGAAAACCTCGTACACTACGTGCATAATTTTGAGAATAAACACATTCTTTTATATTGAGTGAAAGGCAGAAGTTTAACATCAGTGCAGTGTTATTATTTAACCCATACACTATATTCATATTTTGCCACCGATCTAGTATCTTCTATAGATTTTGGGTTTGCTTTACTCGGTTATATCCACTTCAGGAACACACATTACATACAGTTATGAGGGACCTTTAGTTTGACTTAATTTAGAATACTTTCTCAGTTTTTTCTTTATCTCTAATTTCTTGACATTTTTGGAGACTACAAACTAGTTGTTTTGTCGAATGTCTCTCACTTTGGCTTTGTCTCAAGTTTTCTTCTTATTGGATTCAGATTTTGCAATTTTTGGGGGGTGCTGGAATATTACATATGTGATTGCTCTGGATTATATTGCTCAGGTTTATCCCCTGGAAGCCTGGCCTTCTATGTACAGTAATGGTATTCAACGATGAAGGGCCTATTAGCAATTGGGGCTCAGCGGGAGGTGATTGGGACATCTCTGTCCTCAGGAAAAGATTGATGATGTCTAGAGGAATAGGTTATTTCTCATGGGGTGGATCAGTTCCTTCAAGAGGAGGCTGATAAAAGAGAGGCTGCTCCTTCCCGTCTCCTGCTCGTCTTCCATCTGGTGGTGCCACCTGCTGTACTGTAAAGTGAGAGAGGCCCTCAACAGATACGGTTGCCCAATCTGGACTCCAGAACGGTGAGACAAAATGAACCTTTTTTCTTTATAAAATATCCAACCTCAGGTATTTTGTTACCACAAGAAAAAATTGGACTATAACACTGATACTGTGTCCTTCTCAGAGCAAGTGATCCAGAGGAGCAAGATAAAATCGCATGAAAGATTTTACTCTGATCACTCAGTTAAGCAGGTGGCAGCCAGGGCTGCCCATCATAAAGTTTCAGATTTTGCCCTTGTGATTAATAAGCAATTTGTGGGGTGATGCTTTGAGACTATATCAATATCTGATTTTCCACATAAAACTTTCATTCACTAATTTTAGCATCCTTCAGTGATTTTCCTTTGCATCACTTGTAGTGGGAAATGTTAATATTTTCTTCTCATCTTGTTGATTGTCACCATATGCTAAAGAAGGGCATCCCCTTCTCCTTTATTTGCTTGCTTGTTCAGGTATTATCAGAATGGATCACGAGTTCTTACTTTAGATCTGAGTTGTAATCGGCTTCTGTCATTATTTATTTTGTGGCTCATATTGGCCAATGAGAGCCCTCCAAATTGTCTCCTCTGACCTTTTGACATAAATTTCTCAGTTTCCTTCTGCACTAGATCTTCTGGGTTCGTCATATTTTCCCATCCCCAGCCACAGAATGCAATTGTTTCTAATTCTATTAGTGGATTAGGTCCTTTTTCAGGCCTGGAGTCCAAGCTCTGTGGACTATGAATATTGCTTGACAATACATAAGTCTTTCAAGAGGCACGTGATACGTTCATACTTATTTTCAAGATCGGTGATTTTGCCTCAGAGTGTGGCTGGATTAGAGGAAGAGGGACCAGCAGCTCTCAAAATTTGCTTCACATTAGAATCAGTGGAGAGTTTTGAAATTTCTTTGTGCACAATGAACATTCTCTGAGGGTTGGACAGAGGAATCCAAAAAACAAAACAAAACAAAAAACAGGCAAAATATAAACTGTTCAAATAATTCCAGGATGCATCCAAGTTGCCAGATCTGTGTATATGAAGTCACTTGTGATGTCCAGATGACAATGAAGTCCTTTAAAACAATAGTTGTGGCTTAATGTTGTAATAAGCTTTTGATCGCTGTAACAAAATACCTGAGAAAAATCAATGTGAAGAAGGAAAGTTTTATTTTGGGTCACTTTTCAGAAGTTACAGTCCATAGTCAGTCAGCTCCATTGCTTTAGGCTGGTGGCAAGGCAGAAAGGTCATAGCAGAAGGGCCTGGAGAAGGAAAACTGCTTACCTTATGGCACCAGGAAACAGCAAGACAGCAGAGAGCCAGCGCAAGTGCAGTGTGGTTTCCTCCTTCTTATTTTATTCCCTCCAGGGTCCTGGCTTATCGGATGGTGTTTTCCACATTCAGGGTGGGTCTCCCCCAATAATTTGTTCTTCCACACACCAGTTATCTCTGGAAGCACCCTCGCAGGCACACCCTGAAGTGTGCTTTATTAATTTTCGAGGCATTTCTCAATCTTATCAGTTGACAATGAAAATTAACCATCACACTCAGTGCAAAAATCAATGGACTTAATGACAATTCTGTGGGTTCAGGGCTTGTTTCCACTGCTGATTATCCATGTGGCCTCTGGAATTCCAGGTTCATTCATAAAAACAGATACTTTTATTCATTTCATATACCTCACAGGATTCTCATGGGGATCTAGTAGAATAGGAAATGAAGGGCTATTTCTTCATATGCAAGTACTTTAAATGTCCGGTGTTATTTTATGTATTGTCTAAGTTAATTGAAAATTAGAAAACCTTTCTCACTGTTTGCCAGATGCTGTTTCTCCTCTGCGATGCCTGTCTGCCATGCCACCCTGCCTTGGAGCCAGCCGATTATGGACTGAAACCTCTACAAACTGTGAGCTAATAAACCTTTCTTCCCTTAACTTGTGGGTGCGGGGTATTTTGTCTCAGCAATGTGAAGTAACTAAGGCAGTAGATGTGTCTGCCCATTAAGTTGCATTACCTGTACATCCTGGTTTATATCATATGACACATCATATAAGCAGATTTTTCCTTTTTCCCACCTTTAGAAAAATACAACTACAATAAACTACACGTATTTAGAGCGTATCGTATAATGCTTTTAAAAAAAAGTATTCACCATAAAAGTTCCACAACTCAGTTAACAAACATCCATGACTTAAGATGTTTCCTTGGGCAGTTGTTGAATTTAGTCCATCCTCCTCTACCACTCACCTTCACTCTGTCCAACGCAACTGTTGATCTGCTTTTGTTACTATATTTGTTTGAATTTTCAGTAAGCTTATGTAAATAGAATCTTAGCATAAATACTGTTTTATGGGGTGAAGGATTCTTTCACACAGAAAAATTATTTGAGATCCATCCATGTTGTTGCATGTATCAATAGTCCCCCCCCCTTTTTTTTTTTTTTATGTGGGTACTGGGAGTTGAACTCAGGACCTCACGCTTGCCAGGCAGGCACTTACGCCGCTGAGCCATCTCACCGGCCCAGTCCCCTCTCTTTCAGTGCTGAGTAGCAGTAATTTATTACACAGTTATATACCACAATGTATTTATCCCTTCTTTGTAGAGGAACGGGTGAATTATTTCTTGTATTTGGGCATAACAGAAAAAAATTGTTATGACTATCTGTATGCATATTTGTAGATGAGCATGTTTTCATTTCTCATGGGTGATAGTTAGGAGTGGACTGATTGTACTGTACGTTAGTGTATGTTTAGGATGATGACAAACTGCTTTCCAGTGTGGTTGTACATTGTACAACACAAACCACAGTGTATGAAACTTTCCAGTCCTCCATCATTTTTAATTTTAGTACGTGGTGTGAGAAATGGGTTGAAGTTTGTTATTTTATTTTTTGTGGTTCATTTGCATATGGTTATCAAGTGTTTATAACACCATTTACTGAAAACCTCATCCTTTCTTTATTGAATTACCTTATTCCCTTCTTTGAAAATTTAATTGAAAATGTATGTGTACATCTGTTTCTTAATTCATCGTCAATAGTTATTTTTTAAAGACTGTGTACACGGCAATGATTCAACCTGTGTAGCTATAGAAGGCGCATTTAGAGAGCACTGTGCAACGGGACTCTTGATTGTGATAGCTGCTTCCCAGCCTTGCACGTGCAGCACAGTGTCCCGGGGGGACAAGGCTCCAACTCCAGACTTTCTACTTCAGTTGGTCTGGGCCAGAGCCAAAGTATTTGTATTTCTAACAAGTTTCTAATCAAAAGAAGATGAATGTTCTAAATTTAATTTTGCTTCTTCTCATTTCTGAGTTTTTCTGTGAATACTTAGCAAATGAAACGATAGCTGATAATGTACGTCCTCCGTTAGCAAAAGATGGACCTTGCATGCAGCTAATGGTGCTTGATTTTCATCATTATCCTCAGATGTTTCCAATATAAAAAAACAGTTCATTCCAATCATGATTCAATTTGTTATCCAGTCTGTGGAATGAAAGTTTTCACACTTCATCTGTTAGTGGTGAGGTGTGACATTATTATGATTGTTATTATAAATTCAGTTTAAAATTCATCATTGAAAATAGTTTTTCTGGTAATAATAAGAATATACATTTTGGTAGAATAAAGTATGAACTAAAATATACTTGGCTTTCTTTTTGAGACCCCCACATATAAAAATGCCTACAAATAATCTGCAATTTTTCCACCAATCAACTGCATTTTGGGACTGCAGTTGTCAAAATTTATATTTTTATAAATGCAGAACTAGAGTAACTGAACCAGAATATTTCTTTGTCCAATATATAGTAAAAACTCTTCAATAGGGCCCTGCTTATTTTTTCTCTTTGCTGTTTAAATTTATGTTGATGTTAGAAATATTTGTTTTTCTTAAATTTAGCTTATGTGTCTTTTTTTTTTTTGTGGGTACTGGGGGTCGACCTCAGGACCTCACGCGCCAACAGGCACCCGTGCCGCTGAGCGATATCACCGGCCCCTTTTACGTATGTGGGATCCGGGAGTCGAACTCGGGCCCTCGCGCTTGCAAGGCAGGCGCTTACACCGCTGAGCCATCTCACCGGCCCCTAGCTTATGTGTCTTGAAGTGTTACTTTTTTCTTGCAAATTAATGCTCTAAAGTTTTGCTATGTTATCTTTGTAATCTGTGGGAAATATTTATTCAGATATGAAAACAATCAAGCACAAAGCAAAGCTACTTTTATGAGGTCCTTAGCAAATACTAAAGCAAAGCTAGTAAACTGAAAGACAGTGAAATCTTTCTCTACTAAACAAGTAGCAATGCAGACAAATTGATCAATAAGAGATTGAATGTTATTCTAGATTTAAATGTGAAATTTAGTAGTTGTGCCTTGATCCTGAGTGGTGAGGAAAATTCTTTGAGAAAATTTCTATTTTTAAGTGGAAAAAATTTTATTTGCAGGTAGTATAAAATTAAAATTAGAAGATATCCTAATTTGCTTTATTAATTTATCAAAGAAATCACATCATTGATAAATGCAGGTAAATTATTTGAAAGATTTTGTAAAAAGATTTATGAGAGAAACTAATTTCAAGGTGAAAATGTGTATAAAAATATTTTAGTACAAGAGACCATTTTCAAATTAGATAACTAAAAATCATACGTGATATCTATCAAAATTTTATAACTTGTAAAAAAAAAAAAGGCTTTACTGCATTTCTAAAATTTTGGGTTTATGCTTACCAAAAAAGTTTAAACTTATCAGAAAGCAGCAACTCTGAAGAAGATTATAGGCAATTTTAGGAAAATAATTAGCAAAGTCACACTATTAGGGAAAAAATTCACTCAGAAAAGACACCTGTGACATACTTTGAAAGATAATGGCTAAGCAACTAATTCAAGAACTTTATTAAAGCTTATTTATCATATTTGATTTTTTGTTTAAACTGTCAATACAAAGTTTAAAAATATTTTCTATACTATAGTTTTAGTGTTTTTATCTTTAAGAAATACTCAGTTTTTCAAGGTTATTTCAACATAGAACCCCAGAAATGGTAAAACCAAATTGAGGTTAGTAAGTGCTTTCAATATTAAGTGAATTCTAATTTTTAGAACTACCTCTTATTATCAAAATTGGCATGGTATAAATAATCATGTCATAATCCAGTATGGACAGGAAAGCAGTCTTGCTATGCAGTTCAGGTTGGCTTTGAACTCCTGGTGATCCTCCTGCCTCAGCCTCCCCAGGGCTGGGATTACAGGTATGCACCGTCATGCCTGGCTAGGAAAGCAGTTTTGACTGATCAAAGGGAAAAGGCTTCGGGGCACAGCCAGGAAGGCTCTGTTTTGCAGGTGAGAGTCTACAAGCCCTGCCACCTGCATAAGATCCAGCTGCTCATCTAGAACAAACATGTTGCCATTTACTAATTAAATTTGGACTCCTCTGGGTATGCTTCGGTTTTGAACTAGCTCTAAGTAGACCCTATTGTATTGTTCTCGTTCATTCCCTTCCTCTATTTCAGTTAACATATGCTAATTCTGTCAGAGACTAAGTAGAACAAAAGGAAATTTAAGTTCTCTCTCAAGGTGATTCCTGGAGGGAGCAGTTGTGGGGATTAATTTTGCCTAATGTTGTCTTTAAAAATCGCTTCTGCCTAAAAGGAGATTCTGTGGTAGGTTCCTCATCTGCCAAGAGGATATTCCTGGCCGGGCAAAACTAATCAAACATGTTAAATCTTTTCTTTGATTTATGGTTGAAAGTCATGTAATACAAAAAACACAGATAAACACATTCTTGACATACATACGTGTGCATGTTCAAAACCTGCTTCCCAGTAGCCGACTAAGTTTCTGCTAAGGGTCATTAACATTAGTCCTCTTCTTCCTTCTCAACTGCTTAGTCCAGCGCTTTACAGTTGGTCGATCCCTCTAAATATCTTTTAAAGCACGAAAAGGCACAATTTCATTGGTGGCATTGAAAATGTCTCATGCTTGCTACATAGGCCAGATTATTGGAATTTTTTGCTTTTCAGGTAAGATAGTGATGTCTGTAGTTTTCAATGGCTACTTTTCTTCTATTAGCGTTGATTATGGACTTGTTTGGATTTTTTGTTTTTTGTTTGTTTTGTTGAGATAGCATCTTGCTATGTAGTTCAGGCCAGCCTTAAACTCACTATGTGGCCCAGGCTGGCTTTGAACTCACAGTGATCTTCCTGCCTCAACCTCCTGAGTGCTGGGATTACAGGAGGCTTGTCTGGATTATATTGTGCTTCGGTAAAGAAACTCTTACACAATTTTTACTAATTTATTTTATTATTATTTTTCTTTATCATCAACCGGCATTCCTCTACACACATCCCACAGGCTAGGAACGAAAGAGGTAGATGAACTCTAGAGGTTGCAATGCTGCCCCTACTAGAGTAAGTGTGGTAAAATTTCAAATAATACTCACATCTGTCCTTAAGGTACATTTTATCATACCTCACTCATGACTGGGTTAAGCAGACAGCATGAAAGTCTCTTGAGTAGATTTGGTTGGCCATGGAGATTTAGAGGGAAGAAGTGGTGTTTATTAATTTCTTCCTTTGAAATACAGGGGTCACTTAAATTGTGCTGTTCTAGAAGCTGAAGAAGATGCAAGATATTTATTGTCCGAGTGTGTCAGTCTAGCTGGGTGAGATGCCCCAGCAAAGAAAGCACTTAAGTGACATATTAGGTAGCATATGCTTAAGTGTGCAAAGATTATGCCGGTAGAATTACAAGTGCTCATAGAAAGGTTAATATCTGTGGAAGAGACATCAAAGAAAAGTTTGTAGATATGCAGACGATTGGGATAAATGCTGAAAGACGAATGTGTTCAGAAACAACAGAGATAAGGCATTTAAGGTCACAACTTAATAATTTCAAATTTTATGCGGAGGCAATACTCACCCAACATTGAAGGCCAGTGTGTTCTACTGCGTCCTTGGGACAAAGGGAGTTTCCCATGACTTTAGCAGAGAGGATAAGTTAAAACGTAACACTGCATTTATTGTTACTTCACACTGAAAACTATGTATCTTAGGAACTTCCTCAGAGTTTGTAAACTTCTTGCAAGCAGGCTCCATCTATTTCCCACCCCACCTCCACACCTTCTGCTTTTTCAACATACACAACATACTCAGCAGGGTGCCTCATCTAGGGAATTCAAAGATGTTTGGTAAATATATATCTGGATGAATACTCGAGCGACTTGACTACTACAGAATTTCCATGGGTTCATTGACTTTTACTAGGATTACTATTTACATTGGGAATTTAGGCAGAATGGACCTGGAGTTTCTGGCTTACAGCCATCCACCGAGCTCAAAAAAACCCATTATTTCCACTATTTATTTATTTATTTATTTATTTTGGAACAGAGGTTCCTGGTTTGCTTCCTCCTCTAGATACAATCCATTGGTGGCTGAACCATTTGTTTGGTAAGGCATTGAATGCAGTATACGAAATTGACATCAAAGCAAAGCGACTGTAGACCTCTGAACTCCTAAGATCTCTTGTCATCTCTTTGTGACACAGGGAAACTCTCCTCTGTGACTCATATTCTAATTTTAAAGATCTTGCTGGCTTTATTATTCTCAGGGATTATTTTTCAATGGTTTAGGAGCACATACTTTCTGCTTTAAAAGCATCCCCTTTGTAATTTTTTTATGTCTTGCCCTAGATGTTTATGAGACACTCAGCAGCTGTTCCCATTCTGTGAAAAATGAAGCGAGTAGGTTTGGCAGCTGTCCCCATGTTGCTTTGGGACACGTGGGCCTGCACTACTCTGTATAAATGGAATGTATTAATCATTCCCCATTCAAGTGTTTACATTTTGTTATCTGCTTCAGAGCCTGGAAAAAGGATGAAAAGGAAGTTTGACTTGTGAATAGATGCAGAAAAATGATTAAATTTTAATTTTAATCATTATGCAAAATAACAAAAATAGTCATTTTGATATCCCTGTATTAAAAATTGCATTGTGGATAAAATCTGCTTATGGATTATATTTTAAGTTAGTGTGTAATAAGCTCTGGGCAGAGGATGGGCAGAGTGATGAAGAGGGTGTGAGGTAATATTCAAAAGGCTGTGGACCTATGTGAAGGACCAGAAATATTCCATCTGACTCCAAAACACAGAATAGCACAATATGAGTAGAGTAGAGAAAATTTAGGGAAATATGAATAACTTTCTGAAGGACAGTCCAAGGAAGTCACTTACATGTGTCATTCTGTTTCTCATTGCTTGGGGTAAATGAGAGTATGGCGACACTTACAAATGCTTGATTTGGGCATCTTTCAGTTGAAAGTTAAAAAATCAAGACTCCTCAGTGTATTTAAAACAAAGAGAATTCATGGTTTCTTGTGGCCAGATAGTCACATCACAGGTGGTACCAGGGATCAAATGACATACGTACCCCCACGGTCTTTGCATTTTTCGAGTCTGCTGTCTTGTATGGTAGCTCCATTTGTCAGTTCCATTGTTTGAGGAAAATTCTGATCCCTCATATTGACAAGATGGATTCTGAAAGTTTCAGATTTACATACTAAATGGTCAGTCTGGAGTTTGAAGGAAATGAGAACCTCTCACTGTCATGTCCTTGGGTTGCAATGTCAGGAATGGCTTGGTTTGAAATTCACGTGGCATGATCTTCAATAAAGGTCACAGCAAAAGCAACCAGTTTCAGTCCTTGAATTCAGAGATGTAATTCTGGAAATCAACAGTTTTCAGTAAATTTTTAGCACTGGATCAATATTGCTAATAAAATCTTTTGATAAACCATATATCACAAGAAGTGTGCTGTTCTGGTTAGCTTTAGCCTGACAGATTAAATATTTCCTTTATCTGAATTTATATCCCCCAGTGTGCTTCTTGGAAACCCTAGAAGTCTGAGGAGAACATTCAGGATTCTGTTGATCAAGATAAATCGTAAGATTCCGAGAATTATGGAAACTACGACCATTATGTTTCGTTCTGTCCTTGGTCCAAAAGGATATTAGCCCTGCTTAGTAGGTAATTGTTGATGAGATGAATTCCACTTAGGTGGAGGAAATATCTATGCAACTTTTCATGGCATTTGCATTTTCCAAAACATTTTAATTACCTTTTCATTTGTTTTTCATGATGTTCCTATCAGATACACAGTGCTTTCATTTTTAAAATACTGTATTTTGATGTATTTGTATGGAAAAGGAGGGAGAATAAAATAATGTATCCCTTTTACTCACCAGCCCAGACTGGCAACTTCTTTTTTTTTTTTTTTTTTGTGAGTACCCGGGGTCAAACTCAGGACCTCGCGTGCCAGCAGGCACCCATGCCGCTGAGCAATATCACCGGCCCTATTTTCGTATGTGGGTTCCAGGAGTCGAACTCAGGACCTCGCACTTGCCAGGCAGGCGCTTATGCCGCTGAGCTATCTCACCGGCCCAGACTGTCAACTTTTAATAATACAACATCATATCTTCTCAAGTTTTCTCACACCTCTTTATGAACAAATCCCTGTAATTAATATCTCCTATATTTTGCCCTTATTCTGTTTTCTCTATCCATGACTATCACTAATCGCTACAGTAAGTTTCAGTCTTTATAACTTCTTTAAATGTTTTATTTTCTGCTACATATTTATATATCCATAAAATATATTTTTGTTTGGTGTTTTTATAAGTGACAACACACCACATTATCTGTAAATAATGCTTTTTGGTGCATGCTTTTGAATAGGTACAGTGTATTTTGTCTATCGCAAGGAAGGGAATTATCAGTTTAATCCAAATCATATAATAATTAATATATTTAAGTATTTTTCTTGGTTTTGTTATTGTTTTCAGTGAACACTGACCATTAATCAGCAGACTTGGCAAATATGAAATCACATTGTTAAAAGCTAGATTTAATCTACATCGTACACACACACACACACACACACACACACACAGACAATATAACTCCACAGCAGTATTCCACGCTAGATTATATAAGATCCCAAGGCTTCAAGAACATCACAGAGTTTATTTTGGAAGCCTGCAGTTTGTATTGGATTTTTTTCTGAGAAAGTTCCACATGTATCCTTGCAGTCTCAAAGACATATATAACCCTTACATTTAAGAACCACTGCCTTGAATGTTTTATAAAGTACTTGCATTAAATTGTTTACTTGTGGAATTAGAAACAACATTTCAGCAGATAAGACGGAATCATTTTCAGCCTCTTAGGAAAACCATATTCGTTATTTTTATTCCTTCTTTATCAAAATAGGGAATGAACTTTGTTGAAATAACAGTAACTATAAAAATATGGATCAACCCATTAATTTCACATGCTTTCAAGAATTTAAAAACAAAAGGCCTATCTTTGTGATCAGCATTTTCTGATAAATGTACTGAATCCTCATTAACTGAACTCGGCACGTTTAGAGTTTACTTCGCAACTTCACTGAGAACACAGAAGGGACCACCCATCCCAGCACAAGGACACCGTCTTAGTCACTTTCTTCATCACTGGGACAAAATACCCTATATCCACAACTTAAAGGAGGAGAGGTTTATTTTGGGTTAGCTGGCTCCAAGGTAGGACTGCATAGCAGAGGGATGTGGTGGAGAAAAGGCTGCTCAAAGCATGGCAGATAGGAAACAGAGGGAGTTCAACAGAGGAGCCAGGGAGGCACCTACACCCCCAGTGACCTGTTTTCCTGCCAGATTCCAAATCCTAACATCAAGTCTGTTATATCCCCTCATAATCGAATCACATCCCCAAAGCCCTACCTATGGGCTCATGAGGCTCTTGGGAGGCATCTAGATATAAACTATAATACTCCACTCCTGGTACCCCAAAAGATTCATGTGTATCCCTTTTTGCAAAATGCACTTAGTCCATCTCTGAGAGTTGCCACAGTTCTAACTGTTTCAGCATTGATGAAAAGTCCAAGTCCCAAGTCTCCCTTGAGATTTAAGGCAACCTCTTAGCAGTGAGTCCCTGTATAACATCCAAAAGAAGATTAAACATCGCCTACATATAATGGCACAGAGTAAAGATTTCCATTCTAAAAGGGAGAAGTAGAGAGATTGAAATGAATGAGACCAAAGCAAGACCAAAATCCATCAGGGTTACATTCTATAGTTCTGTGTCCAGCAGCCAGGACAAGCTATGATGCAAAGGGAACTCCAGAGGGCTTGGGTGGCCTTGCCCCTATGGCAGTGCTGGTAGTCATAGCTTTTATGGCTTTTCCTTTAGGCTGACTTTGCTCACTCCTTGTGGGTCTCCTCAGATGTTCCGCATTCCTGGCTTCTTCAACTTCGTGGGGACCCCACTGTACTTTTAGCTTCACTCTCACAGCTTCACACACTGCCCTCTCAGGCGAACACTGTCTGTCTTCCCAGGGTGTGTGAAATCTGAATGGAAGACTTCCTGAGGCCTGTCACCAGCTGGAGAAGTAGCCAGGCCCCCTTTGATCATGACTGCAGAGTCCTCTAACTGCTTGGATGGCTGAGCACTATGAAGCAAATCCAAGGAACCAATTCTCTAGGTAGTCCTTCTCCAGCAGGGTGCCCTGGGGCTCTCTTCTCAAAGCAGACTGTTTCACTTTTTCAGACTAAGAGCATGGTCTTGGTATTTCCTGACATGCCCTCAAGCCATTTTTCCTATTGTCCTGAATCAAAGTGTTTTATTCCTTTTTGCTGCTAATCTTATCAGCAACCACGCTCTTCTCTGCTCCATCTTTGTGGCCACTTTCTCCATGTCAAAACTGAAAACTTTTCAAATAGGCTTTTTTGCTCTTAATTTTCAATATAAACCTGTCTCAAAGCCCCCACAGTTATCCATACCACAGTTCCAACATCGGGTTTTCTTGAAATTTTCTCCACCAGATTTATTAGTTTACTGCCCTTAACCTCAGTCTCCTGTAAAGTCTCAGAACATGAGCAAAATGTGAAAAATTTTTCTGGAGAGCATAACACACATGATCTGAAGTCCATTTGCCAGTAGAGTCCTTGTTCCCATGGGAAACCTAATAAGCTTGGTCTTCACCATATGCATTTCTATCAGATTCTGGTCTTCCGACCTTTGCCCAGAATCTCCCATCAATCTCAGCTTATGGCGTTCTAGGACTTCTCCTGCTGGCATCTCCAAACCTTTCTAAACTCCTCCTGAATATCAGTTCCAAAGGCTGCTGAACCACATGGTCAGGTAGCATCACAGCAATAACCCCTCTTCTCTGGTATCAAAATCTGTCTGAGTCACTTTCCTCATCATTGGGACACAATACCTGAGACCGCCTTTAGGGGGGAGAGGTTTATTTTTGGCTCACAGTTGGTAGGTTTCCATTCGTAGTCTGCTACCTCTGGGGCAGAAGTGGTATGATGGAAAAGCATAACAGAGGAGAACTGTTCATGCCATGGTGGCAAGGAAGCAGAGAGCAAAAGGAAGAGCCAGGAAGGGAGAAAAACTCCTTCTCACTGGACCCCACCTTTACCAGCAAGTAAGATATAAGCTCAGTTATCCAACCACCTTCCAAAAGTCTGATTTATTAATGCATGAGGCTCTTAGGGACATCTAGGTACAAACTATAACAGACATAAGATGAAGAATGCTGCCTGCCTTTCCCAATCTTTTCTGCCTCCATCACTGACCAGGATAGCCTGGATTTTGAGACTGTCACATTGTGTTTTTCTTAGCCCTATCAAATTCTCTCTACTATAGGAATCTCATGTAGGAAAATTAATAATGATACAGATAATAGTAATGACCAGCTTTTATTGACTGCTGGCTTTGAGTCAGACCTTGTGCTTAATGGCGTATTCATTTCCTTATTTGTTCTTTTCTTTCAAGTATCTATTGAACATACACCTTGTGTCAAGCAGGCTTCTAGCTGCTAGGGAGAATTACATGCTCAGTGAAGACACTCTCCTCAATCCCATGGAGCTTGGAGTAGAGAGAATACATACATGATTCTCACACTAATACATTAGAACTTGCAGTTGTGATCAGAGCTACAAAGTACGGTGTGTGCTTTATAAAACATAGATTAAAGGGATTTAACCTGGCTAGGCAGGAAAAGGAATAGGTTTCCTTGAAAAATGGTGGTTGTATAGACGGATGACGGGTCAATAGGAATTAACTAGGTAAAAAGGATAAATTTAGACAGAGAAGCATCATGAATAAATGTCTGATCAGAACAAGAAGGAATGTAACAATTGTAAGAAACTAAATGGCTAGTTATCTTGTTTAGTCTTGATGACAATACTGGGTTTCAGACATTGTCATATTCATTTTACAGTTCCTTTTATACCTACTGTTTCCTCATTGAACTGAAGCTCAGTGAGTTTCAGTCACTTACCTAAGGTCTTACTGTCTGAAAGTAGCAGGACCAAATAAAATATAACTCTGTCTAACCTCAAAGGGTATACTGTTAAGCAATATACTTCTATTTTTCCTTGTTAAGTACATAACCCAGATGATTTCAAAGAATTCTAGCAGTAAAAATCACATAGTATCAGTATTTACTTTGGATAAAGAAAAAGAGAAAAAGCCTATAGATTTAAAAACAACTTATGACCAGTTTTGTTTCATATGTATACTCTACCTAAATAATTTTTAATACTATTATGTCATATTGTCCATAACTATACTAACATATATCTCTAAAAATAGATTCTTTAAGAAAACTACAAATATTAGTAGCATCCCTAGCAGATATAAAGAATAATTTTAAAAGAATTCAATTTTTCACAGTTGACTGAGTTTTCCTCTGTCTACTTGCATTTATTTTTCCACAAATTGTTCAAAATAAAATAAAACTAAGTACTATCAAATGCATTTAATTGCTGTTTCTTTTAAGTTTTTTACTCTATGGTTTCTCTGTCACTTTTTGTATTTATTAAAAAACTTTTTATAGAATATTCTATATTTTGGATTCTGATCATTGTATATCCTCTCATCCATGTTTTCTCTAATGTAGAAATTAAATCCATGTATGCTTTTCTCAAGAATCTTCCTAAATGGTATTGAATAGATTCATCAGAAGATATGTAATAGCCACTCTGTTTTTTATTTATTCTTTGGATTACATTGGAAAATGATTGAATGGAAACTTCTATTCATCTCTTATCCCAAGTTATGGTTTATATAGGAAAGAAAATATGAATTCTTGATTCTTTTCCTTTATTTACCAGATTTAAAACTGATAAATTTAGTTTTATCTGTCTAATGCTGAACAATTCATTTTTCTCAGACATCATTTGGTTTTATTATGAACTTACAAATTTACACCCATTATTTTTGTTTTAGCCCTTTGAAGTTGTCATTTTTATTGAATAATTGCCTGTGTGCCCCTAGTTAAGCTTTTTCAAATTAGTTGCTGCATATTTTTGACATGATACCAGTAGTAATTTACAATTTCTTTGATTTCTGACATGGCAAGATATTGTAGGGTCTTATACATTTTCTATTCTAAACCCGACTTCTTTTAGTTAGAAAATTATATGTAAAGGCCACAATCTAGACATTATGGATATTTATTGCTATTACTTAACAGTATTTGATGTTTTTTCAGTGGACACAGCTTAGAAACAAATATTTAAAAATAATAGCAAAAGAAAACATATACCTTGCCTATAAACTATTCTTTCCAGTTCAAATTTAGGATTATATGGCTTTTACTTTTTTAATAGTATATTTATCCCTGTTTCTCTTAGGCTGAAATTCTTGATGCTTTGTAATGTTCTTTGCTCTACTTTGCCATTTATTTATAATCATATCAGAAGTGCATTGCTAATAGTTTTTCATTAGCAATATGATAACTGAAAGCTGCTGAGACATTTTTACAATTTCCCTTGTCCTTAAGATATAGTCTCAAAAAATCATGTACTGCCAAATTACTGTGCTTCAAAATCACTTGAAATAGTTCTTCTCTGTGTGGCAATGCCACTGGTTTGGTACACGCTTGAATTCATTTATCTACTTTTGTCCTAGATTTGTGAATTAAAGAAAAGAACTATAGTTTCTACAGTTTTATAAGACATCTACCTGGCATATAAATGAGCAAAGAAGTGAGGAAGAGATGGCGCCCTTTCCTGGCAGATAAAGTTTGTCCAAGGGCAGTGAATACAGCAGGGCCGCAGATACAGGCGATGGAAGGTCACCTTTTTGCTTTCAGAGCAAGCACAATTTATGGTCAGTGACATTAGACATGTTTTTCCTGAAGGGCAAGGTAATGCTTGATCAGGATTTTTTTGATTACTCTAAGTAAAAGTTTAGTTTCTAGGTTATGAAAAAGAAAATAAAATGAAAGCAAATACAAAAAGAAAAAAAAAGCCAAATCAACATGAAAAAAATTCATTTTTTTTCTTTTGTACTATTTGTGAATGTAGGTCATAAGACCTTCATAAAGTTTCTTAAAAGTTCTCTTTCAGTCACTCTCCACCCAACCTTAGCCTCCACAATTTAGCCTTTTTGCCCTTTAATTAGCTTTTCGCATCCATAGCAAAAGTAGAGGTTCTGAATTGGACCTTTTACAAATTCTAGTTTAAGAGTTGTTATCTCTAGGGAATGCACACCTGGTGCTTCAATTTCATTGTCTAAAAAATGGACATAATAAAACACCTACTTTGAAAGATTCTATGAAGAGTAAATGAGATGATGCATGGAAGTACTCAGTGCGAGGTCTGTCATGTAATCGAAACCCAGCTAATGATGGCTTTTGCTACAGACGTTCTTTCTGCCTGTATGTTAAAAGGATTAAAATTGGTGCAAATCGGTTTTTTGGTCTTTGTTCTTATTTCTTTGTCATATTCGTCCTTGAGATTTTGTACCCTGTAATTTTTTCATTCAGTTCTACTAGCCAACTAAGCCCTAGCTAAAGATAAATCTCTAAACTTAGTTTTGTTCAAAGAGAAAGTGGGAAAATGTTGGAGCTGTCCTTTAATCCGAGCAAGCATGGTTCTGTGTTTTGAGTTCTGAGCACAGGGCCAGGAATCAGTTCCTCCTTCCTGCTCCCTGGTGGAGCTGTGTGAATTGCAGGGCGAGTGAGGTGGTAGCATGGAAACTACAGTGCATTTGGACCCACTGGCTCAGATGCCAGCAATATCCATGTCGTGTCATGGGTGATGTTGCAAAATTTACTTCCCTTCCCTGTGCCCCACACTAGGTGTAAGATCAAGTCATTCAAAAGATCCAGACTCCCTTCTAGTTTTGGAAGTACGTGTTTCTAAATTTAACCTCCCCGCTCGATGTATTTTGTGTAACTGCTTCTGAAACTTGTATGCTCTTCGTTTCTCTCACCCAATGAAATGATTTCCTTCCTTCTTAAAATGTCACAACTTACGGAATCCGTAGGTCTTCCTTTTCTCCTCTAGGCTGCCAAAAGCCTGGAGTTAATTTTCAAAGAAAAAGTAGTGGCTTTCACTAGTTGGAGTTTTCTGATACTGCAATATCCATCTCTATGTCCCAGTTTTATAAATTTTATTCTTTTGCATTGCTTTAAATTCCAGCAATACTCTTGCTTTAAGCTACCCTAATTTTATTACTGTTGTTACTGTGAAACTCTTTATGAGTTACAAATTTTATTTCTGCTTCAATTTTTCATAATAATTTTGGGGGAAATAATTCCTCCCCTCCCCATTATGCTATGAGGAAAAAGGAAGAAATAGGCATAAAAATTTAAGGGATAATATATTTAGGTAAAGCTTTTAGTTGTTAGTATCAAAAGAGTTAAACATAACTCTAAGGAGGCAATGATTAATAATTATCTGACTATGAGATAAAACATCTAAAACTGAACGTTTTGCTGTTGTCCATAGATTCTGGTTTTGTCACTGCTGTCCTCTGAGTGGTCATCAGCACGTTCTGCCTCTCAGATGAACAAGTTACTTCCCTTTGTCACACAGAGTTCAGAACATCATTCTTACAGGGTTTTGGTAACTGGGACATAAGAGAAGTGAATGTGAGCCTCGTTTTGGATGAAACAAGAAGGCATGGGAGGGCGATCTCTCAGTGTTGTTTCCTCATCTTGATTCTACTTGATCCATTCTGTTAGTGATTTGGTGAAACACTGTCACATGACACCAAGGAAAGAGCTAAGATTAAGGGCCTGAGGTAACGCAGACCTCGATTAACACCTCAGCTTCTCTACTCACTAGCTATGTAATTTGAAGTTATGTGAAGATAGGCTTCAACTCATGACAAGGAGAAACTTTCCAGAAAAAGAAATTTGTGTTCTTGATCTGAATGCTGTCTAGAACCAAAAAGGAAATTGTGAAGATCCAAAGCTGGGTGTACTTAAACCTGACCGCTACGCTCTGGTTTGAATTTGAGTATTATCTGCCATTGTGATAACGACAGTAGACAATTGTTGATGGATGGCAGTGATAACAATAATGATCCTATTCCGCTGCAGCTCCTGAATTCACGTGTGAGGACTGTACTCTCTTCTGGCGCTGCTTTGAGAGTGTTTGAGAGAAAGGTTGATGCTGATGTCCGGTAAGGAGGGAGACATAAGAGCAGGCAGGAGAGGCATTTGGTAGTCATTTCCTTTGAAGAGAGAATAAAGAAAATGGGCTATTTAGTCAGAGAAGACCAGGGGAGTTTTGAAAACATATCTTATTTGTCAGGCACTTATAAGCAGTACACATTTTGTTAAGTTCCAGATAGTATAAGCATAAAAACTACTCAAAAAGTAAAAACCTGACTTCAATCCAATAAAAGAAAATAATCACAGAGCACATTGGTATTAGATCGTCTTGGCCACTTACTGTGTTACCATACTCAAGTTACCTCATGGACCTGGGACTCAGTGGACCTGGGACAATCTAGGAAGTGGAATAGCATTAGATTCTCCTTATAAGAATGAAAATGAGTTAATACATGCAAATAATGGCTGGCACGTGATATGTGTTTAATAATTGCTACTGATAGTAGTTGTCCTTGTTAATATTAGTAGTTAAGTCTATTAAGAAAGTTGGGTATTTCAAGGCCAGTGCAGGTAATTGTTATTGAGTGTTGTCAGAAAATGAGGAACAAAGGTTTAGGAGAGGATCTGAATGTGAGTTCAGGGGTGATTTTTAGAGCTCGTGATCCTATGGTTCTGGAAATGCCTCTCTGGACTGTTCTGTAGTTACCTGTGGTACATTCTCACTGATGCCCACCTTTCTCCTGGCCTCTTCTGTCCCAGAACCCCATCCCATGCTCTGGGTTGAGATATCATGGACCAGATTGAGCAGTCCTCCCACCATGTAGTTATCTAAACTTATTTAAGCAGTAACTTGCCTAACTTGACATAAGCGCCTTAATTCTGTGCATCAGTGGTTGATCCTAGGAGCTTTGGTTATAATCTCCTTGGTATCGTGGTCTCTGACTCTTGTGTAGCAGATCCTGAATACATGGCAGATGATTAAAGATGATTAAAGAAATAAGCAAAGGTTTGAATTCCATATGTGGGACGATCTCATTAATCATTACATTTAATAGGCCATTCAGTGTCTGAACATTTACCTTCGCTGTCTCTGCTAGGGGGCTATTTAGCCTCTGCTTGATCACTTCCCGCCACTGGGAATCCATTACTTCTTTAATCATCATATTTTGCTTGAAATAAGTCTACCAGCAAGGATTTGCAAAGTTTCAACATGCATTGAACTTACTGTCCCTTCCTGTTGTAATTCTGTTTTAGCAGGTAACTTCTGGAAACACTCTCTTCAAATAAAAGGAATTATGTTTTGAGGGCAGAATTTCAGGTCTAGGCCTGGCAGAAAAAAATATACTACGTTCACACATTAAAAATTCTATTGTTATATAGTTGTATAGGATAACAGATGGTTGCAGGATTTCCATGCTCATTATTAAGATATAACTTTTGCACATCAGTAGGTATGTAAGAGATGAGGTATAAATTATGTTAGAAATGAATATGTAGTAGTCATGGTACTACTTTTTTGAATACAAAAAAAGTTGTGTAAAAATACATTTCTTTTAGTTTTAAGGAAAGCTCTAGAACTGAATTATATTTTTTAAGTTCAACAGCTTTTTTAAGTTAAACTTAGAGAACCATGAGAGTCAATTTATTTGAATCAAACGTTAAAAAGGATATTATTCTAAGCTGCAATTAAGACTTAAATGTCATCATCTGATTTCTCCCTGGAAAGCATTTGTTTGCCATCCTAGGACGGAACTGTTAAATTGGCCACATCTGGAGATAAACTAAAGACAATGCTATATCAAACCTCATTTTCAGCAGGCACATCTGCTTCTTGGGAAAAATAAAAAAGACAGCCAAAGAGAAATCAAAGAAGCACAACACATATATGGGGGAAGATCATAAACTGGTAACTGTGGAGTGCTCTTAGATTAATTTGCATCCCACTTAGCATTGTGTTCCTGATGTATATTACACGATGTTTCATAGTATTATGGCATATTGACTGGGGAGAGAGTTCTAGGGAAAGAAATATCATCTCAGGCCAAAGCTTAGGGTACTTTTGTGAACATGTGATGAGGCTATCATAAGCCTGTTCCTCTGACAGCTGGCACTGCCACTTATACGTGGATTGAGGAGCATATGGTCTTACCATAGGGCAATTAGATTTTCTTACTCAAGTATTAGGCATTAGGATTGAGGTATAACTCAGTCTGATGTTTGCTTAAATGGAAGAAATTTAAATTTGAGGGATTTAGGGAAGCTATGTTTGGTCAAGAGCTCAGGGATAAAAGAATGAGTTCAAGATGGCACAAGATCATTACCCCCACAGTCCTATGTGGCTTTCCACACTCTGATTCTACACTTTGGGCTCTTCTTGGCTTTAGTGAGATGGCCCAGCATCTCTTTAACACATTGTCTTTACTTTGTTGAAGTACTTAAATTTAGTTTCTATCAGTTAGAAGCGAAAGGTGAGCGACTGAAAAGGTTTTAAAAACGGATGCCATTATCTTGCTTTCTTAGCTGTTAATGATAAAGTTTTCCAGAAAGTTCAGGTAAGGATATCCTTTTTCAGTACTTCTACACTGGATGGTAAGGATGCACAGAGAAAATACGTTACAGTGCTATTATGTTTTCTTCATTCATTGCTGCCTTCTACCTCAATACCTTGTTCACACCAAGCTTCTCTAGAGAAAGCAAAACTCAGTGGAACTGGATGACCAAGTCTCTTGAACAGAAAAACACTTCTGGAAGACCACTGCATTTCCAGTGACCTCCTTTCAGTCTTGGCTGAAATGGCCATTTCTCTTAGTAAATGGCTGCCTGTACTACTTTTAAAACAGTAGCAGCAATTTCTCTCTTAATTAGATGGCAACTTCTTAGCCTATGAAGGGTAAGTTACATTCATTTCATGTTATTAGTGAAATTAATAATTCATTGATTAATTTTCTATCCCTTCCTAGAATAAGAAAAGAGATAAGAATGAGATTCCAAGAGTCAAGAAAGCCTGAGGAGATTAAATTTATCATAAAGTTTCCTAGCAGTACCACAAAGCTACAGAAACTCAAGTAAACCAGTGGATGAGGGCGAGCATGTACGTTTCTTAGAGACTACTCTCCCTCACTTCGTAACAGGTTGTTCTTTTCATTGGCCACGTTCCCTGCTTGGCCAGCATCAGCTTGAGCTGAGATCTTTGTCTTAGTCACTTTTCATCACTGGGACATGATACCTGACTCCCACAGCTTACAGGAAGATAGGTTTATTTTGGCCATAGGCTTCAGTCCATGGTTGGCCATCTCCAAGGAAGAAGAACCAGGATGGCAGAGGGGTGTGGTGGTAGGCCTGGGGTCAAGGGAAGCTGCTCATCCCATGGCAGTCAGGAAGTAGAGAGCAGGGAGGAGGAAGGGACAAGGACACACCCTTCTGCATCACATCCCCAGTGACCCATGCCTTCTGAGCGGGCCCCACCTCCTAACAGCACACACGGCTACTGAACCCATGAGTGGATGATCCATTGATGAGCACAGTGCTATCGTGATCTGATCGCCTTCTAAACACATGAAAATGTGGGGGGACATTTTAGATCTAAATCCTAACAGTCATATTTCCATTATTGAAATTGTGTATGGAAGGTGTGCACTTAAATCCCCCTGCCCACACACACAAACACACACCAACACATACACACATACACACACATACATGCACACATCTGTGACTATTCTTACCTACTTGCTTGCAGATTACAATTTCAGCCATTATTCCTGGAATAACATAAAGTTGACTATTAATTTAGGGAAGTAAAATCTAGGCTGGTACGTTTTATCTTCACTGCAGTTAGAAAGTTGTTCTTTGAAGATGGCTTGAATTCGAAAATGTGTCCAGCGTTCAGTAAGCAGTAGATGACGATACCATTAAGCTGGAACCCAGGCTTCAGGTTTCTGGCCCTACATGTGAGGATCTAGAGGTCTTCACTTCATTCTATAGCAGGTAGAAAGATACACTGAAAAATCTGTAACTCTTCTTAGCTCTATAAGAGAAGTAAGGTCATTAGGACATACTGCTGCCCCAACAAGTGGAGAGGCAGAGAATCACAAATTATCAGTGAACAGGCTTCTCCAGGAGCCAGCACTGCGTAGGTAAACCTCCACTCTAATTGATGAATTCCTGGGGAATCAGTGTGGACCAGTCTCAAGTCTGACTTAAAAAGTCTAGGGGTACCCCGTCAGGGGTTTGGGCATATTTTTGTGAGGTTTACTGTCAGGAGTTCTACCAAGTCTTCAGAATGAATATGGAAAGAAAATCTCTCTGCTTTCAGAGTAGCAGAAACTGAGGAATATAACCATTTTGAAAACTACCAGAGCATGCTGATGTGTGTGTGTGTGTTGCTGGAGACTGAACCCAGGGCCTTTTGCATGCTAGCCAAGTCCTTTACCACTGAGCTACATCCCCAGCCCTTTCTGTTTTATTTTGACACGGAGGCTTGCTAAATTGCCCAGGCTAACCTTGGAATTCTGACCCTCCTACCTCAGCTTCCCAAGTGGCTGGGATTATAGGTGTGTACGTCCTCCAGCCTATCCCATTCCTTTTAATAAGGCCTGAAATCCAAAGAAACAATCTTTCTAGAACTTAGCCTTTTAGAGTTTTACCATAGCCCAACCTATCCTAGGCACAACACTGGTGTTTGGCACATGACAATCAGAAGTATTTGCTGATTATGTAATTTATTCATTGAGAAATTACTACTGAATGTAAACCTGGTACCACATTGACCATGGAGGAGTCACTCAACAGATCTTCTCACACATTATGCACTGTTAGCAAATTTCTAAGTTAATAGTAACAAAAAAGAGCTTGTGCTGAGTGCTAGTGCCAGACATCAAGGATCTATGAATTTATCAGACTTTGTTCTATAGGAGTTAATGATCAGGGGTGGAGGAATTGAGGACCAAGTAGGCAATTCTGCCCCAGGAGGGGATGGTTGGTAAAGGAGAGCTTTTTCACATGAACAACGGAGAAGGTCAACTTAAGGAAAGTATTTTTTTCTATTTTAACTGATACACAAATACGTAAAAGTTGTACATATTGATGAGGAAGCATATAATGGTAGATACATATATACGCTGAATAATTTTTAAATGAGGTTAAGCATACTTGTTTACTAAAATATGTATTATTTCTTGTGATGAAACCTTTGAAAATCCTTGATATACCTTTTGAAATGGATTGCACATAACTGTTATCTTTAGTGACCACAGCACACAACAGAACCCTGGAGTTTCTTATCCCTATATAACTGTAACAGTACCCATTAATCAACCTTTCCCCATTTCTTTTTTTTTTTTTTTCGGTACCAGGAATCGAACTCACGACCTCACACTTGCCAGGCAGGCACTGTGCTGCTAAGCTATATCCCCAGCCCTTCCTTTCCCCACTTCCCAACCTCTCCCATTGTCCTGGCCTATAGTAACCATCATTCTGCTTTCAACCTGTGTGAGGTTAACTTTTTCAGGTTCTACAAATTAGTGAGACCAAACAGTACTTGTTTTTCTGTGCTTACATCGCTTAGCATAATGACCTCCAGTTCCTTCCATATTGCTACAAATGTCAAGATTTCACTCTTCACGGCTGAGTAGTGTTCCACTGTAGTGATGAATGACACTTTGTTTATAAATTCATCTTCTGATGGGCACTTAGACTGTTTGCTTCTCACTCTTGTGAATAGTGAATGAACGTGGGAGAGCACATGCCTCTTGGATGTACTTATTTCATTCCCTTTGGATGTATACCTACTGGTGGGATTGCTGAATCATATAGTAGCTGTATTGTTAATTTTTTAAACAAATCTTCTTACCATTTTCCAAAATGTCTGTACTAATTTACCATGGAGGGTATTCTAAAGACTCAAAGAAGAAAGACAGGGATTTAAGCGCAAGATGGCAGCATGAAAATGCTGCAGTGAAAGTGTGGAAAATGTTCAGTGTGTCTTTGGTCCAGAGTTCACATTCCAAGCAGTGTGAGTGAGGAAGGCCAGAGGAGGCACACAGGGTCAGCATCAAGTGTCTTCTAAACACATAAGGACTTTGAAACTCATGTATTCCTTGACAGTTTGTGGCCACATGCTATCTAATAGACTCCACAAAGGAATGCTGGCCACGTTTATAGCGAATATACCACTTAGCTGCTAGTATTCTGCTCAGATGTGGCGGGAGGCAGTTACTCTCTTTACTTTCTCTTCCTGAGCTCCCAATTTGTCACACGGATACATACAATCTGATGTCAACGTTAGTGGTGATGATCTCTAAGGGGAGCATTCCTGTGTGCCTATATTTCAGGACAATTTGCACAGAAGACATTTTCCCTTTTTCTTTTGAAGCCCCATCAACTCCCACAATTCCTCATCCTGCTGCCGCTGGTGCTCATGTGGTCTGTGAGACCTGCTGTCTTCCATGACTGGTCCACCCAGCATTCTCTGCTGCCTTTGTACCTAAAGCATTTTTCCTGTCTTGCTCCATCTTTCACCTCTGATTAACCACACTCCCAAGTAAATAAACAAAAATCAAAAGAAAAAAATACAAAAAATACCTTACTTATCTAAAAAGCCAGTACTTTTAAAAAAATTAATTGTTTACTGGTACATTTTAGGTATACATAATGGTCACATTCATCATAGGGAATTTATACCTGTACATAATATATCTTGATTCTTTTTTTCCCATTCTCCCACCATTCCTTCAACCCCTCTTCCCTTCCTTATTTACAAAACCTTTAAAAAAATGAGAAAAGAAGGAAAAAAGGAAACAAAGCTTTTGTAAAAACCAATACCTTTATTCCTTTAAATTTTCTTATAAATGCTCTGAAAAACCTGTAGTAGCTTTTCCTTTTGTATGTTTTATAATCATGTTCATAGGATTCTGTGAATAAGCACCTATGTAGTTGGCAAACTCAAAGAGAAGATGGAGAAAGGAGGTAGGGAAGCATAAATAAGGTATTTTATAATTTACAAACATGTAAGTGCTAAAACCTCATTTTAAAAACAAACGTCATTTTTATATATTATATATTGTCTATTAGATAGTTTTGCAAGAACTTCTCCTTCAAAACAAGAAAGAGGCAATGGTTATAGCTGCAGAGATCCAAAGGGCACAAGTTAGATGCTGAACACTTGGGAAAATGGGATGGGAAAACACTTTTACAAGCAAATATTCTTGTGTGCTTGAGGAAGGTATGAGGGGGAAAGAAGGTAGAGCTGCCCTTCTTTTTGAGAGAACCAGAAATAAATGAAGAGTCCACATTAGATCATTTGGCCCCAAGCATGGGTATCATGATTAGAAAGATCTTGATGTCATGCATGTAGATAGATGTTAAAGATAATCAGAGATAGCACTGTTCTCCTTTTTAACATTTCAAAAGAACTGGTCACATTCAGACTCAACAAACATTTATTATGACAAACTCTGCGCAAGGCACAGCACAAAACGTTTTCATAAATATTTTTGTACCAATCTTGTGAAGTAATTGGTCAGCTGATCTTCCTATTCTCTCTTTCATTTCTCTGTAACATCTATTGGAGCTGTTAGGTACCAAGCCTTGAATCCCTGATTAAAAAAAATTACTGGCTTTGAGGAATTTCAGATGTATTAGGAGGGATAGGTCATGGCCGTGGTGTTGGAGTACTTCCTGCATGTTTACAATAATAAATCCTCATATTTCAGAGAGCCTAAACCACATTAGAAGTCACATTTAATCAGTTGTCCTAGAATGTTTTGTTTCCTTCTGTTTTTCCAACTTCCACCAATTTTGATTCTCATCCTAAGATATCTTTAAAAACTGGCGTGCTCAGGGTGTTTTAACGCATGCCTGTGTCTTCCTGTTTGCTATTCCTAAAGCAGTTAATGTAAGGTAGTGTGGCAGTGACTCGTTCCCTAACCACACTGTGGTCCTCCAGCTTTCTGAACTTTCAAGTATTAAAGACCAAGTTTTGGAGGATGTGACCTTTGAGCCTGATATGTCAACATCATTGGATTAAGAAACACCTAAGAAGATTAGTAAAGCACACTCCTGGGTGAGTCTGGGTCGTGGAGGTGTGGCCATGTGTTCCCTGGCCCTTCTTCTCTGGCCCTTTTCCTCTGCCTTTCTTTCTAGCCACCATGAAAGCAGTTTTGCTCTGTCACACTCTTCCACCATGATGTTTCCAACTTGGAGCTGGCAGACCATGTACTGAATCTTCTGAAACCGTGAGCTAAATTAAAGCTTCCTCCTTTAAGTTGTTGGTGTTGGGTATTGTGTCTCAGTGACAGGAAAGCTGACTAATATAAGGGAGTTTGTGTACCCGTGACTCTGGCTTTTAATTTTCATGAAAGCTGTCTGACAGTGCAGAGACAATCAGAAAATGCAAGTGCTGTTGTTTGAGCATGACTGCTGTCCCTCCGAGGCCCATGGTGATTAATGGTTTAATCCCCAGGACTGTGCTGTTAGGAGATAGTGGAACCTTTGAGAGATGGAGCCTGGTGGGATTCCTGTAGGTCAGGGGGGACATGTAGTTTGTGGGTGACCTCTTGGTAGCTCTTGTGTGACACCTTCAATTTTCACAGGAGGATCACTATTAAAGGAGCAAGCCTGATCTCATCAGTTCTCCTTCTCTCTGCTTTAGATTTGATATGTGACCATTTGTTCTGACACAAGTTCCTGCCATGGCTATCCATTCTGGAAGGTGATACAAACACAGAGTGGCCTTTGCCAAGCCTGCGCTATGCTATTTGGACTTCCAGCCTCCAAAAGTCTGAGCTAAATAGAACTTTGCTCTTTATAAATTAGCTGCCTTGGGTATTTTTGTTGTAATGGGAAGCTGACTTTGTGCTTTGCTTATTACTTCTATGCCAGGGATCCATTTTTCCTCTACGTTTTCCAAATATTATTATTTCCTAGTGCTTGTCATTTTTTCTACAATTTACCATTTGTTCTTAATTAGCTCAGTTGGGTTAGTGCTATGAACCATCATTTAAATGTTAGTGTCAAAATGACATCACAGCAAAACTAAGCCAAATTTGTGATGCCTAAGAAGCAGACATTTGTAAACAAACAAATAAATAAACAGCAGTGAATTTCAGAGACACCAGCAAACAGCAGTAATGATACCACATCCCTATCCCAGAGCATCAACCACTTCTATTCTTAGAGGCAAGAAAAAATCAAAAGGAAAATAAAAGCTAGTGTACCAGGTTAGGAGTAAGAAGAGAGAAAACAGTGAAGGGAAAAGTGAGGAGGAAGACAGGTCTTCAGATAGGGCGTGGCAAAGCTGGCTGGGAAAATAAACTGGACCTGTCAAGTATAAGATCCCAGGACAGCGCCAAATAACTGCCAGGATCCCATCTGTAGAATTTCTCATGGACTTCTTTAAGATGTGTATGGCAGGGCCGGTGAGACGGCTCAGCGGCTTAAGCGCCTGCCTTGCAAGCGCGAAGGCCCGAGTTCGACTCCCGGAACCCACATACGAAAAAGGGGCCGGTGATATCGCTCAGCGGCACGGGTGCCTGTTGGCGCGTGAGGTCCTGAGGTCGTCCCCCCGGTACCCACAAAAAAAAAAAAAAAAGATGTGTATGGCATAAAACAGACCAGTTGCCACAAATAGTCTGCTATCGTGACTCCTCGCGGTACCCCACTGTGTTTTCTAGATGCGGAGTGCACTTTTATTTTTGCTTTTATCCTTTCCTCTCTTTTTTTGGCTCAAGTTTGCTCTGCAGAGCTAGTTTTTCCCTTACCCCTTCACCCTTTACTTTTCTAATAAACACTGTTTTTGGCTTGTCTCATGACCTGAAATACTTTTAACTGGTGCGCCATTTGTAAAGGAACTGCCCAAACAGAGTAACTTTCACTGATGTTCTGGTCTGCTGGTCCTGGGAGGGAGGAGCTCTTTTTGCAGATTTCCTGGGTACTGACAAATATTTCTTGGATCAAAAACCATTTCCTCAGAATATTCATTTTTCTATTACTTGGTGACCTCGCTTTTAACATCACCAATGAGCTTCAGACTGACGCAGGGAAACCTACATTCCTGGTTTATAGGAGGTGACTAAAACAAGTGTCCTAGGTCAGTAATGGGCACTCGAGTTTCTTTTCTTCCACTTGTACATAAGAGTTACAGTATTCCATGAGGGTAATTGTATTAGCTATGTACTCTTTGGGTGATTTAGAGAATTTTCAAGGGTAAGTTTTTCTACATGAGTTTTACATTACTCCTGACTGAGATCCAAACCTGCGAAGTATAGTTCCACTAGGGACCCTTGCACATTTCCAACCCTGCCTTTACTCTCACTTCTCTAGGTGGGTTGTACCCTTCCTCCACTCAACTCAAATGCTAGTTGGTCTTTAAGGCCTAAATGAAGGCCCCCCTTTTCAAGAAAGCATTTTGGGACCCTGAGCTCAAAATATAATTTTTCTTCTGTTGTTCCCCTGGCATCTGTATAGACATCTACATTAGAGACCTCTATCATTCCACCTGGTCTCAGCCCAGGGTAGATGTAGTAACAGGTATACTTGGCTTTCCCACTGGACTAGGAATCTCCTTGATTCCTGAGGAATTGCGATCCTCTTCACTTTCCTCCAATGCCTGGTAGTGGGCTGTGCCTGTTGATTCATTCAGTTCAGGAAATAAACAGATATGCACTTAGAAATAAGGAAATATTTTAGCTTTTGTAAACTCAAGCATTTTCTATTTAAATACTCTGTCAGGATTAGCCCAAATATTCTGATTAATTAATTTTCATGTGCAAAAGTACTTTCTTCACTGGGTTAATCTTGAGATTCTTTCTCTAGCCTTTACTAATGAAATTGACAGCAGCCAATTATAAATGTAACGATGATAGACACAATGGTAAAAAAAACACTTCATAGACACCAGGAGATCATTCTGATTTCAGCTTTGATAGGAATGTACTATGTAACCTGAGTGAGTTTATTCCTATTTTTGAGCTTTCGCTGATTTTAGTGTAAGAGGCAAAGTATATCCACTCAAGTACCTCCTAAATCAGTGAATATAAATGCTCATTTAACATTAGACTATCCAGTGAGCTTTAATTTATAAAGCAAAACAAGTAAAACCCAAGATGAATACCAAGTGCTTAGTGCCCTTTGTCCATGCATTTTGATAAAATATGTTTTATTTGGGGCTGAGTCAAGTGCAGGGGGCACCATAATTTAAATATTATCCTAGGTCATTATAATGTGTATCCAGATTTGGAAAGCACTGTCTTAAGTGGAGAGGGAGTCAATATATACTTTAGTAGGATGTAGGGCATTGTCTGAAGTAGATCATTTCAAGCAAAAAATCTCAATTTTTTAAGTGTCACAATACATTTACCAGTGACTTCCAATTTTTATCTTGTTGAAAAATATACTTGTGATTGTTTTGCTCTAAATTTAATATTTTCAGTAACTCACTATTGAATACAATTGCTTTTCCAGTAGGATGTGTGTTGTTTCTTTGTAGATTTGTATAGTTTCTGGTGCACCACTGGAGAGATACACTCTAGACCGGGAAGTTTGCGGTTTGATAATCCCAAAATTCTTTCCTCTTCCAACACCTATTCATCAATGATTGTAGTGGGTATATGATACTAATCTTTAAATGTGTGGCTTCTATCCTGTGAATCTCACATACAAAATAACACTTACATTGCCCATGCCTGCACAGTGAAATGAGGCACTGAGAAATTCTTTTAATTAGTGTCTAATTAACACTGGGCTGTTGGCAGATCAAATGGTGTTGATTTTATTGAATTAGTATCGTCCTTTGAAAAGCTAACTCTATGGAAGTAGGCAAAAGCATTGGCAGCTATAATGGAATCCAAAAGGATGTTCACAGTCTCTCCCTAATTCATAGCAACCCTCTCTAGAGGGTTGCTTTTCAGACTGAGTCTTGAGGTTGCGTAATACAGAAACAAGGGAATAGGCTAAGAAAAAATAGATGAAAGACAGATGTCATAAAATGTGTTACATTTAGTGACATGTTGTAGGAATAAAGAAGAGAAAGCTACGCAGACTATAAAAGCACTGAGTTCAGTATTGCATGCAAGAAGCCTGTAAAGGAGAAAAGTGATGTGAATCAGGTCTTCTTTAATGGCTCTTGAGAAATAAAACAAATATAATATTTAAAACTTGCCTTCAACTTTTCAGTCTGTGTTTCCATGAAAGTTTGCTTGAGCACAGAGTGGACCATGTGAGCAATGAATTCATAAACATCACACAGCTTTTTGACCTTCCTTGTATCACACTGAAAGTGATATAATCTGGATAAAGTTTCTTAGGGCGGACAATTTGACATTTATTTTCTCCAGGGAAGGTACAACCCCCCAAAAAGTTTCTGGTTCTATGGAGGAGGATATTGGCTGTCTGCCCTGCTGGGGTTAAGGTGCTCTTGATCTACAGAAAGATCAGCAGTTTACACAAAGTGAATACAGAAGACAGAGAAAAGAATCCGTGAGCCTGATGCTAAAACAATAGAAATGCTAGTCTGAACTACAGAGAGGAAACAGACTGCAAAAAATAAAGAACAGAAATTCAGTGAGAGATCGATCTATAAGAAAAGACATAAATCTATATTACTATAGTCCCAGAAAGAGAAGAGAAAGACAATATAACTGATAATACTTGAAACACCTCAAATTTGGCAAAAGTTATATATTAAACATATACATTTGAGGAACTGAGTGAACCCTGAACAGGTGAACCCCAAAGAAATCTACACTAATGTACTCCATTGTTAAACTTTCAAAAACTACAAAGAAGAAATCATTAAAGCAGGGGAAGGTAACTGACCCCTACTTCTAGAGGAGAATCATCGAAATTACTGCAAGTTTTTCACCAGAAACCAGAGGCTAGAAAGAATTGGCCCTTTTTTCAAGTGCTAAAGGAAAGAAAATGTCAACCTAAATTTCTATGTTGAATAAAAATATTCTTCAGAACAAAGGGAAATAAAGACATTTTCAAATAAGATAAAACTAATAGAATTTGTTTCAAACATACTTATCCTAAAACAATGGCCAAATAAATTTATCTAAACAGAAAGAGAATGGTAAATAAAAGACTCTTGGAATAATGGGAAGAAAGAACAAGGTGACTCCAAAATACAGTTAAGTGCAATACTTTCCTTCTTGAGCCCTCTACATTGTATTTCACAGAGAAAACAAAAATTGTAACATGATTTTATATGGCCCTAAGTGTAAATGTAAATATATTTAACGTAGTTATATTACAAGTTTCCTAAAATGGACTAAATTGTGTCATTCTTTCCCTCAAAATTCATTAACTCCCTAACCCCAAATGATGGCATCTAGAAATGGGAAATTTCAGAGATAATTAAGGTTTTTTTATTTTTTTTGTTTCTTTTGATTTTTATTTATTTATTAGCTCATGTTTGCAGTACATAACGATTGCAATCCTTGTGGGTGTCAGTCCATGGACATCACACATCTTCCTTCATTTTCTATCCTCTTCCAGTCCTTGCCTCTTCCCCGACCTATGTCTCTTGGTCCCCTTCCCTTTTGCAAAAGGTCTATCTCCCCATTTCCTATTGTCTGTCTTTTATTTTGCTCTTTATATCTATTTTGGTTTCTCATATAAAAGAGAAACCATGTGATGTTTAAGCTTGTGTGTCTGATTTATTTCATTTAACAGCATGTTCTCAAGGTGACTCCGTTTTCTAACAATGACACAAGTATATCCTTCTTTATGGTAAAATAGTACTCCATGGTGTGTAAATACCACATTTTCTTTATCCATGTATGTGTTGATGGACATGTAGGCCATTTCAAGATTTAGCTATTGTAGCCAGCCCACCATGGACTGAAACTTCTAAATTGTGAGCTATGATAAACCTTCCTTAAAAAAAAGATTTCGCTATTGTGAATTGTGCTTCTATAAATGTGAGTATGCATGTATCACTGTAATATGATGTCTTTAACTCTTTTAGGGAGATACCTAAAAGAGAAATAGCTGGGTCAAATGGAATTTCTGTTTTTAGTTTTTTGAGGAATCTGCATACTGATTTCCAAAGTGTTGCACTAGTTTACACTCCCAGCACCAATGTAGAAGGGTTCTTTTTTCCCCACAGGCTTGCTGGCATTTTTTATTATTTGATTTCTTGATAATAGCCCCTCTTCTGGAGTAAGAAGGAATGTCAGTACTGTTTTAATTTGCACTTATCTAATGGCTAGAGATCTTGAGCATTTCCTCATATATTTATTGGCCATTAATGCTTCTTTATTTCAGTTGTCCTTTTATTGAATGGGTCTTTCATTTTTTTGGAGGGGTCTGAGATTTTTGTAGTTCTTTGTGTATTTTAGATATTAGTCATTTGAGGAATAGCTGGAAAAACTTTCTTTTTTCCATTCTGTAGATTGTCTCTTTACTCTGCTGGTCGTTTTCTTTGGTGTGTGAATGGTTTTTATTTTGATATGGTCCCATTTGTTGATACTTAATGTTATTTCTTATGCAGTGGGGTTTTCTTAAGAAAGTCCTTCCCTATATCTGCATATTCAAGAGTTTCACCTATTTTATCTACCTGCAGATTAAGTGTTTCTGTTCTAACATTTAGATCTTAGATCCATTTAGATTTTAGTTTAGTATATGGTGAAAGATAATGGTCTAGATTCAATCTTCTGCATGTGGCTAGCTAGTTTTACCAGCATCATTTGTTGAAGTAGCTATTTTCTTCCAGTGTGTTTTAGGCCTGCTGTTGAAGATCAGAGCTGAATGTGACTGGGGTACTTTCTGCATCCTCTACTTTATTCTGTTGGTCCACATGTCTGGGTTTTGTGTGTGTGTGTGTGTGTGTGTGTGTGTGTGTGTTTGGCAGTTCTGTGGTGTTTTTATCATTGTAGCTTTGTAATATAAGATGATACCTGGGATTTTTGTGTCTCATACATTGCTTTTGTTAATCATGAACGTTTTTGCTATTCTGGGTCACTTCTAGTTTCATATAAATATTAGGATCGTTTCCTCTAGGAATACTGTTGGTATTTTGATTGGGATTGTGTTAAATCTTTGTATCAGTTTTGAAATTGAAAACATAGTAAGTACCTCTTTGTAACTATATAAAAATGATAATTATCTTTTTTTGATAATTATCTTTATCCTAGTTAATCTATTGGTTTTTAAACTTTTTTTTTTTTTGTGGGTACCAGGGGTCGAACTCAGGACCTCACGCGCCAGCAGGCGCACGTGCCGCTGAGTGATATCACCGGCCCTTTTCTCGTATATGGGTACCGGGAGTTGAACTCAGGACCTTGCACTTGCCAGGCAGGCAATTATGCTGCTGAGCTATCTTACCAGCCCTTTAAACTGTTTTGATCTCAATTTACATATTAAAAATATTTGAGAATGTACCCAAATATATGCATATTTATTGTTTATAAGTTATGTGTAGATATTAGTCTACAAATATGTTCTGAACATGGTAGGCATAAACAAAATTTTAAATAAGCATAAATAGATAAATTTGATAAGAATATAATATTTTTATTATTTTCCAATGGATTGTCTGTGTACCTCACTTTGGAGGCCAGTGTTCGAACATTATCATTAGTTAAGGGCTACTCATTCTGTAAGTATCAGCCAAAGTACCATCATTTTCAAGAAGCCTCTAGCTTCCTTCTCTGACCCCAGCAGTAATTTTGACTATCTCAGTTTATAAAGACATCTTATCATAAATCATATGCCTAACATGGTCACTGATATAACTATAATTTTCAAAGGCCTATGTAAAAATCTAGAATTTGAGTACTTTATAGAGGAATATGGGAAGGAAAATGTCACAATTCTTAGAAAGATAAAATGGTAAAAATCTAGACCTTGGAGGAGGGCTGGATTTATAGCTTAGTGGTGGAATATTTGACTCGCATGCATTAGGCCGTGGATTCGATCTCAGCCTTGAAGGGGGAAAATAGAGCTTGAAGGAATATGAGCTTCACATGTCAAGGTCAGTGTCACAGACTAGCAGTCCATCAGCCATATTCAATCTACACATGTAGTATGTTTTGCCATAGCAGTGGTTTGGGCTGTTTTATGTTAGTGTCTTCAGACTGGGAGTATATCTTCCTTATTAGCTCCAGTTTGATCATTCACAAATTTGATAATGCCTGGGTGCCTCAAATATGGTTAACTTAAAATGTTCCAATGCTATTTGACTGTGACAGCACCCCGAGACTATTCATTCTTTCTGTGCCTCCTCCTAAAGTACACAGCACAACAATCTAAGAGTCAGGAGATTCAGGCTCACGTGTCACTTGCTAGTTACACTATCTTGAGCAAGTCATGTGAGTACTTTCAAGTACATTTCCCTCAAATCCAAAATGATGATGATCATTTCTAATCAGCACGTTTCATGGGACAAATAAGAATGGTTAAAGAACTACAAAACTGCAGGACAAATATGAGAGCTATTGTCAGATAGCCTCTGAGTCCCCTTTCTCCAGTGAAAGATTCAGTTCTTATGATTCTAAAAAAGTACACACTGGTGATTACAACTTATTTCCTAACAAAGCTATTAGCCCCAAAACTAATATAAATGGATATGCTACTTAGAGTTATGAGAATAAAAATGTTAGAAATCCTTCACTGGCTTTTTGATAGAATTATAACTATAATACATGAAAGAAATGCATTGTGTGTTGTATGTTGGCATCTCAGGAAATTGTATGACAGAGTTTGATGAGTGCCTGCCTGTGAGATTAACTGTAAATTGACTTGAATATGAGCACTGTCATCGGGATTGAAAACTGTCGAAGAATGTAATGGTGAAACTGACAAAGTGTAGCAATGAGCGGCATCACAGGCCACGGAGAGAGCAAAGTGTCTGCCAGGGTCTCTCTGGGTTCACAGTTCAGCCTGACCTCATTACCATCTTAATTAACTGCTCTGAAAAGGGCTGCAGGTCTCCACAGAGCAATTCGCAGATGAACAGTCTGTGGGAAGGCTGAAAACAAAGATAGACAAAAATAATATTAAGGAATCAGGCATGTTACCATGAAACATTAGGCAAATATTAAAGACAGATTCCTCTGGAGATACAAGAATTTGAGATTATGACCTCTGAAAATGCTTTCCCTCTGCTCCATCTACTGAACTAAATCCATATGCTAAATTCCTCCATATTCTCTATAAAATCTTCTTTCATCCCTTCACAGAGAACCATCCCTCTGTCTTCTGAAATTCTGTAGCTTTTTTCCTATTTTATATTATTCTTTGAGCTCATAAACACGAAGCCAAATCTTACTCCCCCCAAATTGTAAATCCCTTGAGGCACAGGGAAAAATTAATCACCTTTTAATTTTTTATAAACTTTGTAATATAAACTTTGTAATGGTAACACATTCACACTACTTCAGATTTTGGATCTGACATTTCTGCCCTACATTCACTATCCCATTTCAAATCCTTTCTTTTTTTCTATAAACATGTGGCATCAGTCTCCTTGCTGGTCCTCCTCCATCTCATCTGCACCAATTCACTGTGGTCTTCAATTCTTTTATCAGCTGCCACACCAAGGAATATTCCTGACATGGTCACCTGATCAATCTATTTCTCGCTGAAACTTTCAGTAATTCTCCATAGCTTCGGCATTATATATACATACTTTAGCCTGCTTTCTGATACCTTGCTTAATTTATTCCCATCCTATGTTCCCATTGTCTTATCTCTCACTGTTTACCTTCAACAAACTACTACTTATTTTCTGCTTACCAAAGCCACCCTACAAGAGCCTACCTCCTGCATTTTGAGCACACCCTTGCCTCTCCTGCAGTTCTATTTGCGTTCCCCATTTCTTCCATCGTAAGTACTCACCTCACTGCACGGCCTTCCTATTGTCTGCAGTTCATATTAAACTAACTATACAAACCTGGAGTTTACCCTGATACTCTGTTGCCTCATTCTCCTGCATCCAGTCTAACACCTGATGTCACCACTAAGCGCTATTGATTTTAATCCCTAAAAATCTCTTCACTCAGTGAATTTCTTTACCTCTAAAACTACAGCAGAATGTCAACTGTTCTATTCAGCGAATGCTTAGCCTGCATTTAGTTTGCATTGAAACCATAAAGTAATCTATTTGTGTATAATACTGTACTAACGTGTTTTACTTTTGTTTCTGTCCTGCAGTGCAGTCTAATTAAGTCATTTTTATGCTCAAGATTGTTTCTTATTACTCTAAGGATAATAAAAATCAAAAATATGTACCATCCCTACAAGCTGACCAAAATTCAAGGTTACTATCTCTAGGGTTTTCGTGCACACCGGCTTATCCACTTATCAGACTGTTTCTTGGCACCCAGGCCACTCTGGCCTTCTATCAGACCCTCACACATTTCATGTTTTTGTTGTGCCTAAGAACATTTGACCACATTCTATGCTCTTTTTGGAATATTCCTTAGCTCTCATACCATTAACCCTAGGCATCCATATCTCCATATCTCAAAAGCATAATTTCTCCAGATGAGTTATTCTCAAGGCCCTGTTAACTCTATAATCTAATATCACCCTGCACCACTTTGTTGTTAAACTATATAATCTGATCTTTACCTGTGCACTTAATTGAATACTCTCTGCCTCTTTGTACTGCATACCTTTTTCATGGCTGTAACTTTTGAGATTTCTGTAAACTATTCTCATCTCTTTGCACAGTGGATCCCAATTTCAATATAAACACTTATTTCTGTGTGACCAAATAACTAAGCTTTAAGTCTCTCTTTTTGCATTTCTACATTAGTACATTATTTTGTAGTTTAAATGCAAATGTCAATAAAGACCTCTGCATAATATGTAACACATAATATTTGTTAATGATATTATTTCCATTATAATCATATTTGAAATTCTTTCTAATTTCATGGGTGTATGCTATATCTTTGCTTTTAAAGTATAATTGTATGTGGTCCCAAAGATACTTTGGGCAGAGAAAACCACCAATAAATGCATACTTACTGCGTAGAATCTTCTCAAGTGGGTCTCTTACCATCTCTGTCATCCCTCTCTCTATGATCCTGTCCTATTCCCCATCTCACCTGCCAAAATGAATTTCCTAGCATATAGAAGACACAGTTTTATATGTACATTTAGGTGCAAATAAATGTAGAATCATATGGTAGAAATGAAGACAACTAAAGAAATGGCTATGGATCAAAAAGACTAGCTTGTCAGTTGCCTAACCTCGAACTTGCATTTCCTGAGAATAGCAACAGGTTCAAGAGTGCTCATGAGATGCAGTGCAGACCAATGAAAACAATCAGACCCTTCACTGACCTTTCTGTGGAGGTACTCTGGTCTTCCCCTAGATGGGAAACCAAAAGTTTATAGGGATTGGAGTTTATGCAGAAGATGATCCAAAATAAGAAAACAAAACAAAGCAAATGAATGTACCCACTCCCGAAGATGATTATAAACTGCATGTACAGCAAATATGTACTAATTTAAAAAAAGAAAGATATCAGAGGAAAGGCATTATCATTTATGGAATAAAATACAATAAATTTCCCTTCTAAATAGGAGCTACATAGAATTGGGTTTTCTGTCATTTGCCATCAAAATAGTATTGGAGATTTCTGCCTGGAAAAAAATGGGTAAAATTTAAGTAAATTTTATAGACTCTCAGGTCTAGGAAGAGAGGGGAAAATCCTAGGCAAATTCAGGTCCAACACGTGAAAGGCTGGAATATCCTGTATTTGGGGAACTGTAAATAGAGATTGGCTCTTATTTTCAATGGAAGAGAAGACATCGTTGTCTATTCTTTGTCTGTGTCCTGAGAGGGAAAATTCCCCGCAGTTCTTGTATGTGCATTCTCTGTTATGACTAAGCAAAATATAAATTATTAACCAAGTGAATTAATGGAAATATGAAAAGAAGCACAGCAATTGATTTTTCAGAGGAATAAATAATTCTAGGTGGAAAAAGAAAGAAAAAAAATCTGATTTTCTCCCGTACTTCTTTAAATGAGTGAAGAAAAAGACTGATTTGAAAACTACCCACTGGCTACTGTACAAATATTAGTGTCATAAAGCATGCCAATTAAAAATCTGCTGTAGACAGATAAAATTTCACGAGCCATTTGGTGTTTATGCTGAGACTAATAATGATTTTAGCCCGAGGATGGTAATTAGTTGATCCTATCAACCTACATTTTCCTTAAGAGGCCAGGAGACTTGGTAAGATGTGGTTTGTCCCAAGTCTGCCTGAGGATACCGTCTCTATCAGTGACATAACTGGGCATGTGACTCTTGACCGTCCAACCCCTTTTCCCTTCTTCTCAAACACTTTTCCTTCTCTTCATCGCATATAATCATCATAACTACCTTCAGGTCTGTGGCTTAAATGTCACTTTTTCCATGAAACTTTCTCTGATAAGCTCAAATGCTATTATATCCTCTCAGAGTTACAGTTCTCATTTTTTCAATTAATCCTAATTGTGATTTTATTATTGATGTAATGAACAGGTTGCATTTTAACATTACCTCTGAACTATAATCTCGTGGAGGACGGAGACTGTACCATGCTTGCCCGGTCATTTTCTGCCTCTCTCTATACTGCCGGTCACAGAGCTCCACAAGCCACTCAGAGCTGCTCAGAGCTGCTCAGAGTTTGTTGCTAGACCTAGGTAAGCTGGATTCACTTCCTCATAAATTTCCTCTCTCTCCATCTCTCCTTCCTAGCCTTCTGGCCCTCTCTTTCCTTTGGTTTTTTTCCCCCCAGGTTTGATAATTGCTGATGATACAGATATAATTCTGGGGCAAATAGAGAGAATGAAGCTTATCTTCTAGAGGAGAAAACAGATAAATGAGCAAAGTAATTTTGAAGAGTGATTCATGCTGTGAGGAAAATAAGGTTGATGGGACGAAAGTGATGAGGGATCTTGTTCAGAGGGGATGGTCAGAAAGGGCCTCTAAAAGTAGTTAATTTGAGCTGAGACTCGAATGGAGGAAAAGATCAATATCAGAGAGGGGTGTAGGGAAGCAGGATTCAGACGAAGGCTTCAGCGGGATCTCTGTCTTCTCCTTTTGTGCCTGAGGACAGAGTCCTGGGATAAAGGAAGGAACGTGTTGCTCAGTAAGTGGCAGAATCCCTGCATCCCAGCCTGGTCTGGTGCAAGGTCTTTAGCCTTTGGGGTCCTCAGTTTCTCCATCTGTAAAATGAAATGATACTTTTGTCTCTGTATAAAAAGCAAAGAGTTAATCATTCCTTTGGTACCCTTTCTGCTCTTGAAAATGGTATGTCTGTAAAGGAATCTTTCTGATCTATTATGCTGGGTATGTTGGAAAGCACACACATTTTGACCTCATTTGCTAAGCAGTCCTCTGAGATTTAGCCCAGATTTCCTACTGTTTCCTCTCTTTCCATCCAGTGCCCCAACATACGCATCTGTTGTTCCCTCTAGGTTTCTGCACATTTCTTCCTTTCCGAATAGAATGCTCTTCCTCTCTTGTCCAGAAGTCTATATCCTCTCCACCATAGAGATGAACCAATACCTGGGTCACGCGATGAAATCATCCCACACCCTTACAGGAACGAGTTACCTTTCTCTTTTTAGACTTCCCTTGATGCTCATGCCTTTCTCCTGTCCCACCTCTGTGACTGTCTCTGAGCCCTTTCTGAGGCCAAGTTTCCTCTTCTACTTGAGTCTTAAAATCAGCCATCCCCCATCCCAATGCCTTGTGCGTCATCGATCCCAAATCACACTGCATAGTGGTTGTATTTGGTGTAAGATTTGCTAACAGACAGCAATCTAACAAGCATTGCCCGGTGGGTTGCTTCTTGATGACAGCTGTGGTTAATTAACAACAAAAAGTGATAGTTAATTAGCAGTGAGTTGCCTGGAGGTGGGAGCGTGCAGAGAGACCAGCAAGCAGAGGTACAAAGGCTATGAATATCCCATCTCTGGTTTAGCTTATGGAGTTTTACCCAGATGAAAGATAAGCACACACATCCAAGATACTGAGCATGAACAGAGTCTTGCTTTGGAATTTCAGATGCCACGCAGAGTTCCATGCTTGTGATTTCGACCTCCCACCATTAAGACTTTTTTGATATTACTGGTGTCAGGATTAGTAGCTAGCCCTTATAAGCGTTATCTAATCAAAATCAACATATTTTGATAATCTTCCATATACAAGACACTGTAACAGCTACTGGGCTTCATGGGGCTCTCTTCTTTCTAATTGCTATTTCTGATTTCAGAGATTGGCTCACACCTTACCTCCTTGAGGCACATGTCCCTTAGTTGGAATAATAACAATGTCAGCATATGTGCAGTGCCCTGCTTGTCCTTTATAAAGTCACTGACTTCTGTTATTTATTTTTATAATCAATGCATTATGGAGTAGAAAAGACTGGGAAAACAGGTTTATTGCTATCAAATCAGCCCCTCAAAATTACTCCCCAAGAAAGTATAAGTTTATATTAGAACCCAGGTCTTCTACTTAAGTTGATATTTTTGTTGTATAAAGTGATGTAAACATCTATCTTTAATGCTCCCACTTCAAGGATCTGGGTAGATCAACTCTGTAAGGTATCTTTTGATAAGGAAAGGTATATCCAGAGCCTAGGAGATGTTGGGAAGGTAGGTCGGGAGGCAGAAGCACTGAAGAGGATTAGAGGAATACAGAAATGGAGAAAATAAATCCAAAGTAAAACACAAGTCATTCTTAGGTGCCAGGTAACATATTAGCACTTTACAGAATAGGAGTTGTGCGGTAGATTCCTTCAGATATACTAACTTTCACTGTTTGATGTAGAACTCATTTACTTCCCTTTAGAAATACACCACTTCATCTGCATGCTACTGAATGTTTAATTTTACTGAGGTAATCATTGGATTACAAACAGTTTTAAGAAATAATGCAAAAAGATCTCAGGAACCATTTACTCAGTTTATTCTAATAGTGATGTCTTACAAAAGTATACAGTGTCACAACCTGGGTGGTGACATTGATACAGTCAAGATACAGAAATTTTCATCACTTCAGAATTACGTTGCCCTTTTATAGTCCTTGTGTAGGTCTACATAGCCCTTTTCACTTGCTTCTCATCCCCACTATCTGCATTACCCCTGGAAACCATTAACCCACCATCCTTTTCTGCAATTTGATCATTATGAAAGTGTTATAGAAATTGGATTGTGCAATATGCCTTTTCAGAGCCCCTTTTTTTCTCACCCAGAAATAACCTCAGGAGATTCATCTAGTTTACCACACAGATTGGATCAACAGTTCTATTTATCTTTCTGCCTATCTGCGTAGCATTCCACCCTTTGGTATAATACAATTCATTTAGCCATTCACCTATTAATACTATCTGCGTTGTTTGTGATTTGGGGTAATTGTGAAAAAAGCTGCTCTAAACATTTGTGTTACAAGATTTTGTGTGATTATAAATTTTCATAATCCTAAAAGTAGGCAAATTTGGTGGTGGTTGCCAGGATTGCAACTGCTAGGTTACATGATACTTACATGTTTTATGTTTATTTTAATTAATAAATTTTTTTTTTTTGAGACAGGGTCTTGCTATGTAGTTCAGACTGGCCTTGAACTTGCCATGTAGCCCAGGCTGGCCTCGAACTCACAGTAATCCTCCTGCCTCAGCCTCCTGAGTGTCAGGATTAGAGGTGTGCACCACCACACCTGGATTTTTTATGTTTTATGTTTTAAGAAATGACTAGGCCAGTGGTGGTGAACCTATGGCCCACGTGCTGCAGCAGGTTGTTTGTAAAACTGGAAGCTCTAAAAGGTTCTATATCACTGGACTATACTCTTTCCCCAAGTACTTGTGTCATTTTACATTCCCATCAAAATTATGAACAAGTGATAAAGTTTTTCCAAATCATCACACATATTAGGTGGTTTTGCTATTTTTTTATCATTATTATTATTATGGGTATATACCAATGCCTCACTGTGGTTTAATTTGTACTTCTCTTAACAGCTGCTGATACTTAACATTCTTTTCATGTACTTGTCAGTTTTTTATCTGTGAAATGTCTATTCATGTATTTTGTCTGTTTGCTAATACACATATTTGATTTTTTTCAGTTGTACTTGAAGAGGTCTTCATATTTTATGGATACTAGTCATTTGTCAGACATGCATTTTGTAAATATTTTCTCCCACATAGAGTTTGTCTAGTCGTTTCTTAAGCTCACGGAGCAAAAAAATTAATATTAATGAAATCTATTTCTTTGGGGTTTTTCTTTCATGTGTCATACTTTTAGTGTCAAAGAACTCTGCCTAGCACTAGACCTAAAGATTTTATGTTTTCTTCTAAAAAATTTATAGTTTTGAATTTTATATTTAAATCTATGAAGCATTTTGAATTAATTTTTAAGGTATGAGATTTAGGCTAATATTTCTTTTCTTTTTGTTTTCCCTGTGGGTGTCCAATTGCCCCAGCATCTGTTATTAACAAGTTACTCTCATACATTTTGTACCTGTGTTAATTAGTTGCTCATATCGTATGCATGTCTTTCTAAATTTTATTCCATTTCTTTGATCCAATGTCTATGCTTTCACCAATGCTATATGATCTTGATGGCTGAGTCAAAATATTGAATCTTTAAGTCAAGTAAACTAATTCCTCCCACTTTATTTTTCTTTTCAAAATGGTGTTATCTCTTTCAATTCCTTTACACTTTCATCTACATTTTCTTCAAAGTTGCCTATATCTGCAGAAAATCTTGCTGGGATTTTGACAAGAATTTCATTAAACCTATATACATCAATTTGGGGGACAATCGACCTCTTTACTATATTGAGTTTTCTAATCCATAAACACTGTGTGTATATTTGTACATTTGTTTTCTTTAACAATTTTTAGCTTTCAGCATACAAGTCTATAAATGTTTCATTATATTTATGTCTATTTTACTTGCTTTGAACTATTCTAAATTGCTGCATTTTAAAATTTTTGATGAATAGTTGTTCATTGCTAATACATATGTAATCATTTATTTTTCTGTCTTTATCTTATATCCTATGACCTTGCTGAATACACATATGTGTTCTAAGTGCTTTTTTGTGGATTCTTGATTTTTCTTTGAAGAAATTATATCATGCATAAACACAGTTTTATTTCTGTTTCTGATCTGTATGCCCTTTATGTCTCTTTCTTGTCTACTACACTGATCAAACTTCCAGCATTGTGCTAAATCAGAGTGGCGGTACATCCTAGCCTTATTCCTGATCTTAGAGAGAACGCATTCAGCCTTTTATTATAATCTTTTGCATATATTAGTGGTAGGGTTTTTTGTTTTGATCTGTTTAGTTTTTATAGATGGTCTTTGTCAAGCTGAAGAAATATCCCTCTTTCCTACATTTCTGAGTTATTTTTAATTTTGTCAAAAGCTTTTTCTGTACCAACTGACACATCATCTATTTTCCATCTTCAATCTGTTAATATAGTGAATTATATTGGTAGATATGTTAATATTGAACCAGACTTGCATCCAAGAAATAAACTTCATGTGTTTATGGTTTATATTTCTTTTCATATATTGCTAAATTTTTGATAGTATTTTGTTGATGATTTTTGTATCAATATTCATGAGGGATGTTGGTGTTTAGTTTTCTGTTTTTGTACTGACTTTGTCCAATTTACGGGATACTAGTTTTATAAATGGATTGAGAAACATTTTTCCTTTTTATTCTGAAAAAGATGGTGTAGCATCGGAATAACTTATTTTTTAGTTATTTGGTAAAAATCTTCTGTGAAACAATTTATGTATGGAGATTCCTTCATTGAAAGTTTTAGAACTATAACTTCAATTTTGTGATTGTGGGGTTCACATTCTCTTCACCATTTCTTTACAGTCTATTGAGTGTGTTGTCTTAGTTTGAAGGCATTGGTCCATTTCATCTAAGTTGTCTAATTTATGTGTACAGAGCTGTTCATTGAAGTTCATTTTTGTCTTTTTCTGTCTGTAGAGGTTATAATGATATTGCTATTACTGGTAATTTTTTCTTCTCTTTGCCAGTCTTGGTAGGGGTTTGTCAACGTGTTTGTTTTCCAAATAAACAGCTCTTTATTTTATTGATTTTCTGTATTTTTCTGTCTTTAGTTTCACTGATTTCATTATGTCCTTCCTTCTGCTGGCTTTCTGTTTTCTAGGTTTTTGAGGTAGCAGCTTAGATAATTATAAGAGTTTTCTTCTTTTCTAACATGTGTATTTAATACTACATATTCCTTGTCTGCACTGCTTTAGCTATATCATATGAATTTTGATGTGTTGTATTTTTATTTTTATTTATTTCAAAAATATGAGACTTCCCCCTTGACCAATGGCATGGTTAGAGATGTGTTGTCTAGTTATATGTATTTGAAGTTGTTGCTGTCATCTTTTTGATTTGTAGTTTTATTCCACTGTAATCATGAGATGGACAAGTAGGGCCTGACTCTCTCGTTTTTCCTGTGCCAGCCAGAGTGGGGCACAACGTGGCAGGTGGTTGCTGCACCCCAGCCCTAGTCTCCCTTCCCACGCCCTCTCCCTCCAATGGACTGGGACACCTTGGCTCTGTGGCCTCACTTGTTATTTAGTGTCCAGTCTCCTCCAGGGCCAGTCTGACATGACTACAGCTCAACCGTCAAACAGTGCTGCCACCTCTCTGAGGGAAGGGGGCAGCCTAACATGTCTAAGATCAGGGAGGGAGGGATCTGGGCCCATTGTTAATGTCTCCAACATCCCCAACCCCAACTACCTGTGATGAACACAGCTAGCCTTCCTGAAGATTCCATTTTTAATGCCACCATGTTCCCCAGGGACAGGACAGCTTTCAGTCAAACAGCTCCTGTTGCTCTGCCCCCTCGCTGAACCTGCACTATGGCGGCTGCAGTTATTCTGCAGCCCTGCTCCCTCTTAGACCAATCAGCAGGTCTGAAGTTGAACCAATCACAGTTCTACACTTGAACCAATCACAGGCCTGCAGCTGCTAGATATATATAAAGGGCATTCTCCTCACACTTCTTGCGTTAGTTAGGAGGGCTCCCTCTAGTGCACTGAACACACTGTGCTGTAGCACAGGCCCTGTCAAATTAAGATTCATTTTTGGAGTCTTGTAAACTTGCTCGTGATTTTTTCTTGAAAGGTATGAACTCTAGAGATCCTGTACATCTACTCAATATTCTTATCCTGTGTAGTGTGGACAGAGTGATTGTCTCGAGAGAAAGAGCAGTAAACACGAAGGCTGCTAGCTCCAGAAACCTGCAGCCAGTGAAGATCAGCAGCAGAGACCAGCACCCGGCAGAGTCGACCCTCAGCATCTGGCACAAGTGGCACCAGATGGCGGTGGCTGGCCATGGCAGTGACCAACAGCCAGCTGGGTCAGCTGTTGGCATCCAGCATTATCCAGTGACATCAAGATTGCCAGCAGAGCTACACTTTGCCAGTTCATGATTTCCATCTGAATCGAGCAAAAGAATAGTCAACTGAGTGACAACAGTCAGATAAATAATTCTGTACGATTTCCATTTTTCATGAGACTCTGATTACGTGAGTTAGGTCATTTGTTATAGCCCTACATGACTTGTCCCAGAGGCTCTGTTACCATTTTCACCCTATTTTCTTTCTGTGGTTCAGATTGTTTGTTTCTCTTGTTCTTTCTTTCAGTTCACAATTTCTTCCTTCTCTCCTTTCCACTTTCTGGGAAGTATATCCATTAGCTTTTTTCTTTTGGTTACTACATTGGTACCTTGGTTCATAAGCTCGATTCTTTCCATGATTCCGGTCCCAACCGAGTTGTATGAGAAGCGAATCAAATTTAATGCTTAGGTTCAATATTGACCTTATGGGGAAATTTGATTTGGTTCTTGTCCAGTTTGGTTTGTGACCAGAATCACGGTGCGAATTGAAATTTTGAAACAAGGACCACCGTATATTTGAAGTCCTACATTTTCCACTTGGCTTATCTTGATATTTATTTCTTTTGAGATTTTATTTTTTCATTTGTTTCAAATCTGTTTAATGCTTTGGTGAAGTATTTTTATGATGATTACTATAAAGCTTGATGATGTAAGTCTAGTAGCTCTGTTGCCATCTCTCAGTTGTCTGTTTTAAAATGTTCCTGGTCCTTGTTTTTACGAGCAGTTTTCAATAGCAATTTAGATATTTGGAGTATTATGTTGTCACTTTCTGGATCTTATTTAAACCTGTGTTAGCTGTCATTTTTTGACAACAGTCTAGCAGCGGAACTGTGTGGTGGGGGCCATGGGTCATTTTATTACTGCCAAGAAAGAAAAATCCAGATTTTCACTTAGTCTTCATTTTTACCTATGGTAGGAGCTGCTCATTACTGCTGGGCATAGTTGGGACTTCTGGTTCCACACTGAGCCTCCAGTAAGACCTCCGTACCTGAGAAAAGCAAGAGTGCCTTCTTAATCCTCCTCCATGGCCCCCATGACAGCAAAGTTTGGGAGTGGCTTCATTACCACTGAATGGTATAAAAGTCCTGACTCTCCATAAAGCCTTTCATTAGACCACCTGGACAGAGGGAAGGTGTGCCCATTACTGCTGGATTTTGATAGAAGCCCAGGTTCTCCCATCTTACTGGCTCGATACCGCTAAGGAGAGGAACCTTATTACTGCAAGGAAGAATGAAAGTCTCCATTCCTCAGTTGGCCTGGCAGCATGGAGGGAAGTTGGCGCTCCTTGTTATAATACGGGAGAGTAAAAGTGGAGCCTCCCCTTGGCCTTTGCTCATGTGTGTAGCGGTAAGGTCACAGGTTTTGCTGTACTATTTGCTATAGTAGAACCATGATCAGCTGAAAGTTTTCAGTTTTACTGCACTGTCCCTTTTTCATTCATTTGGCAAGAGAAAGCGAGCCTGTGCTATGGTTTTGTTTGCTTCAGACCCTTGGTATTTCCACTTTTCTGGCTTGTCCTGCATCCAGTCTGGGATATACGATGCAAAAAGAAAACCCAATGAACTCACTGCCAGCTGTGGTTTAGGACACAGTTTCCTTTTGGATCAGGCAGTTTCTCTCCCTCATTCAGTTTCCTTTATATAATGTCCAAGGTTTGGATTTAAGTTTGTTTTTTTTCTTTCTCCTTTGGAAAAAACAGGGGGAATAGGGAAAATGCATCTATTCTGTCTCTCTGGAAGAAATCTGGTGCTGTACTGCTCATGACAAGCATGAGCCTAGACAATACCTGATATCAGAATGGCTTAGGTGTATAGAAATTTCATTACATACACAAAACCTGAGGATTCAGAGAAATGATCAGAAAAAAGAAGATTGAGTTTTTAGTGACAAGCAATATTCAGAAATAGCTGTAATGTAATGGGCGCGTGGTAAGGCATAAAGAGTGGTGGGTGGACATAAGGAATTTGAGTGGTTTGGATTTTTTCTGGGCTAATTAAAAGCCATCGAAGGCTTTTAATCGTGCAGACCACACCTTGGCTCAGGAAGATAACCTTCCTGTAACTGCTCAAAGTATTGACAAGAAGTTGAGGTGTAACCAGTAGACATGTCCTAGAAGTGAAGGTGGAGACAAAGGTATCACACTTAATGGATTATGTAGGTCACCAAAATACTTAGTATGGCAATTGCAATTTAGTTGTATGTGGTCAAAATTAAGGTTGTCCTACACTAGGTTGTGCACTGAATCAAAAATGTCCAGAGTGATTTACCTAAAAGGAAGGAACAGCATTCCGTTGGTTCCTATGTGTACCTGTGATCTGTGCAGTTTATTTCATAATGGCTAATTATGCAATTAGACTTCCATCACTATAGATATAAACACTACAGGAAAACCGATTACGGTTTTGTATTCCCTTGGTGCAGTTGCAGAATCAATTATGCTGTATTTTTCAATATGACAAACTGCTTGAAAGATTGTATATGATTTTCCCTCCTCATTTTTGCATTGTTAATTTGCTAAGTAATTATCACTCCAGGCAAGACTCGTTTGTTATTGAGACAAACCATTTCAGGAAACTGGAGACCAATGGGTGAGAAATTCTTTTACAGGTTCATCTTTACTCTTCTGGCCTGCAGACTATGTCCTCTCAGTACCCACCTGCTGGCTTTGCACAAATACATAGAAATCATTTTGCTTAGTAGAAAAAAGGGCTGTGAGTGAGTCAGAGAATATAGAACCACAATGTTCTAAATCTTAAACATACTTTTATCACTGTTTAAAAATATTTTAATATGTTTAAACATACTTTAAACATTTTTTTTTGCAATGGAACTATTTTTCAATGAAATCTCCTTTGAAGCTAATTGCATAACAGAGAGAAAAGGAGGAACTCTGGCTGATATAGGAGAAGTGTGTCTGCATTTCCACCTGCCCCTGACACTGTCCTGTTCTGTTCAAGTTTGCCTCAGAGGGGCATCTGTGGGAATATAGGCCTGGTTGCAAGCACTGCAGTTCTGTATGGCTTGCACTATGGTTTGGGTGTAATCTGAGTGTCCCTCCAAGCTACATGTGTAAAGAAAGCCCTTGGCTCCAGAGTGCACTCTTGAGAGCTGGCTGAAACTTTGGGAGTGGGACCTTGTGGGAGATCCTTAGGAGTGGACAGGAAAGGGATAATGGGATCCTGCTCTCTTCCCATCCACTCTCCTTTTCCTACCATTCAAAATGTCAGCATTTTGCTTCTGCCCGCATTCCTAGCATGATGTACCATCATCTACTGCCCTCACCAGAACTGAGTGATCAGGTGTCATGACTTTGAACTCTTAAACTCTGAGCTAATAAATAAATGCTTCCTCTCTGTACATCAGTTACCTTAGATATTTTGTTGTAGTAACTTGAGGTGGACTAATATAAATTGATTGCATTCGTTCATTGTTTATGATGGAAAAACTATTCCTTCACTGCTTCCATAAATATATACTGACTACCTACACTCTAAAGCACTACACCGTGAACTGAGAATATAGCAATAAACAAAATAGAGGGATTTATAAAGACTATGGCTCCTGCAATACCCTGTTCCCCTGTAGCCCTCTCAAGTCAGATAAAGGCTTCTTTCCCACCACAGTTTTTGCCCTTTCCCTCCTCCATTCAGCTGGGCTGTGACCTCATGCTGTCTCCTTCCCCAGCAAGCTCCCCGAAAAATGTGCATGTGTCATATTTCTTTTCTGCTGCGTCCAGCGCAGCTCTTGAGACTGCAGAGGGAGGATGGTGGAGGATGAAGAAATGAAGACAGGACTCAGAATGCCGAAAGCTGAGGTCAGGTGGAGCCCCCTCTCCTGATGAGAGAAAGGACTGCCCAACAACCGCGGCACATTTACTTACACAATCAGCATAAGAGGCTGTTTACAGAGAATTTAAGGAGAGGGTAAGATCCAGCACCCAACACTTTTCAGCACGTTTAATTTTTCTACAGTGTTATGGAGGTAGAAATGAGCTTTTAGCATACCAGAAGTTGAGTTTGAAAAATCACATTTATATTTTTTGCACAAATCTTATTGGAATATGTGACCTTCTAATGAGTGTAGTAGTGAGTTGTCGATGCATTCCTGGGACCTGTAGCCTCCTCATTATAGATGTACATTCTTTTGAAAGAGGTACTTCCCTAATCCATAATCTATATTTCTTATCTCATTAGGGAAAGGAATAGACATAGGGTTTCCAGATTTAACAAATAACAATGCAGAATGTCCAGTTAAGTGTTAATTACAGGTAAACTGTGAGTACATATAAGTGCTGAATACCTGAATATCCTAAATACTGCATGGCATATACTTATAAAATTATTAAAATTAATGTTTTAGTATAAATATGACTCCAGATATTACATGGGTCATACCTATTTTGAAATACTATTTTTGTTTATCTGAAATTTAACTAGATGTTATCCATATTTTCTGGTAATGTTAGGTAGAACACAGCGATTGGAATTGCTAGCTATATAAGTTACACTTGAGTTCTGTCACTTTCTAGCTTAGCAAGTAATGAAGAGCTTCGACTTCCACATGTTTAAAATAGAGATTGACAATATGACCCATTTTCTGTATTTGTTGAGAGCATTATAAGCACAAATGCTTTTATGGTGCCTAGCACTCAATATTTTTACAATAGATTGGTGTTGGCTTTTTTCTTTTTTTGAACTCCAGAGAATACCAGCATTTACAAACACACACATACACATGTGAGTAATAGGTTAATACATATGAAACACATACTGTTCATGTGATATGCATGGCTATATCTATAAAACACACATATTTATGTGCTTATTCTACTCCAGCAAAATAGACCATGGGAGAGAAAAATGCATGGATTGCTCACAGAATTTCAGGATTGTAGAGGCAGAAAAACTGAGGTATGGAAATACAAGCAGTTATTATTCAATTGGGTTTCATGGCCCAATGGAAAAAAATCTGTGCTTAATTCAAGAGTTTCTTGCCTTGGTCTTAGGACAGCACAGATATATTTTCAGTCTGTGAAGCTCTTTTTCAAGTGCTATAAGCTCTGCACAGTTTAAATGAATTTTGCCAGGCATATTCTTATGCAGAGAAATCCAAGGCATAGGTTTTCAACTCATCTTACCGACCAAAGTGTTTCTCTGTCTTTGTTCTTTCTGAATTCACAGATGCTTGCAAGGTTTCAGGAGATATTTTACTTTGCTGCCCTAGAATTAATAGTTATTAACAAAGAGACTGGCGATGATGAATTGACATGCATGTTTGTCTCTCCTCCACCTCCTTCTTTTCCATATGTTGAGTACTGATCATGCAAAAGGTAGAATTATACATTGGCAGCACTTGGAACTGTATTAATTCCATTTGGAAAATTGAATGGGTATTAACAGCATTAGTCATTTGGAAAGTCAGAGTTTGAAGGAGCGCTAGTAATGAAATTCATGTCTGAAATTGTTATGAGTAGGATACTCAGTAAGTTCAGACCCTTAATAATGAACACTGATTTATTACAAAGATAACTCAAATTTTCAGTACTGTATGTAGTTTTATCCCTAAAGGAAAAAGATCCAATTTACTCAAGATATCAGACTGCTAAGGAGAACCTCTTTTCCTTTGCCTGATTGTGGATTTTTAACCACAAATAGTAAAAAGAAAATTTCATTTGCACTACTGAGGTGGATTTAAAGGTTGGTATAAAAGTTGCTGAAGAATGACTAACTTTTGACATGACCTTAAGAGACTAGCATCATGGTACCATGATAAACAAGTATCTTTCTTGTGTGCTGACTCCTCATTTTTTCTGGAACATGCTGAGGAGTGGTATAGCTGGATCATAAACTAGTTCTTTTAGTTTTCTGAGGAACCTCCAGCCGATCTGCATAGTAGCTGTACTAATTACATTCCCACCAACAGTGTATAAGTGTTTATTGTTCCCCACATCTTTGCCACTATTTGTTATTTTTTTTTTTTCTAGATAATAGCCATTTTCACTGGTATGGGATGGAATCTCAGTCTGGTTTTGATTTGCATTTCCCTGATGACAAAAGGAATTGAGCATTTTTTCATACACTTATTGGCCATTTGAACTTTTCCGTTAGAGAAGTGTCTTCAGCTCATTTGCCCATTTATTAGCTGAGGTATGTTTTTGGCTCCTTTACAATAATCAGATGGCTACAGATGCAAGGATTTATTCCTCAGTCCTCTGTTTTATCCCACTTGAATACATGTCTGTCTTTATGTGAATTCCATGCTGGTTTTGTTACAATGGCTCTATAGTATATATTGAAATCAGGTATTGTGATATATCTAGCATTGTTCTTTTTGCTCAGATTTATTTAGCTATTTGGGGTCTTTTTTGTTTTCATATGAATTTTCGGATTGTTTTTCTACTTCAGCGTACAATGTCATTGGTATTTTGATGGGGATTGCATTGAATCAGTAGATTAATTTTGGTAGTGTAGCCATTTTAACAATTTTATTTCTCCCAATCCATTAACGTAGGGTATTTTTTCATTTTCTAGGTTCTTTTTATGTATCTGTCTTCAGTGTTTTCTAATTTTCAGTTTAGAGGTCTTTCAACTCCTGGGGTAGTTTTATTACTAGATTTTTTGTATGTTTGTTTGCGGCTATTATGAATAGGACTGTTCTCTTGATTTCTTTCTCAGCAAGTTCTTATTGGTATATAGGAAATTACCAAAGTGATTTGTTGGTTTTTTATCCTTCTAATTTGCTGAATTTTTAAATCAGTTCTAAGAGAATTTTGGTGAACTCTTTAGGGCCTTATAAGTGTAGAATCACATAATCTGTGAACAGGGATAATTTGATCCCCGTTTGTATCTCTATTAATTCTTTCTCTTGCCTGACTGCTCTGGCGAACCTTTCCAGTACTCTATTAAGTAAGAGTAGTGACAATGGCACCCTTGTTTTGATGTTAGAGGATATGCTTTCAGTTTTTGCCCCTTCAATATGAGGTTGGCTATGAGCTTTCCACACATAACCTTTATTATGTCACAGTATGAGTCTTCTATGACTAGTTTTTTCAGGGTTTTTTATCATAAATGGATATTGACTTTTATGGAAGGCTTTATATGCATATATGAGAAGGATTATGTGTTTTTTAATCCTTGATTCTATGAGCTACAAGTAATATTTATTGATTAACATACACTGAGACAAAATTGAATTCCTGGAATGAAACCAACTTGATCACAGCATCTTTATATTGCCTCACATCAGAGACCTCACATGATTTAGATATGATGTTAAATTTGATTTGCAAGTATTTCATTGAGGCTTATTTGCTCTTTGTTTATCAAGGTTTTTGCCTTATATTTTTCTTTGTTGTTTCTGTTGGTTTTATTATCTTAACAGATTTTGGTAGTGGGGTAATACAGGTTCCATTGAATGAGTTTGGAAGTGTAAGTCCATCCTATCATGTGATATTTTTTGTTGGGAGATTTTTTATTACAGTTTAATGCTCATGGCTTGTTATTGATCTATTTAAGTTTTTTATAGCCTAAGTTCAGTTTTGGAAAGTCATATGTATCATGAAATTTAGATTTCTAGATTTCCAATGTATTGGCATGCTTTTCAAAATAGTCCCTAAGAGCTTTCCTGGGTATCCTGTTTTTCACCTCTAATTTTATTAATTTGGGTGTTCTCTCTTTTCTGGTTATTTTGGCTAAGGATTTGTCACTATTTATCTTTACATAGAACTATCTCTTTATTTCATTCTTTGTGTTGTTGTTATAGTCTCTATTTCACCTATTTCTGCTCTAATTTTTATAATTTCTTGTGTTCATTTTCTGGGTTTGGTCTATGAATTGTATCCCATAGATCTTGTATGTTGTTTGTAATTTCTCATTATTTTTCTTTGTTACTGTTTTAATTTGATAATCTTGTGTTCAGGCTTCATTTTTCTTCCACTTGATCTAATTTTTTAACAAGGTTTTCAACTGGGTTTTTGTTGTATTTGACTTACTGAGTTTTTAGTTCTGAGATTTGTGTAGTGTTTTTTTCAAAATCTCTCTTCACTGAATAGCTCTTTCATATCATGCGTTGTCTTCTTTAACTCATTAAGCTATTTATGTGTATCCTTTTTGAAGTCATCAATCATTTAAATTTTGAATTCTTTATCTGGCATGTCATCCACTTTATTATCTTTAGAGTCACATATTGAAGAGTAATGAGCCTTTGATGCAGTCACATTGCCTTGTGTCTTTCACATCTCTTCTGTTTTTATGTTGATATTTGTACATCTGTCTGGATGGATATTCCTTCCAATTTTATGTCTCTTTGTAGAATGTGGCCACCTCCTCAGGGTTCCATCCCTGATATCACAGAGTAGAAAACAAATCACAGCAGCAATGACAACACAAAAACAAGCCAGATATAAAAATATAGTATAAAGCAATTAAACCTAAAAGCCGCATCACCAATAAAAGAGAAAGGGGCAAAATAAGTTCGAACAAACTAAAAACATAAAAATTAAAAGTTTAAAATAACAATATGCAATATCTCAACCATTGTTAATTTCCTATTATCTTGTTTGGAAATTCTGCATCACTGTTTTTATTTTTTCCTCTTTAAAATAAAAAAAAATTAAATAATAATAATGAAATAATTTTAAAAAGGGGGAAAGGAGAGAAAAGGAAAAAAACAAGGATAAAATAGGAAAAAAATGAGAAAGAGGAAAAGACCAAGAGATTTTTTAAAAATCCAATTAGAGAATTTTAAAAAGTAAAATTAGTTGAGAGTATTAAAAAAGGATAAAAAACCAAAGTGAGTCCAAAAAATTCCTCCTAACCAAGGAATTTTGATCACAAAAGCTTCATTCTGGACCTCTAATGTTTAAATCTACCAATGCGGTTGGGTAGGGAGTCACACCTGGGATTTGTTATAATTCCTCCCTGATCTCTAAATCAAAGTGGTGCTGCATGGAAGCTAAAGCCTGCCTGGTGTTTCCCACTGTGCTGGGCCAGTTAGAGGTGTCTTCTCTGTAGCAGTACAGTATTCATTTATGAGGTTTTTGTCTTTTTATGGCATCCAGAGCTGCTGCCCACCCCCGACTAGCTTCACAGGCCATTGGCACAGCAGGTGCCCACCCATTGTAGAAGCCCCCCAGTCCATGCATCTGGGGGCAGGGCAAATGCCCAAGCCAAGATGGATCCCCAAATATATTAGAGTGGGAGGAAAACAAACACACCACTGAGTTCAGTTCTGGAGGGGAAAGTCACGGGCACCAACCAATCTGTCGGCCTGTGGCTTGGCTCTCAGACCTGACTCCCTCAGTGGCCCACATGTACTGTGCCTCGTTCCTCACTGCACAGGCCAGTGCCACCAACCACCTGCCCTCCATGGTTCACGTGAATGTTTCTTCTTAGCAGCTTTGCAGCTGGCCTCCCCCATCTACAACTATCTCCTGTGACTGTCTCCCACATAGCCACCATATCAGAGTATCCCCAGAGCAGTTGTTCCATGACTTCTCATTCTTGAAGTAGTTCAGTCCCAAACAATAAACACCCTCACAAGATAGTTCCTGGTTATAGCACTCTGAGATATGGCAAACACTGCAGTGGATTTCTTCTCCCAAGCCAGCTGGACATGCAGGAATAATCACTTAGACTAAATACCTGCACTGGATTTATAGCCTGCAAGAACTATGGGATTCTCCTCTGGCTAGGATGGCCCATCTGTTGCTTATCAGTGTCACTGCCTGCACGCTCCAGGCTTACCCTGTGCTTATGGCATGAGCTGCCCTCCTAACCCTCTACAAATACTGATTCAGTTATTTTTCCTTTCATCCTCTTTGCATTACCTTTACCATATTGAGTTTTCAGTAAATACTCCCTACCCCGCATTTAGGGATAGGTGATCTTTTACATACATGGATAAACAAAACAATTGGTTGATTATGTACTGTCAGTTTATAGTCAGTTTATAGTTTATACAGTCCTGCCAGGTCCGTATACAACTAAGAATAATGAAGTTATTAATATTTCCATGTGAAGGACTTCCCAACCTACAAATGTTATCGATGTACTGAGATTTTATTCAATTTTATATTGTCTACTGGAAAGAACAATTAATTTAGAGTTGGAAGACTTAAGTATTTGTCTTATTTCTTCCATGCACTACAAGTTCTGTCTGTAAGAAATTAGAGAGATTCTTCAAATCTTGAAAGTTACCTCCTTTGTGGATAACAGCACTCAGTCAATTTTTCCTTTAGGATTTTAAAAATGGTTACAAATGTGCAAAGATTTTTTGACAATGATGTTTCCTACCCTATGTATAGCAGCAAAAACGACAAGGCAGTCTAAATATTTACCTATTTAAAAGTGGTTAAATGCTATCACATCCATAAATTTAAGCAATCTGAAACTATTAGTTATATAGATTTATATATTCACAAGAATCACCCCGATACATTTTTGAACTGAAAAAATTTGAAAAGACTAGCATATCTAGGTCCCATTTTTAATAAAATAAAATAGAACTAAAAGGTAAACTGGCAAATAAGTAGTTTGACTGAGAGCTTTAGGACACACTCCGAGTATGGTTGGCTTTGGAGAGGAAGAGAAATTGGTAAGAGGAATAGTTTAATACTTTTTGAGCTCTTAACATATGCCAGACCCTATTCTAAACATATTAACTGATTAATTTTCATTACAACTTTGTTATAAAGGTACTATTCTTATTTTCACCATTCAGACAAGAACACTAAAGTACAAAAACAGGTGAAATAATAAGTCTGAGTTTATAACAGAAATTTATCTAAAAGGTAGAAACAGGATCTGAATCCACGTAGTCTAACCAAAGAATCTGCCTTCATCCTGAAGGCGAGTGGGTGTATTGAAGAATACTTTCTTCCAACGACACTCGCTTCTTTCTGGTTTAAGTACCTTCACCAAGCATGTCTTACTTTACAGCTCTAAAACAATCCATTTGCAAATGAGATCATATCTGTGACAGCATTTTGTTTTATAGCCTGTTACTTGCTTTACTTAGTTAAATGCAAAAGCACTAAAAGATGCTCATTATATTGAAAAAAAATACAACGTTGTTTTGTGTATCAACATCTCTTTTTACCATCTTTGCTGGAGTAAGGGAAGTTGAAAATAAGACGGTTATATTTCCATCATTTAGTTACATTTTCTCTATAATGTAAGTCATGATTACTCTGCAAATGGGGGTCTGATTATCAAATTGTTCGTCCTCCTAAACCCACTCGTATCAATGGCACGTCACACAATAACTAGCGAGTGGTGTCAACACCTCATCTTCAGAGCTACTTCCGGCAAAAAGCATTTGGGCCAAGAATAAGAATGACAAGTGTGTACATTTCCAGCTTTTCAATCAACATGAAAATTAGTCACTTACAGATGCTGAGTGATCTTATAGAAAGGGCTCCAGCTGCAGATGAAATGCCAAACCAAGGATGATAAACAGAGCACAGGCATTCAGCATTTTCCTTTCAGCTGTTGCAGACTGTGGGCCTTGGCAGTGGGGCAGGGTTGGCAGGAGTTACTGAGTTATTTCTGGAGCTGAAGGAGATCTTCAAGGCCTGTGGGCCCCCTGCGAGGAATCTGAAACTCAGGGACTGATGGGAGGTCACGTGACGAGGTAGAAGAGGGAAAGGTTAAGTGTAGTTTGATACCAGCACAAGGGTGTAGTCCTTGCCCTTTTCTGAATCACTCAATAAATAAATTTATTTACTCAATTATATAAAAATGTATTTGGGGGCCGGTGAGATGGCTCAGCGGCGTACGCGCCTGCCTGGCAAGCGCGAGGGCCTGAGTTCGACTCCTGGAACCCACATACGAAAAAAGGGCCGGTGATATTGCTCATTGGCACGGGCACCTGCTGGCGCGCAAGGTCCTGAGGTCGACCCCCGGTACCCACACAAAAAAAAAATGTATTTGGGCATATATTGATTAAACAAACACTCATTGAACAACAGTAGTCTATTTTCTTCACTGCAAACACAGTAACAGTTTTAAAAGGGAAACTAGATTACATTCCTCTTCTCCCTAAAACCCAGCAGTGGTTTCATTTTGCTCTTGGAATGAAATTCCAATGCTTTACCAAGACCAATGATACTGATAGAATTTGGTCGTTCCCTGCTGTTACTCTTGTGCTATGTCAGCTTGAGTGAATTAGCAAATGCCCAAAGGTTTGTTGGTGTCTACTTGCGGTTGTGTCTGGATGGGTCATGGAGCATGACCTTGGGCACTGTATATCACCTCTGGCTCCTTCCTCTCTGGCACCGTTCCCTTGCTCTACTTCCTGGCTGCCATGAACATCTTTGTTCTGTCACACCCTTATGTCACAAGTTGCCAGGGAGCCAGGTGACCATGGATGGAATCCCATGAAACCATGTGCCAAATTAAACCTCTCCTCTTTTAAATTCTGGGTGTTGGGTGTTGTGTTTCAGCAATGGGAAAGGTAACTAATACACCTAAGTGTCAGTTCACCTATGCTGCTGCGACCTGCCATGTCTCTATCATTATTTTCCAGCCAGGCATTTGGCTTTCTAAGAGCCAGTTAATCTCTGCGTTGCCTGAGGCTTTGTGTTTGCAGTTCCCTGGACTTACAGGGTTTTTGCGTGGCTCTCATATGGGCTAGCTGGTTTTCATGGTTCATCCTTAACATAATAGCTCCTCAGAGAAGCCTACTTTCACCGTGCTACCTGAATGACCCTACCCAGTTGCTCTACTCCCACCTGCAATTTCTTCTAGCACTTTACACTGTCCCTTTTTGGTTGGTGTCTTAGCCATGATTGTATTCGTATTGTGCCCGACTCAGAGCAGCATTCAGCAAATATTTGTGGGGTGAGCAAATGACCTCATACTGGGGTGCTCTAGCCTCAACCTTGCGGCTGTAATAGTGATGACGATAGATCTCTGACCCCATGGCAGTCAAAATCCATCATGAACCATAGAGAAAATGTAAATGTGCATCAAAAGAACACCGTTTGTTTATCCATATTTAACCTTACTAAACCCAAGTCCCCTGTTATAACAATTAGTATTATCTTTTTATGTTAATATGAAGCTTATAGAAGATATAACCAACTGTGATACATATTTATTTTGTTTCTTTCTGTGTTACTTAGGATTTAATGCAAGGCCTTCATACTGAACTACATCTCTGGCCCTTCGTTAATATTTATTTTAAGACAAGAGTGTTAAGTCACTCAGTTGTCCAGGCTTGTGCTTGAACTTGGACATGGGTCTGAATTCTATCTATGCTACCTATTAACTGTATCTTCTGGGGTCACTTAGTTTCAGAGTCTCAGTCTCTCATTTAATAAAGGGGAATAACAATAATAATATTTCATTAGTTGTTGTGAGGATAAAACAAAATCATCAACACAAACAATTGTGTAAGTAGCACACACTGTGTGTTCAGCAGACATTAGTTTTAAGGAGCTTTCTTCAGAAAGAAAAGTCATGTGGTTCCTTGGAGATGATACTAATGTGAGACATATATGATGAGTAAGTATTATAATAGATGAATTCTAGGAAACTTTTCAACTTTGGCTTTAATGATTTTCCTCTGGGTCTATCTGAAGTAGGGAGGTCATTCAGAGGAGTTGGATGGGGGGCGAAATACCCATGAAAGTTAGCAATTAAAATATTGCTGAAATGTGAGCTGTATTTACATGAAAACAGCTCAATTCGCCTAGAGCAAAAAGTTGCTGTCTGGGAAAAAATGTAATATTCAAATAGCCTGTAATCAAAACAGCTACCCTACACCTGGGAGAAGCATCTTGGTAATTTTGTGAGTAGAACAAGGACGGAAATTAACAAGTATTTTTCTTTACACCAGCAACAATAACAGTAATTTTAAAGTGCTATTTTTTTTCTGTTATTCTCCAATGTGATGATTCCTTTGTTTGTCACTGAGCATACAAAGTGATGAGTTTTAAGAGCATAGCTTGCGTCCTATAGATAAAGGAATCAGGCCCTTTCAGTTAGGCCTGGAATGAGCCATCTGGATTACAATCTCATAGAAAAAAACAAACTGTGGTGACACAGTCCTCCCCTACCCCTGTTCCATGTTTGAATGCCTTTTAATGATTTCTTTATAAGACATTCAGTATATTCAGCACCTCCAGTGAAAGGGAATTCATCTTCAAAGGACACTTGCTCTGACCTTGTCCAGCTTTTACTGTAATTTTATTTTTGTATGGAGCTGAAAACCCAATGAATTTTTCACACATGTGAAAGCAGCTATTGAGGTCTACCTGAGTTTTATGTTCTGTTGGCAAATGTTTCCATGTCATATGGATCTTTAAGACAATTACTCTGAGAATATATATACAGGAGAATTTAAAGCTTTCGTCCAGTAACAAAACACTCAGTCTTTAAAAATAAAAATGAAATCTAAAAGTTAATCTAAGTTAAAAGTTTAGGGGTATGTCAGCATATTAATTATTATTGATCTAACTATTATTGCTCTCCCACTGATTATCTTCAGCTTTTCTTTGATATATCCATTGAGGTTTCCAGTAGGCTCTAAGATGTAAGCTGTGGCATTCTCGGAGGAATTCATATGAGAATATGAGTCATCTATTCATTTAGTAAAGAAATAGTTGTTCATGCAACTACGTGCAAAAGATTATGTGACAGGTGGGAGAAGGTCAGTCTGGGTCTGTAACGATAACAGCAGGAACCATGAGTCAATTAGTGTTTGTGTGTTATGTTGACATCACTACATTGTCACCATTACTACATTGTCACTCTGGAGCTTCTCCATAGTTCCTAGGAATGAGCTGGTTGACTACTCATGTTTGTCGATGGGCAAAGCAATGCAGAGTCCCTCCATCCTCATTTTGGTGGCAGGCTGTGTGAGCCCTGTACTGGGCCCTTGAGGAGTGCATAGCAAGTGAGTAGTAGACACAGAAACTGCTGCTGGAGGAGAGTAGGGGAAGGTCACCGTGGGCTTGGAATATTTTGTAAATTAAACGAGCCTTGAATTTTCATGGGTACAGAAGAGGATGACATTTCAGGCAAGAGGTGGGGCAGAAACAAAGGTATAGAGAAAGGGAACCCATATTGTATTTGGAGATAATGCTGAAACTGAATGACTCTGGTCCTAGAAAAATGGATAAAGTCTATGAATGATACCTACATAGAATCAGGAAGCAAAGAAAAAGACTTTTATGTCACTATAATACCTGTGAGAAACATCAACAAGATATTTCAGATCCTTCCCGTTTCACCAGTAACTTTCAGCAACAGAGACAAGGGCAAGCTTAGATCCACTGATTTGGCCAATATACAAGGTTGCTTACATGGGTCATATCTTAAGTGTAGAATATGGCAAAGAAAAGAAAGTGAATATAATATCATAGTTTTTTTTTTTTGGAAAATTATTCTGAGTGTCCCCTAAAATAATTATACGAATAAATAAAAGTATGTTGGAATGTTAAGATCTCCATTATATAATGTTGAGGTTTTATTGCAAGACAGAGAGCAAGTTTGGAATATCCCTAGGATATGTATTCTCACCAGAGGTGCTATTAACCCAAAGCAAAAAAATTATTCTTGATGGAGAGTCCTACTCTTTCTGCATAAAACATGCTTATAATTGGAGTGTACATGACATTAAAATTTCATGGGGTAGCAATTAGGCAAAAATATCTACAAGTTTCCTGGAGTAGGGGTTGAGAATAAGGAAAATGTTCAGAAACAGGGTCCTAGAGGAAGACCAGATGGTTCAATCCATATGGGAATGTACCTGCCCAGAGCACTGGGAGCTCCATGAAGGAGACTAAAAACAAGCTTCCCTAGACCATTGCTACTACTCTTTACTATTGGGGCATCATTTTTATGCCTTTATAGCTGATTTCTGACTGACGCATTACTTCTTTAGGTTTATTGATCCTAGTGTCACATCTGCTTGGTGGATAAGGTCCCTTTAACATGACTTTTCATACTTTGGCTCTCATCTATATTTCGTTGCTTAACTTTCAGGAGAGAATATTATTTATATCTGGGTTAGAAGGCCTCTGCACTGCACCTATACAAATCTGACAACACTGACACAACTTCAGATCCTGCTTGAAAACATGGTTTGGTGGCCATTGTGTTCTTAAATTATATCTTATGCAGCACATACTAATTATAGGGTTGTACCATACCCACTGGGGAATCTGCATTTTTAATAAACACCTAGATAATTCTAATGGGTTCATAGGCTTGCACATCACTATTTCAAAAAAAAAAAAAATGCTTTCAGGCAGCTCTTAAAAAGAAGCAATATTTCCCTACTGCAAGGAAAAAATGAATGGACTTTCTTTGTTGGTTCATTATCAATATAAAACCTGTCTTTTTATATTTCATATAAATACTACACTATGTCAGTCTCAATTCACAGGATTCACCAGCAAAGATATAGAACAAAAGGTTCATTATCAAGAAATCTGGGCCGGTGAGATGGCTCAGCGGCATAAGCGCCTGCCTTGCAAGCGCGAGGGCCCGAGTTCGACTCCCGGATCCCACATACGAAAAAGGGGCCGGTGATATCGCTCAGCGGCACGGGCGCCTGTTGGCGCGCAAGGTCCTGAGGTCGACCCCCGGCACCCACAAAAAAAAAAAAAAAAAAAGAAATCTATCATCATATTTCACCCCCAAATATATAAGTATCTGTAAGGGAATTTATCCTTCAGGTAGATAAAGCAGACCTCCATAATTCACAGGAAAGTTCCATAATTTTGAAAGAAAATGATGTCAGAATCATGGAAAGACTTCTAAGGTAGGGTGCGGAGTTTAAATCCTGGCTCTGTACTTTGAATGTCTTCTGCCCATTGATGGGTTCATGCCCATATGAAAGCTGCTTGGCCATCATGGAGGCGCTCTAACTTGGCAACAAGCCCAAAACAACAGCATATCACCCACTTCCTCCTTCTTCTTCCCCAGCCCCAAATAAACTCCCTCTTCCCCCTTTCATGCATGCTCCGAAAATCTCCCAATCCCCTTCCTTTATGTCACCTTGCCTGCCCCTCCAAACTCCACCCCCAGCTAAATCCAATAAATGCTTTGTCCCACAGCCTCCTCCTCTGAGGGTCCTCTGTATCCTACTGCAGCCCTCCCACGCCCCTACATTAAAGGCTTCTCTCAACCTTTTCTTTGTCTTTACTGATGCCAGACCTAACACCCATAAGCAATGATTTAGCATCTTTGTGTTATAGACACCTAAATAGTTATAGTGAGGGAAAAACTTTCCTGGTCACTTGACATAATATTTGGATAACTGAGAAGGAATTATTATTAATTTATCATGGAAATTTAAAAAAGAATTCATAAATATATAAACCATTACTATTAAAAACTGGTTCTAAATATACATGTGCTTGTGATACGTAAAATATTTTTCTTCATTTTAGTTTAAACTAATAGTGATAGGCTTGAGGAATTTTGAGTTGAGAGGGTATCAAGGAAGAGTAGATGTTTTAACCATTGTAAGTTTATGTGCATGACTGTGATATGGAACCCCCAGAAATGTCCAGGGAGCAAGAATGACCGTAAAGCAATTGAAAACATCAAGAAAAGAAAATGTTCAAATGGGAAAGAGAACTAGGGAGGCGGGGGGGGGGGGAAGGAAAGAAGGGAAAAGGGGAAAAAAAGGAAGGAAAAAATGGAAACAAAGCTTTTGTAAATAAGGAGGGAAAGATGGGTTGAAGTGAGAGGAAGGGAAGGGAAATAAAAAGAATCAAGATATATTATGTACAGGTACAAATTCCCTATGATGAATGTGATCATGATGTATATCTAAAATGTACCAATAAACTTAACTAAACTCAGCAGAACAAATCGACTTACAGAACACAAGTTTATTTCAAGAAGAAAATATTACTCCTTCTGTGAAAGAAGATGGACTTTACATATACATTAATATTGTGTCTCTCATGAGGCCTTCTCTATAAAGGGAAAATGACTTCCTTATAAATCCATCTTTATGCATCTGCCTGATTCATCCTAAATCACAGCTCTGCTTATACCAAACATGTCTTTAAAGTCTTTGGTGTCTCCTACTTCCCCTTCAAATTGAGGCCTTCTGCTGAGGAATTAAAGAATTTCCAATATCTGATCCTATACCACATTCTCAAATTCATTCTTCCACTTTGTCTCTTCACTCACTCTACTTGCAACCAAACAGCATGCTTGGTGACTTTTCCAGATAATCCTACACATTCCTATCTGCATTCTCTTTTGCCACCCTCTAACTCTTCCTCATACACATGCAAATCTTCTGTCTACCAAGCCATCAAAGCCAAGCTAAAATATCCCTGCCCTCATTTGTAAATTAAAATCTCTGTTTAACCTGGGATGATTAATATAGTTATGGAACTGAAAAGACCAGACATAGCATTAAGATTCATCTAGACCCAGGTATTCAGTTATGTTATCAGGAATGTGTATTTTTATGTTTCTGGCTCTGACTTCATTTGTATGAAATGGCTTTGAATCACAATCTCCTTTTGAGGTACCAACCATGGCTGCCAACGGCTCCGAGATTATATTTTACTAACTGATCAACCTATTAAGATGAGAAAACCTGTTCATCAATATAACCAGCAAAAGCCTTGGGAAGGGCTCACATGGCTGCCCCTGGGCCGTGTGCTCCTCTCTGAGGTCATCTCCATGGATGAACAATATATTGCTCCAATCACCTGGGCAACATCAAATGTTAACCGTGCCCTTGAGAGTGCAGTTATTTGACCTGTCCTACACTGGCTAGGATTAAAGAAGGGTGACTACTGAAAGGAGAGAAGCCTTCTCCTAACAGAAGGGAAGTAGGTGCGAGGATGACACAGTCATGAAATCCCCTTCAACTATTTCTCGTAGCTGGGTTTAATGTCCTATTAAAATTCCTGTAGCACTTGACAACTTCCTATCTCATGCTACAGCTGTCTGTGCACATGCTTCGTTTTCCTTCTAGGCTTTAAGATCCTGGAGACTAACTGTGTGCTCCTCTTCATCTCTCTATTTCTCACATCACCTTGCAGGGTGCTTTGTTCTGTTTTGTTTATTTTCTTCTCACTGCGGAAATAAAAACAGGGCACTTAACCTCCTTGCACCTGTTTCTTAAAAAAGACATTTTAGTAGATCATTTATAAGATCGCTTCTAGTGGCAAAGCTTTCCTGATTCTATATAATCAAATAATTATCGAGGGAGGGCATGACTATATCGTAAGAGGGAAATACAAAAACTGTCATATTCTAGATTTGCTTGGATATGCTTCAAAAATGTCAATTACCAGCTGAGTTAAATGCCCAAATCCAGTAACCCAGAATGTTCCATTTAAATACAATCTGATCTGGTATTCTTTTTTCACCTTGCTTTTCTACACCTGGATTGCATATTACTCGGAACTGTTTTCCAGGTTGCTACTTTCCTGTGGGTGGATCCAAAGCCTGCATTCCAGAGAAAGGAAGTGAATTAGAGCTTGTTTTGTTAGCTCATCTCAGATGGAAGGCTTAACACAATTGGGTTATTAAATCCAGGCACCTGAGTGAAAATAAGGAGAGATGTAAATAACTAGAAATGAACAAGTTATTTCATTATGACTGATAAAATTGAGTACTTGCTAAATGTTAGAACCCTAAATGATTATATGCTTCTTATTCAATTTTATAATTGATTCTGTAAACTAGGGTATTATTCCCATTTTACAAGAGGGAAGGAAGATATCAGGCTCTGAGATGCATGGCATGCTGGAGGTGACTCAGCATAGGAAAAAAGATCCTAATCCCTCCCGGTTCTGCTTTGCTTCTAAACCACGAACACTCAAACCATCATCACGATGTATTTAGAGATATCCTGTGTCAGTGTGTACTATTTCTTCCTATAGATTCCTACACTTGCTCTTTTCCTTTTTCTCTTTCTGCTCAGGTTACAAAAATGTTATCCTCCTGTCTCTTAAGTATTTTATAGAGCAAAGGATCAGATTGAACCAAATAATTCAGAGGACTTGTCAAGGGGTACAGCTGACCAAACTGGCTAATGAGCCTGTCTGCACGTGAGGGTGGGGGATTTTATGGAATCCTGTAATCTCATGGCTGTAAGAAAATGTTATCAGCCATTCAGTACCACTCACTTTCAAACTGATGCTTTATCTGCAATGATTTTGAACACGCAGTGATAAAAATTTAAAAGCAGTGTGGTGGTTACAACCTGACCTTGACATCCGAAGGCCAGTTGCATTATCTGCTTGGAGAGATCAAGGTAAGATCTGTGTTCTGCAGAGGACATAGGATCTACTTTGGAAAGTCAGGGTATCTGGATTTTTAGTGGCTTTTCCACAGAGCAGAGGGAGAGGGCAGTGCCCCAACCTAACCATGGCACCATTCCTCTTGCTCAAAGTTCAGCTTTTTCTGCTGACTACTATAAAACCAAGCCTGGGGACAAAGTGCATATATGTGAATGTATATGTGGGGGGGATACAATGAAATAAGACAATCGTCAGTCAGGCCACAGTAGCCAAATCATGAAGGGACTCAGATTACATATAGGAATGACGAACGGACACTCAAGACATATACACGGGACAAATTTTACTAAATAATGAATTAACTGTGCTAGACTATTTAAAAGGATTTGTTTATAAATCTTGCTATGATATTGTTAAAGGATCAAATCTAATGTTCTTTGTAGGACATCAAACTCTATAAGATATGGTATGAATAGTTGTGGGCTAACCTGAAAATGGAGCTCACCTCTGTGTATCTTACTCTCTGGTCTGATTAGATTTCTTTAACCTACAGCAGATTGTCAGCATTGTCTGTCTAGCTGCTGAGTATGGCCAACGCTAAGAGTTAAAGTCCAATGGTAATCACTTTTCTTATGCCCTTGTAGACAGATGTTTAAGCCAACATGTCCGTGTGTGTTCCCGGATATCTGAAACATGTTGTATCCGAACTTTCAGCTTTCCAATCAGCTCTTCTCTGTGGCTTTGTACAGTGATATCTTTGTTTCATTTTTAAAAAGAGAGAGAGAGAGGAAGAGAAAGCAGAAGGAAACCCTTGACCTTTCTCTATTTATAATTCCAAGAGTGGTGGAAAGTATAAATATAATAGAACAAAGCATCTCATCATGTAGATGTCCTTCATGTTTGTGCCAAATTCGTTGATGTTGAATCTCATTAAGGAGGACAGGAGAAAAATCTAAATATCCAGTTACTGTTTGATGAAGCCATCCTCCTCGGCAGGCTTAGCCAAGCTGGCTGTTACTTCATTAGCTAGAAATTGGACAGTCTTCATGAAGTAGTTCTTAATTCATTAGTGCTAAGTGGCATGATTGATTTACAAGTATTATAGATTTGCCACTTTGATCAAAGGGTCACTGGAGAGGGGCATCCTGTTGAGGATTTCTAAGTTCTACGGCTCCTGGTGGCCAGTTTATTTAATGAACATCTAACTCTAGCTTTGGTAATCTTACTTCCTTGATTTTAAGACATTATTTTAATAACAATTTTTCAAGGAAAACCATTTTGCTTTGAAATGTGATAATGTATTTACTATATAGATAATATATCTTCTATATTACCTCTATATCATATAGCATACACATTGAAACTTCATTTAACCATTATGCAACTATATATTTACATATTTATATTTTTCTAGATAATTTATACTGTGTATTGTCTAAAGATATGTAAATAGTAATATACATTCTAGTTTAAAAATCAGTATAGTAATACATATATAAATCATATTATATGTGTGCACATCCATACATAAGACATTTGTATTTCTTTTCCAGTCTTTTTGCTAGGATGTCCTCTGTCCATTGAGCTAACAGAAACAAGCATTCTAAAAACACTTCTTTTACAGAAAAGTTTTGCTGAACATCACAGATCCAAGATGGGTCCCTGGGTTTAATTCCAGCGAGACACTGTGGTATGATGGCTTCATGATTGTAATGAGAAGAAATTATGTCCACATAATGATATCATACCTATTCTCAAAAACAAATATACTGTTCCAAGCAAAATGAATCATCACTTCCATAAAAGAAGAGAGCAGAGAAGTTAATTTTGATACTGTCTTTCACATATACCCAGGAAAAAAGATGCTATACTTCATAAAAAGTGTCTCTTAGGTGTGTCGTGGTAGTTGGCCATCAACTCATTCATTCACGTGGCAAATAATGATGAAGCAGAGTAGTTTGTGCCTCGTTCACTGTGCTGAGCACTTGAGATATGATGATGAACAGGAAAGACTTCTTTATGCCTTTACTAACTGGCCAGCTTTGGGCAAATAATGAAGAGAGACAGAAACAAGTCATTAATTAGACATTGACAAGTGCCGAGAGAGAAATAAGCAGGGGTAAAGGAGGTATGTTTACATTAGGATGGAAGTTTAAGAAGCCAATCATAAATAGAGCCATGGGAAAACACCCTAGGAAAAGAGTTGGAGGAGCAGTCAGTTTAAAGACCCTAAACAGATACCTGCAATATGCAGATGTGGCTGGAGGACAGCGGTATGGAGCGTGCTGGGTGACGAGTTTGGAGTCGTTGGGGTTGGCTTAGGTCACACAGGGTTGTGTATACCTCTGTATGACATTCATTTGTTACTGTGCTCTAAGTGTAAAGAGCAATTACTGTGCCGTTCCTTATGATGCCTTTCTGTATTTCTTATGCTATTCAACTAGTCCTTCCAGCACCATGTGAAAATACAGCAGCAATAGGGGCCTTTCTTGTATTTTATGAACTTTCAGAGGATAGTGCCAAATGTATTCATTAAGTCAATGTGGTCCTGTTTTCCCATGCGTATTCTTTGTCAGTTTAAGAAAACCACCTTCCATTTTTAAATGTGAATACTATTTTGAATAAAAATATTACAGGGCCGGTGAGATGGCTCAGTGGCGTACGCACCTGTCTGGCAAGCGCGAGGGCCCGAGTTCGACTCCCGGATCCCACATACGAAAAAAGGGCCGGTGATATCGCTCAGCGGCACGGGCGCCTGCTGGCACGCGAGGTCCTGAGGTCGACCCCCGGTACCCACAAAAAAAAAAAAAAATTACATATTACTGAATTGTTATTCTGTATCTGTTGAAATTATGGTATATTTTGCTCCTGTTTAAGTGATATATCCCTTAATGAAAGTAGCATTTTTCGTAAAGGATTTTCTGATTGTAAACAATCTTTCAACCAGAGATAACCCCTGCTTGTCTTACATACGTGTATTTTAATATGCTGCAAATTTCAGTGTGCTGTTATTTTCTTGTGCTTTTTTGATCTGTGTCCCTCAGAGGTACTGGTTTGCAATTGTCAGACACTAACTTTTTCTTGTTTTGGAATCAAGTTATATGAGTCTCATAAGAAAACTTTGGTAGATTATGCTCTTTTTTAATTTTCTGGAACATTTATAAAAGTTGATAGAATAACTGTATGGGTTTGGGTCTACTGTAGAGGGACATTTTTATATATACTCACTTTTCCAGTGTTTATTTGTTCACAGAGGTTTTGGTTATTCACATTTTTTTTAGAAAACTATCAGTTATGCTTTGAAAATTATTGATATAATGTTATTCATTAAAGGGCCAGTGAGATAGCTCAGTGGCATAAGCGCCTGCCTGGCAAGCACGAGGTCCCGAGTTCGACTCCCGGAACCCACATACAGAAAAAGAGCCAGTGAGATCGCTCAGCAGCACAAGCTCTTGCTGGCAAGCGCAAGGTCCTGAAGTTGACTCCCGGTACCCACATTAAAAAAATAATAATTATTCATTAAGGACTTTCAGTATCAGCAGAGACTTAAAAGTATTACCCTTTATCAGTGGCATAGCAGAAAACTGTATCTCCTCCTAAATACAGATTTGTAGCATTTGTCATTTTTATCTTGCTTTAGAAACAAATTTAAGGACTTTTTAGTACTGGTTTAGGGCAAGCCAACAATTTTCATTTGGTACTCACATCTCACTTCTAAAGATTTAGTAATTTATAGTATGTTTTACTTCAATTGTTTTAAAATATGTGCTTTTTGAAGGGGTGAGGCTTCAGTTTGTGAATGATTCCTAATTTGTATGTAGGTCAAGGAAAATTCTGTGATATGTCTTCTTTGAAATTTGAAACCAACTTTGTATTAAAACGTTTATGTATACCTGGGTGAATATATATCTTTAAAATCATTATGCTTTCCAAAATATTTCATTACTGTCTGTGTATTCTAGAAATATACCTACTATTTATTATCATAAGAAGCATCCCTTAATCCCTTCTTTACTAAAACGACAATCATTTCTGCATATTTCCATAATCACATTTCCTTAAGCACAGTCAATGAAACCAATACAAAATAAGTGAGACGGTATCAAAATAACTTCGGCAAAGCAAATGGGACAATCAACAGAGAAAAATGGCCTCCTAAGGAACAGGATGAAATGTTTCTAAGTAATATATATGATAAGGAGGTAATCAGTAAAATACGTTAGGTACTCCATACAACTAAATGGCAAAAAAAAAACTGATTAAAAAATGGGCTAACATGTTGAATAGAGAGTTTTCTAGAGCAGGTATACACGTAGCCACCAACATAGGAAAAATCCTCAGTCTTATTAGTTATCAGAGAAATATGAACAAAAACCATGTTAAATATCACTTCACATTTATCAGGATGGCTTTTTTCTTTTTTTTTTGTGGGTACCGGGGGGTCGACCTCAGGACCTCGCGCACCAGCAGGCGCCTGTGCCGCTGAGCGATATCACCAACCCTTTTTTCGTATGTGGGTTCCAGGAGTCAAACTCAGGACCTCGTGCTTGCCAGGCAGGCGCTTACGCCACTGAGCCATCTCACCCGCCCAGGATAGCTATTTTTAAAAAAGGAAGCATTGGAAATGATGTGGAGATACTGGGATCCTTATCCCAGTGGGAATAAGGATGTAGGGAATGCAGACTGGTGCAGTCATCATGAGAAATAGTAAGAATGTTCTTTAAAAAATAAAAAATAGAGCTACCACATGATCTAGCAATTGCACCTCTAAGCTTTCAAAGGAATTGAAATCGAGATCTTGAAGGGGTAGAGTACTCCTATGTGCATTGCAGTAAAATGCACAATAGATAGGATATAGAAACAAGCTAAATGTCCATTGAAAGATGATGGTTAAAGACAATATGGTATATACTGTAATTACAAAGGAATATTTTTTAGCCATTAAAAAATTGTGCAACATGGGGCCGGTGAGATGGCTCAGTGGCATAAGCGCCTGCCTGGCAAGCACGAGGGCCCGAGTTCGACTCCCGGAACCCACATACGAAAAAAAAAAAAGGGGGCCGGTGATATCGCTCAGTGGCACGGGTGCCTGCTGGCACACAAGGTCCTGAGGTCAACCCTCGGTACCCACAACAACAACAACAAAAAAAAATTGTGCAACATGCAACAACATGGATTAACCTTTAGGATATTATGGTAAGTGAAATAAGCCAGTCAGACAAATACTGATGATTCCACTTATATGAACTATTTAAAATAGTTAAATGTATAGAATCAAGGAATGGGATGGTAGTTTCCAAAGATGGGAGGGGGGAGGAAATAGAGAGTCATTAATCAATGGAAATAAAATTCCAGCCAAACAAGATGAGCAAGACTACAGAGGGCTGCTCCACAACTTTGTACGTACAGTCAACAATAAAACACTCTTAAAAATTTGTTAAGAGGACAGTCTCCTGGAGAGTCATAACCACAGTAAAAGGAAAAAGAAAACCAGCTATAGAATAATGTCTCCAAATGAATTATTCTATAACATCAATATCTAGCAATATGACATGAATAGATAATGTTCACTTAAAACTTTGCATACAAAGCATATTTGTGCTAGTCAATGTTTATATATTTGTAGACTTGTCAGTTTCTTTTTTGTGCCTGTCAGTTTTTACTTTATGAACTTTAATGCTGTGATAGTGTGAATGTCCAGAATTCATGGGTTCTAGACCAGCGATGGCGAACCTTTTAGAGATTTCAGTGATAACAAACAGCCTGCCGTGGCATGCGTGCCATAGGTTTGCCACCACTATATCTTCTGGGTGAATTATCTTTTTGTTACAATGTAGTATCATCTTTATTCCTGCTAATGAGACTTGCTTTATAATCTAAGTGTTTTCCATTTTTAATATGGCTATCCAGCTCATTTTCATTTCAACTTCATTTCAGGAATATCTTAGGAATATTTCCTATAGATAGGCAGATTACTACTATATTTTGCTATTTTTATCCGACCTGCTAATTCTTTTAATTAATGAGCTAATTTGATTATCTTCATTATAATTATTCATGTATTTATACTATTTTCATTTAGTTTGATTTTCTGTTTTTTTTTTAATTTATCTCCTCTGACTTTTGTTGCATTGGTAGAAAATTAGTAGAAAATTAATTATTAAAACATTCTACAGCTATTCAGAACTTGTAGACCAAGAAAAGAACAATTGGCATATTTTAAAACCCACTCACTGTACATTTCTTAGTAAAAGAAAAGTAACAAAATATAAACAAAAATAGTTCCATTATCAGTACCTCCCAAAAGAGAAAGACAAATTCCTAAATCAAAGTGACCTGACAAAACATTTAGTGTTTAATCTTGTCATGCATCATCTGATGCAGATCAGCCAGCTTCCTTTCCAAGCAGCAATGCACAGACCCCCTTGGCTATCATTTTACAAGAGAATGTCTGCCCTCTTGGGTTTTACAACTGTAGTTTAGAAACACTGCCTCCTCCGTGATGCCTGGGCTGAGTAGGTCCAAGCAGAGCTGGTGGACAGCTTAGGACAGTAGCTGGGAGTGAGCCTCCATCTTTCTCTGCTTCCTTAGGCCCATAGCTCTGACTGACTTCAGTTTGGGAAATGTGGGGGACCTTCTTTTAAGATTGGAGGTGCCTTATCCCAAACTCTGCTTCAAACGCTTTCTCCAGCCAGTAAAAATGAAGAAGTCGCCCCCACAGTTTGCTCCACAACCTGCAACTAGGCTGAAGGCTGAGGTTCACAGGTGTGTTCTGAATTTGTTCCCACAATAAAAGGAGCACTTACCATCCCAGTATAGCAGAGATTTCTGATTATTTCATAGCTATCTCTTCTTGTTTCATCCCGAGTTTAAGGTTCATGATTTATTTTAATGGATTAATAAGTAATTTACAGACATTTTCAGCACCATGAATAAATATCTCTGATGCATTTTAGTCTTTTTTCAGATCATCCTTTAAGAGTAATTCTGTGCGCTCCTTCCTGCATAGAGACATTGAAGTCCCTATTCCTTTCACTCAGAAGAACTCAGGCCACCAATGTCTACAAAAGGCCCAGAACAGTTTGAAGTTCTGATCCATCCTTTAACTTGTGTTTCTAATCTATTTTTATATTCACTTCATTTTAAAGCCATGGTATATCTATCTCCCTTTCCAAAATATTTTATGTGTCATTGTTATGTGTCTAAATTAAAGCGAGTCAAATCATGAAATTACTGTATTAGTTAGACCTCAGTATCAATCCAATACATCTCCGTCTTTTTAAATAAATGAGAGATTTTTAAACAGCAGATTTTCCCCAATTTCTCTGATTTGGTTTAAGTCATAATATCTTCCATCTAAAATAATAAATGTTTTTAAAAATGTTTAACATATAGGGACATGGATTAAAATGAATTGTGATATATTTTTCTCAAACTTATTGTTCCTATGTGCGCAGTCACTTAACCATATTTCACACTAAGTACATACTGTAAAATGTTCCCAAATCTCCATGAGCAGCACAAGCTAGCATGGTCTCCTTCAGCTCAGATGTGAGGAATGTGGAGAAACCCTCTGGCTTCAGTGAATAACCCAGAAAACTTGAGGTTGGGAGCTCTTGAAGACTATTCTTACCACTCAGAGTTTTCATGGATGTGGGTGTGTCTCATTGTCAAATATATTTCCTTCCTCTTGGTAGGAGGCAAAAATTGTCCACTGTTTGATCACCAGGGTTTCAATGCTAAAAGGTGAGCTAAAAAACTCCCTCCACCCTTTCTCACTCTCTCTTTCACACACACACACACACACACACACACACACACACACACACATCACCAAAAATTAAAAAGGTTTAAGTGGCCTGTCAAGTACTTAATCACCAAATATTTATTCTCTTCTATGTGCTGGACAGTTTTCTACACACTGAGAACATAGCAATGAAGAGGATAGATAAAAACATTCCTCCTGGGGCCGGTGAGATAGCTCAGCGGCATAAGCGCCTGCCTGGCAAGCGCGAGGTCCTGAGTTCGACTGCCGGTACCCACAAAAAAAAAATTCTTCCTTATATGGAGATAGAAGTAAATAAATAAATGTAAATAATGCATAAAACATTTTGTATAGATGATAAAACTGTGACCAAACATCTGGAATAAATGCTTAAAATTGCTATTTCAAACAGAGTAGTAACTGCGAAAGGTGAGGTCTGCACGTGTCACTGGGTGACTTTGGGGAGAGCAAGGGCATTGCAGTCAAAGAAGCTGAGCAAGACCCATAACAGGAGGACTTGGAGAAGAGAGCAAGAGGCTCAGACCACGTTGGACCTTAGTGGCCACTGTAACGATGTCAGCACTTACTGTGACGGACGTGGGAACCACAGGAGAATTTTGGGCAGAGAGACATGATTTCCTTATACTAAAAAAATTTTTTTTAATTAAAAATAAATATAAAATAAAATCACTCTTCCTCTTGCTTTTGGAATAGAAAATTTAAAGCAAAGAGGAGTTGACTATAAATTCATTACCCTTGGATGTGTTTTAAAGTAAATGCCATAGGATTTGCCATAGAAAAAGAGAAATTAGGATTAACACGAAGTCTGCAGCCAGAACAATGGGAAAGTTGCAGTCATCCTTTAATGAAGTGAATAACTTGTAGGAGGAGCTGGTTTAACTCAAGAGTGACAGACATCAAGAATTTTACTTTTAAATTATTAAATCCTAGGTATTATCAAATATCTATTTGGAGAGAGTGAGTAGTCAGAAGGATATAGTAATTTGGAGTTCAGCACATAAGACCAGATTTAAGATATAACTTTGAAATTCACTAGAATATACATTGTATTTAAAGCCAAGAATACAGGCGAAGATCATCATGACAGTGACATTTTAGGAAAGCTCAGAGGCCCAAGGAGTGATCCTGGAGTATGTGTCGCGGAAGACAGCAAATTCATTTTTCTTAGAAAAGGTCCAGGATCCATTGTGTGGAAAGTGCTGCTGATAAAGTAAGATAGAAACCAGGACCTGATCATTGCAGTTAGAAATACCCACATTACTCATCAGCTTTATCAGAGCTGTTGTGGTGTAGTAAACAGGATGGAGAGTCTCAGTGAAGGAGTTTTAAGAAATAATGCTGGAGAAGTAGATACAGTGAATATTGTTGTAAGGTGATAAGAGAAATATGATAATATCTGTAGGATAAAGAGTCTGGAGGAATTTTTACTAAATGTATTATATCCCATATTTCAAAATCAGAATGATAGATATATTTTAAGAAGTATTTCTGCCATGATTTTTTCATCTTGTTCTCTATGAATACTATTTTTCTTATGTTTGGCTCATATTCTTCAAGTTTTAATCAAATGTAAATATAAATTCTTAGTGTCTTCCTTCTCTTCATGTCTATGAGTTAGGTAAGTTAAATAATTTTATTCATTGAGTAGACTATCCTGTAAATATTTCTGTCTCAGTATGTGTGTGAAGGGCTTTCTCATTCTCTTTCAAGATATTTTGTTCCCTTCTGTGAATATAGTGTGCTTTATTCAATATATTCCATCAGGACGCATAGCTTGTACCCTTTTGCAATCACAATGCCACAGTGCATAGCTTTGTGAAAAGTCTGTGCACGTCTGCATTTCCAGGAGTGGGAATACTGGTTCGAAGAGCAACGTGTGTGTGTGACTCTAACAGATACTGCCAAATTGCCCACTTAGTAATCATAACATTTTTTTGTATTCTCTGTAGCAATGTATGAGAGTGCTATCAATATCTCACCATAATGAGCTTTCAAACTTCTGGAATTCTACTAACTAGAAATAGTAATCAGTGTAAGTTTAATTTCTCCCGTGGTGATTGAAGTTGAGCCTTTTTTCTATTTTTAAAGGGCCATTTATATCTTGTTCTGTGAGCTGGATGCTCATGTGCTATGCCTGTTATTACTTTTGATTTCTAATCTTTTTTGTCTCAATCTATAATAGCTCTTTATTCAGTGGATAATGCCCCTTGCCCAAGAAGGAATTGCAAATAATGTGCTCCTCACCGTTGTTTTTTGATAACCTTTTGAGTATAAAATTAAACAGAAAAACACAAAAACAAATGTATGGCTCAACAAAATTTATTAACATCACCTACATCTACCGGTTTCCCATTGTATTTCTTCATTTTTTCTTTTACAATTTTACGTATTGAGGAACTCAGAATATTTGATCCCTATTTTCCCATCAACCGATTTCACACTTCTGCTATTGTCTGCATTATGATTTAGATTCATCATGTCCCTCAGAAGTCTCTTGTTTTTCAGAGATAGGGCTTTGGGAAGGTGATTGGTTCATAGGGGCACTATCCTCACCAGTGTATTAACCGATTTATGAGTTTATGGCTGAATATGCTCTTAGAAAGTGGGGCCTGTTTGGAGGTGCATCACTGGGGCTGTGACCTAGAAGGGTGTATTCTTGCCCCTGGCTCCTCCCTTTTCTCTCTGCTCCCTGGCTGCCATGGGATGAGCAGCTTTCCTCCACCACACCCTTCTACCATGCTGTTTCTGTCTGATGCCAGCCCACTATGGACTGATCCCTCTGAAACCTCTCCTACTTGAAGTGGTGTCAGGTAGTTTATCCCAGCGATGGAGAATTCACTAATACAGTCAGTTGCTCTACTGTCCATTGGATATCCAACCAGCTAAGAGGTAGACCCAGATGCTTGATTAGACTGAGCCGTGACCCCTTTAGAACAATTTGCTATGGTGTTTTATTCTTTCCTTTGGTACACAATGTCTACTTTTGTTCTTTTTTATGTTTGCAACCACTGCTCCTTAATATCCACGTGCATTCATTTGAGATTTCAGCACTCTGATATTTTAATTATATTTTCGTGATCTATTTCTGAGAACAATTATATAGTATTTTCCCTCATCTACTACTGTATTTGGTTAGTAATGACAGAGTCCAAACTGGAAAGGCAAGATAAATACATGTTACTTTTATTATCTTAAAATCTGTATATAATTTTTTACCTGTCATCCTCATAAAGTGAGTAGTACCATTCTAAATGTGTGAATCAAACATACATGAAAACCTACAGAAAATTGTCTAATTTATTGGAAAACATAATTTACCTCCATATATCTCTCTGATGACAGAAAGGGTATGCAAATTTCCAGAAAAGAGAAAAGGAGAAATCTGACAATGAGACAGGGGTTGATAATTCTTTGTTTTTGGGAATGGAGGTGGGTGGTGAGTGTCTCACGCATTGTAGGATTTTTAGCAGTCTCTTCCGCCTTCACTCACTGGATATTTCCTCCACGTTTGACAACAAAATCAGTCCACAGATATTGTCCATGTTGCCTGGGGAGTGAAATTTCTCTCACTGAGAACACTTATCTGTAGTTCAATGAAATTTCAGTTATATTCCCAGCTGGCTTCTTTGAAAAATTAACATGATTCCAAAATTGATATAGATAAGCAAAGGACATAGACTATCAAACTGAAATAGAAAGACAAAGTGGACAACTTAAATTACAGTAATACTAAGGCGGTGTGGTATCGGCACAAACATTGACAAACAGATCAGTGAAAACAGCAGCCCAGCAATCAACTCAGACTTAAAATCACCTGAATCTTGGCAAAGGCATTAAAGCATTTCAGTTGGGAAAGGAATGGCTTTTTAACAAATATTTTTCTGGCCCAGCTAGGTGAACTTTGACCTTACTTCCTAACATAAATGAAATTCATTATGAACTGTATCTAAGTGTAAGGGTGAAAAATCATAAAAGTTTTAGGGAATATATTTTCATTGCTTGGTAACAGGCTAAAGCTTCCTAGGACATCTAGTAACAGTAACTATAAAACTAAAATTTAATACAGTGGACATCTTCAAAATTTAATATAGTTCTCATGAAAAGACATTAATAAGTAAACAGATATTACAGATTTAGTGAAAATATTTACATAACATGTATCTAACAAAGAATCTGTATCCAAGATACAAAAATAATTCCTAGGGCCGGTGGGACGGCTCAGCCGCATAAGCGCCTACCTGGCAAGCGCGAGGTCCTGAGTTCGACTCCCGGAACCCACATATGAAAAAAGGGCCGGTGATATCGCTCAGTGGCACCGGCGCCTGCTGGCATGCGAGGTCCTGAGGTCGACCCCCAGTACCCACAAAAAAAGAAAAATTCCTAAAAATGAATAAAAGAAAAACAAATTTTTTTTAATGGACAGTAAGGATATTGAGCCAGAGGGAGTATAAAATTACATAAACATTTTGGGGAAGGTACTGTTTTATTTGATACAAAAAACCATTTACTTATACTGCGACTTTATAATTCCACTCGCAGATATTTACCCATAAAAGGAAAATTATATGAATAAGAATACTTATACAGAATTGTTCATAGCACAGTTATTCATAGCAACCCAGGTATTCATGAATAAAAAGCAAAGGACAAATTCTGACAAATTCATATAATGAAATACTATTAAACAATGAAAAGTAACACAAGCATCTATGTGAAACAACATGTATAACATAAATAGTGTTTTAGGATAGTAAAAACTAATGTAGAGATGGCTAAAAGAGACTGAAAATAATACTGAGGAGATACTTGGGTAATGATCATGTTCCATACATTATTTATTAATCCATGTGTACATCATGTTTACATTCCTTGGGGAGGTTGGTACATGTACATAATGCATCTTAATTCCTTTTTTCATCCCCTTTCCCTCCCCTCCTTCCATCTCTTGATCCCCTTTTCCTTGGAGAAAGATCTCTCTACTTCTATTATCTATCTTTTATTTTACTGTATTTATACTTTGGGTTTCTCATATAAGAGAAACTATGCACTGTTTAAGCTCATGTATCTGATTTGCTTCACTCAACATTATGGTCTCAAGGTGCACCCATTTTCCTACAAGTGACTCAAGTTTATCCTTTTTTGTGGCAGAATAGTACTTAATTGTGTTTAAATGCCACATTTATTTTAGCCATTCATCTGTTGATGGACATGTAGGCTGTTTCTAAGATTTAGCTATTATGAATTGTGCTGCTATAAACATGGACAAGCATATAGCACTGTAATAATGTGTCTCTAACTCTTTCAGGAAGATACCTAGAAGAGGAATAGCTGGGTCAAATGGAATTTCTAGTTTCAGATTTTTGAGAAAATTCCATGTTGATTTCCACTGTGGTTGTTTTAGTTTACTTTCCCACCAGTACTAAAGAAGTGTTCTTTTTTCCCTGCAGCCTCTCAAGCATTTGTTTTTGGATTTCCTGATGACGGCCATTCTTTATGGGGTAAGATTGAATCTGAGTTGTTTTAATTTGCATCTTTCTAATGGCCAGTGATACTGACCATTCCTTCATGCATTTATTGGGATCTGTACTTCCGTGAAGTGTACATTGATTTTGGTTGCTCATTCTTTGATTGGGTATTTCATTTTTGGGAAGGGTCTAATTTTTTTGAGTTCTTTATATATTCTAGACATGGATCTTCTGTCTGAGGAATCACTCACAAAATTTTTTCCATTCTGTACGTTGTCTTTTCAGTCTAGTCATTTCTTTTGCTATGCAGAAGATTTTTCATTTGGTATGATCCCATTGATTCTTTGAGGTACATTTTGATAGCTTTTTTTCGGTTAAATGATATATTCATCTGTGAAAATTTTAAAAATGAACAAATTTTGTTCATGTCATTGTGATTTGTATATACAGTGAAAACTAATGAAGTCAAGCTTAAGTCTTAAGAAGTGTGGTACTGTATATAATTTATTTAGAAATGTATCAGAAATAAGATGGTATTAAGTATGGAAATATGGGTATGATAAAAACAAGTAAAAAAGTGATAATGATGGAATCTGGATGACAGGGCACTGAGGCACATTATTAAAATTCTTTTTTTCTGAACTTCTATTGGTAAAATGGACAAGAGGAGATATATATATGTATCACTCAAGGAGAGAAAACATGAACCTCAGATTTTATTGACAGCCATTCTACATTTTAAGCATAAAGGCCAGGACAAATCATTTTGAATATATAAAATCACATAGGATATTTTCCCATAGGTATTTTATGACTATCTACTGTAGATTAGGCTTCAGACATCCAGTATAATTTGAGACATCAGAATACAGAGAATAATATAGAATTACACCTATTAACTTGGAAAGGAATGATAGTAATATCAAAACCATTGTAAGAGTATAGTAAATTAATTTACCTAAGTTACCTATTCTCAGAATTTAGTGTACATAATAGTCATCTGGGAAATTTGTTAAAACAAAGATTTCTTGGCCCCAACTCCAGAGATTCTTATTTGCATATCTGGGGAACTCATCAATTTTCCTTTACAATAAGCTCTAAGGTGAAAGTGTTACTGGAACACATTGAGTGCCCACTGATTGAGGCAGTCTGCAAAGACCGCTTACTACCCAGGAAGAGAACAAGAGTCTTCTGAGTGCAGTGCACCAGGCCACATGTATTGCTGTCTCCTGCAAAGCAAATGATGGCACAATAAGGAGCCACCTCTTTTTCTTGCTGCCATATTTTGCTGGAAACATAGGAGCTAGAGAAACATGTTAAACAATATCATGAAAATTCAGCCAGCAAATTCTAAATTATGGAAATTGTCGGATTTAAGGATTGGTTTAAACAGAAAAAAATTGTAAATAAATAAATGTCATGAGAAAGGAAGTCATTTTTTAAATATAAAATCTCATGTAAATCTATCACAAGGTAGAGACCTAATTTAGACCCTAATTCAAACACAAGTGAGAAAATTTGACCACTGACTGCATATAATGATATTAAGAACTCACTGTTATTTTTAAGGCATACCAGAGATTAATTATGATCCTAAAAATTAAAGTGTCATCTTCTCTGGATATATTCTCAAGTATACATGTATTAAACATACTGTCTGTGAAATGCTGTGATATGATCTTAGCGTGGTGAGTACGAATAGATTAAACAAAGTTAGCTATGAACTGGTAATTCTTGAATCTGGAGGATGAACACGTGTGGGTTCAATATGCTGTCTTCTTTTGTCTTTCTTTCATCTTTTCCATAATAAAACAAATTCCATTGTAATAACTGAAGAATAATCCATTAGCTTGCATACAGTAATTTGACAATGTTCTCTCAAGGCTCAGTCATCAAATGATACACAGAGAATAATGGACACAAGGAAAATAAATGTCAGAGTCTATTTAATGTTATAAAAATCCCCATAAACTTCTTACAGCAAAAGATGATTTATCAGTCAGCAGGACACATTCCAGAAACATAGAAATAAATTGAAAATTAAGTAACACCAATATCTAGATTATCATTAAAATATAAAAAATCCCTATTCCTCACTATCTTTCTCTTTAGTTTTGGCAAAAATTATTGTATCAAACTCTCTACTCAACATTGTATTTTTTTCACTTATTATTTTAGTGCTATTTCTTTCTTTGTTCTTAAAAAGAAACTAGTATCCATTGAGGATTTTCATTTTCTTGGGCTTGGATTGCTAAGTAAAGTAATTCTGTTCATTTAACAAAATACAGTTTCATATAATGCGTTGTTTTTCCATTCTTTTAGGTAAGCCCAGATGTTTTTCTAATGATGATAGAAGCTTATATATTCTTGAATTGCTTTATCTAATAAAATATATGCTAAACAAAATTTTTAACACAGCAAAAAGTGTTTAACAGGTCACTTATGCTCCAAAGGGAAAACAATGTATATCATCATTGGCTATCAGAAATAACTGATTTTATCAAAGTATGACATTGTTGTTGATTCGATGGGCAAAAAATATTACACAATTTCACTTACTTCCTGGTGATGTTAAGAATTATTTAATGGCCATAGTTTCTGTGGCAGTTAGGGTGAGGTGTCAACTTCATTGGCTTTTGGATCCCTGACCCCAGGCATTGGTGAAGCACATTTCCAGGTATATCTATGTATGTAGGTGGGTCGTGGAGGCATGGCCATGGGGTCTGTCTCTTGTGCCTGGCCACTTCCTCTCTAGTGTTCTTCCCCTGCTCTGCTTCCCAGCTGTCCTGAATTAAGCAGCTTTACTTTGAATGCCCTTCTGCCATGATTTCCCTGCCTTGGAGCCAGCCAATCATGGACTGGAACTGTGACCAAATTGCACCAAACTCCTCTGTTAAATTGTGAGTATTGGGTATTGTGTCTCAGTGACAAGAAAGCTGACTAATATGGGGAGAGAAATGGGGTGACTATACCTGACCATGTGATTTAGAAGCCTTTTGAATTGGTTTTCAGGAGGAATTCAGAAAAGTTACAACATGGAGGCTAGAGAAGCCCTAGAGTGCTATAAGCAGGGCCTGATGGGTAATTCTGGTCAGACCTCAGAAGACCAGAATGCTGATAGAAATATGGACTTCATAAAGGCCAAGGTATGGAGGTTTCAGTTAGGAACAAAGACTCCATTGACATTTAGACTAGAAGACATGTATATGCATTATACTGTAGAAGAAAATGTGTCTACATTTTGCCCATGTTCTAAGACTGCAGGATTCTGAAAGATGGATAATGGACTAATTAATCTGGTAAATGTTCAAGCTGTGGCGTGGATACTGTTGGCTGCTTTTAGCTAGATCTACAATTGAATCAGAAACAAAAAGGCAGTTGTGAAAAATTTGGACTTTCACCAGAAAGCCAGCACCTGTAAAGTTGGGAACAAAGGAGAGTATGGTTGCTGAAAAAAAAAATTAGCATTAAAAAAGTAAGTACTTGGTACCAGCACAAAAGGAATGATGATTTGAAATTATTTCAGGAAATCATCAGACCCCACCTAGTATAGGCTCATGAGTATAAAAGGGTAAACTCCTCTGAAAGACATTGAGAAGAGAGCCCCAGGGGGCCCTATTCATTCAAGCTCATCTAGGGAAGTGTCTCACTGAGTTCAGCCATCCAGGCAATCAGAAGCCTCTGCAGGCATAGTCTAAGGGGGCCGGCTACTGCTCAAGCCAGTGGCAGATCTCTGTCATCCATGTGGTACTGGTTTTCCACGCATATAGAATACAAGAATTGTGGGGATGTGGTGGCTTCCACCCAGATTTCAGAAGAAGGCATGGGAAGGCAGGTAAAAACGTGACAGGGCCACAGTCCCAGCCAGGAGAACTTGAGTGAGTGATGCTTGAATCTGTGAGAGTGAAACCAAAGGTGCAGAGGTGACCACAGGAAGTTGGAGATACCAGGAACATGAATCAACTGTCGAGGAAAGGCACAGGCAGTGAAAAGCCAGCATAAGAGCAAGGATATATAGGCTTCAACTGGCAATGCCATAACAGCAGACCTTCAGAGACCTTTGGAGCTCATGTGTCACCACATCCTGCCCAGATGTTAGACATGAAGCTACAAGAATTACCATTTGTCCTGCTGGGTTTTGGTCTTGCTTTGGTCTGATTCTTTTCTATCCCCTGGTTCCCTTCTTTTGGAATGGGAATGTTTACTGTGTGCCATTGTACCTCGGGGTTATTTAACAATTTTTTTGGTAAGTGTTCACATCTTATAGTCTGCCTTGAGTCTCACGAGAGATTTGGACTTGAATGTTTAAAAAACATGCCTGAATTGTTGAGGCTTTGGGAAAGGGATTATTGTGTTTTCAGTTGTACAGAGTATACATGTTCTATGTGGAATTATGCTAATAGTTTTATTTTGAGATTAAATACAGTTTAAGAAGACATGCTGGGGTAGCGAGTTGAAAGTGGATGGTATATGGCAGTTAGGGTGGAGTTTCCACTTCACTGGTTTGGGGATCCACCCCAGGGATTGGTAAAGTACACTTCTAGGTATATCTGTGTAGGTTCTGTAGATATGGTCTTGGGGCCTACATCTAGACACTTACATCTTCTTCACTGGGGGTCTTCTCCCTGTTCTACTTCCTGGATGCCATGAAATAAGCAGCTTTGCTCTGTCATACCTTCCACCAGGATATCTCCATCCTGGAACCAGCTGATCATGGACTGGAACTGTGAACAAATTAAACCTCTCCTCCTTTAAATTGTGAATGTTGGGTGTTTTTTCTCAAGGATGAAAAAGCTGGCTAATACAGTTACATTACTCTTTCCTGACTTGTACATTCACAGCCTTTACCTCTTTTTTTTTTTTTTTTTTTTTTGATTATTTGCCTTTTTCACTGTTTTATAGGACTTAGTGATGTGCTCCAAATACAGATGCTTAACAGGTTAGATACGTGGCAAAACTTCATTCCAGTTGTCTGCTCTCCTTTAACTGTGTCTTTTTTCTTTTGTTTAAATTTTTAATTTGATGTATTCTCTTATTGATGGGAATTTAAATAACCAATCACCTACTACCTGCCATTAATCTCAATCTCCTGAAAATTCTCAAGACACAGGAAAAGTGTAGACAAATTATCTGCCAGAGTGTAGCACACATGGCCTTTAGCCCAATTGCCAATGGAGGTTTTGTTCCCAACTGAAATTCCTGAGCCTGGGTTTTACTATCTGTGATTCTATCAGCATTCTTATCTTCTGAGCTTTGACCAGTATCACCCATCAAGCTCAGTGTAGCACATTTTAGGAACAGTCTAGCCAACATCTCCAAACCTTTCCAAACTCCTCCTGAAAGCCATTTCTAATGACTTCTAAACCACATAGGTAGGCACAGAGATGACCCTACTTCTCACATGAAAGTATGTCTTAGTCACTTTACTTACTGTTCAAACTCAGTGCCCAATACCTATAACTTAAGAGGAGAGCTTCATTTGTGTTCATGATTCTTAAAATTTCAGTCTCTGAATGTGTGGCTGGCTCCAAGGGAAAAATAGTATTGTGAAAGATTCTGGGAGGGGAAGGCTGCTCAACCCATAGCAACCAGGAAACAGAGAGTAAAGAGAAGAGCCATGGAGGGAGATATACTCTTTCAGATTATACACCCACCGACCCACCTTTAACTAGGCCCCACCTAACAGCACGCATGGCTGCTGAAGTCATTAATGGATGAGTCCCCTGATGAGTATAATGCCCTATGTACCAATTGCCTTCCAAAAGCCTTGCCTCTGAGTGCATGAAAGTTTGGGGATCCACTCTAGATCTAAACCATAATAGTCACATTTCTCTTTCTGCTTTCAAACTTTTTTGTCATGACTTGACAATTTGATTGTGAAGCATCAGGGTATTTTTGACAGTAAAGCTCAGATGTCAACTTGATTGGCTTGAAAAACACCTAGGGGATTAGAGAAGCACACTTCTGGGGGTGTCAGGTGGATCATGGAGACCTGACTTTGGGGACTATGCTTGGTCTCTGGCCCCTTCCTCTGTGTCCCCCTGCTCTGCTTCCAAGCTTCCATGAACTGAGCATCTTTACTCTGCCACACTCTACTGTCTTAATGTTTCTGCCTTGGGTTCAGCTGAACATGGACTGACATCTCTGAAATCGTGAGCCAAAATATACCTTTCCTCTTTTAAGTTGTGAGTGCTGAGGGTTTTGTCCAGCAATTGGAAAGCTAATACAGTACTTTCTTTGAGTTGATCTTACTTGGAAATCTATGAGCTTCATAAAACCAGGTGGCAATATCCCAAGATTTGAGATGTTTTCAGTCATTTTTAAGTAAGTGTTCTGTCCTTTTTCCTCTCATTCTTTTTTCTGACTCTCCTATGTATAATCACTCATTGCATGGTTCCCATAGGTCCTATGTGCTTCCTTTACACCTTTACATTCTACTTTTAATTCCTCAATTGACTAACTTCAAATGGCCTGTCCTCATGTTCACTGTATCTTTCTTCTTCATAATCAAATTTGTCATTGAGGCTATCTATGGAAATTTTCAGTTCCTGGAAATATATTCTTCAGGTCCCAGATTCCTCTTTGGTACTTTTTTAGTTTTTATTTTTTTGTTTAGTGTCTCATTGTATTCATGCATTCCTTCACTGATCTCATTTGGTTGTCTACTTCTGTTTACTTCTATCTCTTTGAGTTTCTTTAAGATGATTATTTTTAATTACTTGTCATAAAATTTATAGATATTCAATTCTTTGGAGTTGGTTACTAAAGCATTGTAGTTTCCTTTATTGGCATCACATTTACACAATTTGTGATTTATGTAACCTTGTGTAGGTATGTGTGCATTTGAAGGAGACAACATCTGTTGTATTCATTATAGGCTGTCTTTCATAGATAACAACACTCTCCTGTCATGTTCCTGAACTGATGCCAGTGCCTCTGGGATTACAGTTGAATGGGCTAGAAGCCAGGTCATGCGGCTGCTGCTGGATCTACAGTAGAATTCAGGGGTGGTGGGCCTGTTAATATGCACAGATACAGATTCTGACTGCTCCCTGCTCTAACGGAACTACCTCCAGGACTTGGTCAGTAGGTCTGGCGCAAGAAAAAGGATCCACTTGAAGCTCTACAGTTGGGTCAACAGATAGTATGTGTTACTAACTGTGCACATGGATGGAGCTCCTGCTGTTTCACTAGATGGGCAGAACTGGCTTTGATCCACGTCACATAGGAGGTGGAACTAAGTATTGGGGAGCTACGGGATCCAAATCTGTATGGATCCACCTCCAAGTTTTCAGAAGGGTGTGCCTCCTGCCAGAAGTTTTGACAGGAAGTACTGAGCTCACATGGCAATTGAGTATGGTTGGAACTGGGTCACAGAACCTTTTCAGGGTTCACGTAAAAAAAGCTGCATCATCAGGCCTGCCTTTGCGGGGATGGAGGTCTGTTTCCTGCTTAGTCCTGGCATAAGAATGAATGTTTATAGATCACAGGTAAAGCCAAGTCATGGGACTGCTTTTAGATCCATTGTCAGAGTCTGGCAGGCCTGCTTTTGCATCATGGATGAATGTATCCTCTGTTGAGTCCTAGGAAGGTGAGGTTGCTCCATGCCACAGCTGAAAGAGGGCAGTGCTACGTCCCAGGCTAATTGAATGTCTTCAGTGAAGACCAATGACAGACCTATTACCTAATGTATGGGGAGATGTGCCTTTTCCCAAGTGTATTGATATTTACTCTTAGTGACAAGACCTAGGCCAAATGGAATTGTAGCTAGATCTATAAGGGTGAGAGAACTATTTCTAGGCCTTTGGCTGGGACCACAGTAGGCCAGCTTGCCATCTGGGAGTAAGTCTGCCTTCTCAAAAAGTTATCCTTGGTCTTGGGCTCTACCAGTGTTTTGTAACATCTTACACAGGTCTCAAAGCTTCTATAGAGTAATATTCGTCCATGAATGGCTGCCAAATTATTGTTGTGGATGTATGCAAGCAAGAGATTAACTATGGCTTGCAAGCCCTATAGTTGCTGATGTCACTGTTTCAAAATCTGGCTTATTCTCTATACTAGAAATGAATTATCTAAAAAGTAAATTGACAATATACTTCTTTTTTATAATCATATCAGTAATAAAACACTTAGAAATACATTTTGAAAACATATACAATATTTATGCACTAAAGCCTTCAAAAATCCTTGCAATAAATGGAGGCAGGTTTAAGTAAATAGATACTACACATTCATGTATAGGAAAATTAATATTAATATTAATAAACACCCAAATTGACCTGCAGATTCAGTTTAAGCCTTATCAAATTTATAATTGCCTCTGTTCAGAAGTAAAGTCACCATATAATTTATGTAGGAAGTAAAGTAACCATATAATTTATGTAAGAAGTAAAATCACTATATAATTTATGTAGGGAAGCAAGTACCTTGAATACCCAAAACAATAGGAAGAATAAAGTTAGAGAAACTCACATCTTGATTTCAAAACGTACAACAAAACAGTAATAATCAATATACTGCAGTACTGATATAAGGATAGATGCATAGACAAAGAAAATAAAATCAACATTAGCAAATACACCCATTCACCCAAGGTCATCAGGACTGTTCAATGGGAAATAATAGTTTTTCAGTAAAAGATATAGCATAACTTGACATCAACACATAAAATTATGTGGACCTCTGCCTTCTACAACACCCAAAATATAGCTCAAAATAGATCAAAGACCATTATAAGAGATAAATGAAAGTATAAAACACTACACTACAAATTCTTGGAAGAAAGAGATGTAAATCTGTGAATCTGGATTAGGGAATTGGTCCTTAAGTAAAAGAGCAAAAGCAAAAGTAATTTTAGGAAAAAATAGATACAACCAACTTCATGAAAATGTAAAACTTTTGAGTATCAAAGGACTCTATCAAGAGAACAAAAAGATAACACGTAGAATGGAAGAAAATACTTGCAAGCCATATAATTGTTTATGGACTAGCATTTAGAATGTATAAAAATTCTTCCAATTCAATAATAAAAAGACAAATCACCCAGTTTAAATATAGGCAAAGACTATGAATAGATATTTCTTCAGAAAAGATATACAAATCGCCAATCTGCACAAAAAATACCCACAACATAGTTAGTCATGAAAATGCAAATCAAAACCACAGTGAAATACCACTTTCCACCCTGTTGATTAAAATCAACAGGACAGGTGACTATAAATGCTAGTTAGGACCTGAAGAAATTAGAACCCTGGGACATTGCTGGCAGGGAATGTGAAACAATATAGCCATGGTTGTAAACAGTTCTTTAAAAATTTAAATGTGGAGGTGCCATGTAATCCAGCAATTTTTTAGCCGTATAGCTAAGACAAATAAAAACATGTGCACACAAAAATTGGTATACGAACTTTTATAGCAGCATTGTATGTAACAGTCCAAAAGTAAAACCAATCCACATTTTCATCAACTTCTAAATGGAAAAACACGTTGGGTACATCTATACAGTGAAATGTTATCCAAGCATGACAAGGAGAACCAAAGTCCTGTTAACATGCTGCAACATGAATGAGACTTAAAATTATTATTGGTAAGTAACTGAAGCTAGACACCAAAAGCCACATGTAATTCCATTTATTTGAAGTATCCATAGCAGGCAAATTCATAGATAGAAAATTGATTCATGGTTGCTAGGTAATCAGAGAATGAAGGAAAGGTAAGTAACTGATAATAAATATGAGTTGATAGAAATGCTCGGGAATTAGGTAACGGTGATTGTTATACAACATAGTGAAGAAAAGCCATTGACATTTAAAACAGTCACTTTTATATTATGTAAATTAAATTTCAAAATTCGAAGATAAAGGAAAAGCTAAAATCAGTGATGGAAGTATACTTTATAAGAAGATTAAAAACAAGCATCAAGTCAGTTCCAAAAAAAGCAAAGAAAATTGGGAGAATTGAATAATAGTGAGATTGAAGAGTATTGATATAAATGTACTTGAGAAAAAAAAGATAAATCAAAAGTTATTTTGGAAAAATGTAATAAAGTAATAAAAACTTTAACCATGAGAAAAAGAAAAAGATAAATTAACAAAGTCACAAGTGAATAATGGAATAGCATTATCAATCTTACAGAAATTTGAAAGACACTATTTCATTCATGCTAATTAGAGAATATAGATGAGATAGAAAAGCTCCCAGAAAATACAGTTTATCCAAAATAAGTTTAAACAGAATATCTGGATAGTTATAACACTTTTATATATATTTAAACTTATTTAAGACATTTCCCTCCAAAAGATGTTGCCATCTCAAATGGTCTCACTGATGAATACTTCTAAATAGTATAGAAAAGATGATACCAATTTATATATGCTTATGCAAAGAATAGAATATATAAAATATTTTACTCATTGAAAGACCATGACAACTTTGATAGAGGTTGATATCCTATATTGGAAATGCTTGGAACCAGAAGTGTTTAGATTTCAGAGTTTTTAGGATTGTAGAATGTTTGCATAGATTTTACCATCTGCACACCCCTAATCTGAAAATCGACATGCTCTAAAATACATGATATTGGGCGGGTGAGATAGCTCAGCGGCGTAAGTGCCTGCCTGCTGGCACGTGGGGTCCTGAGTTCGATCCCCAGTACCCACAAAAAATAAATAAATAAAATAAAATAAAATACATGATATTAACACTCAAAAAGTTTTGGATTTTGGAACATTACATATTTTACCAATATAGGGAAAAGACGTTGTGAAAGTAAAAAGAAATTAACAGACCAATCTCATGAACACAGGTTGTATACATGCATGTAATAAATTAAATTAGAAATTTGAATCCAGCAATAAGAAATAAGATTATAGAATAAACATTGTTGATGTATGCCAAAAATGTAAGATTTACATAAGTTTTGAAAACTAATTAGTGCGAATCATACCATTAAAAGAAAAAACCAAAAGTACGATGTGAGTCTCATAAATAAAAGTAAAGAAAATATAGGATAAAAGCCAGTGTTTAATCATTTTTTTCTCATTCTGTCTCTCTCAAAACAAAATCTAGACAGTACATACCCTAGCAAGTTAGGTACATCTGCAAAATTAGTTGCAGAAATTAGTTTTAGCCTACCTAATAGTGAAATATTGAAAGCTTGCTTTCTAGAGTAAAGAATGAAACAAAAACACTGATTATCATCATTTCTAATCAACTTTTGTGCTGTGTATCCTAGGTAATACAATATGGGAAAATGGTAAAAGAATTGTCTGGAGGAAATAAAACTATATTCAGACAACACAGCAGTAAATGTAAATATTTTAAATTTCTAAAAAAGGTATGACTTCCTAAAAATTTTATCAGTGATCCCTATTCTGAGAATATAAAACTTTATTGAAAGAAATGAAAGTTGTAATGCCATCTACCTAATTTTATACAGTAGAAAACTGATATAAAAATGTCGGTTCTCCCTCAATGAATTTATAGTTCCCTTGAAATCTAAAATGTTTGTCAAAACTGATAAGCTGATTTAAAATTTTATCTATGCAAATAACCAAAAAGTGCCAAGGAAATCTTGAAGAATGAAGTTGAAAGGCCTCATAGATGTTACTAAATAGATGTTACTTAAAAATTATCATAATGTGTTTCTAATGCAAGATTGTACTACAAAACTACCGGAACAGAAAAATATTTTAAAAAGTGATGAAGTTGATTTATGACAAATGCGGCTCAACACAGTGACAAAAGGCCTCTCTCCTGGATATGGTGATGGCCAGGATAGGCTCCCCAGAAGATGTTCCCATCCTAGATCTGTGAATATCTTATGTTACATAGCAAAGGGGAATTAATGTTGGAAATGGAATCAAGGTTGTTAAGGCTGACCTTAAACTACAGAGAATATTTTGAATTATCTCCGTGAAAGCACAACTGTCTTGAACAGTAGCAGAGGGAAGAGATTCAGGTCAGAAGGTGTGATTACAGGGAATGCTGCTGTGGCAGGCTTTGAAGGAGCAGCCTCTCTGAAGCAAGGCAGGAAAACGGCCAGGAGAATCAGAAAAGAGAAAGAATCAGCTCGCCCCTGAGAGCCTCCAGAGGACCCCAGCCCTGCCAACCACATCTTAGCTGGGTGACACTTGTGGTAGACTTCTAACCTAGACAATTACACGATAATAAATTTGTGTTGTCTAAGCCATCAAGTTTGCCATAAGTGGTTAAATAAACAATGTAAAATTAAAAGAAGTTCCAATTTGGGAAAACACAAACCTCATCTGCTGACTTGACAACATTCATAAAAATCAGTTCCAGATGATTGCCTACTTAGATGATAAAAACAAAATAAATGAATAGAGGAATATGCAAGCAAGCTTCTACAGGAAGCAGAGGGAAATATCTTTGTGACCTCGGGGGAGACAAAAAATACACAAAGCACAGAGAAAAGGAAAATTAAAAATAGAACTCTAGGTTTAATAAAGTAGTACACAAAGTAAAAATAAAATGAAGTAAAAGTCAACAATAGAAGTTCTACTTAATGGTGACAGGTGTCAATAGAAAACTGAAAATAAAAGTAATGGTATGGGAAAATATTTCTCATATATATGATATATGAACAAAAATATATAATCCTAAAACTATATTCATACCCCAATTATATAAAGAAATAAATTAATTTTAAAAATAATTTAAAAGATTTGATGGACATTTTGTCAAAGAGCCTACATTTCTATAACAGAATGAACATACAGCAACTGCATACAGTGTTAAGGATGACTATAATACATGTATGACAGAAATCAGGACAGAGTCTATACTACATGATTATAAAACCAAGCCAAATTACTCCACAGGGTTGGAAGACCATATGGTGGTTGTCCGTAGGGGAAGGTTACAACTGCGAAGAGCATACGAGAGAAGCTTCTCTTAGTCAGTTTCCGTCTGTTCATCAGGGTGGCAGTTACATGTTAGGTGTGTGATTATATAATAAAAATGTATCTGGGTGAATAGAGGGGTCCCCCATTAATGTATGGGTTCATTTTCACAGTTTCAGTTACCATAGTCAATGCAACTTAAAAATATTAAATGGAGAATTCCAGAAATATGAGTTTTAAGTTACACACTGTTCCAAGCAGTGATGAAATCTGCTGTTCTTCCCGGTGTGTCAGTTATCCATTTTCCCAGCATATCCATACTGTATATGCTACCCTCCCATCATTCCTTTAGTAACTGTTTCCACCATTTCATCCACTCTTGTGGTACCACATCCTTGTGCTCAGGTAACCTTTATTTTGCTTAATGATGTCCTCAAAGCACAAGATTAGTGATTCTAGCATTATTACTATAGTATAATTTTTCATGGTTGTATTCACTTGTTATTAATCTCTTACTATGCTTAATTTATAAATTAGACTTTATTATAGGTATTTACAGAACAACATACTCGGTATAGGGTTTGGTGCTATGTATAATTTTATGCATCTGCCGGAGGTCTTGGAATTTATTCTCCATGAATAAGAGGTGGCTACATTTGTAGGAAAATGGATGCACCTTGAAACCATAATGTTAAGTGAAACAGATCAGATGCAGAAGCTTAAATATTATATGGCTGCTCTCATATGAGAGGAAAATAAAAGACAGGTAATAGGAAGTACAGATACAGATCTTTCCCGAATTGGAAAAGGATCTAAAGATGGAGAGATTAGGGTGGGAGGGGAGGGAAATGAGCAAAAAAAGGAACTAATATATGTTCTGTCCATGGGCCAACTCCACACAAGGAATGGAAACATTGTGTACTGCAATCATGCACTAATAAAAACGTTCATGTATATTATCCTTTGATGAATACATCAAACGTAAACAAAAACAAGCAAGCAAATAGAAGTATTAGTAGTTACGAAATATAAGCAACTACTTATCTGGTTTATATTGATTCATTAATTGGTGTGCTAACTATTACCATTGTATGCTTGTTTTCTTCTTCCATTTTTTACCAGTGTTTTAGGAAACAAGTTCCCTTCTCTTCTTTCCTATTCCACTTTTTTAACACAACATAAAAAGGGCTAGATTAATGGTTTTTGCCTGTGTTGAGATATTTCTGAAGTCAAATAATGCACAATTATGTGTGCTGTAAATTTTTGAAATGCTTTTAAGTGTTCATAAATCTCTTTCAGAATTTCTGTGAAAGATATCTGCATCTTACACTTCTTCTAATTAAATTCACTTTTCTTCAAGTACCTGTAATCAGTATTTTTTAAAAGTCATTTTGAACACATTTGATTCATAAACATTAATTTATATTATCCACTAGTGCCATATTGTTCTCTACAATTCTACCATCCAGGTCATGTATTTTACTATACTGTAGTTATACACACATGTGTATGTGCGGACACATATGTATGATATATGTATGTATATACTGTATATATATATATAAGTAATATTTCTAATATAGTTTATTTTTTGGGGGGGTACCGGGGGTCGACCTTGGAATTGAGCGATATCACCGGCCCTTTTTTCGTATGTGGGTTCCGGGAGTCGAACTCGGGCCCTCGCGCTTGCAAGGCAGGATCGTAGGCTGCTGAGCCGTCTCACCGGCCCTCTAATATAGTTTAAATTAAACAGATTTGATCAGAACTTAAGTTTCAAAATTGTAACTCATTCTCTGTTCTATGGTACACACTGAAAGATGGCCTGTATGAATTTTAGAATGCAACTATACATGTATAAGAGAAGTTTAGTAGATATATTTTTTAAAAGTAGTTCAAGGGCCGGTGATACAGCTCAGCGGCATAAGCGCCTGCCTGTCAAGCGTGAGGTCCTGAGTTCGACTCCTGGTACCCGCATATTAAAAAAAAATTCCCTTAAAAGTAGTTCAAAGTTCCTCAGAGCACTTCAGTGCTTGTCCCATCTTACTGTACATCTGTACATTCCTCCCTCAACAATTATTCTGTAAAGGACCGGGGGAGGAGTTACTCTCTGTATCTTACACATGAAGAAAGCGAGAGTGAGAGAAATTAAGCAACTGTCTCAAGTTTACAAAATGAAATTGGTTTCAGACTCAAGGAGAAATGCAAATAAAAGCTGAGGCCTTCGGTTTCTAATCAAGTCCATTCTTTCATCCTTCATGTGCCGTTCTCTCCTCTCCCTCCTCCTCACCCCATCCACCTAACCTGTGCTGCTTCCTGTACCTATTTAAGTATATTGTGAATATAAACATAGCATGAATATATAGGGAAGTTTCTAAGAATAGAAGTGATTCTGAGATACTTGAACTCTGCATTCCAAGTGGGATTTGGATTCGTGTTGAGGAGATGGGTGAGTCACAGGCATGGCACATGTGTGGCCGAAAAGCAAACTGATGCTTAGGACAGCCAGAAGTTGGGGGCAGCCAGGAGTGGGACATGCAGTTGGAAATGATGGCAACAAATTCAATCTGGACTGTAGTATTTCTACCAACAGAATCTGTATTCGTTCATGAAACTCTACAGGAGCCTGTTTGGATTTTTTAATTAATTTAATTTACTGGTACACTTTAGATACCCATAATGATCACTTTCATCATAGGGAATTTGTACCTGTACATAATGCTGTCTATCTTAATTCTTTTTCCCCCCAAACCCCTCATCCTTCAACTGCTCTTCCCCTCTTTATGTACAAAAGCTTCGTTTCCATTTTTTCATTCTATTTTTTTCCTTTTTCCTTCCTTTCTCCCTCCCCCTTCCCTTGTTCTTCTTTCCATATGTACCTTTTTACCTTTTTCCCAATATCTATTCTGTATTTTGGTCCTTATTTACCCTTTTGGTTTCTCACACCACAGAAGCATGTGACATTTAAACATGAGTGTCTGATTCATTTCACTTAAGAGTTTTGTCCCAGAGCATGTTGTTGTCTCTTATTTATCTCAGTTGAGGTTGAGAGAAAGGGAATGATTCCCCGAATGAGACACTGCAGAATTTGCCTCAGACAGACACAACTGTAATTAGATTTCAAATGCCAGGTGTACATCTTGTCCCATTCAAATCTCTTCAGTATAATTTGCTTTTAATAAGTACATTTCAAAATGCATGTATTTCAAAAATTTCTTTTGAAGCCATTTCACAATTTTTAAAAGTGCTCCCTGTAGAAAGGGAAATCGAAACCTCTTTTAAAGATTGGTGAGAGAAGAAGAAACTATGAACAAGCCATTCTTAGTGGTAATCCTTTCCTTCTGTCTCTGAGTTTGGTACTCTACCAAATCCTGTGATTTTTTTCACTTCTAAACATATCATGACTCCAGATTTACCGCATTTGTCACCGGACCATATCCTATGTGTTTCCAGAGTCTCCCTTTTCTTGGGTCCTCCTTTCCATGGGTCCCCCTTTCCACTGTTGCTTCAAACAAGTGAACCTATAAATCAAATTGGACATATAACTAATGGAGTTAATGAAGTCACAGAAAAACAAAAGTGATTTGAACATAATGGGGTGTATCCTAGGAAGAAAATGAGTTGCGATAACACGGAAAATGGTTTTAAGCCATCATATTTTTAGTTGACATGTTGGCATTTTTTTGTCCTGAGAATATTAGGTATGCATTATCAAATACAGCAAGGAGTAATTATGTTAATGCCATGAATCCTGGAATTTTCATTGTGGGAGAAAGAAAATACAAATAAAAGACAGATTAAGTAAAAACCCTATGATCTTACATTCCAAATGAAAGGATGGATTCAAGATGTACTACTTCTTTAAAACAAAGCTTTGGGGGCCGGTGAGATGGCTCAGCGGCGTAAGTGCCTGCCTTGCAAGCGCGAGGGCCCGAGTTCGACTCCTGGAACCCACATACGAAAAAGGGGCCGGTGATATTGCTCAGCGGCACGGGTGCCTGTTGGTGCACGAGGTCCTGAGGTCGACCCCCCGGTACCCACAAAAAAATAAAAAATAAAAAAAAATAAAACAAAGCTTTGTCCATAAAAAAACTTAAAAATAATAACTCGCTAGTATCATAACTACCTAAATTACAATATCCAAATATTATTTCCCATATAGGACTTAGTTTCTTAGAGAAATGACCAACTCCACATCAGGCAAAGTAAATGTATGTGCTGAGCCAGAAATATTTCATCATACCTTAAAGCAAGGAAATTACTACTGCAGATTACTAGTTGAAGAATGTCTCATTACCCAAAGGTAGAAATTTTTTTAATTAATTTTTTCTTTTATTAATACATGTTTTCAGTACATGATGTTTACATTCATCTTGGGGAGTGGGTATGTGTACATAATACAACTTGTTTCTTTATTGAGTCCCTGTCCTACCCCTCCTCCTTCCCTCTGCCTCTAAATGTCCTTTCCCCATTTTCATTCTTGTTCTTAGCTCATGTTTATGACATACAGTATAATGTTTACATTCATTGAGGTTATTAGGTTGCTGTACATGGAATATCTTAATTTTGCTTACTTCCTCTTCCCCTTTGCCTCCCCTTCTGCCCTCACCCTTGATCTCCAGGGCCTCTTCCCATTTTCAAGAAATCTATCTCCTTGTTGCTTTCTATATCTGTCTTTTGAATTCTCTATTTGTACTTTGCCTTACCAAAATGAGAGATACCACATGATATTTAATCTCATGTGTCTGATTTATTTCACTCAACATATTTTCCAGATGCATCGATTTTCCTACAAATGTCTCAGATTTGTCCTTTATACCAAGTAGCATTCCATTATGTATAGATTCCACATTTTATTCATTCATTTATCTGTTCATAGGTATACTTGGTGCTTCCAGGATTTATCTATTGTGAGTTTCGCTACTATAAACATTGATATGCATGTACTGATGTAATATGATGTCTTTAGCTCTTTGAGGAACATACCTAGAAGGCAAACAGCTCAGTCATATGGAATTTCTAATTTTACTTCTTTGTGAAATCTCCATACTGATTTCCATAATGGCCTTACTAGTGTGCATTCCCACCAACAATGTAGGAAGGTTCCTTCTGACCAAAGCCATGCCAACATTTGTTTTTCTTTGACTTCTTGATGATTGCTATTGTTTCTGGTATAAGATGGAATCTCAGTGTTGTTTTAATTTGCATTTCCCTAATGGCCAGAAATGTCGAATATATTTCTTGGCCACTTGTAGTTCTTCTTTTGAGAAGTGTCCGTTCACTTCATTTGCCTATTTCTTGAATGGGTCATTTAATTTAGGTGGTCAAAGTTTTGTTTTGTTTTGTTTTTTTAGTTCCTCATATATTAAAGATAATAGTCCTCTGAAGAATAGCTAGAAAAAAATTTTTTCCCATTTTGTAGGTTGTCTCTTCACTCTACTAATTGATTCCTTTGCTGTGCAGAAGCTTTTTAATTTGATCTAATCCCATTTGTTGATCCTTGCTGTTATTTCTTATGCAATTGGGGTTCTATTTTTAAAAAATCCTTTACCTACACGGACCTCTTCAAATGTTTTACCTGTTTTGTCCTCTGGTAGGCTCAGTGTTTCTGTTTTAATGTTTAAAACTTTGATGCAATTTTACTTTAGTTCGGTACATGGAGAGAGATAATGGGTCCTGCTTCAATCTTCTGCAAACAGATATCCAGTTTCCCAGCACCACTTTCTGAATAGGCTATCTTTCCTCCATCGTATGCTTTCAGCCCTTTTATCAAAGATCAGATAGCTGAACGTGTATGGGAATCATTCTATATCCTCCTCTCTGTTGCAATGATCCACGTGTCTGTTTTAGTGACAGTATCATATGATTCATGCCTCCTGCTTTGCTCCTCTTGCCCAATATTGCTTTTGTTATTCTGGGTTTCTCCTGATAACATATGAATTTAGTATTGTTTTCTCTCAATCTGTAAAGTATGCTGCTGGTATTGTTATTGGTACTGCATTGAATCTGGATAACAGTTTTGGGAGTATGGCTGTACTGAAAAAATGATTCAGCCTATCCAGGAGCAGGGACATGTTTCCATTTTCGATATCCTCTTCAATCTCCTTTTTCAGAGTATGTTCTTTGTAGAGGTGTTTCACTTCCTTGGTTATCTTAATCCCTAGTTATTTAAATTTTCTTGATGCTACCATGAATCGTACTGTTTTTATAATTTATTTCTCATTGAGCTCATTATTGGTGTATACAAATGCTACTGATTTTTGTGTGTTGAGTTTGTATCCTGCTATATTGCTGAAGTTGGTTATTAATTCTAAGAGTTTTTGGTGGAGTCCTCTGGGTCTTCCATGTAGAGTATAATGTCATCTGCAAATAAACATTTGAGTTCTTCTTTTCCTATATCTATTCCTTTTATTTCTGTCTCTTGCCTGATTGCTGTGGCTCTGTCGAGTACCATGTTGAATAGAAATGGTGACAGTGGGCAAACTTGTCTGGTTCTTATTTTAGATAGAATGTTTTCAGTTTTTCCCCATTTAATATGATGTTAGCCATTTTTTTTACAAATAGCTTTCATCAAATTCAGGTACTGTACTTCTGTTTTATGTTTTTTAGTGAAGTTTATTGGTACAATTTAGATATACATAATGATCACATTCATGATAGTGAACTTGTACCTGTACATGATATATCTTAGTTCCTTTCTTTTTTCTCATTATACTCCCCTCCCTTCAACCCCTCTTCCCCACCTCCTTTACAAAGCTTTGTTTACATTTTATCCTTTTTTCTCATTTTTTTCTTTTCCCTTCCTTCTTCCCCCACCCTTCCCCTTTCCTTTTGAACAATTTCTTCCTAATTCACAATATCTATTATATATTTTGGTTCTTATTTACACTTTCAGTTTCTCACACCAGAGAAACAATATGATATTTATACATGTGTGTCTGATTTATTTCACTTAAAAGTATGGTCTCAAGGTACATCCATTTAGCTATAAATGTCTGTAGTTTATCCTTCTTTATGGCTGAGTAGTACTGCATTGTATAAACATCCACATCTTTTTTATCCATTCATTGGTTGATGGGCATCCAGGTTGTTTTCAAGATTTAGCTATTACAAACTGTTGCTCTAATATGGGTGTGCATATATCATTGTGGTATAATGCTTTTAATTCTTTTGGGAAGATACCGAGAAGGGGAATAGCTGGGTCAAATAGAACCTCTAGTTTTTTGAGGGATCTCCACACTGATTTCCACAGTGGTTGCACCAGTCTACACTCCTACCAACAGTGGAGAAGGGTTCCTTTTTCCCCACAGCCTCGCCAGGATTTGTTATTCATTGATTTCTTAATAATAGCCATTCTTTCTGGAGTGATATGGAATCTCAGTGTTACTTTGCCTTTCTTGTATGATCAGTGATTTTGAACATTTTTTCATATATTGATTTGCTATTTGTACTTCTTCTGAGAACTGTGTATTCATTTCAGATGCCCATTTATGGACTGGGACTTTATATTTGAGGGGTCTGATTTTTTTCAGTTCTTTATATGTTCTAAATATTAGTCCTTTATCTAAAGAACAACTGGCTAAGATTTTTTCCCACTCTGTGTCTTTTCACTTTGTTGGTGATTTCTTCTGCTGTGCAAAAGCTTTTTAATAAGATGAGATCCCAGTTGTTGATTCTTTGCAGTATTTCCCATGCCATCAGGGTTTTGTTTATGAAGTCCTTGACTACACCTATGTCTTCAAGAGTTCTCAGGTACTGTACCTCTATACATATTTTCTTCAGGGTTACTATCATGAAGGAATGTTGGATTTTGTCAAAAAGTTTTGTGCATCTATTGTATGTTCATGTGGTTTTGTCATTGCTTCTGTTTATGTGATGTATTACATTTATTGATTTGTATATGTCACACCATCCTTGCAACTCTAGGATGAAATCTATTTGGTCAGGATGTATGATCTTTTTGATAAGTGTGCTACATTCTATTTGCTAATATCTTGTTAAGGATATTTGCACCTATTTCCATTAAGAAGATTGGCCTGTGGTTTTTTCAGTTGGGTGTTCATCTGGTTTTAGGATCAAAGTGATGTTGGTTTCCATAATGAATTTGGAAGCACTCCACCTCTTTCAATTTCTTGAGGAACTTGAGGGAGTATTGGTGATATAACATCCTTAAATGTTTTGTAGAATTCAGCTGTGAATCCATCAGGTCCTGGGCTTTTTATAGTTGCCAGTTTTTTTATTATTGCCTCAATTTTATTGCTTGTTATTGGGTTGATCAGCATCTTTCTGTCTTGGGTTAGCTTTGGTATTTTTTTTTTTTGTGGGAACCAGGGGTCGACCTCAGGACCTCACGTGCCAACAGGCACCCGTGCCGCTGAGCGATATCACCGGCCCCTTTTTCGTATGTGGGATCCGGGAGTCGAACTCGGGCCCTCGCGCTTGCAAGGCAGGCGCTTACGCCGCTGAGCCATCTGTGAGGCCCAGCTTTGGTAATTTATATGAGTCTAGAAATATATTTCTTCAAGATTTTACAATTTGGTGAAATGAAATTTTTATAGTAGTTACTATCTTGTAGATTTCGGTGGTGCCTATTATGATGTCACCTTTTTTAGGTATATTGACATGAGTCTTTTCTCTCTCATAGTAAGTTTCACTAAGGGTTTTTCTATTTTTTTATTCTTTCAAATAACCAGCTCTTTCATTTGTTAATTCTTTGTATTTTTTTTAGTATAGATTTTAATGATTCCACTCTAATCTTTATGATTTTCCTTTTTAATTTTGGCTTGGGCCTGTATTTTTGTTATCTCTTCGGTATGTTAAGGATCCTCATTAGGTAATTTATTTGAGCTTGCTGTTTTCCTAATGTTAGTATTAACTGCAATGAATTTCCCTCTTAGGACTGCTTTCGTTGTGTCCCAGAGGTTTTGCTTTGTTGTATAGGCATTGGCATTAACTTCCAGAAATTGTTTAATTTTTTCCTTGATTTCTTCTGTTACCCATTTTTGGTTCAGGTGTACATTATTAATTTTCCAGGTGTTTTTAAATTGTCTGATTTCTTCTGTGGTTGATTTCAATTTTCATTGTAGAGTGATCTGATTGTACACATGGGATGATTTTGATTCTTTTATATTTATTTCAGCAAGCTTTGTGAACTCATATGTGATGTATTTTGGAGAAAGTACCATGCTACAGAAAATAATGTATACTCATTATAATTTGTTGGAATACTCTGTAGATATCTATTAAATCCATATGTTAAAGTGTGGTTTAGCTCTGATGTTTCTTTACTAATTTTTTGTTTAGTTGACCTATAATTTTGTGAAAGTGAAGTATTAAGACCCCCTTCTATGACTGTGTTAGTATAATTTGATCTTATGTATTCAACAGTATTTGTTTTATGAATATAAGTGCTCCAGTATTTGGTGCATAAGGATTTATAAATGTTATCTCCTCTTAAGGTCGTTCCTTTAACTAGTATGTAGTGACCTTCTTTGTCTCTTTTAATCAGTTTCAGTTTAAAGTTTGTATTGTCTGAGATTAAAATTGCTACCCCTGCTTATTTTGGGGGTCCTGGTGCATGTTGTTTTCCATCCTTTGATTTTTTAGTCTATGAATTTCTTTGTGGATTGTATCTGTTTACTGAATGAAACAGACTGTTGGACTCTATTTTTTCACCCAGTCTGCCAGTCTGTGTCTTTTAGTTGGAGAGTTGAGGCCATTAACATTGAGAGATAGTACTGAGAGGTGTTGATTAATGACCACCATGGTGCTCTTTCTCTGTTGGTGACTCCTTTTTTTTGTTGTTTTCCTGTCATTTTTTGTTCTTGTTGTTTATACATTGACCTTCCTTGGTGTTTTCATTCCATCTGTGCTTTTAGCTTCATTGGTTTTATATTTTCTGTGTAGGATAATCTTGAGTATTTTCTGGAGTGCTGGTTTGGTATTCATACATTTCTTGAGCTGTTCTTTTTCATGAAATGTTCTCATTTCTCCATGGAATAAAGTTTTGCTGTTGTGTTACTCTGGGTTGGAAGTTGTTTGCTATTAAGTGTTGAAAGTTTCATTCCAATCTCTTCCAGGCGTTATCATTGTGTTGACATCTCTGCTGTAATTCTAATGGCTTTACTTTTATATGTGATGTTTTGTTTTCCTTTGACTGCTTTTAAAATTCCATTTTTGGTTTTGAACATTTGTGAATTTAATAATGATACATCTTGTGAGCTTCATTTTTTTATCATAATTGGTGTTCTGGAAGCCTCGTTTACTTGTATGTTGATCTCTTTTATCATATATGGCAAATTTTCTATTGTAATTTTTGTGATCATATGAATAATTCTGTTATCTTCTAGCTTTTCTCTAAATCAAATCAGCCTTAGGTCAGTATTCTTAGTGTCATCTAGCATTTGCTGGACAATCTTTTCTTGTTGTCTTATTTTTTCTTGTGGCTTCTCTGAATGCTTTACCATTTTGTCCTCAATTCCAGATGTTCCATCTTTACATTGTTCATAGCAGCTGAAGATTTTAAGTATTGATTGTTAATTGCAGTGCATTAATACACGAATTTATTTTGAATCCGATAAATAACATCAATGAATAACAAGTCATAATAACACTTCAAAAGACCTCATTTATCATTTTGACAAACTGTAAATTAAAACAAAGAATCAACTATGTGTCCTCCTTCCATTTACAAACCCTACCTCAAAGACCAAAGAGTTAATGGTAGAAATATTTTCTTAATAGAGATATGTCAGCTAATAAATGAATACCAAATGGTTGAAGATGGTAACCATTTTTAACATGTTCCCACTTGCTTGAACCACTGGGATATAACTGTCCCATCAGGCAGCTTGTAACATTGGTGGTACAAATAGATCTAATCATAATTTATTAGTCTTTTACTTCCAAAATTTATAAAAGTCTATAAATGGACAAAATCTAGTTAGTTACTTGAATTTGAGTTATTCTCACATATGAAAATTAATACTATTCATGTCAATTAAAATTATTACAATGGTCAACAAATTTATTCATTGCATTACATTTTAAAAATATTTGTGAAATTCTTTAAAGCATTTTAAACATGAAGGCCGCTGATTTGTGCAAAGTACACAAAATATCATAACACATTTAGCATTTTTTTGCAGCCTTAGTGGCACCCATTTTTTCAGATATTCATGCACTCACCAACAGTGTTTGAAAACAGGATACCAGGCATGGTGGCAAACTTGAGGATCACCTCAAGTTCAAGGCCAGCCTGGACTATATAATGAGTTCAAGGCTAACTCAAACTACATAGTGAGACCCTGACTCAAAAAAACAAAATAAACAAACAAACAGGAGGATGGTCCAACTCGGGTCAGAGCTGTAGCGAGACTAGGAACTGCATCCCCGTGGTGAACACGTCAACATCTGAGGGACAGTGGTTCTGGGCCATGACCGTTAATGGCTGCTAACACTGCAGAAGATTAATCCGCCACCAAATACAAGGCACCATGCCGGGTAAGGCAAGAGCATCAGTCCAGAACCTGATCGTGCCTCTGGTAATTCACAGAAAACACAGGAGACTGAAGAACATGTTCAAAAATATGGGCAGTCAATCAGCAACCTAGGTCATAAGAAATTCTGTGGGACCAAATGTGTCAGCTTTTCATACAAATAAATTTCAAAGAATAAAAGGGATGGGAATCTGTGGAAAAAAGGAGACTAAGGAAGCGTACCTGTGACAGTGCAAAAGCCTTATATGAATGCTGATAAAACTGAAATACAAACCTACCTACCTACACAACTGTATCCCCGCGTACATTATATATTATATTACATACATATAGATACTATATATAACATTATATATAGTATATATTATATATATTATATATGATATATTATAATTAATATTATATATAATTATATAATATATACATAATATATATTATATTCTAATATATTATATACATATAATATATGTGTATATACATATATATATTATATATATTATATTATATACATATATAATGTACACCGATGTGTGTGTTGGGAACACGTCGATACCGACTATAATTGACAGTAAGATACTGGTGTTTTTATAAACTGTAAAAATGGTTTTGTGGATATTTTACAAGAGTCTTTATATTTTAGAACTAAAAACTGAAATATTTAAAGACTAAAGAACATGTTATCTTGGATTTACTTCAAAATAAGCCAGGCTGGAGGCAAGTGTAGGTGAGTGTGTAGATTTTTTTAAAATTACTTAATAATTGTAAAAAAAAAAAAAAAAAAAAGGAAAAGCCAGTGCTAATGGGTTGGACCTGTCCTTATCTGTGCTATGCCTCCCTGGCTCACGCTACACCTTTAACCTGTCCACTCCATCTAAGCACCTTTCCGGAGCGGGGCTTTCCTGTGCTGTCCCGTCTGTGTGGAGTGCTGTCTCCCTTGGTGGCTTCCTAACTTCCACTCCGTCCTTCACACCTGGCTTCTGTTTCCACTTCCTTGAGGAGGCCTCTAACTTTTCTGATTAGGTCTCAACTCCCTGCTCTAAGGTTCCTGGAGGATCATCTGCCCCTGTTTTCTAGTAGTCATCGTACATTCAGTTTTACACTAAGTTGCTGGTCATTTGCTTTTTTCATCATCCCCACTAGATGCTAAGGTCTAAGGTAGGAGCCACGCCCATTTCATATGCCCCTCTGCCCTGCTTCCCAGATCAGAACACCGTGCTCTATGAAGATGGTGAAATTTTTTACCATGCTTGTAGGAAAAAATTCAATAATTATTTCACATTGGAGATTTAAAAAAAAAAAAAAACCTCAAATTTTAATACAGATGAGAAATGGTTATTGTAGGTAGAAAAAGTGGGAGCAAGTTTTTCTTGTTTTATCCTTGACGGTCTAAAAATGAAAATAAATTAATAAAAAGCTCCCTATGGCTATTCACTACGAGTCTCTTTCAAGTCCTAAGGACAGATAGGATTTAAAGTGGAAAAGAACAAGTCAGGGGTAATCTTCTATGGCAGCCTCTGCTGTAAGTTTTAAAACCAAAACAGCATTTTTATTACAATGGCACTGTGGACTTCCAGAGATGGGCACAATTTCCTGTAGGGTGATGTGGCCTCCCAAGAGAAAACACTGGTTGCATTAGGAAGTGCTTTGTGACTCTGGTAGGTAGAAGATGCCCATAGGTGAGCAGGCCGTGCAGTGTGGACCTCAGTGGTAAACTTTGCTCGTTTGGGGAAGGCTCTGGAATGTGCTTTTATTAACTGCAGCAAGTGAGTACAGTCATCTCAAAACTTGAGAATTCAAAGCACAGAAGGTTGCTTATTGCAGAAATAATGGATACATGCAACTTCCTATCTTTTTAATTATTTTGCATTTTCTCCTTTTGCAAAACACAATCCATTTACCTGCCGAGATGTAATTCCTCATTCACAGAGGAAACCAAATTGTCAGCTACAGCTAGTTGGGTTCAGTGAATCCTATCAGGCCAGCACCTGGAAAGGACACACCCTGTAAAGTAATGAAACAGATAGATGTGTCTAAGTGGGCAGGAGGAGCGTTTTCTTCTTTCACTTTAATGCAGAGCCATGTGAATTTGAAAGATCATCTCCACATTTGAAGACATTGTAAAATCTTGGAAATTCATGAGGAAATATGCAAGTAAATCTAATTTATTCTGTGGCAGCTTCTGCTTTATTTCTTAAAAACAAAAAGAGCAACAAGTTCCTATAGGGTGATGCGACCCCTGAATAGAAAGCGCTGGTTGCATTATGAAGTGCTTTGTGATTCTGGCAGGCAAAAGCAGCCAATAGATCAGCAGCAGATAGATGTTGAATTTATATCATTCAGCCAAAAAAAAAAAAAAAATGTAACCCCATGACAATGTGGAAGAAAAACTTAACAATTTTGAAAGACACTTGAGGTCCATGGGCTACAATTTAAAAAATAGTTGAAATAAGACCTGCCAGAATATATACCTAAAACTGTAAGCTCTATTAGTAATAAAATCAATATGAGCATAAAACTGAATGGCATAGTCAATGTGTATCAGATGATGAATAGTAGCTCTTAAGAGGACTTTTAATACAGGATAAACGGGTGTCATTTTAACTTGATTATAGTTCTATGAGCACTGTGGCCACTCTTTCATATGAACAGGGTCAGCTCTAGTACAGGTATCTGGTGTAGGGCTCAGCACTAGGCAGGTTGGTATAGTTTAGGACAAGTGGAATACACCAGCATGGGCTTCCAACTCAGGTGGTGACAGTCTCTGTAATGCTATGGGCTACCTGGGTACCTTTGGGAAATTCATTAACTTGTCCTCATCTTCAAATAGGAATGCCAATACCAATGCCTGCTTCCTAGGACTGCATAATGGTTCAATGAGAAAACGGTTAGTGCGGTTCCTGAAATATTGGAACACTTTAACGAATAACACTTTAAGGAAAAAGGACATTTCGGTCTCTTTAAAAAATTGATTTTACTGTTGATGACAACCTGGGGAACTGGGTTCTTGTATAAGCCCTCAAAGCAGAGGTGAGAATTGGTAGTCTGTATGGTGTATGTTTGTTTTTGCAGTATTATGGGTTGAACCCAGGACCTTCACAATTTATTTATATTTTTGAGACACATTCTTGCAAAGTTGCCCAGCTAGGACTCAAACTTGAAGTCCTCCTGCCTCAACCTCCCAAATGCTGGGAATACAGGTGTGTGCCAAGTTGCCTGGACTGTGACTGCACATCCCTAAATAAAAAGATATGAAGAGTAACTTTTAAAAAGTTGGGTCAGGGTAGGAAGCAGTAAAGATGGCAAGATGGGTGGCCCCTCCTCTTCTCTAGTACTGCAACCTCTGGAAAGCTTTCTTCAATCTCTTCTGTTACTTTAAATCTTTCTCTAAGTACCTATGAAGGTCCATGATGCAACACCTGTGGTTATGTTATGTTCAAATTCCCCTTGTGTCTTCATTTCTAGGTGCTTCTAAACTCCTTAGAGTCTACTTAGCCTTTAGAAAACTTGCAACAAGGGTAGCTGAAATCTCCATGCTCACCTCTGTAGTGCCTCTGACTGCCTCCTGGGCTCCGTATAGTATTTCTATCTCCTTTTGAGGATGTGTGGCTTCTGTAGATTTCAGGCTTTATTTTTTCTATGACCTCAGTGTTCTAATAGGTTCAGCAAAGTTATACTTTCATAAACTGTCCCACCTTGTCTTATTGTTAGAGTGGGAGAAAACCTCTTTCTAACTTGTGGCATCTTAAGTGGAATCCAAAAATCTGCTTTAACTTCTTAAACATATGCTTACGGGTTTTATGAGTAACATAATCTAAAACATTGTTTTGAAGCCAGTTATACTTGATTAACATATTCACGATGGTGCTATAATCCATATGTCTTGCAGCTCTGAGCCACCAGTGGTACATGCATGACTGTCCCCCCAGGTGGCATGGTACAGTCCAATTGGGTGGTACAAGCTGCCCAATGGGACAGCCTTGCATGTACCACCAGTGCTCCAAGTTGGTGGGAGGCTGCTAATGCTTCTCTGTGTCAACTGGATTCAGTATTTACAGAAGTTTTTGTATTTATGATTATAGAGCCCCCAAGAGCAAATAATATTTTAATATTTACTGAATTTTGTATTTTTTAAAAAGTTGCTAAAATTGTGTCTTTTGCTTATGTAGTGTTCAAAATTTTGACAAATAACAGTTTTAAATCTCTGGAAGAAAATATTTTTAGCTGCTATTTTTCCTTCCTTTCTTCTGATCTGGTTTAATTCTCATTTTGAAAATTCTCACTGATCTCTAGTTTCTTCAAGATCTTCAAACAACTGACAATTGTGAGATTTAATTAGTAATAACAGCTGCTTCATGCAAACTGTAAATTCACCAGGATTAATTAAAATGATTAGCCCTCCCATGATAAATCTGAACTTCTATCTCAAGATATTACTAATTGTACAAGACATTTTGGTCTGGTTCACTTGGGGAGATGCTAGGAAAGATTTTCGAGGTTGTGTATTATTCACTGTTTACAAGCTTGGCTCCTAATAGTGGCATGTGACGACCATATCTAAGGATTAAGACTCAGAAAGGAGGCTAGAAGTCACTTTGATAAAAATCCCCATCCAAAGTCATAATCCTCCTGTATTATAATAAACCATTTCTAAGATTAGGATAATTCTAAGGTAATAATTTTCTTTTCAAGTTAAAATTTATTGACTAGTTACGGGATCCCCGGCACTCTGCTAAGTACATTAAATACATAATTCTATTTAATTTTTATAACAGCAGAGTGAGATAATATTTATCTCTATTGTACTGAAGAATACGCTCAAGTGTACAGAAGCTATGAATCATTCCCAGGTTTCTAAGACAAGTGATGAGAGGAGCCTAGACTGTTTGTCTCCATCTCACTCTTCACTGTGCCTCATGCTGTACTTGTGACATCATAGCTCGGTCTTCATGTACTGTAACATCTGGGGCATAGTGACATCGATGAAAGAGGCATTGCAGAGACAAGCCCTCATACTTAAGTCCTAAGCGTGATTATGAAATGACTGTGGATTACTGATGGAACCAGGCCTCCCTCCTGACCTCAGGGTTTAACCCTGTGAGGGATTTAATTGGGTGATTTTTTTTCAGTCTTCTCATTCAGATCTAAAAATTAGGGAATAAATTCCATAAACTATTTCATACAAAGCCACAATTGACCATCTTTTTACTTTAATAGTCATTTGGATTTTCAAAGAGGAAATATCCAAGGGGCCAAATGACTCACTAATTGTGGCAATTAAAGCTGTGTAATCAAGAGCAGAGAGGACTTGAGGCAACCAGGAATTAAGCCCTCATGAGTGTCACTTGTAGTGGCGGTCCTCGCTGGCTTATTTTCCAGCTTTTCTCTTTCATTGTTCATCCTGTTTATTGTTCAACTAAAGATTCTACTAGACATATGCTGAAATCTAACAAATATTCCAAAATGCCAAAGCTAAAAATAGAGCTCATATTAAGTCAGAGATTGTTGTACGCTTACGTATCTTCACCCATCATGGCATAATACTGTATTATTTCCTAGCACCCATTTTTAAGATCAACTTCTAAATGACAGGACACACGGTCAGTTCTCAAAGTCCCCCTAATAGTCACTATAATCGATCCTGTTGCAGTATGTTTCATTCACATCTGGGCAAACTGGAAGACTTAGAACACCTGAAAAGAAGTCAGGAACCCTGTCCTCTTTACTAATGAGGGGATGGTTTCTTTGTGGTACATAACTCATTCACTGGTCTTTCAGATTTTGTAAGGGTAAATTTAACTGTTCCAAGTGTCTCTTGATTATACCTCAATTTTATCATGTGTACAGTAAGTCAAAAAGAAATAATGCATTGTATTTAAGAGCTTAAGTTTGGGTGTGGGACAAACCCAGATTGGAAATTGCTCTGTCCTACACTAGTTCTATGTGTCCTTGAGAAGTTATTGAGTTTACTCCAGGTTAAGTTTCCTCTTCTGTCAAGGGTCAGAGAGAGGGAGAGATAATTAATGATAGTGAAATCCGATAGACTTCTGGCGAGGATCAAGTGGGATATTACATCTCAAGTAGTTTCTACTTAACAACGATTACTGGGCATTTTAAAGCTAGTTTTGACTCTTTCTGAAGAAAGCCAATCTTGCCCCCCTTCAAAAATAATTTCTTTGAAGTCCTGAGCTTGATGGGCTATGTAATCAAAATGCTTCTACTTAAAGATCAGAAGATAAGAGTGGTATTTATCTGATATCACATATTTAATGGCAATTCCTAAGTTAAAATTTTCTTTGCCTTCTTCCTGGGTGAATATTCACCCTACCTTTTTACCCTTCTAATAATGAGTTGAATCTAAAAGTACATATGGTTTTGTGTAGTGGCTACAAGTAGTAATTAAATTGATGAGTCCTGGAAATTTACCACTCTGTTCTCAATATCTTTACTGATAAAATGAATAAAAACCAATGAAGCAAGATCTCTAGTCAAGCCTGGAGTGAACAGATAGTGAGCAGAAGTTGTGAGGGGCGGTCTGATGGAGGGTTGCTAGGGCAACATCTGTGGCACAAACAGAATGGCATCCTGTGAGGCAGTGGACCTGTCAGGGTTAGAACACTGTCTTCACCATTCTCCATGTGTAACTTTGAGCAGATGCTTGAATTTTCTATGCCTTGGGGTGCTCATCTTTAAACTGGGAATCCTGAGAATATCTATTCCATAGAATTATGATGATGATTAAGTAAATGAAAGTACTTATAACTAAAAGGCTGCCACTTAGCTATAAATTACAGCTATTGTTATCTGAATTTTGTTCAGATATCATCAATGTTTTAATGTAGTTTTCAAACCAATGTAGAATACCTCTGCCTTGGACTTCTTACCATAACCATATGATGCTCTAGCCTCCTGCCCACCAGATGATGCTATTTGCTTGTACCTTGTAGTTTAGATGTCTGAAACTGAACTTTTCTTATAAGAACTGTTTTTTCTTCTATAGGTTTTCTAATTTAGTTAATAGTAACTCCATCCACCCTGGCACTCAGGCTATTTCATGGGAACCCTTCTAGACTCTTTCTTCCTTCCTCCACCCATTCACTCTCTAAATCTAAACAGTCACTGGGTTCTGCCACTTCTTACTTCCCATGTATATATCACATTCATCTACTGAAATTCCAAAGACTGATTCTGCGAGGGTGGAAATTATACCTCTTTCAAGTATACTCAGCAGCTGTCAGAGCTGGAGACAACAGTGACCCATACTCCTGGTCATTAGCTCTTACTCTTAAATGGCAGAAACAGATATTTAACAAATAGCTGAAGGTATTTCTCAGTTAAGTGTAAGTTGCAATAAATGCTATGGAGAAAAGTACAGAATGCAGTAAAAAAAAATTTAAAAAAGGGGGGGGGGATATGATTTTCATGTAGGAGACCCAAGGCCCTGCCTGGGCCAGAGGATTTAGTGTCAGATTGTGAAACAAACCAAGAGATTTCTAATCCCTTGAACAACAGAGGAAAAGCAGGTATTGTCCCCAAAGGGAATCATTGCAGGTGGTCTCCTGAAAGGCCATGTTTTGTCATTCTAGGTGTAGCTCAATTCAATTGCTAGCCCTGGAACTGGGGGGTCAGTCAGTATGGATTTTAGTGGAACTTTCTACAATTACTAAATCCTATTGATTTTACCTTCTAAATATGTCTTGAATCTATTAATTTCTCTTTGTCTTCATTGCCTCTGATCTTGTACAAGATAGCATTATTTCTCACCATATTACAACAACCTCCTCCTTGTAGCCTGATATCCTCTCTAGAGATCCTGACAACCTTTCATGTTATGTTTTTGTTTCTAAATGAAGAGTCCTGACCTTATCTCCGCCCCTCTTCATCTTTTTCCCTAGACTCCAGCCCTGGAGAAAGTTTTGCCTTCTTCCCACTCATTTAAACCCTGACACGTGCCATTACTTCTTCTTGGGAAGCTTTTGCCCATATCCCATTACTTGAGGCCTTACTCTTCAAGGTATATCTTACACATGTACTATTTCTTCATAAATACCTCCCTTGGCAACTTCCCCCCACCATACCTACAAACACACACATACGCACGTGTGCACACACACACACACACATGATTTGCAAAGTTGATGTGCAGAAGTATAAGGAGTTCCCAAGGCCCATCCCACAGTGTCTGGTGGTGTATTCAGGCATTTTTCATTTTTATAACAAACATCACCAGGCGTTTCTGACCAGGTGTCTGTACGTCAGACCACACTTATAAAAGGCTTGAATGAGGTTAACTTCTGTTATATGATACCTGAGTGCCTTTCTTAACATCTCCATGGAAACCCACAGTGCTTTTGAAGTCCCTTCTTTGAGGACTGCAGTCCTTGATAATTTGTGTGCTATATTACTAAGGCAAGTACCTTGTCTGTGTTACTTGCAGCAATAATCTTCATGACCCTAGCAGAGTGAACGTTTAATAAATCTTTGTTGAATTGATCTGCTTTTGCAAAACACTTAATAATTTATGAGTAGAAATATATGTAAACCAGGAAAACCAGGGTCTTGAGACTATATAATATACCCCACTGCATTTAGGTACCATGCTTGAAATATTGGGAAGCTCCTGACTCTGAAAGGATGGCTAATCTGCTTGTTAAAGCTCATTTATTTCAGTTGCCTCCATGCAGGTCTCTTCCTTCTCCTCCTCTGCATGCTCTGGTGACACTTAAGCCTTAACTGAATGGTGAGGTTCCTGCCACTTTCCAGTGGCTCTGCTGATAAGCTGTCAAAATAGAAAACACTAGAGACAAAATGCTGCCACCAGTGAAAAGACAAGAGGCTCCTGGTAATCCAAACACTTCACAGCATCGTTGTGCTCCGAGGGGTCAGCTGTTGGAGGCAAATAGTTGAGACAGAAACTGAGTCAGCATTCTGAAAGCCTCCTTGCCACCGAAGCATTTAGCTAAGAAAGTGCTGAGAAAAAGACAAGTCTCCAACCTGCCTCAAGTAATCGAGAGACAGCAGTAGGCCATGCACTTAACGTAACTGTGGGAGAAAGTGTGAAAGGCTCAGAAGACCTGAATTAAAACCCTGACTGAGGCAAGGTATATGGCTGTTTAGGAGGCAGAGAGTTAGAACCACTAATAAAGTAAAATCCCTGGGTCAATCCCCGTAGATTGTAATTCAGCATTTCTTGAGTTGGCTCCCCAAATTCCATTTTTTAAAAACGAACACATCTCCGAGAAATTCTAATGCAAGTGGTCCACAGACCACACCCGGAAAGACTGGTGTTCAGACTTGGGCAAGTCGGTTGCTCTCTGAGCCTTACTTTCCTCAACTGCAAAACAGAGCTGATACCTCCAATATGACCACTTCACCGGGGGTTTTGTTTTGTTTAGGAAATCGTGAATTTTGTGACAGCTACAGGGTGTGATAAATATGTAGATTTTGTTACTGGAATTGTTGATAATAAGGTTAAGAATGATTTTTCAGAAATGTACATATTGTAGTAGATGTATTCTAACATAACCCAAAGGAGTAGGTAGCAATTGGAACTTAAATATCTATGTAGTTTATGAGGGATGCAACATAGATGTCGTATGTTTGTTGTATCCCTGGTGCTGGACATAGAGATGATGCTCAAAATGCTGAATAGGAAAGCTAACTGCTAGCTGCTTGGTAGATAGGCTATGATTTCCAGACCCCCCCACATGACTCCTGAAGTTCATTCTCTTCCTCTCCCTCCACCACGAGCAGGCATGAATATATATCAAAGCATCAGGCCTTCAGGACGCTAACATTTCTAACTTGAGCCCCCTCTTTCCTGAACTCCACCCCCCTGCCTAGCACTGTCCCTGATATGTGGAGTCACCTGTATTCCAAATTTGTCTCTTGAAACATCTAGGACATAAAACCACGTAGTTGATGTTAAGAAGGGTTTCCTTGGAATGTGGCTCCTTGCAAATGTACCTTTAAGAAAGAGGCAATGTGCTTTGCAAGCGCGAGGGCCCGAGTTCGACTCCCGGATCCCACATACGAAAAAGGGGCCGGTGATATCGCTCAGCGGCACGGGCGCCTGCTGGCGCGCGAGGTCCTGAGGTCGACCCCCCGGTACCCACAAAAAAAAAAAAAAAAAAAACAAAGAAAGAGGCAATGAGATCTGCAGTTGAGTGACAGGGACAGTCTCCACTAATTCTCTGAGGTACCAGTCTCACTTCTGCAGACCGTTCTTTCATGCTTACCTGTTCTCTGGCAGTTGAGGACCCCAGAGCAGTGACACAAATTCCCAGCCCTGATTTGTGTTCAGTGTGTGTGAGAGTGCCAGGTAGCGAACACAGAGAAAGAACAGGTGGGTGGCTCCAGTCTGTGGGGTAGAGCTGGGGACCTGCTGACTGCAGCAAGGGTGGCTTCATTGCCATGGCAATGAGCAAGCAGATCACTTTTGCAGTGTCACCCACTCCACAGCCACGACCTTTATGGGGACAAAGGGACAACATATCCTTCCCAGGGGCTTTGCTGTTAATGCAGGGACTGCCTTCTCTATAAGATCCCTACTTTCTGGTCTATTTTAGCTTTGTTACTCTCTTTTCACTGAAATTTCAAGGAATTGAATAATTGCAGATAATTTTGTCATTTGAAATAGCAGGCTTTTACATTTTAAACCCTACATGTATGTTTACATTTCTTTGTAAGTTTTTGCTGAATATGAAATTAGTTATAGAGACATATTATGTCCTCATGTCCTTACAGTCCAGAAAGGAAGTGGATATGAGCAGAAATGAGCACAATTAAAATGCTTTCTGGGAACTGTTCTGTAGACGCTTTGCATTAGCAGATTTGATATGCATGATTTCAATAAATTAAAAGTTACTGTAGTGGCCCCTAGCAGGACAGAATTGGGAGGGCGATTGAACCCACTGTGAGGTAACACTGGTATGCGGGGATGAATCGCATCACTGGTAGATGAACCAAGCTGTCTTCCCAGTGGCTCCACCTGAAGATTACTTTGCTTTCTATTGTCTGGCTTCAACACATGACTGTCACTATGCATATAAAGTGTTGACAAATATTTTAATTTTGGAATACCAACTTTATGTGGAAATGATATAACAGTATTCTTAAAAATTTCATGGTCAGGCCGGTGAGATGGCTCAGCGGCATAAGCGCTTGCCTGGCAAGTGCGAGGGCCTGAGTTCGACTCCCGGATCCCACATATGAAAAAAGGGCCGGTGATATCGCTTAGCGCTCGGGCGCCTGCTGGCGCACGAGGTCCTGAAGTCGACCCCCGGTACCCACAAAAAAAAAAAAAAAAAAAATTTAATGGTCACTTCCAAATATTGGAGATTTTACTGATAGAGGAAGTTAGAAATACAAAGAGGGAAGAAGTTCATTTGGTTAGGAAGGAGGATGTTTTGAGACAGACATTTTGAAATAAGTGGATTAAATTGGCTTTGAAGGATTTGGACCTAAGGCATTGTGTGGACATATAACTATACCTGTTGTGACGAAGGGCATAGAAACTTATAAGTGATTAAAACAACAATGAAATATAAATAAACATCTATTAGAATGGCTGAAATAAAAAAAATAAATAGACAATATCAAATGCTGGCAAGGATGCGAAACAATAGGAACACATTCATCATTGGTGGGAAGGCAAAATGGTTCCGTGACTTTGGAAAACAGTTTGACATTTTTCCCTAAAATTAAATGTACTATTCAAAATGTTGGGATTTTCAATTGACTTAAAAATATATATGCACTATCTCTATACACTGATGTTTAAAACATTTTTCATAAATGCCAATATATATAAACAAACAAGATGCCCTCAATAGCTGAGCGGATATGCACACAAAGATAATTTCATGATAAAAGAAAGAGATGTTCTCTTGAATCACAGAAGACCGGAGGAACCTGAGGTAAGAAGTGCTAAAGTGAAAGCAACCATATGAAACAACCATTCTGTATGACTACACTTGTAGAACATTCTGGAAACAGCAAACCTGTAGATGATTAGTGGTTTCCAGGCATTCAGGGGGAGGTAAAGAGGGCAGAAGATGTGAAATCCAGAGGACTTCTTAGAGCAGTGAAACTATTGTGTGTGATACTAAATAGATAGGCAGAGAATGTTTGTCAAAACTCAGAATTTTACTGTGTGAAAGACTAAACCTTAAAGTATGCAAATTTTAAAAAATCATTTAGTGGGTGTAGAGCCCAGGAAGAAATGCAAATTTTGTGATAAGAGTGTTTCAATGAGTATTTGCCGTATTTCCAATGAGTCCATATTTCCAATGAGTGAAGAAATATTACTGGATGAAGAGAGTGGTGCAAAAAATAATGCAAACCATAGTAACAGGAAATAGAATCTGTAGGTCTAAAGACAAAGGAACCACACACAATCAGTGTATGACAAAATTGGGCTTCACAAGCATACAGGTTAACAATACCTGAGAAGTCCTCACAGATGTCAGGAAATAATGACACAAAAATTGGGGCCAGGTTAGGGAAAGCCTTGCAAGTAATGGTGAGGATTTTGGCTTTTACTCTGGATGAGAAACAGAGCTCTGGGGAAATCTATGGAAACAAATTGATATCATCTGAGTGGTATTTTAACAAATATGAACAGAGGGAAATATTACAGTAGTACAGCCAAAGAATAATTGTAACTTCAACAAGAGAAATACGGCAAGATGTTAAGCCAGGCATGGTGGTGCACACCTTAGTCCCAGCACTCTGGTAGGCTGAGGCAGAAGGATAGCAATTTTGTGTAGTGATTTAGCAAGACCCTATCTCAAAGTAAAAAATTTTTCGGAAAAGCCTTGGGCAGTACAAAGTCCCTGGGTTCAATTGTTGGTACCACATACACACACGAGATAGTAGTAGTTTCAAGGTCAGAAAGGGCAAGGGACATATCTTAAAGTCCCTTCACTTCTTCCCAGTCCTGGCACATGATGTATACTCATTAAATATAGGCAGAATAAAGGAAAAGAAAGCAGTATCTTGCGGAGAAAATTGTGAGGACGAAGAGGAAGCGAAGCGTGACCTGCAGGATGGTGAGGATAGCAGATGCAGGCATTCCTAGGCCTCGTGCTTCCTGTAAGCCCATCTGGCCAGGCATTCAGAAAGAATCTTGTACTCTGAGCCCAGCTCTATCAGCACTGACCCTGCATGTTCTACAAGCTGTGCCTACAGGGGTGGGTACCAATTCAAAGGCTAAATGGAAGCAGCTTGGAAAAATCTGGTTTGAGAAGTGTCAGCAGATACAATCCCCCAGCACTTAGTGACTCACAAATGCTTAAAAATGTGGCTGGGAAACATATGATCAATTTCTCCTAAGTGCGATTTGTGAGGGTTATTTGGGGGAAATCAACATGCTATTCTGCACAGCTTCCTTCTCAGGTACAACTCCAATTTTGTCTGATGAGCGTTTTTCTAAAGGCCCTCAGAACATGATCTCTTATTATGTGGATAATCAGCAGAACCTGCTCGTCCCTTAATGCCAGCAACTGAGACCAAGAGCTGTAACAGCTGAGATAAAATCATAGCTTTACTGCTGAGCCCATTAACTGGGTAGAAACTGCATCCTGAGGTCTTAAATAGTTATTAGCCAGTTAATGACAGCTATAGTCAAATCATTACATCTGAAGAATACAGATGAAGCCTGCTTTGGCTTTTTAGCACTAGGACAATTATAGTATTTGAATATTCTGGGGCAAATTTCCAAAATTAAAAGATAAGTCCTTGTGCTTACCTTGAAAAATCACAAGAAATCTAATTATGTAAGTTTACACCTTACTTTGGTATCTGTCATCTTTATATTCCTAAAATGCTCATGTTCCATCAGAAATGGAATTGAAGCTAGAAACAAGTTTCCTGACCACCCAATGATGCTTCTGAGTGCATTATTCAACACTTCTCAGCCTCACTTTTCTCACCTAGAAACTTTCATGCTCTTGGATGTTATGCCACCAAAACATGAGGGTGAATGATAACAAACTGAAGGTTAGCCTTTTTATATTCTCTCTTACGCTACTTTTAAAACCAGTATTTTGTGTATTGTCCTATTGCCTTTAATGGTTCGTGCAATTGAGAAACTTAAAACACTTTGCTAAATCTAGCAATAACCCTTCGCCAGTAGGAGACACAAATTAATCCACAATATATTGCTTTTGGTTGATTTATCATGCAAGGCTATGTGCTTTGAGCTTGTTTTCCAGTTTGTTTAACTAAGTGCTTCTGATTTGAGTGGAGTCATTTGAACCAGGGCATAATATTTGCTCAGGCAGTCTCACTGATAAGTATTAAAAAACAACATGTGATCCACAAATATCACTGAAAGGTACAAGTATTCAGAAATGTCAGTGTTTACAAAGAAATTGTTTCTGCAGACATTAGCTTCAAGAATAGAAGGTTAAACACTATTATTTTATTGATAATGAACTTGCAAATTATTTTGCCTCACCATTAGTTATTAGTCCACATTTGAACTTGTGTACACAGGCTGTGTGCTTAGGTCCCGAAAGAGTCGTGTGACTGTAGGATAAGGTTTTACATGTATATCACAATCAACAGGTATTTGTTCAGGCTTATTTATTACTCTTCATATGCCCAAGTCCCAAAAGTTATAAATATCATAAGCTACATTATGAAAGGAATGGTAATATTATTATTTACCTTGGTGAAGTTTAGTCAAAACTATTGTACTAAATAAAAAACTTAGAAAATTAATGAAAGTATAATGACCAATCTTATTTGTTGAGTTCTGACCTTAAAAGTTATTCATGTCTTCTGAATGGGTGGAAGAGTTGACTTTTGCTTGGGTAACAAGCAAAGAAAATAAATACTAGGGAAAAAAAAAAAAAGAAACACCAGAGAATCTCACTTTCAAAGTTATACACGGATTTCTTTAAAGAAATATCTCATTATGTACAAAAGCGTTCCCAATTTACTTCCTGCTCTACCTTCTAGAATGAAAAGAAATGGGATTGTCTGATGCTCCAAGTCCTGACTCTGTAGCCTCAGTTCAGGCCACCATAATTGAAAGGTGCCTCCTGATCCAGGTCTCTCTCTACCCCCACACCTCACTCAAAATGCCAGAAGAGACAGCCCCAGGGCCACAGAACAGTTCCCTCTCCTCTTACCCTTTCCCAAGTCACTGCTCTTTCTCTTCCTACTTACTTTTCTCCTGCCTCTTGGAGAAGGAGTTAACATTTCAGAATCCAAGGGGCCTTTCAAGCAATAGAAGGATTCACCTTTGGACCACTGAGTCAGTGAGATGCACAAAATACAATATTCTATGTGCTCCCCCTATCCTGCTAAGACTGTCACTGCCACTCAAAGTTTGTGTATTGCCACCTAGGTAGATTATAGGGGACAAGAGGAAGGGCTCAGGATAAAAATGAGGTAAGTATGCATAGTATTCTTTCTAGTGTAGAAAGATTCCTGTTGTGTTACTGACACTTATTGACCACGTTACTGAAGAGGAATTAGAACTACGTTTCCATCTTAGCTTTATCATGTCCTCAGCCTTCTAAGGAGGTTCCCTTAGGAGCTGCTCACAGTGTGGCATGTGAGAACCTCCCATAGTTCTGTAATGTTTATATGAAGAGAGGTGAGAAATTATATATGTGGAGTAATCAAACTTCTTTGAGAGTAAGGAGCTTTAGATGCACAATGGAAGACACCATTGTAAAAGTGCTGCCTCCCAGAGTAGGTAACCTTAGCCAAGAAAATCTTTCCAAGCTTTGCAGTGCCTCAAGGGGCCATGTCAGTAGCCGTCTCACAGGGCATCTGTGACAGTGATAAGGAAAAGCACTGTGCAGAATATCTGGCACACGATGCTTCACGAAATGTCAGCCGCTGCTGTTATGGATGGTTGTGGGTGTTTCGCATTGTGCCAGAAAATGCCACCGACATGAGATTTGGAATTACACAACTCTGCTTTGATTCTCAGCTTTGCCAATTACTGCATGGAACTGGGTTAACAACTGTCTATGTGAACTCTTTTTTAAAGAAATTGGAAGATAGATAATAGAAGACTATTTCCTTTCTGTCTGTCTTCATAGAATTTTTTAAACCCCCAAATGAAACAGTGAGCTTAAAATGTGCTCTGGAAACAGTGAAATCTTGGAAACTGTACTGCCTCCTGGAGAAGCAGCCAAGGCTGTGTGCGCCAGATTGTGGTGGAGGACAAAGCATTTCCGCTGCCTCCTTCCTGGAAGGCTGCCACTGCCCAAGGCCCCAGGAACTTCTCCATGAAATGACCGATTAAAAGTGCCCAGTGATCTGCTTGGCAGACTGCATGCAGTATTGCATTTGGAAGGCATGAAAATCAAATCATGTATTCTGACTCATGAGAGTAACTGTCTCCCACTGATTTTCCTTAGAATCTCTCTAGAGCAGCTGACGGGTGGGGACAAGGTCGACCTGTTGTCCTGAGCAAGTGGGTGTGGTCACGTGGGGAAGCCATGGACTAACCCATGGGCAGCACAGCAGAGGAGCCTCATTGTGACCTGCTGACTGCTTTTATAGTTTCCAGAGCTGTGTAATTCCAGCCTCTGAAATGAGACACATTCTGGAGTAATAATCGACAACAATAAAGCAGAGAGGGGAATTTAAAATCTCAAAAATGCAATATATATTTCATCAAATATTTGAATGTATCCCAAAACATGGTGCTTCCTGCATCTTAGTAAGTGGAGAGGCTGTAACCTGCTCTGAGGAAAATGAAGGGGAGCAGGAGGTGGAGACTGCTTTGTCTTTTGACTGATCTGCAGCAACTACTCCCGCAGAGTAATAGGAATTTCCTTCTGTATAAATTTAGTAATGGAAGTCAATTTCTTGAGTTTGGCATAAGCCTCATGGATACTTAGAGCACAGAAAAAACCTACAAGGTCAAAGCTTTCTATTTCTAAACTTTCTGGGTTTCAAGGACAGGAGCAGCCTTTCGAAGACAGTGTTCTCTTCAGCAGGCTGGAATGATGAGTCCGCTCATGTAGGACTAACCCACCCACTAATGATGCAGAAAATGGCCATGCTGTTCTGTGTTTTAATGTATTCCTCTTTCTTAAGTCATGTCAGTAGAGGCCAACAGCTCTCCTAAAGTGTTTAAGGATGTCCACACAGCGAGAGGAGAGGAGAAAGAAAGGTCACAGAGTGTGGGAAGCCTCTAACTCTAACAGCCACCCTCAAATTGGGACCAGAACAACTCAACATCTATTCCATCACTAAATTATGGCTCCAATCAAAGTTTTCTGTAAAAAGGGTTCCACTGCAAGGTGGACGAGAATGTTTTTGTGGATGCTAATGACGTCTGATAGTTTTCCAGGAGCATCTATTGTACTTCCTATTTGCCCTGTGTCTAGATCAATCACAGGAGGGTCTTGGCACGGCAGAAGAGCTCTGCTGGGGAGGCAGACCAGACTTTGCTCCTATCACTGCCCCCCCCTTCTCATGTGGCTTGGAGGGAATCCCTTGCCCCTCCCTAGCCTGGCTTCCACCAACGGTGTCTAGGTGCCACTCTTCCCCGATGTGGGACTGCAGCATACACAAGACTGACTTTGGGTTATGTGTCATTCCTAGTACCTACACTAAAACTCTGTGACTCTGAAAAGTTATAAACAGCTGGTGGTCCCTCACCACTCAAGATCGAGCTGCTGTGCAATAGCAAATTTTCTTTAAACTCCTTTTTAAATTAATAGCAAACTTTTTAAATGACATATTACATGGGAAGCCCATTCATCCAGCACAAGAAAGTGAAACCACTTCATCTGAAAGGAGAGTTAGAAGAGTCAGAGTCGTTGCTGCTGTCTCTTCCCTCACACACATTTTAATGGGGAAGCTGGGTGCTATAGTTTGGGTGTCATTTGAGTGTCCCCTGAGGGTCCATAGGAAAATGCTTCATCCTGACAGTAGTGGTGCTATGGACCTCTCAGAGGTAGAACTTAGTGAAAGAGTTCCTTAGCTCACTGGGGCATTCCCTCCAAGGGACAGCGGGGCCCCACCCACCTTCACACTGCCTCTGCTCGGGTTCAAGATGTGACCGCTCACTTTGATATGCGCACCCAACACCACCATCCGCTGCCCTCACTGCAACTGGGTTGATACAGGCACCATGTCTTTGAACATTCAAACTGTGAGCTAAATAACCCTTTCCTCAAGTATTTCATTGTAGTAACTCAAAGCTGACTGGTAAACTAGGACTACCTAGAACATTGCTTAGGAAATGACTACACTGGATGGTTTCCAGAGATGCTTCTACAAATAATGCTCTGTAAGTCTATCAGGAAGTATACTGGGATCAGCCATAGATGATTTCATAAAAACATCTCCATGTACATCAGTTAATACCTCATGGAAGATACGAAAGCTAGGGAGATGTACCACTTAGATCACTCTTATAGAACTGGTGGTTCAACTACAAGGAACATAGTTAGCTGATACCCTCTAGTCATTAGTGTCTCTAGGATTTGCTGCATCTTTCCAGCTAAAAGCACATTCCTCTCAGCCAATAACTGAGCATGATCGAGCTATCACAGTCTGGCCATTTCTGCCTCATGCAGGTCACCTCGTCGCTCTACTTCTCCCAAATGGGTTAGCTAAGACTCATTAGACCTACCTAATCCTATTTTCTCTCTTTTTCACACTTCACAGGTATCGACCTCATCATGTCATAAACACCTTCCATTACTGCTCTTTATATCTGCAAACCTTTCAGATGATGAAAGAATGTTCTGCACTGATATATTGAAATAGGAATGAAATTCCCTTTCTACAAAACACATGGGATAATGAGGAGGAGGATAAAGAGATCAGCCATTAATTAGTCATAGTGTCTGGTATGTGATAAATTATTGGTATTATTTCTCTTTTTGCCTGTGCCTTATTAGCTATAACCTTCAGATTCAGAACTGAGGCTGGCTAGCCAAGCTCCTGCCTTCCACAGGTTGGCTTAAGTTGTTTTCTTCCTACTGTCTTCATAAATCATCAGTGTCACAGGTTTTACCCAGAGTCCTCTGGGGCTAAAGTTTGACTTTAGTACAAAGGACCTCTCTTCTATCACAGTCTATCCACCCTAGGGCCTACATCCCTTATTTCTTTCTGCAGAATCAGTTGTTCCTGAACCAATTCCTGTTGTGCTCTTCTTTCCTTTAACTTATATACCTGTCAACAAATGTCCTTATTAGCGATGATGTGCAAAATGCCATATTAACCACATGGGGACAGCAATCTCAGATATTAATCTTGTCCTTGGGAAACTTAAAGATGTAATAAAGGCCCACAATTTACTTCCTACCATTTATTATAAATACCTTTGTAAAAGAAGCTCAGGTGATGTGCAATTAACACTCCTACCAAAAATAACTCCATCTTGCAGTATCAGAGATGACTTCTGGGAGGAAGTAGCTGTTGCCGTGGGCTAAGGTATTATGTCATTAGTGGAAAGGTGATAGATGCGCCAGTGTTATATGAATCAATCATCTCTCACTCCCTCTCCCAAGGTGACAGTGAGAGGAGAAACGCATATAGTAAATTCAAGAAAAGGTTCCTTAGAACCCTAACCTATGAAACCAAAGTAGACACAGACACCAGGAAAGGGCATAGGTTTCTAGCTAACCAGGGTTATCCTCACAGATGACCGTCATAGCCTTCAGATCACTGAATTATTTCTGAGGATTTTTCCTATGTCCTGTTTTGCTTCCCATATGGTAAAATTCAGGGAGAGAATGAAGAAAGTAGCTGAAGAAATGAACAAGTAAATAATATGAATCTGGAAAGTGAAGCATCTGAGAAGAAATATGAAGGTAAAACTCAAAAGGTCAAGAAGACATTTTTAACGTTATACTCCTACCATGAGTTGAAAGCACAAATATATTGGCCTAGATTTTCCCATACATCGCATGCATAGATAGAAGCCACAGAGATGCCATCTCTACTGTGTGTTCTCAGAGCCCCACACGGGAAGAGTTGGAGTCAGGAACAATGTGAGTGAGGAAGAAGTAATTGACTTATCATAATAAAATATTGCTTTTTATCTCTAGTAACACTTTGTCTGTCTCCCCATTTCTCTCTGTCTCTGTCCCTCTCTAGTGTGTGTATACTTCTAGAATTTCCACCATATACATTTTAGTATGTTTGGTGGATCTCAAATGTCATTTTTCTCTTCTTCATTCCCTTCTGTGTTTCTTAGATAAGCTAACCTTCTGTTTTGACATTGTGTCTTACTTTTTTGCTTAGGCTGGTCTCAAACTCCCAGCCTCAAGTGACCCTAAAAAGCTGGGACTATCAGGTACATGCAGCTGTCAGAAAAGATGATCTTGATTGATCTGTCTTCAAATTCACTTAGTCTGTCCTTGCCTGCTCACATCTCCTCTTGTCCCTCTAGTGATTTTTTAAAATTTCAGTTAGTTTTTAATTCCAGAATTTCTATTCATATATGTCTGTGCATGCACATGTACTATCTTTTATTGACACTTTCTGTTGAGTATAAGTGTTCCACTATTTTCCTTTATTTATTTATGTTATTCATTCATTTTTAAACATAAGTAGCAGCTGTAAAGTATTTGTCTAGTGATCAATATTTAGGCTTCCTCAAGGACAGATTTGGTTGAATGCCTTTTCTACTATGTATACATAGTAGATGTATGTATACATAGTTTCTGAGATATTTGTATGGCTCAAACATTTTTTGTTCAGAACTGGATATTTAAAATCATATGTCACCTCTGGCAAATAAGATTCTTTCCCCTTGTCCAAGGTTTGTTAAGTGACTTTTATGAGATATTTCTCTGTTGTGAAGCTACTGAAATCTCTAGTAGAGGAATAAAGATATCTGTAAATACCTAGAACCAACCAGCCTCTCAGTCACTGCCACAGAGCTTCATGTATAGATGGGACACACTGTAGTAGGCAGCTAACAACTCTGACACAGCCACTGCTTCCAGAGAGCCTGAAAGTTACCCAGAAGTGAGAGCTTTAGGGAGGAGTTCCGTATGCCTGAGCATGTGCACGGCTCTACATGGAGGTGTATGACCTTCCAGAGTCCTTATAATATATCAGAGCTTTTCAAAACCCCCTTATAAATCTCATTTCCAAGACTGTTATTTTTTTAAATTTCAGCTATTGTGATTTTTAATTCCAGTCTTTTTTTTTTTTTTACTTGCCTCAACTATCCACTACCTCAGACGTTGAGTTCTTTGTCAGAAAATACAGACAGGATTGCCAATAAGGTCTTCCAAGAAACCACCAAACAGGTAAAATAATAATTCCCAACAGTGAGACTCGAAGGAGCTCCAGTCCCATTCTGCTCCCTCCAGTGGGTGCCAGCCTATTTTTTTTTACCATGATTGCAGAGTATTGTTCTTCAAAGCTCCTGTGATGCTAGAGAGAGGGGGTTATGTGAATAAATAAATTGAAATGCCACACTGCTTACTATTCATATCTAGATTCAGCTGTCTTTGTAAATAATCATTTCCAGCATTTTGATAAATTTTCAGTTAATTTCCAGAGTTCTAAAAAAGTTGATTCTGACAATTCGTGCCAGTATTCTTGTTACTTTTTTTGGAGGAGAAGATTGCCAGCCACCTTTATTCTGTTGTTTTAGTTGATGACCTCAGTCCTATGGTACAGGTGAAGCAAGGTACAATGATAATGCAAACTACAATCTTTATTACTAAGAGGAAGAACTTTACATTGTCTGTCTCCACAGAATATTGGAGTCAGCTCTGTACATGGAATCAGCTAGAAAGGAGATTATGGTTTGGAAATGAAATGTGTGAAAATGAGTGTGTAGGACTTGTGGTTATTGCTTATGATAAGATCTAGGGAATGAGTAGGAGAAAAAAAGATTGGAAAAGGAAAAGTTTTAGAATTAAAAACTCAGCATGGTGGAAAATCTCTTATCATGAAATGTGACTTCACTAGAAATTGTTCTAGAAGAAGGATTAAAAAGGGACTGAGTAGGGCCGGTGAGATGGCTCAGTGGCGTAAGCGCCTGCCTGGCAAGCGCGAGGGCCCGAGTTCGACTCCCGGAACCCACATACGAAAAAAGGGCCGGTGATATCGCTCAGTGGCATGGGCGCCTGCTGGCGCGCGAGGTCCTGAGGTCGACCCCCAGTACCCACAAAAAAAAAAAAGGGACTGAGTAGTGATGCAGTTACCATCTGATAACTGTACTAAGGAGGAGGTAATATGTATTTGAGCTCATTAATGTATGATTCAAGTGGGATTTCAGAACATAAAGACAAAAGTCCGGAAGTCACAATGAACAATGAGAAGGGCGCTTACCACCTCGAGGTCTGGCGAGGAGAGGTGTGGGGAAAAGAAGAGCTGTCCTGCGAGGGCTCTAGGAAAGCGAGTCCTCAGGGGACTTCCCAGATTCTGTTTCCATAGCAAGGTAATGAGCACCGTCCTGAAGGCACTGAAGGAGTAGAACATTTGTGGAAAGCGCCCCCCAGGACACAGGGAGATAGATGCGGGCTGTGATGGAGAAGGGGAAATCAGCAATAATAATACACTGACTTATGTCAGGTATTAGTGTCTGGAAGGTAACAGCTTCTCAAGGAATCCTGGTGGGGTTCTTGCCAGTAATGCATGTGTTACCTAGGACTGGGAGTGATGGTGCTTTCCCAGAAGGACGAAGAGATTTAGAGCCCAGGTTTCACTCTTACTGAAGCCTGAGTTGCAGGCGAGATAACTCTGTCAAAAATGAGCAACTTTGACCTAAGATAACAGAGGCGTCTGGCCTCCCTTTGGCCATCAGGTTCCTTTCCAGTTACTGGATGAGTACAAAGCTTAGTCAAAGTTCATTAACCACCACCCAGCAGTTTTTTTTTTTCTGACATGACCCGAGAGTAAATATTTTTTATGTTCATTTTCTGCATGTAAGACCTAATCTCTTCAATTAAATACCAAGCTTCTGCAGATCAGAGTGTGGCTGTGTCTAAGCAATTTCTTACTTTTTTCCATCTCAGCAACGGGTCCAGGATATCCCAGGCCCTTCTTTAGTTATAGTATACATGGCACATGCTGTTCCAAGGAGGAATAGTTTCCCTGGGCCCAGCAGGACCTTGACGAAACCTCGAAAATCGATATAACTGTGATCATGTCTTGTAAGTGTTATAATGCTTAATCATACATCAGTAATTATTCTGTTAAGGATTTTTGTGTCTTAAATGCAATTTATTAGGTATGATTCTTAACTTCGTAGATGTCACTTCAACTTCTCCTGTTCCTGCTTAAAGAGCATATTGCTATAGGAAAAGTGGCATAATTTCAGTGTTCATCTTGTATCCACTCTAATATTTAAATCATTTTCAAATTTCAATACTTTACCAAAAGCAGTGTTAGTAAGACCCACCTTAACAATGACAGCATCACTGAAATAACCACAGTTTGACAACTACTGCACTTGAAAATTTGGAGCACATATCTGAGTGCCTACAGATAATGAGGTGCATTTATGAGCCTATCCTGGGTGCTTTCAGAAATGTGAATCCTTTAGGCAATGAATAAAATATATTCCTTTTTACTGTAGGAGTTGCCAAGGAAAACCTTTTTCTTCTATTACAGTAGCTATGTAAATTCATCCAGTTTGTGTTATGGGTTCACCACTTAATAGCTTTATGATGTTGGTGAAATTAATTAATTTCTCTATCCTCAATCTCCAGATCTTTAAATATATATAAAGGGCTTAAAACAGTGCCTAACACTTTGCAAGTGCTTGACAAATATTAGTTGCTAATATAAATTGCTATACAGGTTATTTTGTGATATAGATGCTGTCTCCTTCTTATAATGTCACAAAGATGTATTTTGTAGAGTATGCTAGACATTTGGTCTGCTTTATTTAAAAATGGAAGGATTTTCACAGCCTTCCACAATGTCCCTTTAAACTCTCTTATTAAATGCAAATGTTATTGTTATCTTCTACTTCATTATCATTTTTATTAATGCCATTTGTATAGTGCTAACCTAAACCCCATGACAGGCACTGATCCAAGTACTTTATTTTTTATATATTAATTTACTGACTCCTTACCACAATGCTCTTAGCTAAGTACTACTACTACTGCCATTTCTCAGGTGAGGGGAAAAAATGAGGCACAAAAAGGTTTAGCGCATTATTCAAAATGCTAGTGAATTCAGAGATAGAATCCATACTCAACCTATACATGCTTACTGCATCTCACAAGTAAATGGAAACACTGTAACTGATGGGATGGAGTTATAATTACAGTCCCTAACACTAATCCAGGGCAGAACACAAACCCACTTGAATGATGAACCTGTAACTATGATGTCATTTCCATAACTCTCTGGGCAATGACTGTTAAGATTCATTCATTCATTGGTTTATTCATTCATTCAACTAGTCTCTCTAGCCAAGGTGCCCAGCACTGTTATAACTCCCATGATGCAACAGTAAAGAAAACAGTGCTACAAAAAAAAAAAGAAAGAAAGAAAGAAAGAAAGAAAGAAAGAAAGAAAGAAAGAAAGAAAGAAAGAAAGAAAGAAAGAAAACAGTGCTGCTTCCAAGATATATGCATCCTAGTGGAGGGAACAGATTTTAAACAAAATATGCAATTAAATTGTATAGGATGTTAAAGGACAGTAAGTGATTTGGAGCAAACAATGCAAAGAAGGAAACTAGATGATACATCAATATGTGAGGGATGGTTGAATTTTAAGTAAATCGGTTGGAGAAAGAGGCATATGTGGAAAATGGAAGTAAACAATATGTGTATCTGGACAATGACAATTCCAAGCAGAGAGAACAGTCATGAAGCACAGCAAGAAGGCCTGTGTGTCCAAATCAGAGTGATGGAGAGGGAAGTTCAGAGTTGTGGAAAGTGGTGCCCATGATGTAGGGCTCTACAGACCTTTACAAGGACTTTAAGTTTTCTGAATTAGATGGGCAGGCATCGTAGTGTTTTAAACCAGAGCCAGTGACATCATTGAATTGAAAAATTTAAAGTATCATTGATTTTTGGAAACTAGGATGTAGAAAATGAGCATAGAAGCAGAGTGGCATGTAGGAGGCAGCTGTAACAATCCAGGTAAGACATGATGCTGACACAGATTAGGCTGGGATCAGTAGAGGTGGTGAGTAGTAGCAAGTGCCTAGATATATGCTGAAAATGGAGCCAGTAAGATGTTTTGGAAGATTAGATGTCAAGTATGGGAGAAATTGGAGAACCAAAAATGACTTTATGGTTTTGCTTGAACCGAGTGAAAGCGTAGAGTAGCCATCAACTGAGATGTGGATACTTACAGATAGATCAGCTATGGCCAAAGGGGAGAGTATACCAGATCAGTTTCATGCATGTGTCTGAGAAAACTATTGGCTGTCCCAATGAATGTGTTAAACAGGAAGATAGACATCGTAACATGTTTGATGCTGATGGCAAAAATTCTAGCTAATGTCATAAGAAATTAATGTAGATAGAAAAGAGAAGTAGTGCTAGGAATAAACTGTGTATTGCCTTATCAGAAGGAAGTCAAGAAGAAGACAAAAAAACATCAAGGGATAATGTGAGAAAATGGACAATGAGGAAGGATATATATATTTGTATCAACCAAAGGCAGGCAATATTTCAAGGAAAAGGAAGTATGAACTCTTCCAAGAAAGTATTTAAACGAGGTCTGGGTAGTCGTAAGTAATATCAGTGAAAGGATATTTGAGTCAAGGAAGTGATGAGTTAAGATCTTTCAGATCCTTGCAATGTAAAAAGATCAGGCCTTTAAGAAGCATGCACATAAATCTGTAGGATAGTAAATAACAAGGGCCATTATTTATTAATTACTGAATATACATAAGTCATGATATAAAGCCCTAAACATTAACTAACTTCATCTTTGTAACAACTTTATGAGGGAGGTACTGTCCTTATAGTCCTTTTAAAGATAAGGAAAATGAGTTCAGGTACCTCCCTCAAGGCACCTGTTAAGTCCATCTTGGGGCTGGGATTCAAACCCAGGTGTTCTGACTCCAGGGACTACACTGTCAACCATGAAACTTATTGCCTCCTTCTATGAAAGAAAATAATTAGTTCCTAAGAGTAGCACAGCTCCTGCTTTTAAATTGGCAAGATCAAAAGGCCTTTCTGTGAGGCGATGTTTTGGATGGGACCTGGAGAGCAGGAACTAGATAGTCGCGGAGTGGAGGGAAAAGCCCTCCAGGAAAGGAGACATCACAGGACACTAAGTGAGCCAGAAGGAGGCGCTGCAGTGGGAGCAAGTGGAGGGAGAAGGAATGTGATTAAGCACAGAGGTCTGGGCTGGGCTCAGGCACACAGGCTGTGCTTACGGACTGGGATTATAAGCAAAGTACAATGAGAAGGTCCATGACAGTGGTGTTCAGATTATAGCCTGCAGGCTTCACACAGCCCTTCATGTGCAGCTGGTAATGTGGCCCTATTTAAATGTAATGATTTAACAGTATTCTGGGATGTCTAGCACAGTTTTCATGACTCAATTGCCGGGGCCTAGAGGGTGGACACCACAGGAGAGGGCACAATGCACTGTTAACTTGACCTCCAGTGCACGCCATATGCAGTCGGTTGAATTGAAACCCATGTGTATTAGACATCCCATGCGCTTACGTGCACTGTGAGGAAAATACAGTGATTACTGCACATAGTATTCCAACCTACCTATATACTTCCATACATTGTCTGCATTATGTATCTTATACATGGGACAAGACAATTCCTTTTCACTCAGTGCTGCCCAGACAAACCAAAAGGTTAGACAGTCATGGTCTATGAGATAGAAAGGATGAAGGTCATCACCCCATGTTACAGATGAATGAGAGAGCTACTTGAAGATAACAAACTTCTAGATGAATGAGAGAGCAAGTTGAAGATAATAAATTTCTCTGGGTTTTTATGAGAAGACTACTGTGATAGTCAACACAAGATTAAGAAACTAACCATTACTACTGCCAACCATTGAAATTGGGGGTGGTGAGTATGTTACTATGACATAACCAAGCAAAAGCTGACTAGTATTATACATAAGAATTATAGAAGGACTCTGAGAATGGATGGGAAAAGGTGGTGTAGGCTAAAAATGAATGATATTTGCAAAGATGCTAAAGAGGTAAATAGTACGGTAGGTTGGAGACCTCAAAGGCTGACATATCATGACCAAAGAGAAAGAGTGGTACTAAAGGGAAGTGAAAACTTAGGCTAAGGCCAGATCATAGAGGGCCTTGTGCTATTTTAAGATTTCTAGATTTAATCCTAAATGCGTTATGAAAGCCAAGGGTCAATAAGAAAGTGGGAGTTTTACCTGATAAGCTGTAAAGCAATCACAAACATAATATATTTCATGTTAAAAACGAAAGAACTTTTAAAATTAGTCATCGTAACTCTCCACTCCTAAGTTATGGAGCACATCTGCCTTAAGTATAAAGCAGCTCCTCTAGGTAATCAAAACATCATTATGAGAACTTCCAAATTTTTTTTAAATGAGATAATGTTTGGCAAATTTTAAAATAAAGTTTTATGCAAATAAATTTTTTTCAAATAAAACAATTCTCACAGAAAAGACAGCCTCAAACATAACAAAGATTCATTTAAAACTCTATGTATTTAATAAGCAATAGTTTTACGTAACCCCAGGCTATTGGAACTGTTAGATTCCATGCAAATCATGCAATTTTAGCACTCTGGATGGAAATTCTGGATGGAAAGCTATTACTATAGAGAGCAGGGAGTGAAAGTGATTTTTTGATGTCTAATTTAGTGAGCCGCCATTATCTCTGTCCCATTGGGAAAGCTTAAGGCTTTGCCTTTGTTTTCAGCAGCAACAAAGGAGTCAAGGTAGGCCAGATCCTACCAAAGACTGCTACTTCTCTTGCTAATCCATTTTTTTTTTTTTTTTGGTGGGTACCGGGGGTCGACCTCAGGACCTCGCGCAGCAGCAGGCGCCCGTGCCGCTGAGCGATATCACCGGCCCTTTTTTTGTATGTGGGTTCCGGGAGTCGAACTCAGGACCTCGCACTTGCCAGGCAGGCGCTTATGCCGCTGAGCCATCTCACCGGCCCTTGTTAATCCATTTTAATATATCAGCTGAAGTATAGCACCCCATCAACACTTTTCATCTCTGCCAACCTTCCAGAGGTCTTCAGTTGGCACAGTTCATGTCCAGGTATCCATCTTACTGACGTAAGAAGTAGCTAAACCTAGACATAATTTAGGGTCCTGGACCTAGTCATGAGACACCCTTTAAAGCTAGCATTTTATCCAAGGGCCCAGTGGGAATACTGCGTATGACAGTTTAATACAGCCGCCATCTTACAGCAATTTATCTTCAGACGTTTGTATCAATGCTTTCTTTTTCTACTTTCCAAAACGCCACAGTGACATATGTTTACATAGCCCTGAGAAAGTGCCAGAACACAGGAGAAAGAAGGGTAAGAAAGCCAACCATTACCATATTATCTACAAGATTTAATAAATGTCAGCCCAAATAATAAATCAATAAATGCATATGCATTTAAAATATACATTTGACTTACAGCTTCACCTTTTATCTCACAGTCCAGGGAATATATTCAACGCAACTTCATGAGGAATTCTAGACCCTCTGTCATCTATTGTCACCTTTTCTCTATTCATGTGGTTCCTTTGGTGTGCAGACCTCTATTTCCAGTGCCTTGGGGGTCAACACCTGACATTTACATTAGAAACTGTTAATTGGACAACCCCTCCATGCGTTCCATTAGAGCATCAAACCACGATTTTTTTTTTTTTTTGTGGGTACCAGGGGTCGAACTCAAGACCTCATGTGCCAGCAGGCGCCCGTGCCGCTGAGCGATATCACCAGCCCCTTTTTCGTATGTGGGTACCGGGAGTCGAACTCAGGACCTCGCGCTTGCCAGGCAGGCGCTTATGACACTGAGCTATCTCACCGGCCCCCACAATGTGATTTTGATCACAATAATTAATTTTCCCTGTCTCTTCCTCAAATTCAGAAATGGGGAAAAACATAGAAGAAGATGAGATCCAAAATACTAGCATTATTTTTGGTGAAATTTTAATGGAAGAAGGAATCCTGGGGCCAACTCCAAACTGAGAATTTCTAACATCCTCATCCATCCCAAATTCTATCTAACTGCCATTTTCTTTATGCTATCTTAACAAGAGATAAGATCTCTTTTTTTTTTTGAAGTGAGAAAATACTGAAAGAGAAAAGGAACTTCTTCCCACACAAAGCACTAAATTCTTGTTTTAAAAGTCAGCAGTCGTGCAGGAAGATGGAGAAAATGGTCCTACGTGATAGTCTGGAATTGAATTCTGAACTTGCTCCAAACTGACCCCATTTCTCCCAGCGGCCAGCAGTGTCATCCTTCATGCAGATGTCAGGACTTGGCAGTTGAACCTGAACCTTCACACTGAACCTCAGAGATTGTTACTTCTGAAATTTGCTTCATGTCATTTCTCTGTGAACGCCATTGTGGGAAAATCAGTTGCAGTTCTTATCCCCTCCTATCTGGCCACCTGCAAAGAGTAGTTGAGAGCTGAGCCAGGAATCATGCATTGAGAGCTGGGCTCCATCATTTAGCTGGGTGGCCTGATTTTAGGAAAATTATTTAAACTCTCCCAGTCTCCTTGTAAAATGGACATCATAGTAGTACTTATTATATAAGGCAAAAATGGCACTAAATGAGATCATGCAAATAGTCTTTAGAGTATTACCAGGAATATGGTAAAAAGCTCCAAATGTCAGATATTATTATCAGTATTTAGGACTACTATTTAAAAAAAAAAAAAGCAAGATATTGGACAACATCAATAGTATGATCCAGTTTTTATGTAATAAATTCTATGTGTGTATTTTGATATGTTTTGGTTGTAGATAAATGGAAACATCCCAGCCAGTTAATGTGGATAATCTAAGAGACAGAGTGAGATGGTGGATATCCTTTTCTTTTCTTTGCACATTAACATCCTGCTTGATTTTTCTTTATTTTTTTTGATTTTTCACAATAAGCATTATTTTTTTTCCAAAGTCAAGTAAGGTGTCCAGAGTGATCTGTTGACATCCATTTACTTTGTTATTTCTATGTTTATAGAGATATTAAACTGTATGTTTCACATATATTAATCCCTCTGCTCAAAATCTCCGCCTGCAGAACAAAGTTGAAAGGTGTTCAGAGGTGTATAGGAAGCCCTGCTAACCCAGTATCTCAATCTTCTAATCTCAGCTACCACTGACTACTGTACTCCCTTCCTTCTTGTCACCATTCTTTATTTCACCTCACCAAGTAGAACACTGCTTATCTTGAGCCTTCCATGATCCTTTATGCTACAGTGAGCCATTTCCCAGTGATTATAGGTCACATGGTGCTTTTAGATACCCCTGCCCTACGAGGAACACTTACCAGCCTTGAGTTCCTCTCTGGTGTCCCATGGATCAGGGTGTTATAAAACCTTACTGCCGTTCAAGTTAGTTGATTACCTGGATATGTCTGAAATGTTCTTTGAATTGGAGCGAAGTGTAATTCAGTTTTCTTTTAATATTTTTACTCTTTATTAACTTCGATTAGTAATGGGGATCAGCGTGATGTTTATACACATGCATACCGTGTGGCCTGATCAAATCCCAACTCCCTTTACCCACCCCACAACTGCCACACTTTCCAAACTCTAATAATCACTAATCTAAATGCAGGTTGAGTATTTTAGATTCCACATATGAGAAAGCACATGCAGTGATTGTCTTTCTGCAACTGCCTTATTTTGCTTAACATAATGTCCTCCAGTTCGATCCATTTTACTGCATCCATGATAGGAATTCATTGTTCTTAACAGCTGAGTAATATTCCATTATGTGTATGTCCCATATTTTCTTTACCCCGTCATCTGTGGATGAGCACATAGGCTGATTCCCTATCATAGATTTATGGTGCAGAATGCTACAATAAACATGAGTGTGCAGGTGCCTCTTTAGAGTGCTGATTTCATTTCCTTTAGATATATACCTGGAAGTGAAACAGCTGGATGGTTTTGTGTACAAAATATCACCAAGCTATATTTAATGAAGGGTCAATATGACTAGTTTTTAAAACAAATTTTTTTCTGGGCAATCTAGGAGGAGAGAGACAGGAATAAAGAGGTGTGTGTGTGTGTGAGTGTGTTATACTAAAAAAATAATATCGCCATGTTTCCAAGGGTTGTTTTGAAATTCCGTTTTTTTCCTTTACAACAGACAATAGCTGCATATTAATACAGTCCAATTTCTGATATTTTGAGATATATATGCATTGCAGAATGCATAAATCAAGCTAATTAATACATAAAATTATCTGAAATATTTATCATTTCTTGTTATGATACCTAAAATTTTTTCTCTTAAGGAAGTGCAAAATTAAAATATATTGCTACTAACTACAGTCAAGATGTTTTACTACATAACTCTTAAACATATTCCTAATAATTAAAATATCTGCTTTGACAAATATCTCTGCAGCCCCTCAGCCCCAGGTGACTACTATTTTATCCTGTGCTTTTATGAGATTAACTTCTTAGATTACACATATAAACAACACGGTGTACCTCGCCTTCTGTGCTTATTCACTTAACAATATACATACCAGCTATGTCCCTGGTGTCAAAAACACCAAGATTTCTTTCTTCTTAAGCGCTGAGTAGTATTTAAATGATATATCTATCTCACATTTTTCCTTTCCTCTCCTTTAATAATATTTGTACTTTTTATGGTATATGTAGTAGTAATTCAATAGATGTACAGTGTGTAGAAATAAAATCAGTTTAATAAGTATTTCTATCTCTTCAAACATTAATCATTTTTATGTGTTGGGAATTTTGTACTCTTCTAGTTATTTTGAAATATATCATAGATTGTTTTTACCTATAGTTACCCTATGTGCTATAGAAAAACTGGAAGAGATTTTTCCTAACTGTGCTTTGGTGCCTTTTAAGGTCTTTATGTCCCCCATCCCCCCTCACCTTCCTAGTCTCTAGGGACCATTATTCCATTCTGTTTTTCTTTTTTTTTTTTTTTTTTTATGGGTACCAGGGGTCAACCTCAGGACCTCACACACCAGCAGGCGCCCGTGCCCCTGAGCGATATCACCGGCCCTTTTTTCGTATGTGGGTTCCAGGAGTCGAACTCAGGACCTCACGCTTGCCAGGCAGGTGCTTATGCCACTGAGCTATCTCACTGTCCCTTCCATTCTGTTTTTCTGTAAGACTGAATTTTTAACTTCCACAAATGAGTACAAACAGGTAATATTTATCTACATGTGTGTGGCTTATTTTGTGTAACATAAAAACTTTCAGTTTCATCTATATCGCAGCTAATGACAGAATTTCAGTCTTTTTCATGGCTCAATAATAATAGTCCATTATGTGTGTGCATATATATATAATTTTCTTCATCCATTCATCTAGTGATGGACATCTAGGTTGATTTTTATATTTTAGCTATTTGGACTAGGGCTGCAGTAAACATGGGAGGGCAAGTATCTTTTTGGTATAAACAGTAGCAGAATTGCTAGACCATACATTACTTTTATTTTTAGTTTTTTAAGGAATCTCTATGCTATTTCCTATAAGGTCTGTATTAATTCACATTTCTTTTTTTTTTTTTTTTTTTTTTGTGGGTACCAGGGGGACGACCTCAGGACCTCGCGCGCCAACAGGCACCCGTGCCACTGAGCGATATCACCGGCCCCTTTTTCGTATGTGGGTTCCGGAAGTCGAACTCGGGCCCTCGCGCTTGCAAGGCAGGCGCTTACGCCACTGAGCCATCTCACCGGCCCTTAATTCACATTTCTATCAACAGTGTATAAGAGTTTCCCTTTCTCCACATCCTCACTAGATTTTATTTTTTCTTTTTAATAACAGCCTTTCTAAATGGATTTAATATCTCATTCTCATTTGATTTGCGTTTCCCTGATAATTAATGAAATTCAGCATCTTTTCATATATATGTTGGCCATTTGTATGCATTCTTTTGAAAAATGTCTATTTCCTTAGCCCATTTTAAGTTGGACTTTTATTTCTATGCTATGAATTTTCAGTGTCATTTAAATTCTAGGTATCAATCCTTTGACAGATGAGTAGTATGTAAATATTCTTTCTCATTCTATTGACTTCCTCTTCATTCTGCTGATTGTTTCCTGGGATGTGCAGAAGCATTTTAGTTTGATATAATCCCACTTTCACCGTGAAGCAGTCACTGTAGCATTTCTCTTAGGATAGGTTTTAAGGGGGTGAACTCTCAACATTAGTCCGAGAAGGGTCTATTGCTGAAACCTTCCTGGGTAAAGTCTTTGTTAGCAGTATGCTTTTCCTTTATTACTTTGAATATGTGACCCTCCCTCACTGTCCCTCTGGACATCCTTGCCACCCACTAAACTTCCTTTAAAAATTACTTCAAATTCTTTTTCAAGAATTTTATAGATCTTCATTTCTGTGGGGTCAAATCCTGGGAAATTCTTTCTGTGTTCAAAGTGATACATTTATTATCTCTTAGTTTTTAACCCAAAAGTCATAACTTACAATTTGCTATTTTTGTATTTAATTTATTTTTAACTGGTACATAAAAACAAAAATTGTATGTACTAGTGGGATATCATGTTGTTTTAATACATATATACCTTGCATAATGCTAAAATCAAGTCAAGCATATTTAGTTCTACCAATGGTTTCATATTTTCTACCAATGGTTTTATACTTTCTTACATATAAGTTTTTAATTCATTTTGAGTTGATCATAATAGCTGGGAGAAAAAGAAGTCTAGTTTCACTTTTCTGCATGTGAGTATCTAATTTTCCGAGAACCATATATTGAAATGATTGTCTTCTCTCCAGTATATGTTCCTAGCACCTGATATGGCTTTGCAATATTTTTTGAGGTCAGGTAGTTCAATGACGCCTGCTTTGGTCTCATTGCTCAAGACTAACTTGGTCATTTGGAGTATTTATAATTTCATATCAGTTGCAGGAAATTGGAATGGGCAAATGGGTATTTTGAAAAGACCCCAAAAGCACAGGAAAAAAGGCAAAAGTTGAAAACTGGGATTATATCAAATGGAAAAGTTTCTTCACAGCAAAGGGAACAATGAAATAAAATGTATAAAATCAGAAAAAAAAAGATTTCAAGCTATATTTCTGACAAAGCATTGATATCCAGAATATGTAAGGAACTCCAAGACACAATAGTAAAAAAACAAATAACCCAATTAAAATACCAGCAATATATCTAAGGAGGCAGTTCTCAAAAGAAGGCATGGAAACGATTAACAGGTACGTGACATGCTCAACATCACCAAAATGCTAATCGAAGTTACAGTGAGGTATCACTTCACCCCAGTAGTCACACCTATAAAATAGATTTTTAAAAAAAAGAAACTGAGGGAAAAAAATAATAATAATGTCAGGGGCCGGTGATATAGCTCAGCAGCACAACGCCTGCCTGGCAAGCACAAGGTCGTGAGTTCGATTGCCAGTACCAAAAAATAAATAAATTAAATTAAATTTAAAGAAAGGAATCTGAGGGCAAGTGCTGGTGAGGATGTGGAGAAAACATAGTCCTTGCACATTGTTGGTAGGAATGTAAATGAGGTCTGTCATTATTATTTTAGAAAACTAAAAATAGAAGTACTCTATGATCCTACAGCCCCGCTGCTGACTGTATATCCAAAGGAAATGAAAGCAGTGTGTCAAAGAGACATCTGTACTGCCATGTTCATTACAGTAGTATTCATATTAGCATAAACATGGAAACCACCAAAGTGTCCATTACCTGATGAATAAATAAAGAAAATATAATACACACCCACAATGGAACACTATTCAGCCATGAAGAGAATACAGTTCTGCCATTTGTGGTAACATGGGTGGAACTGGAGGTCATTATGCTGAGTGAAATAAGCCAGGATATGTTCTCACTTATATGTGAGATCTACAACAGTTGGTCACATAGAGGACTCAGAAGAAAGAGTGGCTTCCAGGAACTAAGAACAGTAGGCTTGAGTAAGAGAAAATATTAATCAATGGATAGTGAGTTGCAATTTGATAGAAGCAATGAATTGTAATGTGCTACCACACAGGATGGTAGCTAGAGATAATGTACTATGCGCTCCACAAAGAACAACGCATTCTGAAAGTTTCTACCATAAATGAAAGACCAGTATTTAAGGAGCTAGATATGTTTACTCAATGTGTGTGTGTCTGAGTGCATATATATATATGTGTATATATATATACACACATACACTAAATACACATACACTAAATACTATATATTTTTATGTATCTGTTAATTTTTTAAAATTTAAAAAAGGAAAAATAGAAACTGTCTTCTTGACATATGGTCCATATATAAAAAATAGGAAGGCATCTATAAAAAGTACTAGAACTAAAAACAGTTTTAAAGGGTAACAAGACACTATATTAATATATAAAAATTAATTACATTACTATATCATAAAGAATGATTAAAAAATTGATGAATCAATTCTATTTCCACTATATCTCAAAAGAATAAAATATTCAAGAATTAAACAAAAGTAGAAAATCTATAACAGAAAAGGAAACATTGCCAAGAAAAATTAAATACTTAAATAGAGAAACACACTATATTCATGAGACAGAGATCTAAATATTAATTAACACGACTGTTCTTCCCAAATCAATCTATACATTCAGTGCAATTTCTATCAAAATATCCCAGCAGGGTTTTGTTTTTTTAAATAAAAATTGATCCCATAAGTCAATTTAAAATAAAAATTACCCTAACAAGTAGATGGAAAGGCATTGGACTTAGAATAGCCAAAACAATTGTGAAAAACAAATTGAAGGGCTAATACTACTGGATTTTAAAGCTTACTGTAAAACTACAGAAATGGAACAGTGTTGTATTGACAGAAAATAAGCAAACAGATAAAATGAACAGTAGGAAAAAGCCAAGAATTTTAAACCCTCCTATTTCTGATGGTGTCACTGCAATTCAAAATAGAAAAATGAAAGCCATTTTAGTAAAAGGTGTTGGGACAATTGAATATCCATGTACAAATAATAAAAATAAACCCTGAGTTCATGCTTTGTATGGCTATGTGTAAGAGCTGTAGACATGAAACTTCTAGAATAAAACATCAGAGAAAAATTGTGTGACCCTAGGTTAGGCAAAGATTTCTCAGATATGCTGGTAACCCTCCATTTTTTGATCTGGGTGGTGACTGTACGGGTATAGTTATATAAAAAACATTTTAAAAGAACTGACTTCCCTCTAACGGTGCTGTAATGTAATAAACATTTCACAACATTAAAACAAAAAGAAAGCATTACCCTTTTGAAGCAGGAATCTTACCCTAACTTATTCCTCACACTTCCTCAAAATATTAGCTCTGCAATTATTTTAGGATCTCCATTAAGGAGGTTGATGATAATGACAGATAAAAATGTAGACAAAGAAAATAAAATGAAGAAACAAAATCTGATCAGCTCATTCTCTAAACTCCACTGCACTTGCCGGACAAATACAACTCATTCCCAGCAGAGTTAGTTTCTGGGTAAAATTTAGGCTGGATTATAAAAACATACATTTTGTTTTTCTTATGAGTAATCACACAGAAATGTCCCTTTTTGAAATACTATTAAATTAATATTGCCTTGCGTTTCAAAATGATATTTTAGAAATCTGAATTCTACATTTTGCATAACACTATGATGAGAGAAGGCAAATGATGGCAGCAGCCATTGGGATGATGGGGCAGCTCTAGACTATGGTTCACAACCATGGGTCTGACTTTGGAGCTCACACAATCCCCGTGCTGCTGCAATTGCTCACAAACCAGAAGTTGCCCTACCAACTTTACCTACATCACCAGATTGTTGTGAAGGTTGCATGAGATGAAGTTTTCCAGGATGGTTTCCCAGGAACTCAGTGTCATCCAAGGCCACTTCTTGGTATTATTAACAGCAGCAAATATATGAGTTGGAAAAATTAACTAGCTCTCGGTGGTACGGCTTTTACAGTTGAGGTTGTAATGAGTTCCTTGGAAAATGCCTTACCTGCAAATGCTGTGTTTCTCCATTTGGCATAGAAATGGGTTCTCTGATAATCTGAAGACCAAGCCTGAATTTGATACGATCCCAGTGCTAGTGGCAGTATAATTCTGCAGCCAGAGAGGAGATATTCTTAACATTAGTTCTAACTTCAACACACCTGAGAAAGATGATGCACGTCCTGCCACAGATGATACTCCTCCAGATAACGGGGAGATAGAAGAGGCATGGCAGAAGCGTTTCCCTATGGCTCTTCACTAGATGATGTGAGAGGTAAGGAATTAGTGGTTGGAAGCCCAGCCCCTCTCATGAAAGTTTCTGACATGCCACCCTTGGGAGTATGCCCCTTCACGGAGAATAATAGTCATGATGGCAATAGCTAACATTTCTCAAATACTAGGAGTCAGGCATTGTACTAAATATGTCACTTAGGTTTTCTTGTAATTGATCTTCTAGAATGAAACTGCAAAGATTTGATTTTATTTAAACAAGATCAGATTGTTCCAGTGTTCATCCATCTCTCTTGGATCTCTGTTGCATTTAAGAGTAAAACCCTTCTACTCCTCTGTTCGTCTGCAAGGCTGTATGTGCCTGCCTATGTCTGTCTCTGACGCTGGCATGTCCCGCACTTCCCATGGCTCACTTCACTCCAGCCATGCTGCCTTCGCTCGCTGTTTTCTCCAGGGATACTCTCCCTTTAGTTATCATGGAATGGACTCATTTTGCTCCTAACTACAGAAAGAAGCATTTCCTGACCACCTTCTCTGAAATGTATTCAAAACTGTTACATCACTTGCACAAAACGCTTAGAAGCATGGCAATAAATTAAACAAAATTTTCCAAACTGGGGGTCAAAACAAAGTGTGATTGAAGGGTTCAGTGTAGGGCTTTATCTTTAGCCTATGAAAACAACTTAAAAACTCTGTTTTCAGTTCAAGGTAAAATCCTTTTTGACTGAGTAAGGTTTCTTTCTGTTTTGAGTCCAGAAAGAACTAAAATTCATATAATTAAATAAGGCCACACTACAAAGTGTTAGAAGAGAGAGAGATGAGAAAAGAGATGAAAGTGAAGGAAATTGTATATCTTGCACCTACCTACATTTCATTATTTCTTCTCATTAACTGTTGATCTAATGCCAGATCGCTCCATCACATGGGCCCACTGAGACAGCAGAAACCAAAGCCACAGAACACTTAATAACAAATGATAGAGGCAGAAGTGAAATTTCCACTTAGAAATAGCCATTCCTTATTGCGATTTCCCAGAGGCAAAGGGTCACCAGGCTGACATAATTGCTAATTAATACTGGCCAGTCCAGGCAAGAAGCCAGACCTGTACCTTTATGTTACAATGGGCTGGCCATTGATTAGATTACTGAATCTTGATTAAATGTCACCAAATGATTAACTAATTACTCCTCAGACCTTTCTAGAAGAGATCCCAGTTCAGCATACTAAACCACAGCCCATGAATTTCACAGTTCTTCTTTTTGGCATAAAACCCTCATGGAGAAAGTTTCATGACTATTTTTTACTTCCTTTCTAACAGCCTCCTTCAGCTTCTGTTCAACTAGGTTCTAATGACTGCTCACCTTTCTGTGCAAAAGGCACAATGTGGTTGATGGAACATTTCTGTCAGTATCCTTAGCTATCTATAAGAATATTCCAGTAACAACGCTTTGGACAAATAATGTACACTGCAAATTATGAGTAATCTGGGAGACAGAAAGTCAGACTGCACGGATCACAGTCTAGCTCTTACAGCTGTGTAACCTCGGGCAAGGACAACCTCTCTAACTTTCAAATCCCTTATCTATAAATGGAGAACAATAACAGTATCTGTCTTAAAGCGTTATTGAAAATTAAATGAAATTACAAATATTGACTCTATCTTAAATATTTTCTACAATGAACCAAATAAAGAAGACTACAGACATCATCCTCTTCCCACATTTGGCTTCTCCCAGGAGAGTGCCTAAGAATATTTCCATTTTCCTACTAGAGAGAGTTCTGAAAAAACAGAGATCTTGTTTGCCTGGAATAAACTAAATCTGATAATTCACCCTATGTTAATATTGAAAATGTGACTCATCAAATGGAGGCAGAATAGTAGGAACTACTAATGATTACTCTTTTACTAATGCATTGGTCTGTATACTCTATATACACTCACTTAATCCCCCTAAAACCCAGTGAAATCACTAGTAAGAACAGGCAAATTCAGGCTATAGCATTTTAATCTCAGAGTGAGTCAGTGTAAGCCTCCCCATACATCCTCTAAATTCCCACCCATCCAGTCAATCCCTATACTTCAGCAATTTTATGCATTCTCTAAAAATATGACCAATTTTTCCCCTCTTCCTGGGTCTTTACTATCAGGTCCTAAACATGACATTATTTTTTCCATATTAAAAAACAAAAGAACAACAATAAAACAACTCACTGTAACCCATTTTGCTCTACCAGCTATCACTCCATTTCTGAGCTACCTGTAACAGTGCCACTCCTGGAAGGACTTTCTACAGTAGTCCCTCCTTTCAAACCCTCTGCTCCAATTTTCTCTTTAGCCCACTGCATTAGTCAGCCTTTCCTGTCTCTGGGATGAAATACTCCACATCCACACATAAAGCAGAGCTTCAATTTGGCTCACAGTTTCAGTCCCTGACTGGCCAGATCCAAGGAGAGAGAACATGGAAGAAGGGCATGGTGGACGAAGCTGCTTAGCTCCTGGCAGCTGGGAAGCAGGGCAGGGAAAGAGAGCAGCAGAAAGGGAAGGTGAGCAAAGACCCCAAAGCCACGCCTCCCTGCCCACCCAGACACATGGAGAACGGGCTCCACCCCTCCCCAGTGCAGATCCCAAAGCCAGTCAAGTTGATCTTCACCCTAACTGCCACCCCACTCTTGCAGGGCCTCCTTTCAGATCTTATAACAAAACTTTTATTTTTAAAATCTATGTTGTTCTATAAGATTGCTAAACATAGCGTTTCATTCTCCTCTCGCCTCTTCTATCTTAAGCAGGGATTGATACAATTACTGGGACCTGCTGGTTTTGCTTCTACTTTTCCCAATTTAATCCCCAGCACTGCTTCTCCTTCTTCTCCTTCTTCTCCCCACCCTCAAAATCTAGGTGTAAGTGAACCCTCAATTCTTGGTCCTTTTTGTTGTTCTCTATACATATCCTCCTGCAGAGTTCATCTACTTTAGTATATACACATCACCTCACCCATATGCTCTTAACTGCTAAATGTCTGTCTCCTGTCCAAACCCCCTTCCCAACTCTTAAAATGTCTTCTGCAGTGTATTATTTTGACAGAATTCTTCAGTCTCTCCCCACGCAACCTGTGTTGACTGCCCCCAGTAAAGCTCCTGCGCAGCTATTTTACATTAGAAAAGCACATATGGCATTTTTCTGGGGTCTTCAGTGTTTTCTGAAGACCATTCATGAAGTAGATTAGAGTCCCCAGCTTTAGAAAGGGGAACCCTCCTACATAGTAGCCAGGAATAAAAAGTAGCACAGACATTATGGAAAAGATTATGGAGGTTTCTCAAAAACCTAATAATAGAGCTACCATACAGTCCCAGCTATCCCTCTACCGAGTGTATATCCAGAGGAACTGAAATCGGTATATCCAAGAAACCTGCACTCCCTTGTTTATTGCAGCGCTGTCCACAAGAGCCAAGACTCCACTGGCAAATGATTAAAAAAGTGTGGTACAGTGGAATCATATTCGGTCATAAAGATTAAATCCTGTCATTTGTGGCAATAGGGATGGAACTAGAAAACACTATGTTAAGTGAAATAGGAAGGTGTAGAAAGACAAATACTGCATATTCTTATTCATATGTGTTGGTGTCATAGAAGAGGAGAGCAGAATAGAGGTCCCTAGAGGCTGAGAAGGGGTTTGGGTACTGAGAGAGGCTAAATAATGAGTGCAAAATACAATTAGATGAGAGAAACAAGTTCTAATTCTCACAACAATTTATGTATTTCAAAAAGAACTAGAAGAAAGGAGTTCAAACATTCCCAACACTAATTAATACATTGGGTATTGTTGTCTTTGTAGTAGTTATTCAGAGTACAAGATATAGGCATGATACCTTGACCAAACATTGTTGTAACTCTCCTACTAACCTGTTTTGAAACTCTGTTTTATTGTTATTTTTTTCTCTATAAAATAAAAAAAAATGTAAATCAAAAAAAAAAAAATCCCAAAACAAAGAAACAGTAAATGTTTGAGGTAAATACTAATTACCCTGACTTGATCATTACACATTGCATACGTATCTTGAATTATCATAGTATATGTCGTAAATGTGTACAATCATCAGGTGCCAATTAAAAAGGAGAGATCTTAGGCTAGGGAAGAGAAAGAGAGAACCTGAGATTTTAGCTAAAAAGACAGGTTTGGCCATAATTGCATGTAAATTTGGATGTCTGCTTAGTTTTACATTAAAAATAATATTTTTTTCACTTATATAATTGCCCTGTCATATCCATTATGGATGGTAAAGCATAGAAAGAATGGTTAGGAACAAGCAATTCTTATTGCAAATGCATTATTAGCATTGGAATATAGCTATCATCCTTGGATAGTAAGATTAAATTTATTAAATGATGATTTCATTCATTTAGTAGTCATTATTATCATTGTTTCACTTCTTTAGAAGAAAAAGTGGTAACTTTCATCTAAAAACTTCTGTTTATAAAATTAGTCAGTTTGCTCAAGTATAAAATGTGAAAATAAATTCCCAGTTGCAGAGGGTAAGGCAAAAACTGGGATAAAGAATATGAAATTGGTCTGGGGAGATTTGAGAGAGGTTGGTCAAAGAATACGGAATTCCTCTTGGACTGGAGGAAAAAGTTCAAGAGATCTGTTGACTATAATTAGTAATAATAATGCATAATCGAAAATTGCTAAAAGGCTAGATTTTTAAGCTGGGCAGATTGGTGCAGGCCTGTAATTCCAGCACTCTGGGAAGCTCAGGGAGAAGGATCACAAATTCAAGCCCAACCTGGGGAACTTAGTGAGACCTTGTCTCAAAAAATAAAAAGTGAAAAAAGGGGCCAGAGCTGTAGCTCAGTGTAAAGGCCCTGGGTTCAATCCCCAGTATAGCAGAAGATGGGGAAATTTTAAGTGTTTTCATCACAGAAAAGGTATGAAGGAGAGGTAATGCATATGTTAATTATTTAGCTGTTCCACCATGTACACACATCAAAACATCATGCTGTGCACTATAAATATATAAGTTGTGGATCATTTTGAATTTCCCAGTATTACATATAAATGTGGACAGATATAGAAATAGTATTTTACTTAATTTTTATTTGCCAATTATTTTTAATATATTGTTAACATATATAAGCATACAAAAATCACAATTTCTTTTTTTCAGAAGGAATCATGAAATAATGTATCATGAAATCTGAAGCAAAACAGTATTTGTAGGATTTTAACATGTAGACCATTAGGGCTGCCTGATTTCACAGGAAAGCTAACACACAAGCTCTTTACATCTCGAGCTACACCTAGAGTGTTCATTTCCAGAAGGCAATCTCATCACTTAAAATAGTGGATATGTACATGAACTAGAATGTTTTGCAGTTAAAGAGATGTTCTTCCATCTTATAACTTTTTAAACATCCCTTCTAAAGTTTTAAGAAACAGAAAATGAGAAGAATTGTGTTGCCTAAAAAGTCTGCAGACTATAAAGGCCTATAGTATGTGCCCTCTCTCTTTCCCCTGGAAGTTTATGTGCCGTCTCAATGTGAGTTCAAGGAATGAATGTCAAGGCAACTCCTGGAGTTACTTGATCCTCAATAGGATGATGAAGCGTGAAGTACCGTTAAACTAAGCCTGTTTTGCAGAGACTGATAAAACGCTTTTTTCCTGGGAATGAAAGAGGAGGAAGTGAGGCTGAATGACTAGATAAAAAGCACTGCTGGGACATGCAGTTTCAGAGAAAAGAAAAATGGTTTACTTGAAGGGGTGTAGATTCTGCTTCTCTGAGAATCACCACAAGCTATCATTATTGTATAATTCTTCATGTTTTCTCCTTGATCATTATCTCGAAGTTTGCTAGGTGTTAGCATTATGTATATTTTACATAGTAGCTAAAGACATTTGTGTATTTGTCCAATAGAGTAGAATCTCAACTCTTTTCATGGTAGGAAAATTTCCTTTATCAAGAGGAGAAAGTACTTTTCTTGCTAGAAACACTCATGCACACACACATGCACAGTATCTCCAGGTAAAATACAGATAAATAATGGAAATATACATATGATGTAAAATATTAAAATGTAAAACATGTGCACCTAAGAAGTGGGTGATTTCAGCAGTGTCACCTGGCAGGAGGAACTGTGAAGAATGAAGGTTGAAATAATTTGTCTTGTAGTGGAGATAGTGAGAGAGTAAGCTGTAGAATTCTGATTACAATTTGCAATCTGTATGTGACTTTCCTGGTGCAACTCCTTACAAAGGATACAATACCACCAAACGCAGTATTTTAAGAGGAAAAAAAAACACAACTTAAAACTATATCCATGGAGCATAGGTGAAAAACCTCAAGTTATTTAACAGAAAAGAAAATGTTCTATGGTCTTTGATACCCTCTTTGAATCAAATGAGGGAACAGCCTTTTTGAAAAAAGATTTGTTATGTACCTTCTGCCAACAAGTATTGAATTTCTGAAAGTTGCAGGGAGTCAGAAATCTTTCTTGTATTGAATTTAAGTAGAACAGTTCAAGCCATCCAAATCCAGATGAAAATAAACAGCCTTGTAAATTATCAAGTCCCCTACCCTCTGCGTCTATAAGCAGAAACAGAAAGAGGGTTGGTGTAGGGAAATTCAAGCTGAGTTTAGATTAGAGTAAACTTTTAAAGCTTTTCTAATAGCATGCTCAGGATCTTTGATACAATTTCTTCTGACTCTGAGATTTTGAGATAATTTGTGATGACACAGCTTTTAAGAATTATCTCTCCTTCAAAGTCCAAACAAAGCACACAATAAAGGATGGATAGAAGGAGACAGGGGGATTGATCTCTTGCAAATGGTAAGGGGTCCAGGAGACTCAGTGTGAGGGGACAGTGGTTGGGGAAAGAGGAAATAAGTAGAATAAAGATAGGCCATGTACCGGAACCTAATAACCTCAATGAGTGTAAACACCGAATGTCATAAACATGAGAAGTTTAATACCAACAAGGGTGAAAATGGGGAAAGGAAATTTAGAGGAGAAGGGAGGGAAGGAGAATGGGATTATAAAAAGGGACATGCTGTAGTATGCACATGTATCCACTTGCCAAGAGGATTGTAAACTGCACGTACTTCAAACATGTACTGATTTAAAAGGAATTATCTAGCTTTCTAATCTTCTAACTGGAAGGCTACAAAAAGTCTAACAGCCCTTAGGGGTGTATATGTTACCCTCATCTGAAGGTCAACAACTTCATTATTTTTCTTGTTTACTATTCCTCTCAGAATGTCAATAACATTGCATCAAGTAAGTTTTTTCTCAAAATGAATTTAATAAGCTTTTCCTTCCTAAATCAAAGAATATGCCTTCAGGGGTCACAACCAGCTTCTATAAGATTTTTCATGATAAGTTTGAAGTAAATGGACTACAGGTTCAGCATTCAAGATATACTAACCAGTGCTAAGTATTTCACAAATGTTAACTTTTTAACATAAAATAATGGAATGGAAAATATGTTTCTGGACATAAACGCTATTATTTCTATTATATAGGTCATGAAACTGAGGCTTAAAAAATTAAATATCTTGCCAAATCTCTCACAGCTAGGAAAGTGACACAATTATATGTTAATCTCAGACCTAAATGACTCAGCCTTGCTAAGGAGGGGTAAGTGTAATGGGTTAACCACCCTGGTAACCCACCTGGCTAGCCAGATGACAACTGCTACCCCACTGTTAGGAAATACATAACTTCATTTGGGTTAACTTTGCAAAAAATTAGGAACCAGGAAACAAACAAAGCAACACTGCCTGGTGTCATGAAACCTAAGCCTCTCCAAAGGAATGGCCAGATGGTCTCATTGCCTTAGAGTTTGGCTTGAAGGAAAGCAGTGGTGTGACGGAGACTCCCTTCAGGGAGAATTTTGAATCCACATCTATCCATCCATATGCTTCCATCCCATTCTTTGAAATTCAGGAAGGGTTTTCATGATGAGGGTTTGGAGTAGCAAGGAGGTGATGTAAAACAGAAGCATCCTCCAGGATCTGCACTGGCTGGGTCAGCCTACTGTATTTCAGCCAGGCAGCCATTTGGCAGTGATGCTATTGACTTCATCCACAGTGGGAATGAAGATCTTGTCCACGTCTCTCCAGTAAGCCATTATCCACTCCGGGTGTCATGTCCTTGCACTTATTTATTTGCTAACTGCTTGATTTAATATATTCCTTTACTAACAGAGGAGGTCATATACCATTATCTGGGTGATTGCTTACTCTCATTACACCATCTTATTTCTTTCCTTATTATTATTCTGTTCAAAATTGACTTCACTTCGATCAATACTCCTCCCACCCCTTCCCTTCTCAGCTGTTCTCTTCACAGCACCGGCTTATATTTTCTCTAAGGTTCTTTACAACTTCACAGTTCAATCACAGCCTTTCTTCCCTTTGAAATTTTAGAAGATCTATGTGTATAGACTGCTTTCCCACTCCAAACTGGAGGAAATATTTTGCTTTCCAGGACAAGTTTGAAAAAGCTGAAGGGTCAAGTAAAAAGAAACTATGATTTACCTTGTAAAACAGAGAGAGTAACAATTAGAAAATTAACTATACCTTTAGCTTTCAAACCTTTGACACCCTAGATTTCAGAGAAATATCATGTGGCGAGCGTACACTGCCTCTTTCTCTGTTACACAACTGCACATTCATCTCATCTGGGGTCAAATTCACATCCTTAGGGTCAGAGAACACACTGTTAGTCATAAGGGGGTTAGATGAGGACAGGAGTGCTTCTGTCCCTAACTGCCTCCCAGTTAGGAAGCTTTGTTTCAGGAAACCAATGAAAGGAAAGAAAGGTGGCAGTTTTTAGAAGCCTCACTCTGCCACATCCTCCCTTGGTTATGTTATTAACATCTAAAGACTTGGTTGTATCAGGTGCCTTTCATGTGTTATCTCACTTTGTTCTTCAAACAAGTTAGCTGTGATGACTGTTTCATGTATGAAGAAACTGCGGAGTGAGCTAGGGAGAGGACTTGCTCCAAAGCCGCATCTCTTTGAAAGTCATGGTAAGATAGATCAGTAGGTAGGTACATATATATTTTTTTACTTTGGTTTTCTGAGACAGGGTCTCATGATGCAGCCCAGGCTGGCCTTGAACTGGAGGTGATTCACCTGCCTTAGCTTCTTGAGTAATGGCATTACAAGCATGCACCATAACACCTGGCTGCTCCTACCATTTGATACAAAATCTACTGGTCCACAAAGTTGGTCCACTGGACTTATTTCTCATTTCTAAGTAAGGAAAGTGGACAGAAATTAAATTTACTATTTAGATGAATATTTTTCACACTGAAAATACTAGTTCCTATTATTACTCTAAAAAAAAAAAACCCACAAAGACAGTTGAATGCAGGTGTGGTGGTAATCCCAGCACTCTGGAGGCTAAGGCAGGAGGACAGCAGTGAGTTCAAGGGCAGCCTGAGCTACATAGGAGACATTGGTCTCGAACAAAACAAAACAACCCCCAAAAGAAAAAAGACAGTATGTGTGATTACTAGTTTAAAGTCACTGGTAAGCTAACACATTAACAGGTATTCTAAAAGGTCACAGGAGGAATAGAAAATCTTGAAGGGGAAAAGAAACCCATCAGGATCTGGAATCACTTGGTATTCCTGGACTAAGGAGGATAGGATGCTGGTTACTTAGACAGAAATTTAACTGGAGGAGAAGAGGTAGACATTTGAGGTAGTGAGAGGTACAGTGTAATAAAGAAAGGTATAGAATTGCAGATGAAGGCTTGGGTTTAAGCAGTAATTCTTCCCAGGCCTCATTTAAGCCTCTGAGCTAAGTTCTGTCCTTTGTATAAGAAAACTCTGTCAGTTTTCCATTGCTGTGACAAAATGCCTGGAAGAAAATTTAGAAGAGAAATGGTTGACTTTGGCTCACCATTTCAGAGGTTTCAGGCTTGGTTGGCTTGTTCCACTGCTGTGGGCCTGAGGTAAGGCAGAACAAAATGGTAGCATGGTGTGGTGGAGGAAAGCTGCTCAGGTCATGGCAGCTGGGGAGCAGAGAGAATGGCAGCAAGGAGGTGACTTAGGGATAAAATATACCTTTTGAAGTCGTGGTCCCAGTGGCTTGGTTCATCCACATAGGAGCCATTTTTTAATAAGCCCATTGAGCTATAAACTCAGATTAATCCATTGATGAGGTTACTACTGTTCTGATCCAGTCCCTCCTCTAAACCCCACCTCTGAACACTGCTGCACTGGGAATCAGGCATTCCAGACATGAGTCGTTGGAGACACTTCATATGTAAGCCATCACTAGAGCTAATCGTCATCATGTAGGCCCCCAGTTAGCACTGACTCCATCAGTACCAAACTGTATACAGTTTTTCTACCTGTCACTCCTTTTTCAGACATTTATATTTGCACTTCTACTTTATTCTAATTATCTTTTATGATCAAGACAGTATAAGATACACTTCACTCTGTCACCAGTGTGACTCAACCTTCCATACAACTCTAGCACAGAGATCTGAACTAAGGGGCGAGGAGGTGTGGACTGGGGAAAGCAGACCTCCTAGCCTCACTTTTGATTCAGAAGACAAACAGCAGCAAAGCAAAGAGCATGGCTTCATGGGAATCTGCCCAGATGTCCAGAGCCCATAGCCACATTTTCAGCTTGTCAAAAGCTGCTGTGAAGATGGAGAAGACCGGTGGGAGTGGGCCCAGGTTCCTACTATTGGCAAATTCCCCTTTTCTGGTATTATAGCACCCAGAACTTCTCCAGTAACAGATGCCATACCAGCTAGGATAACAAAAACCAAATGCACAGTGGAGGAGGAAAGTTGGGAGAGAGGAAAATGCAATTTGGCATCCAGAAGGGCTGATCATTAAGCAGCAGTAGGAACTTAAAAACCAATCTCTGAAAGGCCTCAGACAGATGCCTCTGGAGCGCTCTGGCAGGCTCGTGAAGAGGACAAATACAGGAATCACAATTCACATAGCAACTGCCCATTCATCCTGAAAATAAGTCAACTCTGGCCATTATTTATCCAGCAGTTATCTTTAATTGCTAAATGAATCCACGGCATCTAATGTGTGTTCTTCAATTCTGTGATGTCTGGTGTCAATCAGACATTTAATAACTGTCAACAAAGGTGCTGTCTTTGAAGAAAATACATTCAGTGAAAGATTAAATTAGGCACCGTGGCCAGACCACCCAACATATAGGAAAGCATTCTGTGGTAGAAAATAACATTACCATTCTAAGGATGAAAAGAATTTCAACTGACAGACTTAGAATTTTCCCTCCAAAATGCAAGTCTGAGTTTTCATCCACATGTGAAGCTCAGCCTCTTTGAAAATGTTCTCATTAAGACCCCTGGTCCATCTTTTAACTATCACTGCTTTTGAGACTCACTTCCATCCAGAAGTTTACCCTGATTTTCCCTGTCACATTCAGATTGAGTCTCAATCACTCAGGTCAAAACATTCAGTAAAAGGGGCAATCTACAAGGGGTGATTGAAAGATATGGTGAATGTTTACCTTTTAAAAACTTATTACACTAAAATGCATGTTGCCAGGAAAGATGGGGTGTTTTCTAAGTGAGTACTGTGAAAGGAATTAATGAAAATACATCTTTTTAAAATAACAGCTTTTTAAAATTTAAACATAACTGTATTTGTTGATCATTCCACATATAAATTATATTATGTTGTTAGAGCTAAAACACATTATTAACATGGTCTTTTTAGAGTCCTATTGTTTTCCATGTGGATGGTTTCTTAAAATGTAGCCTACCTGCAGGAGGTGATTATAAGGTATAGGGTTACAATAAAGGAACGTGCAAGCGCGTTATACGTGTTCAAGTCCATGTAAGAAGACAGATTCCAGGCATGCAAAGAAAATGCAAAATTTAGAATGAAGGTAGTTACGTTAAATAAGAACAGCTCTGGCTGACAGGACTGAACTCTGCCCCCAGGCAGAAGTGGTATATGGCTGTGCAGTACCACAACTGGAAGTTGTTCAGTTCACAAAGTCAGTGAGCTGCAGGTGAATCCACAATGGGATTTAGTGCTCTTATCTCTGTAACCCATAGGATAATTTCAAACAACTGTTTGTTGCCATATTTGGCCCAGTGATCAAAAAAGAACTAAACAAAACCGTAAGGGTTTCTCAGCGTAATGCTCCAAGGGCCACACGTGCCAGCACTAGCCAGCTTTGAATGTAACTCGATTCTCCACCTACCTAAAGGAAATAGAATGTTCTTAGGAACAATGCTGTGATACAATTAAAATGCAGTAATAGTTTTTCTTTGATCTTTTCTCTTTATTTTTGGTGCATGAACTCTCTTCATTCCCATTGAATATACTAAAAAAATAGCTACTATTAACCAGGTATATTATATATCAAACATTTTACAAATAGTTTATATAACAGTTTTATTTAATCTTCATTACCCATGTTTTCAAATGAGAAAATGGAAATAGAGAAATAAAGCATCACATCCAAAGTCTTAGAGTTAATAATTGAGAGTCAGGATATTATCCCAGTTCTACAGGATTCTCTAGAGAGTTGTTATGACCCAAGTTATTCTGTCTCTACCTTTGTTCTTCCCTCTTAGAGGAACAGAACTCTACCCAAAAGGAAACATCAAGCAGAATGACCATGGTCTATCTCTAGGGCTCTTTGCGTGGTATCTGGATTACTTAGAGGAACCACTTGATTCTGGAATAGTTATTGGTCCTTCTTTTGCCATGGAAACCAGACAGAAACATCTTGATCCCTATAGGTAGAATAACTTCTGCTCACTTCCTTGGGCTCCTGCCTATTTTATTTGCCACAACTCTTAGACTTCTAATGTTTAAACTCATTTTATGGAAGATTTTTCAAAGCCACTGAGTGATACCTCATCTGCAATAGACTATAGATATTGATCTGAAACATCATCACTGTGCATTCTAGTTGCAGAGTTGTCTCCAAACCTGTATTTCATAACTATGGAATGAAATGTGGTCTTTCTGGCTCTAAATGATGTAGTCCGAGAAAGTATTATCTTACATGAGTACTTTTTTTAGTGCAGATATTTAAAACAGTTTTAATTTAGCTTTAATAGTCTACTTATGGTAGAAATAAAAAGCCAACCTTTAGACTATACACTCCAATATTTCTTGCAGGCTGTCAAGACAACCAAGTATTTTATACATTCTCTTCTTCCCATTGGAAAATTACTTCTTAAGAACACTGAGAATATGTATAGCAAGAGCTTTGTTCATACAGTGGAAAAATTTCTTAAAAAAACATAAAAATCGGATGAACATTAATGAAGAAACTATGCTGAATACCTGACTTTTAGTTGAAGGCTGGAAATTGTTTTTCTTTTAAAATCCACACCTCCTTACAACCTGACATTTTACCCCTACTGTCTTAATTCTTGCATTCCCTAAAACTTCTGTAATTGGCACCTCAGATTTCCTATTTAGTGAAGTGTCTGAGATCTCCAGGATCCAAATTTGTAGCACATCTGAAGTGCTCAGTTTGGCTATTTTGCAGGACCATCTGGATTGACTCAGCTGTGAAGCATCTGGGTAAACTGGTTATGAACCAGACTAAAAAAAAAAAAACACAGGATGGAGTTAGCTTTCAAGAATCTACTTATTTTTGCTTCACAAACCTGGCCATAATGTCATAAATGAAGAAATAGTCTCAAACAGTGGATTTCCTTTTAAACAGTCGCCTGTTCGGCTCTTGACCTACTACTCTGGAAATTCTTGTTCACATCTAATTACACCTTTTTCCTATTACCATAAAAGCCACATCACTTTAATTTCAGGCAAGGGAATCTTCCAGGTCATCAACAAAGTTGTGTTTTATCATAATAAATCCATCCTCAGTTAAATACCATGAGTTTGTATAAACGGAAGATTTCACATACTGTAATTGAGAGAAGCTAATAAAATGATCTTGTCATCTGTCATCTGAATATTTACATTGATAATGCCTCTGCACAGAATCTAAAATTCACTATCTGGGCATAGTAACATCTACTCTTCATTTGTCCTTCCACAGCCTGGAAAGCAGTTGGATTACTTTTTGCAGTAACATCTCAAGTGTTGCACTGACTTCCTCATTAAGGCAAGCATTACTCCAAAGAGCAGCCTATGGTATATTATTTATTTCTACCTAGCATCCCAGGAGAACTGCTCAGGAAATGTCTGTATTTGTCTAGCCTCTTCTTAGCCAGACTTTCTTTTCAATATGCTTCAGAGTGTTTGACCTGAACAGAACACTACGGGCCAATAGGAACACTCCCTGAAGCAAAGAAACTTCGAGTGGTGTATCTCCTTCTAAGTCACCCATTCCGAGTATCTTTTTAACTTCTCAGCCTTTCTCTGAGAAAGCTACTCAAGCCACAGTTACCTGGTCTTCCTCTTCTCAGAGTATGTCAACTTTCATCTATTTCTCAAGCCTAGAATAAGTCATTTTAATTACTTTTACCTCTTCTAGAATAGCTAATTCATCAGCAGATCCCCATCTCTGCACTTCTAAAATATTCCCTACATATCTACTTATCATGACAAGTCCAATGCAATTAACTTTTGAAAGTAACCGTTTTCTCACTTGTAAGAGCATCCTACCACTTCTAGTTTTCATTATTGTCTCCTTAGCACACTCATTATTTCTAAGCAAATAAAAACATTATAATGTAACTCTGAGATCACCAGTAAGATTAACACTTTAACATGACACTTTTTGCATGCATGTATTATATACGTTTATAGTTTTTCTTCTAAACCAATCTTAAAAGCAAAGTATCCCTGCTCTTTTGTAACTTTTTTCCAATGGATAATGTTACCTCTCCATTTCTGTATGTTTTAAATTCTCATTATTCTCAAATATCTTTGCAGCTATTTTCTTCCATTCTAGGATAACACATTGCATCTGGTTGTTGTCATTTAAGCTCCTCAGTGGAGCATGGACCTTTTTTTTTTTTTTTTTTTTTTTTTTTTTCTGACTACAGACTGGGCTAATTTTTTTAACATCCTTCCTTCCCAAAGAAGTCTGGCTTTTGTTTTTGTCATGTAAACCATATGACTTCACTCTCTTTCTTAAACATGGTAATTGTGTCTCAGTGCCTGTAGAAAAAAAAAAATCTAAAATCTTGGTAGAGCCCACAAGACCTTATGTATGATCTGCTGAGTTTCCCCAATCCCATCTTCTAGCCACTCCTACTCAAAACATGGTAGCTTGAATACCTTTGACTATAGCACACGGAAGTCGAGGACTGCTCAGCTGAGTCCAGTCAGCCCAGAGCTCAATGAAAATTAGCGAGTCACTGTTTTAAGTCACCGTTTTGGGTGGCTATTATGCTATACTGAAATAGTTCCTCTTTGTTTTAATGTACTTCATAGCATTTACTAGTGCTGTGGTTGGAACGTGTCCTCTAAAACTTCATATGCTGGACACTTAGTCCCCAGTACATCGGTGTTGGGAGGGGACTGCTAAGTGCTTAGGCCACGAGATTTCTGCCATCACAAACACATTAACGCCGACATCATGAGAGTGGGCTCATTATTGTGGGTGAGGATTCCTGACAGAAAGATGAGTTTGGGCTCCTTCCTTCTCCTGTACACTCATGTGCTCTCACCCTGCTGCCCTTTCAGCTTTGCTTTTCCATTCCCCACAGCATGGCGCAGAACAAGGCCCTCATCAAGCGCCAGCCAGCCCGCCCTTCAGCTTTGGGCTTCCCACACTTAAGAACTGAGGTATTGGGCTGGTGAGATGGCTCAGCGGCTTAAGCGCCTGCCCGGCAAGCGTGAGGACCCGAGTTCGACTCCCGGAACCCACATACGAAAAGGGGGCCGGTGATATCGCTCAGTGGCACGGGCGCCTGCTGGCGTGCGAGGTCCTGAGGTCGACCCCCCGGTACACACAAAAAAAAAAAAAAAAAAAAAAGAACTGAGGTATCTGTTATGTCACTACCAAAGAGACTATACAGTCGTTGTGTCAAATAACCAGTCTTATTTATCTGATTACTTCCATCTCTTAGCATCCCAGGCCTCCTGAGAATGTGTTTTGCCATCTTATTTACCAGTGCTTGTATCTTCAGTGCCTGTGTCAAAGCCTGGGACGCTATCAGCCCTCAATAGAATCTGGTAAATGGTGGAAAGTTACAACACTTAAACATATCAGAAAAATGCATCGAAGACCAGAGCTGGGGAAGATTTAGAGGTCATCTAGGATAACCCTTTCTTGTTATGGTGATGAGATGGGAGCTCAGAGAGACAAAGGACATACATCGTTTAGAGCAAGGCCTGTACAATAGGAAAGAATCTGCAAATGTGGCCTTGTGGAAAGTAGGACAATCAGAGGAAGAGGCAAAGATCCAGGAATTAAAAAGTCCTGCAAGTACTCAGAGGTCGGTGCTGTCTGCAGAGTCAGTCATTCCAAGTAGAAGCATTCTGGATTTGGAGCTGTTTCATGAAATCTCCACAGTGTGTACATCTGTGCTGCTTGTGAGATGGTCTTTGGCGCTGTTTGGGGTCACCTCTCAGCTTTAATCATTGATTGTGACTAGGGATTCAGAGAATATCCAGTCGCTGGCGATGACCTGGACCTTCACACAAGCTTGGGCTCCCAACACCAGCTACAGTACTCTTCTGTGCCAGCAGCTTGCCCCTGAGCTGTGTTTCTCTGCTGCTTTTGTTTGCCTTCCTGTGTGTGTGTGTATTGTGTGTGCATTACCATATCATTCCTTTTTATTCTGTGACACTGGCCCAGATACCTACACTGATTAGCTCATTAGCAACTATTCAATGGTTACAAATGTGTCAGGCTCCATGCTAGGTGGATCCTCTATATTATTTCATTTAGAACTCATGGCAGCTCTTATATGTAAATAGTACCTGTGAGTACACTGTGCATCAAAGAATTTAAGTATCATCTCCAGGGTTAACAGCTAAAACAAGTGGAAAAGTCCTGCATCAAATCTCTACCTACCTGTGTGCAAATCTCATTATCTCGTTTCTCTATAGTGTTTCAATTCTCACAGGCCTGCAAGTGCCAACCTTGGCCCAATATTCAACCCTCCTTGTCTGTCTGCAGCAAATTTCACTGAGAAGTATCACATTCCTTAGAGTTCAAATTAACTGTCAAGCTTAAACTGAGAATTCGTGAATATTGACTTAATATTTCAATCCTTCTTGTTGGCTCGAGAGCAGTCCATGCCTTAATCCCCCAAAAGTATGCCTTTCTGATGTGCTGAGAGACTAATGGAGAGCATATTTTGGGATAGAAGACTTATAAAAAGCTTGGCCATACAAAAGATAACTTCCTCCATACCCATATTTTGTATGTTCTTAGTGGTATAAATATTTAAGTGTATCTATGAGTAGAAAATTAGGACTAAGGAACCCTCAAAACCACATACTCCAGGGTTTTTAGTAAGACATCTTTTTCTGTTTCTTCATGGCAATACAGTGTATGAAAAGATCAGACTCGGTGCCTCTCTGATTTAAGGGGATATGTGTTGGCTCCCATGGGTGTACTGGTTTTTTGGTTGTTTGTACTGGTTCTTTGGTTTTTGCTACTGTCACAGAAGCTAGGGCTGGAGAAAATCTCCACTCAAGGTCACACAATTCTCCAGATGATAATACAGTTATCTGTGAGCTCTGGCACTTAGCACCTTGACGCTAAAATGTACAGCTTCATTCCACATAAGCACTGCTTCTTTACCTAGGTGGTAGACAGTACAATTGGCTTTTTTCTCTCCCACCTCAGCTGATTCTGAAAGAAGAATTGCTTCTCCCCCTTTTCCAGACACCCCCCCCTCCCCATTCCCTCCTGGTACACACTGGTTGCTGCCTCCAGACTGGGTTGCCTAGCAACCGAGCTCTGCAGGCTTCCTAACAGACAAAGGCTGTTCCTTCCAGTCCAACTGCTGTACTAATGCTCACTGTTGATGAGGGAACAGCTCCCTGCTAGGCATATGCTGTCATCTGAGAGCTGGTTTGGGGACTCGGTGCTAAGAGTGATGGACTTCTCTCCTGAAACAGTGAGGAGGGACAGAAGTTTGAGTGTTATTTTATTCTATGGGCTTCTCCTTCACTAACCAGTGACTATGCATGCATTTCCACTTGGTTACTCTTCAAAAACCATATGAAAGAAGGCATTCTTTCACAGTGGAATCTGAATTCAGAGGATAACTCATATCACCATCTTATTGCCTCGTACAACCCATAAAAACTCATCTAATATTGCAAGACATAGAAGCACGAAATCTGAAATAAAAAGTTTCCTGTATATCAGCTCAGTGACTCAGATTTAAGCTGTGTTCAAGTAGAAACACTTAAATCCATGGAGAATTGTCACATCTTCCTCACTGGATCCTAGCAAGATAGGCAGAACTTAGAATGGCATTCCCACTTAACAGGAAATTAGGTGCCTCACCCAAAGGTGGTCAGAGAAGGGAGACGGTGTATTCTTCAAAACCAGCTCTTTGGAGACTTCTGGCTCCAGTTGCTTTTCAACTCTGGGACGGATGCATCATTATGGGGAAAATGACTTCATATCTGTGGCTTGCCTGCAGAGACAAGAGGGTAGAGGGTCATTTTCTAAATTATTAAATAAGGTTGAAGAAATGTAACAACTTATTCTGGGTCACTCAGCAAAGCTATGACCCTCTTATCTTACTGAATCAAGACGATCAGCCGTTAAACAGTGCATCATTGATATCTCTGTGGCTTTATGACAGGACAGCATACAAATGTATTTAGAGGTGCATACAAATAAATTTTCACTAAGGATGAGTGTAAATACAATTAATGCACTCCACTACTGAATAGGGTAAGATATTGTGATCCTTTTATTCCCTTGCAGAAAAGCAAAATGATAATCTCTATGAGGACCGGCACTGTGCCTATTTTCCTCATCTGTGCATTGTCCACATGTCTGTGTTCGGAGCCCAGCATATAGAACTCATACGACAAGACAAGGAAACACAGAAGGAACCAGGGTTACCCAATACAGCCCACTTCCTTTCCTCCAGTGAGACTAATATGATACCATCTTACGCTCAAAATCAGGAAAACCTTTCTAGCATTTTGGCATTACTAAATCCTTGTAATACTTTCTGGAAGGAAAATAAAACATATTCCCTGTGAAACTAGACTAGATATCCAACTCGAAAGTCCCTATTATTCAAATTGGGAACATGAGACATTTTCAGTTAAACCTGAAATGCACTCCTCATGTGCAATATTTCTGTTGTTGTTGTTTGTTTTTTGTTTTGTTTTGACCTTTATTAGTACACGTTTGCCGTACATAATGATTACATTCACTGTAAGGAATCGGTACATGTACATAACACATTTCAATTCCCTTTTTAAATTCCTCTTCTAATAAACAATATTACATCCTTGAACACAATGATCATCGAATACGTTTTGCTTATTTAATTCTATGATTTATTATTTTACTTATTTAATTCTATGATTTATTATTTTTAGCAAGTTAAACAAAGCATATAACATAGTGATAGAGAGCATGCAATCTAGAATCACACCCTTGTAGTTAAAGGCCTCCTTTCCTAGTGATAGGTGACTCCCGGGCCCCTTTAAACTAGTTTCCTTATAGGCAAAATGGGAATTATCATAACAGCTATGTCACAGCGTTACTGTAAACACTCCATATGATACTGCTCTTAAAGCTCTTAGCTGTAATCTGGAAATTGGGGGTCAATAAATGGTAGTCAATAAATTCAATGTTATTAATACATAATGGTAGTTTGAATAAATATTTGGCTTTGTTTTTTTTTTGTTTTTTTTTTTTTTGAGGTGTCCATGTTCTTTGGCCATACCCCAAAATGTTTCAAACTTTTCAATGAACTCATGAAAAGAATTCCTACTATACCTCCAAGAAACATGTATTCAAACAGCATTTAACAAAATGTAGCATTTTTGAGGTCAAGGGAAAAAATTCCAGAGAAGCATCAGTGTAAATCAGTCCACAAAGGAGTTTGCTGTTGCTACACCACTCCATCTTTTCTCTTTCTACCCTCACCACTAGGAGGAGGAGATATTTATCACACACTGTTCCTGCACCTCCCTGTGCTAGATAGGACCATACCATGTTTTTCTATCACATGCTAGATTTTTCTGACACCATCTGTTCTCCTAAGCCCACAGCACACAGTTTGCCTTGCTGTCACAACTCTATTTGAAAATGTCGAGAAGAACTGTGATGAGTGATTCTGAGGCATGTTGTTTACCTCCTGAGTGGTAGGGAATTTGGGCTTGGTGTAATACTGGCTCTTCCAACACTGAGATTCTGTGATCAATCTAACATGTCACAAAGTCGAATGACAGAGACAAGGGCTTATTCCAAAGAGTTTTGATCCAGTAAGGACCTGTTGCTATTAATTCTTTCTTAACTCTCATTTAATGAGTTTTTATGAAGTGCAATAAAAAATATAATGAATGTTTAAATGTTTTCAAAATTACTAGAGTAAAAGACACATTGTCTGTGATCACACTCAAAACACCTTTAACTCAAACACATTTACTCTATTGTTCTTGACACTTTCTGAAACCATTCTGTAATTCTTTCTTGAGTGGCTTTAGTTGCACTCTTGTAGCTACCTCACTGTCCTACATCAATTCAAAATATTTACTATTGGGGTCATTTTGACTTTGGTGAAGAGCCAGAAGTTGTGCAGTGCCAGGTTCAGTGGCTGAGGACACACCATAATGTTTTTATGAGCTTTCATTTGTTGGATGGCACTCACCAGCAGTACTTACAATAATTTTTATCATACCGCATAAAGACACAAAGACTTCCAGATGGGACGAGTGTGTTCAAAGTGAGGGGGGGATATTTTGAGGGGGGCTAATGGCAATGTATCTTCTATTGTGCTAATTTTTTAAATTAAACATTCCTATATATTTTGATCATGCCTTTTAGTTTCACTGGGCACTACTGAATCTTCACAAAACCCTAACAAGAAGAAAGAACTGTTATCATTCTCCTGTATAGCTAAGAAACCAGTGACTTGGGAAGACAAGGGAATTTTCTTGTATTCATAGGAGTACTAGTAAATGGCATTGTGTCCAGAAATTCTTTCCTTGACCAATGCATACACTGCATCCCAAAAGAGTATAAACAGTAACCAGTTGGCCTGCATGTTCCTGGTCCCACCATTAAGAAGACTGCTTCTCTTGGAATCACAATTCTGGTTCCCTCTTGTTCTAATCCAAAACTGGAAACTTGTGAAGGGCAGAGACCGTGTAAAATTTGTCCACACATGCACACCCTTCACCTTTGATCATGGATGATGCATGCTTAGTAAATACCACGGATAGAAGGTCCATCAAGTGGAGACTATCACCAGCATGATGAAAGTATGTATCTCCCAAATCAGGACAGATATGAAAGAAAAAGGTTTTACTAAAATCTGTGCCAAAACAACAACTATAAATGGTGATCATGTTGGGACCACACAGTTGCCCTAGTTGATTCCTATTCTGTTCTCTCTACCCAGTGTCATGAGTTTTCTCTGCAGTAAAAGTTAGGGGAGGCTTTGAAACAGGTAAATCAGAAACACTAAAATGAGCCATCCATATATACCAAACACAAACCCCAAAACACAAACTATCAAAAAGAAAACCTGGGGGTCACCCTGATTTTGTTTTCCCTTTTATAAATGTGTTTGTGATTTTCTTTCCCTACTCCTCAGCAGATGCTACCTAATCTGTGCTCTGGCTAATGTCATTCATGTCAAGAATGTTGCCAAATGCAATGAGGTGCTATTGATACCAGGAAAGATGATGAGCAAGGAGAATGGCTGCTGGCTGCGTTCTGTTTTTGTAGAATTTTAATGAATCAAGGCGCATCCTGATGGAGTACATCTGCACATGCTGGAAGCCAAGCAGAATGCTCTCATCTCAAATTCTAAGATCTGAGGACCTTGAATTGGGCTCCACCCCATGGTAAGGTGGATGGGCCCTGCATAGAGGACAGCTCCTGGGAACAGGAGAGGAGGCACCAGAGCTATGGAAGGAGCTACATACAGATGACTGGTTAGGAACCTTGAGTTTCCTCTCATTCTGTGCTACTCACTGGTTTTGTGACTTAGGCAAAATCTTTGTTTTGAAACTGTTTATTACTAGTGAATACGTCCTAAATCTACCTTAAACAAAAACATTATTTTTTTTTTATGTGGGTACTGGGAGCTGAACTCAGGACCTCATGCTTGCCAGGCAGGCACTTGTGCCACTGAGCTATATCACCAGCAACAACTTTGTTAAAACCTTATTTAAAAGATCCATAGGCATTTCATGGAATCCAAATTCAGTAATGTAACGGGGCTTCAAAAGACTAGGTAAGGGTATAGAAAGCCACCAAAGGGGCTCATTCTCCTTTCGTTACTGCTTTTTTTCCTCTCCCAATCACGTTTTCCCTTGTCAGTCTACCTAGTGGAAGACAAGATAATTTAGGTTTTCCTGATATAGGTCCTACTGCAAAAAAAGACTGCTCTCATTCTAATTTCATATCTAATTCCAAGATGAAGATCTGAAAGCCTTAGCTAGCATCAGATGTCTGTCCCTCACCCAAAGAGCACACACAGAGTAGACGTGTGTCTTTTAGATAACATGTCTAGGGCCTACTTCCATGACTTGATAGCTATAGATCCATTTGCATTGCAGAGAATGGTTTGTGAGCTGAGATAAATTTTGAGGTGTCCATTGGCTGGTCTCACTTTATTCCCAGTAAAATCTAACCTCACCCAAAAAGTACAGAGTATCTATATTCAAATTGTAGGTATCACACTTGAGACCACTTCCATGACCTGATAGATCTAAAAGAGCTGCCATTGCAGGAGAACTGTTTGTGAGATGAAACATTTTCAGTGGTATGTACTCCGTTGTGTACTTTATCCCTCAACAATAAATTCTGATCTCCCTTATGAATAAAAGATGTGTGAAATGTAAAGGGTTATGTATATCATGCACTAGCTTTCTGCTTTAGTTACCCTGTGAGTCAGATGAAAAGAAACTTAGCTTAGGCATATATCTAATAGATCCCCAAGATGTGGCCCTCCTTCCTCAAATACCTGCTAGGTCAATGTCTTTGCTTAAAGAAAGGAAAAACTTTCCCAGTGCTAATGTTGTTGCCTCAGACTTCACTGACAGGCCAGAACCCTCTCCTTCTCCAGGGTTGTAATTAACTTCCTCATTTGCATTATGTACATGGTACCTTATAAAATTCCATATTCATAATTGTTATCATTTATAAACTCAGATGTTAATTCTCTAACTGAGCTCTGAGATACTTAATTATGGAATTGTAAACAGAGCATGGGGGGCACGGAAAGCATGACTATTCAGTGATACTGACAGACTCTGTTCCTGACCTGCCATGATTATTAATATTACCAATCATTTTGCCAGGCCACTTGTCAACATGGTTACTAAATATGAGGCGAAGGATTGTCCTTTACCAAGAATTTAATTCACTAAGGAATGCCACTCCAAAATGAAAGGATACACATTTCATTCAAGCCCTGTACCAAGTCAATCAGCAGATCTACACTGAGGTCTATAGTGGGTAGGGGTGTAAGAGTGATAGAGTTGAAGAAAGAGCTAGAAAATTAAAGAATATTCTGGAAGCATTTTATTGATAGAACTTTCCAATACACCTGACCACATATTCTCTTTTCTTTCTTTTTTTTTTTTTAACAATCTATGGAAAGGGCTTGGTGAAAAGAGCACTAATATCTAATTTTGATCCTATAATTTATTATAGACCTCAGACTTCCCACTATTTTAGAGGGTATAATTGTGCTACCTGCCCCACCTTGCTGGAGTTGGTGGAGCATGACAAAGGAGTAGCAGCAAAGTACTGAAAGTCAGTTTCAAAGTATTATGCAGGAAAGCCCTAAGTTCTGGGTAGAGCTTAGCTGCCTTGCATAGAGCCCTGAGAAATTAGGTAAAGTCATCGTTTCACACCTTCACCAGGTAAATATAGGCATCTCTAGCTCTCAGAGAAAGAGGTATGTTGCAGATTGTTGAATCTTCCTACAATTTGAGAGTCAAGTTGATGGAGATAAGGAAAGAGAGATAATAGAGAACAACTAGAATAGTACAGGGACATGGTTTGGATCTGGAAAGTCCCCCAGAGGCCATGTGTTGAAGGTTTGTCCCCCAGCTGGTGACACTATTGGGAAGTATAGGAAACTAGGAGAGAGGGCCCAGCTGGAGGAGGTAGGTCCCTGGGGTGTGGCCTTGAAGGGTACATTTCATCCCTGATCCCTTCCCCCTGCTTCTTTGCTGTCTTGGCTGTCTGATGGCAGCCTTCTCTACCACATGCTCCACAACCATAATGTCCTGCCTCACCACAGGTGCGTAACAATGGAGTCAGCAGCCCATGGACTGAAATCTCCGAAACCATGAACCAAAATAAATCCTTCTTTTCAACTTGTTTTTTTCTAGTGTTTTCTCTGTAATAGAAAGCTGACTAACAAAACAGAAAAGGAAAAAGAAAACTCAGGGTAACTTCTAATAGAATTTAAAGAAAACATTATCTTGAGTGGTTGTTCTTTAAACTCTCCAGGCACGTACACACAAATATAGATGTGAACACACAAAATTATGCATTTCTCCCACTCAGGCACTCTATGTATACACAATTTCTCATCCTCAACACATTATGTATAACTCAGGTGCCCACACACACAAGCGTACACCCACAAACCACATCATACACACACACACACACACACACACACTCTCTCTCTCTCTCTCTCTCTCTCTCTCTCTCTTCCCCTTCTGCACCTTCCCTGTCAAGCACAAGAGTAGCAACAGTAGATCAACAAAGCTGTGTAAAATCAGGGCACAGAAATTCTCTGAAGACAGACAGAGAGTGCATGACCAAGAGAGAATGAATCAGAAAGACAGAAAGATCCAACCAAATGCCAACAGAAAGGTCAGCGTGACCGGCTCCAGCTTCCTAAAGCAACTGGCAATTTTTCTGTACAGTACTTTTGTAAATAGAACTGAAGAAGGAAGAAATTCAGGTTAATGGGTGAGTACTATCATTATCCAGATTTGGTGCCCATTTAGAAAGGATATCTTAGTGACGTGTTTACCAAATGATCCTATTGAAATGCTGAGGTAGAAAAGATATAAAAATATAAATAACAATCCTTCTAAATCCATTCCTCCCAAATACATATATGAATAAAGTGAGACACAAAACTACAATTGAACCATCTGTAACTATCAAGCATATCACTCATAAGATTCATACCCCATTTTGAGGTATTACTAAATAAGCTTGTAATTGCATATCTGAAGATGATACTGCATAACAGAAAGAAAAACTGAGACGGCTTAAGAACTACCAGTTAGTAAGAATTAGTTGTGTGTAAAAACTGTTTCAACTTCTTTACATAATCTCTTATAATTGTGGCATGCCTGGAATAGGTATTATTATTATTATTCTCATGTTATAGATGAAGAAACTGAGATAGTACAATTAAATCTTGTGCTAAGGAAGTGATATAGCTGCCCTTTGAACTCAGATGGTCTAGGTCGAGAGGATCATGCTAAAATGAGATTTCACTCTTAAGTCTCATGTAGACTGGTAGTGACTATAACACTCTATGGAGAAGTACTTTTTCAAGACTTTGTGTGTGCTGCTGTAGTGAACACATTTAGACAAGGAGAGCTATAATCAATGGATGACCTAAGTAAAGAAGGGGAGTAGAAACTTGTGTAGTGTGTATCGCAGCCCTATCCCAGGTTCTAGAGGAGGTACAGTCACTACCCATCCACGTGACCTTGTCCAGATAGGGCAGGTGAGAAGTGAAGGATTCAGAGACAATGTCACTAGCTTGGCAATGTCTTCGTGGGTTTGGGACACGTGTAACTCTTGTCACAACCCTCAGTAGCGAGAACTGCTAGATAGCTTATGATTTTATGTTACTCTTTTCTAGGTTAGAATATAATTTCTCAATGGCCTTCTTTATTTTTACAGCCCACCTATCCCCACATCTGTTACTAAAAATAATGTAACTCAATCAAACATAAAGATCCTCTTTGTGCTTATGATATAGTCGTGATTTAAATGCATTTCCAAAAGTTGTGTGACTGTAAAGTGATTTTTCCATACTCAGAAAAATTCAATACATACAAAAAGAACAGTTGAAATTCCAACACTTAAACAAAGCTCAATAGATTTGTCTGCTCTACCATATCGAACATGTAAGAATACACTCACTGGGGCCAGTGAGATGGCTCAGCGGCATAAGTGGCTGCCTGGCAAGCGCGAGGTCCTGAGTTCAACTCCAGATACCCACATACGAAAAAAGGGCCGGTGATATTGCTCAGTGGCACAGGTGCCTGCTGGCGCATGAGGTCCTGAGTCCGACCCCCGGTACCCACACACAAAAAAAAATAATGTACTCACTTTCCTAAAAATGATGTGTAATAATGGACATTGATATGGATAGGGGCTCTGCTTTAATTTAGCCATCATAAGAACTTCTAGTAGCTCTGTTACAGAACTTATCGAAGGTCACCCAGCCATTATAAGCAGGTCCAGAACTATTACCCTAAGCTAACACACAGCTTATTTTTTCTGTGACCTCTAATTTGCCCTTTGTGGGGTGGGATGAACAAAATATTTCTGAGTCTTTCAGGACCAAGGGTCTGTGGGCTGGTGACTGGCAGGTAATAAGGCTGTGACCATGGGGTATCTTGGAATTCAGCCTGGGTTCATTTGAATCACACACTCAAGTGACAGAATTAACCAGCCATGGAGATTGAGTTCACTGAACAGGAAAAATGAGGCTGCCAAAATAAATAAATAAATAAATAAATAAAAAGCATTAATACAATCCAAGGCTGTGTTAAATAGAACATCAGGCATTTATTTCTTCCCTGTCCTGCTTCAAGAAGGATTTAAGGGCGTATACAGAATAGTGTCCAGAAAGAATTAGATAAAAATCTCACTCTACTTTTGGGGATCAAATGGCATACTGAAAAAATTCCGAAACTCCAAAACATATTTCAAGAGGATTTGGGAGAAAGTAGATGAATCTCATTCAGTTAGGATTTGGAGAGTATTTTCTCTAATAAAAACTCCTTAGAAACAATTATCATGCTTTACATAAGACGTAAGATGTTTGTCACATTGAAAAAGGATTAGACTTTTTTATGTGGGTTGGAAGACCAGAATACAACTCATAGTTCTAAAACTTGTCCAGAAATGAAAAACAATGATTATGAAGCAGTAAGTGGAGCTAATGTCATAGCTATTCAAAACAAAGTGCATTTCATCAATCTCTCTGCAGCATGTTTAATGTTAGCTGAAAGAGACCAACAGGTTCACAACGCGGCCATCATTCGTGTGTCTCACTCTTGGGCGGCTGGGACCACCAGCGGTACCTGCATGACTGTTCTATCAGGAAGCTTTTTATTAATTTTATTAGTAAAAATGACCAATAAAAGTGGTTAGATCCATACAAATGTACCAAAGTGCCTGATGGGACAATCATGCAGGTACCACTGGTGGTTCAAGCCAGCGGGAATGTGTTAAAACACACACACTGAACCAACTCAGTCATATATTTTTTATCTTCTCATCTTTATTAAGCACTGATCAAAACACTTAATATGATTATTTGCTAAGCCCCAAACTTGGTTTAGGAAGAGGAGTTAGGTTTTCTAATGAGCCATAACATTTCTGCTCAAAATTAAGGAGGGGGGACTATGCCACGTGACTGAATGGGCCTCCATGGCTGGGATAAGATAGCATCTACATCAATCATCATAGGATTTACTCATTTTATTCCTACCTATGTAGGATGAAAAAAATTCCATCCTTACAGACTTCTGAGCTATAGATTATACTGTCAGCTATTCACAAGACTGGACAATAGCAAATCACTTATCACTGGTAGGGAGCATTAGCCAGCTCCTTTCAATGGAAAGGGGCTTCAGGAGCAATCCTATCTTCTCCACTTTCCTCTTTTTATGAATTCTTCTAGGTCATTATCCCTAGAAGAATCAGCTCATATGATAGCGCTGTTTGTATGCAGTGAGTAACCTTATTACCCCCACCCCCAGTTGAATGGCTTATTATACATGTACAGAAAAGAATGAAGCTGTTTTTTCATCTGTTCTGCCATTCCCAGATTTAAACAATAAATAAATCTCTGCATTTTCAGAAAGTTTTATATCACACTTCCTTTGCTTTGCTGATGCAGCTATAGATACCATAGCTACATGGAACAATTTTCTAGCTAACTTGCTACAGCTGAGCAAGGCAGGATAAAGGATTGTATTCAAAATTCAGTTTCACAGTTCTGTTTGTCTTTACAGATGAGTAAGATCATAGCTTCCTTTCATAGAAGAAGACAGTAAAATCACAATGGCTGAGAGAGACGTGGAAAAAAATCTTGTCTTTCTGTGTGCTGCTATACTGAACACATTTAGAACCAAAGACCACAAATAAGAAAATTAATTCCTTAAAGGCCCAGACAGATGCAGTAAACAAGTACGGGGGCCAGGAATGAAGCAATAGAAAGTCCAGTGTTGGTATTCAGTTGAAAACTGTGCATTGCCTATGCAAAGTGAAATTCTACAATATCATCAATGCAACAATAACAAGATGTGGTGTAACCGAATATATTCAACTTCTATACTATTATTTGAGCTGGAAAGATCTTCAAGGATCACCTGATTCAGTGATTTTCAACTGTAACTCCATATTCAAATGCCTGGAGAGCTCTTAAAAAATATTAGTACCTGGGCATCCTTACTAGGTCAATTCAAATGTCCTAAGCATCTCTCCGGCAGGAAAGCAAACATCAGTGTGGTTTAAAAATCTCACCAGGTGATTCTAATAGACAGGCAGGAGAAACAACATGAGGAAACTAAAGCAGAAAGATGTTGGAAGTGTTTAAGGTCCTATCAGAATTTGGCATCCAGCATAACCAATTCTCATGGAGTTATCAGGGACTAACTTCATAGGTTCGAGCACGTCCTAAAGTGGATGTATTAAGCGAGTTATAAAGAGAAGAATGTGTAGAACTAGTCATGATTCTTATTTGACTACAGCAAACATTTGCTGAGTGGGAAATTTAGTTTCATTCATATGATACAATACACTGTCATGGTGCCTAGAATGTGCCAGAAATAACCACTTAACACACATTTCTTTCTTTAAAGCCTATAACAATCATGAAAGAGATAAAGACACTGCTGCAGGGAGACAAATTATATTGCCAAGTACAAAAGCTAATACATTTCCAAGCACAGATTTAAATATCTCTTTGAGGTAAGATTTGGAAGAAGCTAAGCTCACAGATCTTCGGTGTACAATCATATGAGTTTGGCAAATACATGCAGCCTGTCAGCAACACTACAGTCAGGACACAGAACGTACCCGTCACACTACAGTGGTGACGAGCCTAGCATGGCCCCAGCAGCCTGTTTGTCATCATTGAGAGCTCTAAAAGGTTGCCATCACTGTAAAAATTCCCACATCCTCCTTCCCAGTCAGTTCACTCATCAAGGACAACTATGGCTCTGACCGTTGTCACTACAAATCATAGAGTGTCTTCTCGTTTGTGTCTTGCCAGTTTGATCAACGTCATTTTTTCATATTCATCCATATTGTTCCATGTCCTCAGGTCTGTGCTACTTTCATGTAGCTGAGAGTCTGCTTCTATATGAATATGCCGCACTTTGTTACCCATGTCTTGTTAATAAACACGTGGCTAACGTTAGTAAACTTTCGCCTCTTAGTACAGTGCTACTCTACAAATGTTCTTGTTCAAATCATTTTATGTATGTTTTCATTCCTCTTGGGTAAATATTTAGGGGTGGAATCTCTGTCACAAAGTAGGTACTTATCTATGAGAAACTACTATAGTGTTTTCCAAAATGGATATTCCATCTTATATTTCCCTGAGTATATGTGATTTCCACTTATTGAATATACTCACCAACATATGCTGCTGCAATGAAGTGGTATTACATTTTAATTTGCATGTCTCAGTTCACTAAGATATCACTTTTCTTGCACATATTCACCATTTATGCATACATGTCCTGGTTAAGTGACCCAAATTTTTGCCTAACTGTAAAAAATTGTCATATTTTTATTATTTGTTCTTTATATTTGTCTGAATCAAATTCATCACCACATATTTTATAAATATATTCTTCCACACTGTAGGTAAATATTTTACTTTTTAATTTTTTGATCAGCAGAGGTTGTTGGTTTGTTTTGTTTATTTTTTGGTGAAATCTAATTTATCACTTTTGTGGCTAGGGATTTTTCTTTCATATCTATGAAATATTTGCCCACCCCAAGATCATAATAAAGTCTATGTTTTCTTCAAATGTTTTAAAGCTTTAACTTTTTATTAGGTCTATAATTACCTCAGTAAATTTTGACAATTTTTTTTTTTACTTTTGTCAGACCATTCAGTGTGAAGTCATGGTTGAGATTCATCTTTGCACAATTTGTTTTAAAAACTCCTTTTTCCACTGAGTTGCCTATGAGCCTCATTAGTGAAATTGACTATACATATTTTGATCTATATCTGCACTCTACATTCTCTCAACTTGTATATCTCACACGATTACAACAATGTCTTGATTAAATGGCTTTCCAATAAAGTCTTGATATCAAGCAATATAATTCACCTGAACGCTCTTTTCAAGTTACTTTTGAATGATCAGCATTCCTTGCATCTTAGTGTAAATTTTAGAAAAATGCTGTTTCCCTCAAAGAAAAAAAAAATCTGAAATTTTGTTTGTGATTGTGTTTAATAAAACAATATCAAATCTCCAGTTCATTAAGATGTTAACTATCTCCATCACTTTACATGTCCTGTAAGTATCATCAGGATATTAAAATATTAAATAGAGAAGTTTCACACATCTTTTTATTAAACTTATCCCTAGACATATTTTAGGTATTTTTATGTACTGTAAATAGTATATTTAAACTTCATTTCCCAAGTAGTTGCAGCTAGTATACAGAAATACAAATAATTCTTTCATATAAATGCCATTCAATCACTACCACTGAATATCTATAATGTGTACAAAAATATACTATTTCCTTTCCTTAAATATGTATATCAATCTGATTACGAAGCAAGGAAATTGAGGCAGAGATAATTATTTAGCCAATTCATAAAATTAATAAAGTCCACAAGTCAAGTGCAAATTTAAATTCCATCTTGAAACCATGCTGTTTTTCCTATGTCATAATATGGAGGAATGTGAGTATCACATCTTCAAGGAAATGATCCTACAGGCAGTGAATTTGTATGGTAGAGTTGTGGGAAGAGAAAGAATAAAGATGTTTTAAGAAATATACACAGGAAAGTGGAAAGAATGAAGGGATGATGAGAGAGATACCACATAATATTAAATATCCCACATACTGCCACCAACAATTTGACTTCATTTCCTGAAGTTCCATTTACCTACTTCAGAAAACAGTCTGGTAGTTCTTTAATGATCAAACACACAATTACTATATGAGCTAGAAATTCCTATGCACTCCTCTGCATATAACCAAGGGAAATGAAAACACATGTTCATACAGAAATTTGAATAGGAATGTTTAGAGCAGCCTTGCTTATAATACCCCAAAATTGAAAGCAATCCAAATGAACAGATACACAAAATGTGATACATCCATATAAAGGAGTATTATTTGGCCAAAAAAAGAATGAAACATTGTATATGTTATAACATGGATGCACACTAAAACTATAATGCTAAGGAAAATAATTAAATCACAAAAGCCCACATAAATGACTCCATTCATCTGAAATGTGTACAATAGAGCAGTCTTTGTAGATCAAAAGTAGATTGGCAGTTGCTTAGGGGTGGAAGAGGAGGAGATGGAAGAAGGGACTGTGACAGCTGATTGGTGTGGAATTTTCTGAGGTGATGAAAGTATTCTAAAATTAACTCCCAAAGTTGCAGATACTGGTAAAATTTCTAAAAAGTACAGAATTCACAAAATTTAGACATGAATTATATAATATGTAAGTTATACCTTAATAAAGCTATTAAAAGTAATTTAAGCTATTGTTCCTTTTCACAGCATATTGCCTAACACCTAATAGATAACCAATAAGAATTTATTGGAAATATTAAAGAAAAAAGAAATTGACTAGTAAAGGACCACTATTAGAGCCAACTACGGAGCTACATCGAGGGAGGAAGAAATGTTTCAGAAGAGAAAAAGTAGTGATTCACTTTCCTTTATTCCCATGTGCTAAATTACTTAAAACAGCACTTAATGTACTAGGCTTTATTTGACTAAACCTTTATATTGGGGGCTTTTCCTATAGTAATGATGCTATCTGCGATAATTAATTGATTGTGTCAACTTGAGTAAGAAGCGCCCAACTAAATTGGCTCAGTACAGTTCTGGGTGTGGAAAAGTCACCCTAAGGAGGATTGTGTCTCCAGAATGGCATAAAAGGGAGACAAACAAGGAAGAGTCGCTTCTGTTTCTTCGGAGGAGGAGCTCCAGTCTTTGCCTTCGCCTTGGACGTCTGTCTTCTCCAGCTTCCATCACAGACCCTTCGGCCTCCTGATACGGACTTGCACGGGACACTACAGTGAGCTCCAGGACTTTGACGGGATCCTTGGGATCTCCAGCGTGCAGACAGACCTGCTGCACTCTTGCAGACTGACTCTGTGGGCGGCCATTGTAAGCCGATCTTGTAAATTCTTATGTTTGTGTATTTTGCATTAAATCTGTTTCTCTAGTAAGTACTGACTGATACACTATCCATTTATTACTAAGATTTTTGGCAATCTATGCTATTTGGTAAATCACTTGACTTTTGTATCTTGTTTCTAATAAAATTCTTGATAATGACTTTGAGAATCAGTTGATTAATGAGAAGAGTCAGGGAACCAAAATAAATATAGCTGGCACTACGATAAAGGCTACAAAATCACTAAGTAAAATAAGTAACTGTTTTGCCACCTTAATTTTCAACAGGTAAAAAAAATTCTTATTTTATCAATAAGGAACATTGCAATCCATACAGCAAATATGGGCTATACTTCTGAAAATTAATAAAATATTGTTTCACTGTTTTGTTTTTATTTTCCTCCTTTAAGACATTTTTGTTCTAGAAGAGAGCTTTCAGATTTTTTAGTGCAGTGTTTTTCAAACTTCAATGTGAACCAGCTGAGGGCTTTGTTACACTTTAAACTCTAATGTAGTAGGAACTGAGGGACCTAAGATTCCAGCAAGATTTTGCATGATGTGGATAATGCTGCTATTTGATAGACCACACTTTCATCAGCAGACTTTAATCAGTCTCTTTGTATTATACATGAACAAATGGAGGATGGAAAAAAGAAACATACCTAAGGTCACAAAACAAACAAGCAAGCAAAACTTTCCAGGAAGAAGACCAAGGCCAGACAAAGTCTCTAAAATCCTAACTTGAGGTCTTGCCTACTGTGTAGCATAACTCAGAAATTCAAGACACATATCCCCTTCATCCTCTACTTATTAGGTGTTGGCATTCCCCAAGGTTGTTATATTTTACCAAGCATCTATCCCTACCTGGATGTTTTCTCTTCCCTACCAAATTCTCAAGGATATTAAACATGAGAAAAGAAAACAAACCCTACTCTTAGCCATCAAGAGCCAACAGTTCTTCTCCATGGCCACTCCACCAACCCCGCACATCCTCAGGCTCTACTTTGCCTCATGTCATCTTTGCATGTAGGTAGAAATACAGGCTCTTTTTAGCTCAGGCTAAATACACTTAGAAAGACTGTGTCAGGGGAAAAAGACCCATAAACTTTTCTGGAGAAAAGCTCTATAAAGTTTGAGTACTCTGTGATTTCTCACCTTAGCAGTATGGATAAAGAAAAAGGCTTTTACAACTTAAATATATAGAGACTCAATAGAATATGATAGCATTATATGCCACTGTTGATAAATGCACAGGACATTTTTGAAAGATGACACACTAAAATTGATAATGATGAAATTTACTACTATTTAATGAAGAGTAGTGATACTTATAAGGAAAAAGCTGAAGGACTTTAATTTCTATACTTTCTTTTAGTCTCATTTTCACATTGGCAATGTGCATGTATCATTTTACTACTTAATCATGAATGTTTAAAGAATTTTAATATAAGATATAGTGGCAGATTGTTATTTCAAAAAATTGCAATTTTTTTTTTTTTGTGGGTACCGGGGGTTGACCTCAGGACCTCGCATGCCAGCAGGCGCCCGTGCCGCTGAGCAATATCACCGGCCCTTTTTTCATATCTGGGATCCGGGAGTTGAACTCGGGCCCTCATGCTTGCCAGGCAGGCACATATGCCGCTGAGCCATCTCACCGGCCCAAAAAATGGCAATTTTTTAAGCTCCATTGTATATACCAAACCCTGAAAGTCCCCATTAATAATTGGGGACTTTATCAATAATTATGGTACAATTCCTTGTTCTTTGTACCTGGGACGATTGTGACTTTTCAGCCCTAATAAGAAACTAGAATGAAGTGATGGTGTGTGAGCTCTGAGGATGGGTTTTAAAAAGAAGCCGACTCCTACCTAGCTTCTTTTCGGCTTCTTTGTTCTGGGACACCAACCACATGCCACAAGGAGACCCACAGTGATGGTTAATCTAGATTGTCAACTTGATTAGATAAGAGATACCTAGAGATTTAGATTATGAGAGCCCTGACCTCATCAGTGGACTAATGCATTGATGACTTCGTAGCTGGAATGGCTACTGGGAGATAGGGTCCAGTTGAAGCAATTGGCATGCTGGGGACATGCCTTCAAGGGTGCATCTTTTCTTGGGCTCTTTCTTTCTCTTCTTCCTAGTTAACATAAACTGGGCAGCTTTCTTCTGCCATGATTTTTTTTCCCCTCACTATGGGGCTAAAAATAATGGAGCCCGCTAACAGTACACTGAAACTTCTGCAACCGTGAGCCAATATAGCTCACAACAACAAGCTAACACACCCAACACGAAAGGATTGTGTGGTGAGACTCATATGAAGAGCAACTGAGGTCCCAGCCAACAGCCTCCAACTACCACTGCACATAAGAGACACTACTGCAGATGATTCCTGCCCTCGGAATTAATCTTCTAGCTAGGACCCAGGCATCACGGAGGTGAGATGAGCCATCTCCTATACGCCCTCTCTGAATCCCTGACTCAATTCTGGAACACAATGAACAGCATTTTTACATCCTGAATTGGATTCTCACTTGTCATGCAATACTAAATAACTAGAACAGATTTCATGCCTGGGAGTAGGGTGTTGTGTAACTACACTCCCTTATCACCAGAGGGAACATCTCTGTGACTTGAAGGTGGGCAGAATCTGGGCTTGTGTGCAGGACAGTGACAGTGAAAACCCAAAGGGCTTTATGCAGTTTCAGTGGAACTGTGATGCCCCTTAAGGAGACTGTAAAGGAAGGCTTAAAGGGAGGAAAGGAAAGCAGAACATTTAGAAACATTATCCTCTTTGAGAACATGGATACTAGAAAATACATTGAGTGGTCTGGTTAATCAAGTCACGGAGATTTTCAGGCAGAGTATGGAAGAGGCTGCTTGGTTCTATAGTCTGCTACAGCAGTCCCCAGTTAATGTAGGAAAATAGAAAAATGCTAAAGAGCGGACTACCGAATATAAATGAGCAAGAGCTCTCTGGTTTGGAAAATAACACTGTTCTTCATTCCCAGCCTCTGCAGATGGCTTTGGTGCAGAGATCAAATGTTGGGTACTGTCGGGAAAAAGTGACCTATGGGTAAAATGAAAAGTCTGACTATAAAACCTCCTGTTCAGATCTCAAAAATAAAGCGGTATCCCGTGCAGACAAAAGCCCACTTTAGTATCCTAAGGGTATGTAGCATAGATCTCCTCTGGTTGCATATGAAATTCCTAAAAATCTCAAGAGCATTATCGTTTTGCAGCCTTCCAAACAGTCTACATAATAAGGAATTATCTCCACTATAATTTCGGTTGTAGCTTTTGTCTGATGCAGTTTACCCCAGTAAATTATAGGTAATTTGCAGCACTTACTGCAACATATTCTTTTACATATTCTCTTTACAGAGGAAAACAATGCCAACCACTTCTTGTGGAAATGTAAGGATGACTCAGAAGGACAAAGCTAAGGGCCACTAAGCATCATTCCCAGGCAGCATCCTTGGGGACCAAAGAATTGGCAAGACATGCTTGAATTTCAGAACTCCTCAGTGTACTTTGTGTTGTCTAATCTTTTAAGTGAGAATTTCTTCAATGGTTATTCTATGCTGTCCCATCATGGTATGTTGGGTATATGTGGCGAAGATAATTATATTTCTACAGATTATAGTTCCTAGGTCAAGAGAAACTCTACCTAATATAAGTGACAGTGAGAAACTGTGCCCAAGAATCTCGTGCACGCTTGTATCTGCGTCAGACAACGAGATCCTGAATCTCAAACTTGAGCCTGATGCTGTAGGCGGGTGCTGCTTTGGTCGGACAATACCGATGGAGAGGTTAGCATATTTTGCTTGCATGTTGGAAGGATGTGAGTCATTATAACCAAAGGGTCGACTGTGGCAGATTGTATTTTTGAAGAATAGTCATATCAGTATTTCAAGTCCCTCACGCATTTCTGCAACCTTATCTTTCCCTGTCAAGGTATAGGGTCTAACATTTTGACGCTGTTCTGACTGTTCTGAATAATACTAGGCAATAACAGTGATGTTTTGTGGTGCTGAGGCTTGATACAGCCTCTGCCTGCTGTCTTTATTTGGAATGTGTGTCGTCGAGAAGGCAACAGCCATTCATCAAAAAGCACAAACTATCTCAAAGAGGCTCACAGGAGAGGAACTCCAGTTGACAGCTACCACCAACCCCTGGACATGGAGTTAACAAACCACTCAGTGTTTTTAGCTTCCAGCCTTGAAGTCTTCCATCTGAGTGCCCAGACATCAAGGGAACAGACACAAACGATTCCTGAATGTCTGAATCCCTCATCCACAGAATTTATAAGCATAACAAATGGTCATTTCACCACACTAAGTTTTAGAGTAATCTGTTGCACTATAGATATATTACTATTACTCTATGGATATACTCTATAGATAACCTTATATAAAATGGCATAGTAATTGTATGTAACCTACACACATCCTTCTATATACCTTAAATCATCTCTATAGTAATTATAATATGTAATACAATGTACATGTTACATAAATAGTTGTCTACAGACATAATTGTGGCCACACTAAACACAAAGTACCCATTAACAACAACAATAACAACATAACTTTTTTAAACAAGTATTTTTGACCCTATACTTGGTTAAAATCATGGACATAGACATTATAGATACTGTGTTTGATTTTCACAAAAAAGCATGGCAGGTATTTTCAGGTCTTTCTTTATCAGTCTCATAATAAGGGTCAATAATCTAAAACCAGAACTGTGAAAAATTAAAGTAACTTGACCAAGGTTGTACACTACTAAACCAAGTCATGACTATGACCCAGATTTCTGACTATAAGTGTAATGCTCACCTGAAACACTGATACCATATTTATGAATGCTTGTGAAACTCAGGTGTGAACTATAGAGTGGCCACTTCAGAGGAAGAATAACCAAGCAGTGCTAGAGATTAAAATTCTTGTTACTCAAAGTGTGAAGAAATAATTGGCTTACCACCATGCTTCCTAGAAAGCCATCATTCAATTTCCTATGGATGATAGCAGGGATGTTACAGAAAAGATGAACATACACGTTACATTCCATTTGATTAGGATGTCAACTCCAGAAGGGCAAGCAGTTTTGCTTGTTTTATCTGGTGTTATAGTATTCCCAGTACCTAAAACAGTGTGGCGTTTGGTAAATATTTGTAACTTTGTGTAACATAAGGAAATTCAAGAATACTTAAAAAGCAATCTTTCCCATATTCCATGTAACACTCTATTCCGTTAAATTCAGAATACATACAAGAAATTGAATTTATACTCTATACTTAAACTTTCCAGGGATCTGCAATTAATCCCGTCATGGTCCCTTGTTTTACTAGTGGAGAAAAGTAACACCTAAGATTTTATACCCTCTGCCTCAAATCACATGGTGGCTTGGCACACTAGGATTACAAAAGCACCTCCTAACCTATTTCAACGACTTCTTTCTGAGTTTATTAAGTTCCTCACTCCCAAAGAGCTATGTAAAGTGAAAGACAGATTTAGAAAAACAAATATATATCAAAGGAGGACAGCATGTCTTCAGAATGACCCTAAACTTTGAAAATAGCATCACAGAGACCACTCAGGTCCTTCTGTCCCTGTCCTCTGGGTTGTTGCATGAAGCCTTTGAGGCTACTATGGATTTGTGTCTGGGTCTCTTGTGTACTGATATGCAGGAAAGATAAAGGGTCTTTCTCAGCCTCAAAGACATAAACACAGGATTTCCCTATAAAGTTAACTTTTTTCGCTTAGTTAACATTTAGTGAGTGATTCCCAAGTGTCATACACAAGGATAAATATAATCCTTATGTTATTTAAATTCCTCATCAACAAGAAGATAGGACCAATAGCATCTCCATTTATAAATGAAGAAAGAAACTCATGGAGAGTACAAATCACTTGCCTCAAGTGCTAATTAATTGGTAGAGCCAGGATTTGAACTCAGATATGTCTGACTTCAAAGTCTACTGCAAAGCTTATAAAGAGAGGGGCTTATGGTTCACCACTGCAGTGCAAGTGCTCTGACCTGGTCAGACGCTCCAGACTCTCCTTCTCCTGAGATGAGGTGCAAATCTGAGGTCTCTTGTAACTAACAGGAAGTATTTTTGCAAAGACATTCATCATTACTGCCCATTCTTTCCTGGTCTCCTCTTTTCCCTCTAGAATGTCTACTCAGCGGTACATTTCCTTACTGACTACAGAGTCTTAGGCTTTGTCACACCTCCTCCAGAACACCCTGCGTGTTCCCTCCATGTGCTATTGTGAGGACCAGGGTGGGGAGGAAGAAGTCAGCCAGACTTCCTTTGACCAGCTGGTCTGCGGGAATCAGAGCATCAGAGTCAAGATGCAGGTCCTAATGAAAGAGGCCAAAAGCTTTCCACGGTCCATTTATTTTCTTTCAAAGGTCATTGCAGTGGCTCTAGACAGATGTCTAGCAGGATATCTGGCGATATTTACTCCACGCCTACCCACAGATGGCTTTACCAAGTGCCACAGCATAAGTTAAATTTTTTCCAAAACTTCAACTTACCACTAGAGGATGACAGAAATGATAGCTGAGTGGTTGTTCTTTTCTTACTGTTCAATACTTACATCAGATAATGTTTAAATGTGAACATGCTAGACAATGTGAAAAAATACTTATCAATAACACCTGAACCATCACAGCAACTTTATAAAGTAGTCATTGGTATAACTCTCATTCTACAAATGAGTAAGCTGAGGCCCAGAAGAGCCATCTAACTCATCATGACACAGTAAGAAATGGGGTTGGTTTTTAAATCGAAGTAGTCAGACCACTATAGACTATATTTTTTCCGACTATGGTATAAAAGCTAAATAGATTGATGATGATGATTATTTTCATGATGGTGATGGTAGTGATGGATAATATTATTCTTATTAGGGATAACAACAAAAGTATAACACAGCCATGGTTCTCACATCATGCTAAGTGATTTACACATTATTTCATTTAACCCCAATAGCTATTCATGGACATATCAACATTGTCATCTTACCTGAAGAACCTGAGCTTTATAGTTATTTTAAAGTTAAATAGCTTACTGTTTATATACCTGGTAACAACACCAGGATGGGCAGTTCTGTCCAGCCTTGGCACTCGAACTCTTACCACTTAGCACTACAACCACCTTATTTTATAGCTAAGGAAATTGAGGCTCAGAAAGGGAACTCTCTGCACCATAATTTCAGAGAAGTAGTATCTTCTTATTATGCCCTATAAGAAAACTGGGCCAGAATTTGTTTGAGGGAGGTGAGCGTTCTGAGAAACATGGGGGACAGAGTAGAAAATAAGAACTGAGCCATTTATCAGCTGATTCCCTTTGACCAAGACACTTAATTTGTCTCAGGCCCCTCCTCTTGTACTGGGGAGTTTATTATATGATAGGGAAGTTTTGCCACTGGGGACTACTGCGAGACCAAGTATAGGCAAGAGCTAAATTATGCTATAAAATATTAAGTGCTATCATTTGAAACTGAACAGATAGCTATGGGTCAAAGTAATAAAGAGTGCTTTAGTTGAGAAGGTGGCACCTAAGGTTGGCTCTGAAATACATGAGAATAACAACATTATTTTTTCCTAGGTTCTTACTATGAACTGGATCCTGAGATAATTTATATGTATTATTTCACTTTAGCCTTATGAAAACTTATGGATTGATCATTACTCTGTTTCCTGTTTTAGGGGTTTAGAAACTGAGGCCCAGAGAAATGAAGTAACCGTTTCAAGATTAAAGAGTTGTTAGGGGATGCCGTCCAGACTCAAACTGAGGGAGACTCCGTCTCTGTATCCCCCCGCCTCTCTGGCTGTAACATAGTACAGTGGAGGCTTCAGGTAGCTCCCCTGCACTCACCTACACCTGACCAAAGCCCCAGGGCCAAATCCTAACCCTTGTCCTTACTACATGGAGGCAAAGATAAGAAAAGCAAAGATCCCCCAAGGCTGCCCCGGAAAGTTCCAAACTTCCAAACCATGACACATGTGCACCAGATCTGTCTGCATGACCTGTGGGAACCTTTCTTCACTTCAAAGCTCATTGAAGGTTCGTGCATATGGACTGCATCTCATACATCCTATTATAACAGAGTGAATCATGGGAAAGGACACGTGCAACAGGTGCAGCTGACATGACCAAGCACCCCGTCAACCTGTTGTCAGTCATGCTCTGGAAGGCTCCAAAAGGAGCACCCCAGAACCAGCACAACATTTATAACCCTACCCCATATACCCCAGCCATTCTCCTTCAACATGCATGAGCCTGCTCACTCTGAGTGTACTATCGCTTTAATAAACTTTGCTGGTTTTTCCTTCCTGTCATGTGCCACATCCAGTTCTTTGTTCATTGTACACAAGAAGCTAGGAACCAGTTTCAGATCCCATCACCTGTACTGGACTCCATCATCCATGGAAACTGGTAGGTTAGTAGCTTCAGTGAAAGCAAGAATCCAGACTTTAATTCTCTACAGAAACTAACAAACATGCATTTCACTATACAGAATTCAGGTTTTCAGGCTCTAAAATGATAACCTGACTATGTTCTATGTTCTCAGACAGGAGATACACCACCAAAACTTTGTAATTTGGAGGAGTTGACATCAAACATTATCGAGTTAATCATCTTCTCTTTTTTTTTTTTTTTTTTTTTTTGTGGGTACCGGGGGGACGACCTCAGGATCTCGCGCGCCAGCAGGCACCCGTGCCGCTGAGCGATATCACCGGCCCCTTTTTCGTATGTGGGTTCCGGGAGTCGAACTCGGGCCTTCGCGCTCGCAAGGCAGGCGCTTAAGCCGCTGAGCCGTCTCACCGGCCCATAATCATCTTCTCTTAAGGCGTAACTTCATCCCCAGTCTCTTGCCTTGAACCTCTGTTTATATTCCTAGAACCCCAGGTTTCAGGTAATAACTACACTGCTTACCTTAAATATACCTACTCTATACACCACAAATTATAAATTCGAGTGCTGATATTCACTAACATTCTCTCCCAGAAAAGTTTATGTAAATACAAGGTAAATACGAGGTATATGGAAATCTATAATAAACAAATGGAACACCACAATAAACATACAACCTGATTGAAACTCCGGACTTTCCTGCTCAGGACAGCATTAAAGCTGAAAGACTTGGAGATCAGCTAATCCAAACCACCTATCTTACACACAGGGAGACCAAGGAGAAAACCTAAGACTGATTTGCACAGATGGCTTAGTTTTCAGATTTACAATTTACGGAGCTCTCTGCTTCACCATGCTGTCCTCTCCCTCACACTGCTATCACCCTGCACACCCAATACTTCTTATTTACATCTCTTCCCCATTTCTCTGAAGCCATGGCCCTAGAATCCATGGCTTGTTAACTATCTAGCCTTCATTAAAGCACGCTTGTCATTGACATTTTCACTCTCTACATGTTGGGTGCACCCGGACAGAGGTCCAGGAACGCTTTCCTTAACTGCAAAGAGGCTAATGCGATGGTGGATGTGCCCATCCTCCTGAGCTAGCCCTGAATGCGCTATGCAGAACAGGCTTCCGTTTTGACAGGAAGCCTGAGAAAACCCTGAACCAGGACAACTGTCAGTGTTTGGACAGGGACTAGCGCACTGTGAGCTGAACAGCTTCTCAGTCTCAAAGCCCATTTTACTTTACATAATGGAGGCTGGGAGGACCCAGAGTAAACAGTAGTAGAAGTTCATTTACATTTTAAATAAATGCAGTGTTTGCCTAGGTGCAGTCTTTCATCTCGATAATGTAAAACACACCATTGCCTTGTCTTTTGTTTTTAAAAACAAATAAAAAATAATTTTTCCCTTAAAGTCAAAGAAGAAATGAATTTCTGCTGCCCAAAGTTGTTAAGTATCTGTATATCTTTTAAACATAAGTTTAAGGCTGTCTTCAGTGAAAGGTTGATCTAGGCCATAGAGCCCTGAGTCAACAGACTGTGTTACTCGTGGGATTCTCTTTATTTAAAATGCAAAGAATTCTCACTGAGGACAGCTTCCCCAGCCAGACCTCCAGCCTCCTTTTCCCTTTCAGGAAGAGAAGAAGAAACATTGCTTGGCAAGAATGGCTTCACAGATGCTTCAGTGATTCCCAAGGTGATTCCGCAGAGAAAAAATCCCATTCCCTTCAGGCACCCAGGGCCCCGCGAACTGAATGTGCTGCACTCCAAAGAGCATTTGTCATTTGATGAAATTACACTTTTTAAACCACATCAAATGAGGACACACCAGGAGTCATAAGAAAGAACCCTCCTGGCGGGGAGGATTTTGTGTTGGATCTTCTCCAACAGTATTTGGAAGGTCTTGGTAAAATTGATATTTGCCAGGGTCATTTAGTAGAAAAAGCCCAAAAGAGTCAATTATGATCCTGCCAGCTGCCATAACCACACCAAGCCACATCCACTTACATTCAACTGCCAAGCAAGAGAGAATTCCCAATTACATTCCTTCCTTAATCAACTTGCGCAGGTCTTTCTGCTTTTCAGAATCTTTGTTACCTATCTGTAAAATGGGAGAGAAGACCAGGCTGATTTGTTGTCTCTTCCTTCTGAATTAAGATCTGCTTTCTCCACTACCATCGCTGGGCTGGGGCAAGAACGAAAATTAGCAGGAAAGTGATCAGGCTGATATCTAGACCTGCAGTTCTAGAAGTTGATTATGCACTGCCTTCAGTAAGATATTTTGATTACTCATCCTCAATAGGTCAACTCATAAATCCACACATGTATTTTAAATACTCCCCAAACTGTGAAATGCAAATGAATATATTAAAATACATATTAATTTAGGATCAATTATTTCCTCCATACCTACCCCCATTGTTACCAACTATTATGCAAGTTGTCACCTTTGAAGACTTGTGATCCAATCAGATCAGTAACTCAGTTCCACACCTTACCTTACTCTTCCTCAGCCTGGAGTCAACCAGAAAGAGAAAACAACCAATAACAGTAATCATCTTCACCATCTTTAACATGGTAGTGTTAAGGAACAGATAGGGTGGGGTAGAACAAAGCTTCAGAAGTTAAGTGACAGGGGCTTGCGAATAACCCAAATGTTCCACTGTTGCTCAAGAATTACCCAAGCTCTACCATCTCCATTACATTTTTCTGGCTCTTCAGATATGATATTCTCCCTTTCCCAAATTCTGTTAGCCACCTAACATTTGTCTGGTGTCAGGCATTTTCCTAGGTGCTTTTCAAATGTTCCCATTTCTATCACTCCAATAAGTCTGAGAGAGAAGCAGCTTGATTTCCTTTTCCCCAGATGTGTAAAAACGTAAAATGAAATAAAGAAATTGGTTGAGGTATCATAGTAAGTGGTAGATCTAGAGCACTCAGACCCTGGTCTCCTCTCAACTTCATCAACAACGATGCCTTTACAAGAATGCATATCATCTGTCCCATTCCTCAGACATTTTAAATATTCTTTTACAGTAACAATGATAATAAGAATAATTGCATAGGTCTTAGGATCCCTCAGCAAACCATTTGAGAATGCGAACTCTGAACTTGCCTCTCAGCATTAGATCTCCTATGCAAACTTACACTGAGGATGTCAGGGATCACATATGTGTTGTCTCACTCAATTTCCCCAGTCATTTTCCAACACTGTGTAATTATACATATCTCAAAACTGAAAAAAATATATAAATATGTAAATATGTAATTTTAGACAGAGATTAAAATCTTCTAACTGAGCTAACTGATTTCATAAGAACTCAAGTCGGGATTTGAATCATGCATAACACCTTAGCCTTTATATCATTAGCTCATGTTACTTTCCTTACGATGGGTAAGTCCCTCACCATGAACTTCGTGGATAGACTTGCTACCTGCGCTTTTCACATGTTTTGTGATTGACACCATGAGAGGTGTTGGTCACATGGTAACTAGTAGGTATATGACAGGTTTTTCTTTCTCTGATGAACTCCTTTAAAACAATACCTGCTGACAGGTGATTTAAAATATACCAAGCTTTACTTCATGTAAATGGAATCATATATGTAGACTTAGTGTCTGTTTTCTTTTATATAGCATAATGTTCTCAAGGTTTATTCATTTCATTGCTTGTATTTCAGTACTTCATTCCTTCCTATAGCAGAAATATGTACAGATATCATCATGTCTTTTACCTATTTATTAGTTGTTTAGAGATATGCATGTCATTGCCCTTTTTGGTTATTATGAATATGACTTCTATAATAAACATTTGTGTGAACACTTTTGTGTGGACATGTTTCATTTCTCTTTGGCATGTGCCTAGGGAAAGAGAGGCAAGAAGGATATTTTAGGGAATAATGATCAAAAACTCCCCAAATTAGATGAAAAACAATCTACACATCCAAGAACATATATAAAAACAGATTTCTACATCTAGGCATATCTAGATATATGTGTGTATATATATATGTATCTATCTATCTATCTATCTACCTATCTGAAAGTCAAAGACAAAGAGGAAATCTGGAAAGCTGAAAAGAAAAAGCACTTTTCCCATGCAGAGGGTCTTCTATAAGGCTAGGAACAAATTTCTCATCAGAAACCACAGAGGGCAAAAGGCAGTGATGTGACATGTTCAAAAAGCTAAAAAAAAGTATCAATCAAGAATTCTATATCCAGCAAAATCAAGGCCAATTTGTAGACAGGAGATTAATGGTGGCAAAGGACTGAGGGGTAGGAGAGGGAACTGCTAATGACTACGGATTTATGAGTGAATGAACATATTCTAAAATCAGATAGTGGTGCTGGTTACATAGCTCTGTAAATAAACTAAAATCCACTGAATTGTACACTTCGAAAGAGTCAATTTTATGATATGTAAACTGCATTTCAATGAAATGTTAAAGAAACAGAGCCTAGCCAGAGCTAATGCAATGTATGGAAGAGCCATGATTATTGCTGTTTTGTTATTTTTACATGGATCATCCGGCTGCTGCATGCAGAACGAACTGCCTGGAGACAAGCTGGTGAAAGGCTGCTGCAGTGTGTAAAGGCAGAGATGAGGAGGAGCTTGAGGAGGTGACTTTGAAGACAGAAGAGAAGTGGGCAGGTTCAGGAGGAGTTTCGTGGCAGAACACCCACATCCCGCAGGCCCACGCTGTTCTGGATGAGGATGTTTGAGGGGCTGGATGCTGAAATAATCCTTATTGACAAAGAGCTACCGATTCCCCAGCAAATAAAACTGCTCTCGAATGAACCCCTTGAGTACAGACACTATTTTCTCTTCTTTTCCTGTCCAGCTGCTGCATCAAGAGCCATTTCAATCAGATACCTCTGGTTCTTGAAAAAGAAGATAAAAGACAGTGTTTTTCCAAGCTGATGACTCCAGACTTTCATGTGGTAGACCTCAGAGACTTCCACACTACTGAAACCCAACTTTAAAAAAAGGAACTGATTTAGGCCCCCAATCCCAGGGATGGGGAATGGGCTCCCTGTTTCAGCAAAGATTAATTGATTAGAAATAGGAATTAAAGAATCAGTGAAGGGCCGGTGAGATGGCTCAGCGGCTTAAGCGCCTGCCCGGCAAGCGTGAGGGCCCGAGTTCGACTCCCGGAACCCACATACGAAAAAGGGGCCGGTGATATCGCTCAGAGGCACGGGTGCCTGTTTGCGCGCGAGGTACTGAGGTCGACCCCCCGGTACCCACAAAAAAAAAAAAGAATCAGTGAAGCTGGGGATATAGCTCAGCGGCACAGCGCCTGCCTTGCAAGCGCGAAGGCCCGAGTTCGACTCCCGGAACCCACATACGAAAAAGGGGCCGGTGATATCGCTCAGCGGCACGGGTGCCTGCTGGCGCGCGAGGTCCTGAGGTCGACCCCCCGGTACCCACAAAAAAAAAAAAGAATCAGTGAAGCTGGGGATATAGCTCAGCGGCACAGCGCCTGCCTGGCAAGTGCGAGGCTGTGAGTTTGATTCCCGGTACCAAAACAAACAATCAAACAAACAGACAAAAAAAGAATCAGCGAGCTCTTGATCACCCCACAATAAATGGACACTGAGTCCTTAACTGGGAAGGAGACAACCGCCCAAGACATGGAATTCCTGGCCATTTCCCATGAGTTGTTGATATCAGGCACGGTATTGAGAGCCGCTATAATTCCCAGGCAATGCCTTCATTTAGCTAAGTGGGCTTGCCAGGTTATAATCACAGCCGCAGAGGTGGGGTCCTCCACTGTAATGCTCCTTAGGGAGAAAATGCTTGAATTGGTCTTTTACAGATTGGTGATTTCTTCTGACAACAATGGGCTAGAAATTAAAAAAAAAAAAAAAAACCTCCACCAATTAGGTATGAAAAATAAAGCCATTCTATATATGAGACTCTTGAAGATAATATAATGAGAATCAGCAATTAATGGATGTTAATATCCTAAAACTGTAGCTGTAAAACTGCAGCCAGGTGTGGCGGTGCATGTCTGTAATCCCGGCACTCAGTACTGGGGCAGCAGGATCGCTCCAAGTTCAAGAGCAGTCTGGGCTACAAAGTGAGTACACGGCCAGCCTGAACTGCAGAGAGAAACCCTGTCTCAAAAAGACAAAAAAAAATTCTAAAACTGTGTAAATTATATACACTGGTTCTTTTAATCACCACAGTTCCATAAGGTAAGTTATCCTTGTTATCCATATTAGAAATCACAGTTACATAGCAGAACCAAGATTCTAAACCAGACTGTCTTCTTCTAGAGCAGGGATAAGGCACTTTCCCAAAGAAAAACACCATTTTTCCTTGGCCTGATGTGAAAACATCCACAATCATGCCATGCTAAGCCCCATCTATGACCCACTTCAACAATTCCTCAACTGATACTCACTTAGTGTTTGTCAGGTATTCCTCAATTAAATGCATGGTCCATCAAAATATCAATCAATGAAACATTTTTAAAAATTTATGTCTAGGGCCAGTGAGATAGCTCAGCGGCATAAGCGCCTGCCTGGCAAGCGTGAGGTCCTGAGTTTGACTCCCAGTACCCACATAAAAGAAAAAAGGGCCAGTGATACCGCTCAGTGGCACAAGCACCTGCTGGCAAGCACAAGGTCCTGAGTTTGACCCCCGATACCCACATTAAAAAAAAAAATTTATGTCTGAGTCATAAAAATGCCATATGAATTAGCTCTTAAGTGTCTCTGAACCTAATAAACAGACAAACAGTATTTCACAGAATGCAGCACAGGGCAGTGCACAATGACATGCACCACTGTGCGGCCCAGAAAAAAACGTGTATAGTGAGAGACACTATACACGTAAGGAAATGATAGTAGTCAAGACACCTTCACAGACATGTACGGTTATGAACCTCCAATTTTAGTAACCACCAAAATTCTGCAAAGAAGAAATGTTGTGGCCAGGAAAGACGAATATGTTCACTTTAAGAACAATTACATGGTCTAAAGAATTCATAAAAGAACCTCAAGAACTGTTTCCATCTATTTTAGAATTGTAGAATTATGGAAAGCTAAGGTAATTCATAGGCTAGCAAATGAATCTGAAGTATGAGAAGGGACGGGCACACAGAACCTATCTTCAAATGTGAGCACGACAGTCCCCAAACTAAACTGCATATTTCTTTCTTATGACTTTGAAGTAATAGTGGAATGTCAAAAGAAAGAATATTCTCATGTGCCCTTACTAATAGGTTCATTAGAATACTGTAACAGTTTTTAATGGCCTGTAATTAGAAGCTGAACATTTGTTGTTTGAGATATCCGGGAAAAATATCAGTAAGGTAGAAACCCAGACGCTGTAGCCCCATAGTGGTGCCTAGAATATTTTGAGGTCATCTCTCCCATACCCATAAAGAACAGTCCAGGATGATGGGATCCTTACACCTGTATGCATCACAGTTCCTGACTCTTCCTGGAACACCCTAAGTACCTCATTCATTCCTCTAGGTAAACCCACAAAATTCAGTCAGCTATCTGAAGACTGCCCTATATCCCCACCCATACTGATGGATCCCTCCTGTCTTTGAAGTCATTTTGCATGTATTGTTTGCATGTATTGCCACGTGCCATCTCTATGTTATCCTCCTGGTCTAATCTGATTTCTCAAGCAAAAAAAAAAGGTAGGTCTATGTCTTCCAATTCTTTTGTGTTTCCAGTTAAACCAGCACAAAAGTGGGTGGAGGGTAGATGATCAACAATAAATAGCATAGATGATTTACATTTATATTCCTATAATAAGTTACCACACACTCCCACAAAACCTATTTGCTTGAATTCTCAAAACAACCCACTAATACAATTGTTGAAAAGAACTAAAGTTGCATCATTTAAGTGACATACTTTTGGCCTCAGAGCTAATGAGCATCATGAATGCTGCTTCTGAGAACCTGACTTGATATGATTAGATTGTCCTGTTATATGATTTCATAATGTTCTGGACTTCTACTTCTATTCCAATGTAATAAATAAATAAGGAAATTTTTATGATTTTGACATTTTTCCTCCTCTAAGTTTATGAAGTCTATATGGATAAGACTCTGAGTCACTCTTGTATTTTTTATAGTTTTTGGCACATACAGGAACAAACTAAACAAGTGTAGAAGAAACAGGAGAGCATGAAAGAGAGTGACAAGAAATGTCAGGCTGAAACCAAAGTCAAAGATTAGAGTTTCAAATTTTACTGTAATTTCAAATCTTATATGCATTTAGGCAAATTTGGTTGAAGCCATTTGGGTACTGGGTGTTGGGAGAGAGGACTGAGAAGAGAGAGTAGGAGAGGATGATGTACACACTGCGTGCAGTTCCAGATCGCATTGCCCTCACTAAGCACAGTGTCTAGGGGCGAGTGTGACACAAGAGGCCGGTAGGGGCTGTCTCTTTGGCAGCTCTCCTTCTGCATGCTTCACAGAGCAAATGGCTTACAAGCCTGGGTGTGATTTATGTTTAAAGACACACTGTGCTTTTTCTCCTGCTTAACTTCCCTGAAAATTCCTTGTCAGTGTTTATCCAAAGAAACTGCTCTCTGTTGTCCTGCAGAAAATCTGGCCCTGTTGAGCTTTTGAGGCATTATGTCACCTGCCCGGGATATTTTCAAGGATAGCTTTCACTAAACTTGGCATTGGCCTCACATGCTGACTTCGATCCACTTTTCTAAAATGAGGCTTGACTGCCTTGTTAGTCTTCACTGACCTACTAAGTCACTAACCTTTCTATTTATCTATCATCGTAAAATTATTTAAGGTTAGAGTAGAATTTTCTTTGTTTGCCTCTCTTTTTCTTCTCTAACTCACAAAATATTTGTGAATCTAAACAGAATCCACACTTTCCTTAGAATATTGTAAAATAATATTGGTTAGGCACTTCAAAACAAAGGAATGAAAACCTCTGCATCCCCTGCAGAATTGCAAAATGTTTTCTATAAAATCAATGTGGCTGCCATGTGCTCAGAATTGAGCTGGCCTTGGAAAAGAAACCTCATCTAAGACAGCAGAATATTTCTCTGATTGAAGCTTTGAATTTAATTAAATGGCTCTATAAGAAAGAGTTTGCTTTCCAGAGAATATGAGGCTTGGTTTTCGAGCCTAGCCCTTCTACTGACTTACGATACACCGTTTGCAATTTATGTTTCATATTGGAACTGTGTCCTCATCAATTTGCACAAAAGTCAGAGAAAGTGCTATAATTCTCTCCAACGTGCTCAAGGTATCTTTCCACAGCAGTCACCCCAAATAAGTGTGTAATTTAAAGCAACCTACCCATTTCAAGACAAAGTTTCCAATCCATCTAAGTAAAAAGCTCCAACTGAAAAATTCTGGAGCTACTGCTGTCAACAATGTTCCTGGCTTGAAAAGATGAAGGGTGAAACCTAAGAGGAATTATTGATTTTATTTGTCATGTATTTCAAATTTAACTAAGATTACCAGAATAACATCTGGAGCTAAATTTAACAAGATAGTAAGAAGCAAACACTCTTATGCTAGGATTTAGTGAATTTCCAGGTCAACTACCAATATATTTTGGAAGACTCCCTTTAGGACTTTGACCAGTAGAGATCTATTCTTGTGAGTACCTGAGTTTTCTGTGTTCCTGTGTTGGAAGGCAAATCCTGTGGGCAGGGCAAACTTTTAGGGTTTAGATTCGTTATTAAGGAGTCGGGAAGATACAGGTACTAACCTATGGGACTGAGGTATAAAAGTACTAATGTGCCAAGCTATTATCTCATCATTCCACAGTGTGCCAAGGCTGACTCCCACACTTAAGCTTCTGCATACATAACTGTTTCAGAGGACTCTGCTAAATCTCTGTCACCTGAATTCTCACAGAGGACAAAGCCCCTTCGTCCTACTCACTGAGGAACAGCTCAATCCTAGAGACAGCAAGCATGGGAATTGAGAAGAGGACCCGAGACCAGAGACACAGCTGAAAGAGAAGCGAGAGAAACTTTACTGGTTTTGCCTTAAAAGATATAAACAAAAATACAGGCAGACACAGGCATAGCTTCGATTAAGACTCCATGAAGAGACAACCCACGAAATGGGAAAACTTTCTTGCCAGCTATCCTTGGATAGAAGACTAATATCTAGAATATATAAAGAACTCAAAGACACCCCAAAATAAAAGGCCCAATCAAAAAATGGCAAGTGAAATGAATAGATATTTCTCATGAGAAAAAGTACAAATGGCCAATAAATACATGAAAAAAAGTTCAATATCTCTAACCATTAGAGAAATACAAATTAAAATAACACTGAGATTCCACCTTACCCCAGAAAGAATGGCTATCATCAAGAAATCAAATAATAACAAGTGCTAGTGAGGCTGCAGGACAAAGAGAACATTCTGCATTGTTGGCAGGGAGGTAAACTCATATAACCACACTATTAAAATCAGTATGCAGTGCCAGTGAGATGGCTCAGCAGCGTAAACGCCTGTCTGGCAAGCGCGAGGGCCCAAGTTCGACTCCCAGAACCCACATACGAGAAAAGGGCCGGTGATATCGCTCAGTGGCATGGGTGCCTGCTGGCACGCGAGGTCCTGAGGTCGACCTCCAGTACCCACAAAAAAAAAAAAAAATCAGTATGCAGCTGGGGATATCGTTCAGTTGGTAAGACACCTGCCTAGCACGTGTAAGGCCCAGGTTTGATCCCCAGCACCACCGATCAATCAATCAATAAAATCAGTATGCAGATTATTCAAAAAACTGAAAATAGAGATTCCATTTGACCCAGGTATTTTCCTTCTAAGTGTCTTCCCTGACAGATTTAAAGACATCATAGTACAGTAATAAATGTATACCCATGTTGAAAGCGGCAAATTCACAATGGCTACATGTTGGAAGTGGCCTAGATCTCCATCAACTGGGTGACTGGATAAAGAAAACATGGTGACTGACACACAGTGGAGTACTACCCTGCCAGAAAGGGTAAACATGAGTCATTTGTAGGAAAATGGATGCACCTTGAGACCACAATGTTAAGTGAAATAAATAAGACACACCAGATTAAATATCACATGGTTCCTCCTACATGAGAAACTCAAAATAAAAGTAAAGAGCAAGATAAAAGGAAGAAAAGAGGAAAAAGAGAGATCGATCTTTTACAAAAAAGGAAGGGACCAAGAGATGGATGGAAGGGGAGGGAACAAAGGAACAGATGAAAAAAGAATTAAGACATGTTATGCACATGCACCAACTCCCCATGAGGAAAGTGATCATTATATACCACGAACATGTACTAATAGAAAACTAAACACACACACACACAAGCCCTTGAGAATCACAGATGTGGGGAAAGGGTGCACCTGTTCATAAGAATGCCCCCCAACAATCGAAGGCACAGATGTAGCTCAGCGGCAGCCCCCTTCCCATGCCTCATGATGGGCCCAGCTAGGGCCTTGCCCACAAGATCACCCATTCTAATTTTATTTCCATTAGGTATGACTGAGGCACAGCCTCGAGATAAAGCCATTTGCTCATGGGCACATGAGTTTTAGTGGTAAAATATGAACTCAAATTCTATCTTTCCTCTCAACAACTTTGCAGGTAGCTGACTTAAATTATACTTATTTTCCCAGGAATAACTTTTTTTTTAAGAGACACACCAAGTAACTAGCAATAGCAAAATTCATAAGAACAACCCATTTCATTCTCAGAGCAAAGAAGGACTCAGGTGCTTAAATTAAAGAAAAAGGATAAAAAAGAAAACCTTGCCTTATCTAGTCCTTTCTGCCAAATGTAGAATTTCACACTGATTCATGTCAGTTCTCTCCCTACTGTCACATCTCCCATTTATAATTGCTGAAGTTGTCAGGTTCACAACGTTTTCCCATTTGGGTGCCCTATTTGAATTTGCGTATAAATATTCACTTCTCCAAATGTTCTATTTGAATACACGAAATATCCATTTCAGCACAGAGTGTATAAATTCAGGGCTGGAGGTGTGTGGTGTTCTGCAAAATAGCACTGACTAAGGAGTCGGATGTGGAGGTGTGGAGGTGTGGACGTGGCTGAACTGTCTGCTGGCCACAGACCTCAGTTTCCCTCTTTGAACCAGTTTCCCAACACTAAAGTTAGGATAGACAAAATTTGTCATGTTCCTTTCACTGGACAAGTAGAAAGGAATTATATTGGGTATACTTTTTTGCCTTTCATGATCCTTGCTTTGAGATAAATGAAAGAAACACAAGAGAAAGATATTTAAAGAAATTGCAAGGAAATGCTGAGCCAAGTGCTATGGACTCAGATCCAGTCTTTGCACCAACTTGCTTGTGTTTTTTCTCTGGACTATGATAGTATATCCATCAATAAAATGAGAATTTGAGGCTGAACGATTATTTATGTCACCTCCAGTTCTGCTTCTGGCTGATTCAGTCTTTGAGGCATTATTTAAAAGCTCTGTCATTGTGACCTGAGTTCAGAAGACTTATACCATTTCTTAAATTGACTCTGCGATGGACCTCACAGGCAGGATGAAGCCACTGGTGTGGGGAATGGGGGACTATCACATAGATCAGCAAACTCTGGAGTACATAACAAATAAAAGTTTATAGTATTGTACCAATGTGGGTTTTGTGGTTTTGCTATTTAACATGAAGAGAAACTATGAAAGGTTCCCTGGAACTCTTAGATCCTTGTAAATCTAAGATTATTTCAAAATAAAGTAAAATGCACATTAGTTTTCATAGAAATCAGCAAAAATGTGTGGTAAAATGCAATTTTCTCCAGTCCCATAGACACAGGAATGGGAATCCTGGAGTTAAAGCCCAGGAACCTGCATTTTGAGAGCTATTCTGATGCAGAATTTTTAGGGGTCATTCTTGGAAGAACTCTAATCCAAAAGACGCACTGATTTATAATAAAATAAGTGACTAGATATGAGTATAAAGATAAAAAACTACCCAAGGCTACAAAATGCTTTGGGGATGAGATGTAGGTTTTGATTTTATCTCCTCTGGTTTCTGTATAATACGAGACGACTAATTTGGTGGGCCTCACACTCTCATTTACAACAGAGAAAAAGAACTCTAGATCACTAGGGGTCATTCAGAGAGAGTACATAGAAATGATGTCTGGGATGGCGACCAGTAATAGTCTCCAAAACCTCCTGTTGACACCCACAGTCCTCTCAAGACTCTTTTGCTCTTGTGTAATTCCGCCCTACCAGGCTGCGGCATCTTTGCCAGGTAGGCATCAGGTCCTGTGGCGAGTTAAACACAGCCACAAAGGGCACACGGGTGTGTTAAAAAACACAGCCACTGTAACGGGTTCAGCAGCGGGGGACGTTAGGTTTTCAATTTGCTTTGCTGAGTGGAGAAGCAAAGACTGTATTTTCGATAGCAGGCTCTTTTGCTTTGTGAAATAGAAATCCTAACTTCCATCTGTGAAGACTCTGGGGAAACGAAATGAGGCCTCTGGCTCTAGGCCTTTCGTTACAGAGCACTTTTATACCAGATGAGGCTGCAGACTTACAGCCACTGTGTCTCCTCCGAAACCCTGCCCAGAAGAAGGGAGATGGATTTAAGCCACTTCTGAGCAACGAGATCAGAAGTGGTACCAACTAGAACCCAGGGATGGTCCCGGCTTGGCTTCTGACTTGATTAGCCATCTCTGCCAAGTGTTTCTGTGTGTGTGTGCACATACACACACACACACACACACACAAACTAGCATGAGTATAAACTTCCAAATCAGAAGGAAATAGGGTACACATAATTAAAAATGCTTATAGTGCGGGCAATATTCCAAGCTCACCCCATTCCAATTCTGTAACCTTGACTCAAGAACTTAAGTATTTCAATATTTTTAACTGTATCTTTGAATCAACTTCTTGTGTTTTTCCCTTACAGAGAATATATAATAAGGAAAAGTAACACTAAAATTTTCTGGGTGCAGAAATGTCTCTTATCACAGAATTATTATACAACACTTTTAACTTCACATAAAAGAGGAGCTAAAAACACTGATATCATTTACTTTTAATCTTAATATTCCTGAGTTTTACATTATGTGGGATTTTTCACACACATGCACATAGAGAAAAAGTAAGTTTAAACATCTAAATTGAAACTTAGGTACTTAAGTGCATGATCTAGAATTTGAACATGATCCTACAACTCTAACGTCCTCATATTTGTTAGAATCATGTTGGGCAAATGACTATTAATTCATGTGCTTTTCTTGAATGCCAAAGAGAATTTATAGCTCTAAAATATAAAGAGAAGAAAAATTAGGGGGAGAAAATGGTACGTTTGATTTGTTAATGTGATAAATCGTGAGGAAGTATGGTTTCTTCAGAACAAAGTATATTAGCCATGTAGAAATACTTCCTGAAAAATCTGGAACCAAGATTTACACTCAGGTGAAGCACAAGGAACAGAGAGAATCCATCTATGCACTCTAGACATACTGCTCTTCTGGATAAAGAATTACAGATGCAGGAGTGGGAAGAGTTATCAGTCAGTGAACAGAAAGAGTTGGCTGAGCCTATTTTTCAGTCTTCCCCACACTGTGTCATGTTTACCGGGGGGAGACAATATTATTTGTTTTGCCAGAACCCCTGCTTACTGTTGTACAAGTTCTTTGCTTCCCAGTTCTAGAGGGTCCCACTCACATTCATAGTGACCATTTATTTGTTGAGATATCATGGTAATTTCCAGGTAGATGTGACAATATAGTGATACAAAGAAGCCTAAATTGAAAAAAATATTGGCAGGTGATCGTACGGTTGTGTTTTCCCTCAAAAATACAAAGGAAGCAAGAAAGTATGCAAGCAAGCAGGCGAGTGTGTGGGGGGAGAGAGAGAGAGGGAGGGAGAGAGGGAGGGAGGGAGGAGGGAGGGAGGAGGGAGGGAGAGAGGGAGGGAGGGGGAGAGGGAGGGAGGGAGGGAGGAGGGAAGGAGGGAGGGAGGGAGGGAGAGAGATGTGGATGTTGTCTCAAGTGGCAGGATAAAAATCCCTTGTCACTGCAGACAAGAAATCAAAGCAAGAGAAAAATGTAGGAATCAACAGGAACAAGGATGAACTACTCAGGAATTGAGCCCTGTTCCTTTCTTGCTTTTACCCAATGTGTTTCACCTCACCTGACCTCTGTATCTGTTTAGGAAGTTCATGATCTTGGCCCTGTTCTACAGTCTCTCCGCTCCTCTGTCCAAGTGACACTGGAAAAATTCACTTCAGTAGGAAAATGAAAGTCTCTACAATTTCATGAGCTGAAGCTAATTATGAGCCGCATGTTTTTCAGTTCATTTTCCATACTTGAGAATCCTCAAAATTTTACTATTCTCTTCAAGCCCATTCCTCAGCCTTTACATCCTTTTTCTTATGGCTCCATCTTTCCTTTCATCAAGAACTTGAGGCCACTAAATATGACCTTCATCAACTTTCTTTCCTGTGCCCAACCATGAACTCACCCACAGCAGTATCAGATCTCACTTTCATTCCTCCTACAGTGGAAACTATCCATGTGGAATTCCTTCCTGAAACCACTATTATGCATGTTCGTGTTCCTTTTGCAACACTTTTGATACAGGTGGAGGCTGAACAATATCATCTAGCTCTCCCATGGTTTCTGGAAATGCAACTTGTCTAAGTTCATATCCTCTCCTCTACATTGCTCTTTCCTATCAGTATTTTCAATGTCATTTGGCCCTGCTACAAAGCTCTAAATCTAGGAGTAATGTTTGATTTTTTTTTTTATTTTAAAGAGAAGAAAAAACAAGACAAATCAAAAGAAGAACAAATTTTCAAAACAACATAATAGGAGGGTAACAATGGTTAATACATTACGTATTACTATCTTTAAGTTAGTTATTCAGGACACCAGACATTAGCATTCAATTGTCCAAACATTATTGGCACAAACCTTACTCTTCAATGAACTAAGTAAAAATGGTAGTGTATCTATCTTAACCATCTTATATATATATATATATATACAATTTTTTTTTCCCTTTCCCTTCTTTCTTTTCCCTATTCCAGTCTCTCTTTCCTTTTTACCAGTTTCTTTTTGATTCACCATATCTATTGTACATTTTGGATCTTATTTACTCTTTCAGTTTCTCATACTAGAGAGATAATACGATGCTTACACATGTGCTTCTGGTTTATTTCACTTATGAGTACTCGAGAAAATACTCATAAGTGAAATAATGTTTGATTTTTAACTCTCCCTCACTTCACATATGAGATTCACTTGTGTAATGAATCTACGTCCCAGTATGTCCCACTATGTCCCACAGATTTTGCCTTTTAAATACTTCTTAAATCTGATGCCTTTATGCTTTCAATTGCTGTCCAATTTCTAGATGTTGCTCTCCTACCTAGATACCCTCCTAATGATGCCATGGCCTCTGATACTGTCTTCTTTGAATCCTTCTACATAACCAAAAAGGCTATTTATATAAAACAAAATCCTGAATGCACTGATGCTCTGCCTAAGACCTTACTGACCTACTTTTCCCACCTCAACTCACACTTGAGCATTACACCATCATAACAAAAAACTCTCTTAGCTTAACCTGCAGAAATCCAAATCCCTCTGTAATTCTCTACACATCCCTCCTCAGCTCTGCTCATAGAGTTTCCTCTTCAGGAAATGCTTTCTTAACTTCAACCTCCCCTCTAGGACAATTCCTCACCTAGCTTCACTCTAGTTTCAGAATTCTGACATCACTTCTCCCAGGAAGACTTTTCTAAACATCACTGTTGTCAGACCAGGTGAGATAACTCATCTTCTCTGCTCCCACAGTAGCTGCTAATAATATCATCATTTTTCTAGATATTTTATTATAATTTGTTATTCTGTGTCCTTTTATGCTTCCCTATAATCCAGCTTTTAGAGAAGAGATTGGAAAACTATAGCAAAGAAACCAAATTCATTCTACCACCTCTTTTAGTAAGTAAGTTTATTGGAAAGCAGCCATGCCCATTCACATACATATTGTCTTTGTGCTTCCACACCATGCCAGCAAAGTGGAGTGGCTGTAACAGAGATCAAATATGCAATATTTAGCCCTTTACAGGAGAGGTTTGTGGACTGTCTTAAAGGGAAGTCACTGGTTCATTCACTTTAGCATCCTCACCCCCTTTTCCGGAGCTTTACATAGTGTAGGAGTTTGGCAAATATTTTAAATCATGTTACTAAATTAGTAAAGTAGTTCTGAAGTTTCACAGCCTAGTTCATTGAATATTGAACAGAATTAGGAATTGTTCACAATGAAATCCTTAGATTGAAACACCTAATTCAATTCTCAGAACAAAAGTTTCCTGCGTAGGCATTTTAGCAGTTTCTCCTAAGGACATCAGTTATGTTCAGTATTTTTAGTGATGTTAAGAACTATCTAACAAGGAGTTTCTCTCTACTAGAATCAGAACTCACTAGGTATGGATCTTTTCTTTGATTCTGTGGTAAAAAGATAAGTACACAAGGATTATTTAATTTTAATCTGAACTATATTCAAAACATCTAGTTTTCCCTAACACTGTTTAATGTGATTGGTCCAGAGGTGAAATCAAGGATTTTATTATTTAACAAATAATTTCTGAGTAACAACGAATGCTGTAAACAGCATTCTCCTAGGCAGTTCAAGCCACACAAAGCTGGGAAAAGCACTGTATCCTACCATCCAAATGATTTTCAGTGATGAAACTGACTCTTACATAAATGGTCCTAAGCATTGAAAACATATTGCTGTGCCTCAAGAAATGAAAGGTCATATTGCTACTGGGAGATTTGTGTTTTGAGTCAGAGAAAGTAATCACATGCTCTTCTTTCTCTTTTCTAAATGCAACGGCAGCTTAAGACTCTGAAAGTAAACAGCAGGTGGACTGGAGAAGATTTCAAAGACACTCAGATGACAGTGACATTCCTCTTCGTCCTGTCAGTCTTTTCTGTTCTGTTATGCCTTTGTCCCCATGCATTGTCGTGGCAGTGGCACCAGAGGCGGTCCTAGGAGTCACAGCATCCAAAGCTCTGAGGAAAAGGACAGTTCCTCTCTGATTAGAAGAGCTACTGTCTCAAGATGGATCAACTGATTTTTTTGTTTGTTTTTTCCTTGTGCTGTTTCACCTTGGATTCTGGAAAGTTTTTAGGAAATGCACAGCAAAGCTGAATAATTATCAGACTTTTGGCCAGACAACTGAGAAAGAAACTAAGCCCTTCAAAAATAGGAAATACTGGGGAAATTAAAGAGATGGTGAAGATCGGGAAGAGACCTTGTCAAGTTGTTTACGAAGTCTGGAGCTGAGCTCCACGCTGCGTGGATCTGACTGTAAACCAGATACACAGGCATGGAGAACTGAACTAGGTGACAGAGCCCTTCCCAAGTCCCCCACCAGGTGCATATATATAAAGAACAGATGCAAAGAGCTCCACAAAAGCTTTGCTAACAGAACTGATAGGGGGGCCACAACCCATATAAACTTGCTGAGAAGTCACAGCCTAAGCCCAACCAGCTTGAATACAAGTTAAAACAGAAATGCTGAAATTAACTGTGAAATTCAAATAAGAATCAGTCTTATAAAGTACACTCAAAAAATCCAAAATAATTCAAAATCGCACCGTATTTGAAGAATCGGAAAATCTCATGTGATATATGAGACAGCAATGCCAAGATGACCTACACATTGAAATTACCTAATCAGTACTTTAACAGTTCCAAGTAATTGTGAAACTCTTGAAATTAAGGCTCAGAAAAAAAAGGCATAAAGAAAAACTAAATGAAAATTAAAACTGTAAAACACAGTAACAGAAATATTTATTCATTTATTTATTTTACCTTTTTATTAGTATATGCTTGTGATATAAAATAAGTTCACTGTGGGGAAGAGGTACATACATAAATAACAGAAATATTTAATAACTCATTACATGAGCAATTGCAGAATGCAGATGACCAAAGAAGCATTTAGCAAATGTAAAGACAGCTGAATAGAAATGATTAATCTGAAAAATAAAGAAAATCTCTAGAAAAATATAAACAGAGCTTCAGGTAAAATGATTGAAAATGTCAAATATGTGCCTTAAGAAAGGTGCAAAAAAAAGGAAGGAAAAGTGCAATGCAGGGAGAAATATTTTGAGAAATAATGATAGCAAACTTCCTAAATTTGAGGGTATATATTCTCCTACAATTTCAATACTTTCAGAAAATCCAAGCCAGGATAAACTCAATGAAACTTATGTCAAAACATATTGTAATGAAACCATTGGAAACTATACCCAAAGGAAAACACAGAAATCAACCAAAGTAAAATGATATGTTACTTATGCGTTTACAAAATTTAAATGTCATTCTGTTTTTCATCAGAATCCATACAGCCAAGAAGTAGAATAGCTTTTATAGTACTAAAGGAAAATAATCGTGCAACTAGAATTTTGCATCCATAAAAAAATTCATTTAAAAATAAAAACAAAGCAAAGACATTCTCATGTGAAATAAAACTAAGAAAGCTGTGCCTCAAAAAGAACTGTAAAAGAAAGAACTTCAGGGGGAAAAAAAAGGAAAGTCATTAACAAGAAATCTAAGAATATCAAGAAAAAATAAAGAGCAAGATAAATGGTATCTGGATAAATATATGCTATTTCTCAGCTATTGGCTTTTTAAAATACATTTCCCTATTGAATGTAAACTAACAATGTTTTATGATATTTTCTATACACATATGTGTAATAATATATTTTAAATAATATAAATATAAAACCACAATATAAATGAAAATTATTAGGACAGACAAGTTTGAACATTGTACTTGGAGTGGTAAAATATTCATTCTAAATCACAGAAAATGTAAATATTTATATTGCCCTCCCTAGGAAAATTATTACCAAAATGATAGGGTGATGTATTTATTGGCCAAATTTCAATATACTTGTATCACAGGGAATAGGGAGACCCAAAAATTGGAGAGAGATGTAGAAATGATCAATTGGTGGAATAATCAAAACACACACAGCATATATCAATTATATTTGCCACTCTCTATAGGCACAATTTGTGGCACCCAAGAACAATTGCAATAGTAACAACAAAGACCACTGGCCACAGGTCACCATAAAAAATGTAACAATAATGCAAAAGTATGAAATAGTGTGAGAATTAACCAAATGTGACACGGAGACATAAGTGAGCACAGGATGCTGGGAAAACAGCTCCCACACACCTGCTTAAAGCAGAGTTGCCACAAACTTCAATTTATAAAATTTAGCATCTGCAAAGCATAATCAAGTGAAGCACAGTAAAACAAAGTATGGCTGCATACTACAAAAACATTTTTACAAAGCTCACTAGGGTGACTATATTAACACCAGGCAAATTTTAAAAATTAACTAAGGCAAGTAGGGCATTCAATAATGATGACAGAGTAAGCTCATCAAGAAGAAATAATAATCCTAATTACATGTACTCCTTAAAATAGAACCTTAAAAGTCACAAAGCAGAAAATGACAGACATTGAAAAACAGAGAGACGAATTCACAATTGTAGGTGGAGACATCAATATTCACCTCTCAGTAAATGATGGCACCAATAAACAATAAATCATTACAACATAGAACGCAACAATACTATTAACCAGTTAGACCAATTGACAATTTTAAAACACTTCATCCAACAACAGCAAAAGACATTCTCTTCAAGTATACATAGAACATTCCTCACAAGAGACCGTATCTCAGGTTACCAAAATATGCTTTAACTAACTTAAAATAATTTAAATCACACAAAGCATTTTCAAAGATCATAATGGAAGAAAATTAGAATGAAATTATAGAAAGATAGCAGAAAAATATCCAAACACTTGGAAATCAAATAATATACTTGTAAATAATCCATATACAAAACAAAAAGTCTCTGAGGAAGTTAGAAAATATTGTGAAGTTTAAAAAATGAGATACACAAGGCAAAATTTGTACAATTTAGTTAAAGAAGTGTTAAGCATTAAATATATAGTATTAAATGCTTCCATGTGATATAGTTTAGATTTAGAGTATCGCGCACAAGTCTCATGTGTTCAGAGGTGGGATTTTTGGAAGGTGACTGGATTATGGGAGTTCTACAGCTGACTTGCTATTAAGACATGGGGCTTGGTTGTAGGTGGGTCACTGGCGTGTGACCTAGAAGGAAAAAATCTCCCAACTTGGCTGCTCCCTTCTCTCTCAGCTTCTTGGCCACCAGAGGTGAGCAGCTTTTCTCCACCACATCTTTCCACCATTCTGTATCTGCCTTGGAGCTAGCCGACCAAGAACTAAAAAAACATGAGTCAAAATAAACCTCACTTCTTTTAAATTGTGAGCGTTGGGTACTGTGTTCCAGTGATGAGCAAAGTGACTCTGTTATACTTTGATACTTGAGAAGTGGGGTCATTTCAATGACTACACCTGATAGTGTGGTCCAGAAGCCTTTGCAACTGGCTCGCAGGAGGACTTTGAAAAGGTTTGGAGATGCCAGCTAGAGAAGTCCAAGGATGCTGTAAGCTGAGCTTTGTGGGTGATACTAGTCAGAGCTCAGAAGACCAGAATGCTGATAGAAATCCAGATAGCAAAAGCCAAGCTTAGAAAGTTTCGGTTGGGAACAAGGACTCTGTTGGCAGCTGAGCAGGAGGCCAGCTGTGTTATGTTCTGGCAGAAAATTTGCCTATATTTTGAACATGTTCTGAGACTTTACAAGAAAATGAGGTTCAGAGAGGTGAATCAATTAATCTGGTGGATGAAATTTCAAGGCAGCTCAACACTCAGGCTTTGGCATGGTAATCTTGGCTGCTTTTAGCCATATCTACTGTAAGAATTAGAACCAAAAGCATAGCTGAATAACTTGAAGAATTTTGCTTGTGTCCCAAAATGCAATGCTTGTCAAGTTGGGGCCAAGGAGAGCTTAGTTGCTGAAAAGTTTAGCATTTAAGAAGACAAAAGGAGGGGCCGGTGAGATGACTCAGCGGCTTAAGCGCCTGCCCGGCAAGCGCGAGGGCCCGAGTTCGACTCCCGGAACCCACATAGGAAAAAGGGGCCGGTGATATCGCTCAGCGGCACGGGCGCCTGCTGGCGCGTGAGGTCCTGAGGTCGACCCCCCCGGTACCCACAAAAAAAAAAAAAAAAAAGAAGACGAAAGGAAATGTGTCGTGAAGGATCTCTGGAACCAGCAAAACCCCACCCCTCACTGGCTCGCAGGTGTAAATGAGTAAAGGTAAACTCTTTTGAAAGATTTTGCTTTCTGAGAATAGAGCCCAGGGAGAGGCTGCCCATGGAATTGGTTCCCCAGGATTTGATTCACAGTCCTCAGCCATCCAGGCACTAGAAGGCATCTGTATCCATGATCCAAGGTCACCTGGATACTGCTTGAGCTGGCAGCCAACCTTGGCATCATCCACATGGTGCTGGTTTTATGGGCATGCAGAATGCAAGAGTATTGCGGTCAGGGAGGCTTCTACCCAGATTTCAGAGGAAGGCATAGGAGGCCAGGCAGTGTGCCCTTGAGGGGCAGTGTGTGAAAGCTGTGAGAATGAAGATGAAAGTACAGTGGAGAAGACAATAAGAGGTTGGACACTCAAGGAACATGGATCATCTGCTGAGAAAAACTGTAGGCAGTGAGCAAGGCCAACCTAAGAGAGAAGCTATGCAACTGACAGTGCCAGAGAAGCCAGGCCAACCAAACTCATAGGAGTTCACATTACCACAACTTGTCCAGAATGTTAGACATAGATATGCAGGATTTGGTTTTTGCCCTGTGAGGTTTCCGTCTTGCTTTGTTCCCACCCTGTTCTCTCTTTTGGAATGGGAAAGTTTACCCTCTATCATTTTATGTCAGTAGTATATAATTTTTTTTTAATTTTTACAGGAATTCACTAATAGTTTGCCATAAGTTTTAGGGGAGGTTTTGGAGTTGGAATCTTCAGCAATGTAGGGACTGTTAAAACTTTGGTGACTCAGAGATGGACTAAATGCATTTTGCATAATGAAATGGATATGAGACTTCTGCGGATCAGGGACAGCATGTTATAGTTTAGATGTAGACTGTGCCCCCAAAGTCTCATGTTTTCAGTGGTATGGCTTTTGCAAGGTGATTAAATTGTGGGAGTGGTATAGCTGACACCCTGTTGGTAAGTGAGCATGGTTAGAGATGGGTTAATGGGGGAGTGACCTAGTGGGGTATACTTCACTTCCACACCCCTTCCTTGTATTTCTGCTTTCTGGCCATGAGCAACTTTCTTCGGCCAGGCCCTCCATCATGATATCTCAAGAAAAGAAAATTATAACCAATGTTACTCAAAAACATAAAGATCCTGTACCAAATGTTAGCAAACCCATTTCAACAACAAAACTACAACTAAGTGAGGCTTATCACAGGAAGGCACCATTGGTTCAATATCTAAAATCAATCAATGTAATCTAACTTATGAATGTTCCAAACAATGAAAGTCACAGGATTATATAAATTGGCATAGAAAAAGAACTTTAAAATTTAACATCAATTCACCAAAACTTCTTAGAACTCAAATTTGATTTTGATTAGGATTTTGATAAGGACAACACACAAAACTAAATTGTATTTCTACACACTGACAATGAACAATTACGAACAGAATTTAAAAAACACTTAGAAATTCCAAAATAATGAAATATTTATGTATAAATACAACAAAATTTGCACACTATGTGTATGAAAACTATGAATTGTTCATAAAAGAAAGCCTAAATAGTATGATGTAGCATGTTTATGGACTAAAAAATTTATCCTATGAAGATGTTCATGTTCTTCAACTTGATCTATAAGTTTAACATAATTCAATACAAAAATCTAGCAGGATTTTCCAAAGATAGATAAGTTTATTTTACATTTTATGTGGGAAAAGTAGAGAGAAAAGATCACCTAAAGAAATCTGAGTAAGAAAATAAAGTTGAGGAAACCACAGTTCCAGATTGTAAGCATGCTATAGACCTATAGTAATTTAGACAAAATAGTTTTGGGAAAAGTACCGGGGGTGGCGAAACTATGGCATACATGCTGCAGTCAGCTGTTTGTTACTGAAAGCTCTGAAAGGTTCACCATCACCTTTGGATAGACTAATAGAGGACTCACAGATACACCAGGGAGAATATGGCTATTTGATTCTTGACAACGGTACAGAGGCAAATCAATGAATAGATAATCTTTTCAACAAATGGTGTTAGAATAACTGGGCAGCCATATCAAAAAGAAAAAAGATATTAATTTTCACATCACTTAGAAAAATTAACCCAAAATCAATTATAAATCCAAATCCATAATGCAATGACATGTATCTTTCAGAAGAAAAGGAAATTTTCATGACCCTGAGTTAAGAAAATAATTATTTTAAAAGCAGTATTATTTATTCAACTGAATGAACCTTTTAAAATGCAAGATTAATGATCTGCTAATTAGTGACTAAGTTAAATAGCTTTGTGGAGATATAACACATAAATTTATGAGATATAATTTGCATAGCATAAAATTCAACTATGCAATTCAGTGGCTCCTATTATGTGGAGTGAATTGTAACACCATCACCATAATCTAATTTTAGGACATTTTTATCACCCAGAAAAGAAATTTTCACTTGTCTGCAATCCTTTTCCATCTCTCCCCAGCCCTTACCCCTAGGCATCCAGTATTCTGCTTTGTTAGATAGACTTATTACACAATTAAAAGCTTGACTCATAAACTCCAACACGGAAAAAGTGGATTTCATAAAAATATAAAAACTCTTGCTCTACACAAGATACTATAAGGAGAATGAAAAGAATGGAGGGACACAGCTGCAAATCATAAATATAAAAATCTATCTGAATACAGGGTATAGAGAGAACATTCCAAACTCAGTGATTAAAAAACTAAACATTCACAAACACAAAAGTAGAAAATTAAAAAAATATATCACAGGCTAAATCATGGAAAATTAACAAATAGGTAGCAATGAAACATATGCTGCCAAGCAACTACTGGATCAAAGAATACATTAAAGAAGAAATTTGCCGGTGAGACGGCTCAGCGGCTTAAGCGCCTGCCTTGCAAGCGCGAAGGCCCGAGTTCGACTCCCGGAACCCACATACGAAAAAGGGGCCGGTGATATCGCTCAGTGGCACGGGTGCCTGTTGGCGCGTGAGGTCCTGAGGTCGTCCCCCCGGTACCCACAAAAAAAAAAAAAAAAAAAAAAAAGAAGAAATTTAAAGACATCTTAGGACCTCCCCAACATGAAGCAAAAATACCAAAATTCATGGGATATAGCAAAAATAGTTCTCTAAGAGAAGTCATTTATCTATAGCCAATGGAGCAGGTTGCCTAGGCACTAAAGAAATACCTAGAGAGGGCGTGTGAGACCTAAGGTTAATTAAAACTCACTAACAAGTACTAGCAGGAAAAGATAGTGAGACTGACTGATAAGAAATGGTAGGCTCTAGTAGCAGCAGGTTTACAAACAATCACTCTTGAGGACTGGCATGAGCGGGGCAGACAGGGAAATTACCAGAAGTCCAGTGGTGGTGGGCCAGGTGAGGAAATTGCCAGACAGCACTTAAAGTGTCCAGTAGCAGCCGGCTGGAAGACAGCACTCCATAGAGTTCTCTCTGTACCCGGTTACCACAGGGCACGGGGTTATGTAGGTACACTTCCTAAGTAGTGGCATCATTAGCTTCCTTTGTTCCATTATATGATCAGTATTCTGAGGAACATCTGAGTTTGCATATGTACAGGAGAACAACTTTTACAGGCAACAGTAGTTGGCACAGTTCTCACTGTCCTTTAGGTAATATTCATTTGAACACTTTACTCCCTGTCTGCTCACAGTATCCACTGGACTTGGCAAACATTTTGATAATGCAAAAGGGCAACTCAAGAGACAATTTTTTTTTTGGGTGGGGATGATACAGAAGTTTATAGCAATAAATAATTACATCAAACAAAAAGAAAACTCTACATAACCTAAAATTACACTTCAAGGAACTAGAAAAAAGAAGAAATGTTAAGTCCAATGTAAGTAGAAGGAAAAAATAATGAGAATTGAGCAGAAAGAGATAAAGAAGGGACTAGAAACACAATAGAAAGTATCAATAAAACTAAGAGTACATTCTTGGGAAATTAAACAAAATTGACAAACCTTTAGCTAGACTAACAAAAAGAGAAGAATTGAATAAATAAGAATTAAAAGAGAAGACATAAAAAACAACACATGAATACAAAAGATCATTAATGCCTATTATGTACAATTATTTGCCAAAAAATGGTATAATCTGAAAGAAATAGATGTATTTCCTTAACCATATAACGTACCAGGCTGAATCGTGAAGAAATTTGAACAGAGAAATAGTAACTATGGAGATTGAAACAATCATTAAAATCTCTCACCAATGAAAAGCCAGGGATAAGTTATTGAACACTGAAAAAACTAATACCAATCTTTTTCAAACTCTTGCAAAATAACTGAAGTGGAGGAAAGGCGAGAGGAAAGGGGGAGAAGGTGGGGAAGGGGAAATAAAGACATGCCATGTACAGGAACCTAAAAACCTCAATAGATGTAAACATTATATGTCATAAACATGAGATAAGAAGAATCATATCAACAAGAATGAAAATGGGTAAAGAGGTAGTGGGGAAGGAGAAAGAGATTAAAAACAAAAAAAGAACCAAGCTATATTACGTACTTGTACCCACTCCCCAACATGACTGTGAAGTGCTTGTACTGCAAGTATGTACTAATAAAAAAAAAAAAGCTTTCTACAAAAGTACTAGTAAACTATATTTACCATTACATTAAAAAGATCATTCATCCTGATCAAGTGGAATTTATCCCGGCAAGGTTGGCTCAACATACACATATTAATAAATATGGCTCATCTTATTAACAGAATGAAAACCAAAAGCCATATGATCATCTCAATACATGCAGAAAAAGTACTTGACAAAATTCAACTTTTCCTGATTGAAAAAAATTATAAAACCTTTCAACAAATTGGGTATAGAAGAAATGCACCTCAACACAGTAAAGCTAATTAGGAGAGAACTCAACAACTAACATCAAATTCAATGATTAAGACTTGTAGGATTAGCCTTTAAGATCAGGAACAAAACAAGCATGCCAACTTTATTTATTTTTTAACAGTAGCAAAGTTTTATTAAAGGTAGGAAAAGACACAAGCTCTATATAGCAAGTTTAAGTCAAGTAGGAAATGGAGTCCACTCTACAGTGTGAGAGCAGCCACCACGCAAAAGCAAACACAGTGGCCAAGCATACCTAATTTAGACAATTCTGTTAAACATAGCTAGGAATTTTTAGCCAGAGTAGTTAGTCAAAAGACATGTAAATAGGAAAGGAAGAATTGAAATTGGTTTTGGTTGCTTAATAATCATATATAGAAAACTCCTGAGGACTCCATGAAAACACAAAGAATTCATAAATGAATTTAGTAAAGTTGTAGGATGCAAAATTAACCTAGAAAATCCAGTACTGTTTCTGTGTACTAACAATGAACTATTTGAAAAAATTAATCCCATTTATAATAGCATCCAAAATATAAAATAGGAGTAAATTTAAGCAAGACAGCAAAATATCTATATACTTCAAACTATAAAACATTAATCAAAGAAACTGAGGAAGACGCAGGTAAATGAAACAATACCATATTTTTATGGATTGAAGGAATTAATACTGTTAAAAGGTTCATGTTACCCAAACCAATCTACAGATTTAATATATTCTTTGTAGACTACTAATGTCATTCTTCCCAGAAATAGAAAAAACAACCCTGAAATATTTATGAAATCACGAAAGACTTGAAATAGTCAAAATAATCGTAACCAAGAAAATAAGTGAAGGAATCACACTATTGGATTTTAATATATATTACAAAGCTATAGTAATCTAAAACACATGGTGCCAGCAGAAAAATAGCACATGGACCCATGGAGTAGGCTAGAGAGCCCTGAAATAAACCCTGTGTATCTATGGAAGTGCCAAGAATGTGCAATGAGGAAAGGATAGTCTCTTCTCTAAATGGCCCAGCAAAACAGTACACCCATGTGTACAACAATGAAAATGGGCCCGTATCTCATCCCTTACATAAGAATCAACTCAAAATGAATTAAAAACTTAGATAAAAAAAAAACTAAACTATAAAGCAATAGAAGAAAACATAGGGGAAAATTCTGTAACACTGGTGTGGGCAATTATCTGTTGGATAAGACCTCAAATATACAAACAATAAAAACAAAAATAGATAAACGGAATTGCATTAAACTAAAAAACTTTTGCACAGCAAAGGCAAGAATTAATAGATGAAAGAGATAATCCACAGATTGAAATAAAATTTTTTAAAAATCAAATATCAAATAATTGAATAACAAAAAATATACAAGGAACTCAACAAGAAAATAGCCCTACTAAAAATGGAAAAGGGACTTAAATAGATATTTTGCAGAAGGACACATATAAACAATGAACAAATAAATGAAAAAAGCAATGCTCAACATCTGTCGTCAAAGGAATGTTAATTCAAATCATAATGAGACATCACCTCCTACTTGTAAGATGGGCAATCATCAAAAAGATAACAAGTGTTGAAGATATGGAGAAGAAAAAATGCTTGTACCATGTTGAATGTATTGCAAATTGATACTGAAATTTTGGGAAACAGCATAAAGGTTTCTCAAAAATCCAAAAATAGAATTACCACAGGAATCAGCAATCCCGCATCTGAGTATAGACTCCTAGGAATTAAAATCAGTTGTTTAGGAAATGTCTGCACTCAAACATTTATTGTGGCACTGTGCACCATAGCCAAGATGTGGTGACAATTTCCCAATCAAATAATGAATAGATTTAAAGCTGTGGTATATATACTCAGTGGAATGCTATACAACATTTTAAGAAACAAAATTCTAACATTTGCAACAACATGAGATAAATCTAGAGGACATTCTGTTACGTGAAATAAGTCAGGCACAGAGAGACAGACCCCATATAGTTTCACTTCTATGTATTGCCTGGAAAAGTTAAAGTCATCAAAGTGGAGAATAGAAATGTTATCAGAGCAAGATGGGGAATGGGGAAGGGGAGCAGTTTGTCAGCAGATACAAAGTGTCATTCAGATATGAGGAATAAGTTCTGTTTTTCTAATGGATATCATTCTGATTATAGGGGCAACAAAAGCAAGGCAGGAGGCATCACAGTCCCAGACCTGAAATTATACTACAAAGCTACTGTGATAAAAATCAGCATGGTATTGGCGAAAACAGGCCTGAGGATCAGTGAAACAGAATAGAAGATCCAGACCAACTCCAAACACACTCAGCCACCTTATCTTTGACAAAGGGGCCAAACATGTTCACTGGAAGAAAGATAGTCTCTTTAATAAATGGTGCTGGACGCCTGCCTTGCAAGCGCGAGGGCCCGAGTTCAACTCCCGGATCCCACATACGAAAAAGGGGGCCGGTGATATCGCTCAGCGGCACGGGTGCCTGTTGGCGCACGAGGTCCTGAGGTCGACCCCCCGGTACCCACAAAAAAATAAATAAATAAATAAATAAATGGTGCTGGAAAAACTGTCTTTCCACATGCCAAAGACTAAAACTAGACATATGTCTATCACCATGCACTAAACTAAACTCAAAATGGACAAAGATCTAAATATTAAAACAGAAACACTAAGTCTACTGGAAGAGACAGTAGGTAGAAATCTTGAAGACATAGGGGTAGGCAGAGAGTTCATGAACAAAAACCAAACTGCATGGGAAGTACTTCAAAGAATCAACAACTGGCATCTCATCTTATAAAAAAAAGTTTTTGCACATCAAAAGAAATCATCAATACAGTGAAAAGAAAACCCCCAGATTGTGAAAAAATTTTAGCCAATTATCCCTCACACAAAAGACTTCTATCTAGAACATATAAAGAATTGAAAAACTCAAGCCCTCCAAATTCAAAGACCCAATCCAAAAATGGGCATCTGAGAATGAATACATGCTTCTCAGATGAAGAAATACAAATGTCAAATAAATATATGAAAAAATGTTCAACATCATTGGTCATTTGAGATGCTAATTAAAACAACACTGAGATTCCATCTCACCCCAGAAAGAATGGCTATCATCAAAAAATCAACCGATAACAAATGCTGGTGGGGCTGTGGGGAAAAAGGAACATTTCTCCACTGTTGGTGGGAGTGTAGACTGGTGCAACCAGTGTGAAAATCAGTGTGGAGATTCCTTAAAAAAACTAGGATTAGAGGTCCCATTTGATCCAGCTATTCCCCATCTGGGTATTTTCCCAGAAGAATTAAAAACATCACACCACAGTGATATATGTGCACCCATGTTTATAGCAGCACAATTTGTAATAGCTAAATCTTGGAAACAACCCAAATGCTCATCAACTGAGGAATGGATAAAAAAGATGTGGTATATATATGTATAATGGAGTACTACTCAACTATAAAGAAAGATAAACTTGAGGCTTTTATAGGTAAATGGATGCAACTCAAGACCATACTCATAAGTGAAATAAATCAGACCCACTTGTGTAAACATTGTATTGCCTCACTAGTGTAAGAAACTGAACAAGTAAATAAGATCCAAAATGTACAATAGATGTTGTGAATTGGGAAGAAACAGTTCAAAAGAAAAGATAAACTGTGATGGGGGAAAGGGGAAAGAAAGGAAGGAAAAAAATACATATATTTATACATAAGATAGTTAAGATAGTTATATGGCTAGTTTCTCTTAGTTCATTGAAAAGAAAGGTTTGTGCTAATATTGTTAGGACAAGATGTCATGCTTATATCTTGTACTCTGAATAACTACTATGAAGATAACAATACACAACGTATTAATTATTGTAACTCTCCTACTAACCTAATTTGAAACTCTGTTTTATTGTTATTTTTATTGTTTTTCTCTTTTAAAAAAATCCCACTAAAAAAAGAATAATAATTCTGTGGCATAGAAAAAGAAAAAAGTATCTATGAGAGAGTATCTTAAATGTTCTCACCACAAAGACATGATAAATATGCAAGGTAATAGATGCACTACATAGCCTATTTTGATCATTCCACCACATATATATGTATCAAAACTTCACATTGTACCATATTAATACATACAATTATTTGTCAACTAAAAATGGAATAAGACTTGAAAAAATAAAGTAAACCTTTTTGTAAGAATGAAAGGACAAGCAAATGGATATCAAATATGAAATCTATTTATCATGGCTTAGCTTTGGCCATTACTTGTGTATGCACCCCAGTACAAACAAAAACCTACCCACCCTACCCTCTACAATACTGTGCTTTTATTGACCTATTTAATAAACACTTACACAGCACCTGCTATGTGAAGAAGAAGGGACAATCATTTCTGCCCTGAGTAAAGCTGAAGAACATGGGAAGATCTGAGGATGGGGTAACATAAAAACTGAATGTGGAGAAACATAATTTTATTCAGAAGGGATGGAAAGAATATGTTGGGCATCTTCCTGTTTGAAGGTATAAAATTATCCACCTCCTTCGAAAAAGGTCCAATACTGTTGGAGACTAGAATAGAGGTAATTTGGATATAGAAGCAAAAAGTTAGGCTAGAAACAGGCCATAGAAAACCTCAAGTGCCAGGCGAAGGAATTTACCCATAATTTATGTCCTGTCTACTTGCCACTGAAGATTACCTCATATCCTGTTTCTTGGCCATATCACATAGACTTTATCTGAAAGAGATTTTGCACCATCAAAGCCAAAACTTAAGTGTTAAGATGAATTCCAGCATGCACTTCAACACTGATTTACCATATGGACTTCAGCTGATTAACTTCACCATGTTCTTTTAGCGTACATAACATATAAGAATTTTTTCCAGTCTTTCCTATTTTATGAAGCTTATCTGAAAAATACACCTCATGATGAAAGTGAAAGAAATGTTTTTAAAAGGATAGCATAAAACATTCTTTCAAAGTATATTCCTAGCTTAGTACTATTAGGTCCAACCAGAGAACTTACTAAAAATGCACATTCTCATGTCCCACCCAAGACTTAGCCAATCAGAGATGCTATGTGGTAGGTAGCAATATGCATTAACAAGTTCTCTTCATTATTCTGATGTATGCTGAAGTTTGCAATCCACTGACATGAAATATTACACAAATGTCCTCAAGCACTATTAAACTCTAACTGTGCTTTCCTTAGTCCATTCTGACTATTGCAGTCTCACAAGGAAACAATGTCTTATTTGTAGCCAGAAAATCAGATATTTTTCATTGGCATTTTTCTTTTCACAACTCATGAAACTATACAAAGCTTATTTTCCTAGAGGAATAATTACATTCAAAAATATTCAGCCCTCTCTATCAGAAGGTCCAGGAATTATTTCTTTGAGGGGAAAAAAAATAGATAAGAGAATTTTTCTTTACTGGTTTGTATTTTGATAAAGCAATTTTGCTTGAGAGAATTGATGTCAGCACGCTGACCTGCAGTCACAATAAATTTGTGTCAATTTACTCAATGAATTATCTCTAATGTCAACATTCTCCGCTATACCCAATTGCTCTTAAAGCTTGTAAATTCCTGCTGCAGAAAGGATAAACAATAAAGACAGTATGAGTCTGAGGACAAAGCACAAATGACAGGGAAGTAGTGAGGATAATTTTCTTTCTTAGTTAGTACAGTGTAATATAGAAAAATATATTTCTGAGTAATATATTTCAACATGAAATATCCTCATGATGGATAATGAAATTGATTGTCAACTGCTTTGCTCAACTAAATCTACACCCTCTTTCACTGATTCAGATATTTTTCTATTGCATACTTGGTTGATGTTCACACCATCATCATAGGTGCCAATATCTGTTTCGTCGTTTGAAATGAAAATTTCCTATAGGCCAATTTGATAAGAAAATGCTGTAAGTGAGGATTTAAATGGAGAAAGCTATTGTCCATCAACCCAGCTCCTCTCAGGGGAGGAGGAGAGAAGCGAGAGAGGGAGAAAGTGTGCTTACCAAGCTCCAAGTTTAGACTGGCTGAATATTTGCTTCTAATTACATCCTGGGCTTCAGTGTTTTTTTATCTGAGAAAGAAGAATGAATGACTTCTATAGAAATGGGTCCCATGGCTTCCTTTCTGTAACCCATCATGTTCTTTAAATACCCTTTCACAGTTTTCCACAAAAACATTTCCTCCATTCTGCTCTCATTAGCCCATTCTAGGAGAAAAAAATGTGATAAATTCAATACTATTTTGGTTAGGAGTCAAAAGTTTAAATGCCTAAGGGTTAATAAAGCTACCACAATGCTTGCTGAGTGAAAAAAAAGTATATTAAATGTTTGTCTCATCATGAAGCAAAACACTAGACTTTAAAAATCCATAAATGTATAAAAATTTACAGATAAACCTATAAAATGTATAAATCCACAAAAATACAATAAGACACCAGTTATGAGTTACGAAATCTTGAAGCCACCAGTTTACATACCACAGTCCTTGTGAAGAATTTTACACACACCACCACTCCCTCCTCCCAAGTTCCCAAACACCCTCTTTCTTTCCTGGCTACCTTCCTGTTACATTACCTGTGCCTCCTGGTAAAGAGACTCATTTATTTCACTTTGCAGTGAAGATGTATTAGATAAAAGGTCACTTGTTATACCTCATGTTATGTTGTAATCTTGTTTTTGTTTTGTTGTTGTTGCTGTTTCTTAGACATGGAGCATCACAGTGTTGCCCAGGCTGGTCTGGGGCTCCTCGGTTCAAGTGGTCCTTTAGGGTCAGCCTCAGGCTCCCTAGTATCTGGGACTTACTGGGGTCACTACACCTGGTTTATTTTGTAATCTAACACCAGAGTTTATACCTTAGAGATCTTTAGTTCCACCATAATTTAGAACTAAGTCTAGAATATTTCTAAATCAGCCTCAAAGAAAACACTACTAGAAATGTACTTTTATTCATTGAATTAAAACAACTATGTATAAGCAAGTATCTATTCTTGTCCACATGTAAGCTCTAGTCATAGTCATCTCTACTATTACAGATTTCCACTCACATTTCCAGGCAGTCAACATCCTTGGGTTCTGTAGATACCAGCATCCTTGTGAAAGCAGGATCCAGTGAGACAGCATTTAAAAATGGGACCCCGTAAAACAGAATTTTCCTACGGAAAAGGAAAATCAGGCAATGGATGGAGGGGAAAATGCTGCCTGCATTGGGAAACTAGGAAAAAGGAAATAAGCCACAAAACTTTCAACTACGGATTTATATCTAAAATGTTTTTCCTTTTCTAAGTCCTTATTTACTAGAAGTTGTTGTCGGGCTATGATTAGACATGCTGATGGATAACTCTTCCCTGTGAACAAGACAAGCAATCAGTCCTTTTGGAGGAAGTCTGATTGCCCCATTGTGAAGGCCTAAATATTCCAAATGGCTTTGCACAGATTCCTGGGTTTTGTCCAGTGCCATGGATGGCTCCACTTATTTATCCATGATAGCCTGTGGTGTAAGTCCTCCCCAAAAGTATTATTACGTGTCCTTGTCCAGCAGTTGTCATGATCCTCAGTATATATTTTCCTTTTCTACTAAGAGACACGGGCAGCGTTTTAGATGAAGCGTCCGTATTTCATACACATCGGCCTTCGTGAAGCCATCACCGAGCTATACAAGTTCTTTGATGAAACAAAGAAAGTCAAAGGCAAATAAATAATTTCTGTCAGATTTTAACAGAGCCTCCAACTTGGCATCTGTTTTTCTAGCCTAGTGACTGAAAGCTTTTTGTGAGTCATCATCACTGTTGTTTTTTCAAGTATCATCATCATTATTATGAGGGTGTCACTGCAGAGAGAAAAGAAAGAAGATAAAAAAAACAAATCTGAAAACTATCATTGGCCAGGCATACATTCTCAGGGCAGAAAAGAACTGTTGTAAGGATGTTGTTGAAAATAAGTGTTCTTCTGATGACTGATGTGCTACAATGGGGACAAAAATAATATTAGAAACCACAGTTTGGGTCCTATAGAGAAGATCTCACATCCCCTTATCAGACCACTGAGGCAAATTCCAGCCTTCCCAGTATCCTCAGATCCAATCAGGTCAGTGACACTCTACCCTCCTCTAGTGTCTCTAGCTTTGCAAAGGGAATCAGTTTCCCCACTGGCTTCTATAAATCATCCCTTTCAAAGATCCTTGAGAAAAAGTTCATTGCCATTATTTCTCATTCAAAGTGTTAGTAAAGTGCTTTATAAGTCCTCGAATATCTTCCTGTAAATCCAATCTAAAGTAATGTCCACAAAGGAAATGATACCATAAATTTATTGCAATAACTGACCTACACCACATCTGCAGAGAGTCTCAGAATTAAAGTAGACTAGTTATTCCAAAATTGTGCAGATTTCACAGTTATTGTCATCTGACATAAAATTATCAATAATGCTTCCATGCCCAACTTGTTCATGAATGAAGTTAAAGATAATATGCTATTAGTAGCTCAACATACAACACTGAATAAATGATGCCTTCTCCCTCAAATACCTCCTGTCCATAAAATGACAGGTCTGAACAAAACAAGCTCCAAGAATTCTAGAATTCTAGGAAATATCGCAATTCTTTAACATGTCATTTTTCAGCCTCTAGCCCCAGTTCCTTCATTTATGAAGGTAACAAAATATTTTCTAGCTTGCTAATGAAAAAGCAGATTATTATTATGAAATTCCAGAACTATTTCAGTTAAATAACTCCTATATATATGAAATTCCAGAACTATTTCAGTTAAACAACTCCTTTATATTTTCTTTTGGCAGAGGTACCTATTGGCAACCACTGCCAGTATTTCATGGCTAAGAAGTTAGAAGTTCCGTGGCTCTGGAGTTACAGCATCTGTGTTCAAACAGCAAGTCTACTACTTATCAACCTCATGGCATAAATTCTCTTGTAAAACAAGAAGATGAGACAGAGAGGAAGGAAGAAATTTTTCAAAAGGATTAAATTTTTTAAATTATCCAAAGCACTTAGTATAGCTTTAACATTCAGCAAACACTTAAAAATGACAATAATAAACTATATAAATGGCATCATCAACGTGGTAGTGATAAAGTTAAGCTAGATTACAACTAAAACAGGAACAGGAACAACGACTTCAGTTCCATTGAGAATCTGTCACATGCGGGGACTATGCTCAAGGTCTTATATGTATTGTGTCCTATCTCTTGCACCCTCCACATCCACTTTACCTTATGAATTACCATCTTGCAAAGAGAAATCATTTCAGGATTATTTGCTGAACAAAATTATGATTAGAAAACACTTTCATATACCCTTTCTCATTAGACTGTAGAATCAACAGGTAGGTATTTATTAAAGCCATTTTTATTCCCATTTTGCAGAAGCAAAAGCGAGATGGAATGTTATTAAATATTCTAGCAAATCTTCCAATTCCAAGTCTGGTATTTTTGTTATCCTGCCCTGCTGTCTCCTATTGCAGACTCATCAGGTGAGAAAATGGCATAGGACTAATTACTGGTGGGCACTGAGATGGAACGATGCCCCACTGAGGAAATCTGAGTACACAGACAGCTGGATGTCTTTTGAATCCTCCCCCAACACGAGCAAATTCTGGCCAAGGAGTTATGTTATTCATCAGATGCCAGAGGGTTGAATTTTTTATGTAAGCTCAATACTGGGCTGGTTGGCCAAAAGAAGGCAAATAAAAATTGCATGAAGTTTGGAGTAGGCTGGGGTGGATGGCAGACGTCTCCCTGCTGACTTGGCCTTTGCACCTCGAAAGGGAAATCTGAGACTCAGCAAGCTTTGTGTACATCCTAGAGAAACTCATCTGACAAAATATAAACCTTCTGTATACAGGGAAACTTACGAGGTTACAAAGGCTGGAGAAGCTGACCATCCATCTTTTTTTCTCTAAACGCACTGTGAGAAATTTAAACTCTTCACCCTTTGTTCATTCAAAATATATTCAATGCCCATTTTATAGCCAGCTGTATGCTTGGCAGTGGGTAGCACTAGATAGAACATACCAAAAAATGTAAGCTCAAAGAATTAAAATGTAGTAAGTACCAATGCTGGACTAAGAAAAATATGAAGAGATGGTTCCAGTCATATGGAACTTAAACTTCACAGGAGGGAAAATACTCATGATGAACTGTAGTGCTACAGGACGAGAAATACCACAGGCTGGCTCTGAGAAGAGGTATAGCACAAATGCTTAAGTACCCTAAGAAGGAGGAGGAAGAAAATGTGACAGGAATTGTCATGGAAGACTTTTGAAAGAGGGTGATATTTTACTACTTAGGTCCAGTAAGAATATTTGAGTATTGTAATATTATGGTTTGTATCTTGATGTCACCCCAAGAGACTCATGTGGTCATACATGGGCCTTTTGGGAGGTGACTGGATCATAGGTGTGTGATGTTAGATTAAGGTAAGTGAAACTGGGATTAAGAGTGTTTGATGACGGCCGGTGAGATGGCTCAGCGGCATAAGCGCCTGCCTGGCAAGCACGAGGGCCCGAGTTTGACTCCCGGAACCCACATACGAAAAAAGGGCCGGTGATATCGCTCAGCGGCACGGGCGCCTGCTGGTGCGCGAGGTCCTGAGGTCGACCCCCGGTACCCACAAAAAAAAAAAAAAGAGTGTATGATGACTAAATTTGTTTAGCATAGTTCTGGGTGTGAATAGTGGAAGTCCCACCCTGCATGTGGGTGGCACCAATCAATAGGTTGGTAGCCTGGATGGAATATAAAGGGCCAGAAAGAAGGTAGGCTTGCTGCTTGCTGCCTGCCCTGCCATAGACTGTTTCTCCTCTGCCATGCTGCCCTGCCTTGGAGCTAGCCAACAATGCACTGAAACTTCTATAACTTAAGGGATGGTAGAAGATTTTTGTCAATTTTATAGTTCATTCACTGTTATTAAAATATATTAAGGATATAATGTTAAGTATTCATAGCAGATCAGCACATCTAATACTTTATTCTCCATGTATTCAGATCACCTCCAATTTTATTATAATATTTAAGGAGGCATCATGTTCAATAAAACAATTTAATTGCATAGACTGAGTGAAGAAGCAGTCCTGCCTGCCTTGCCATGGACTGTTTCTCCTCTGTGATGCCCCTCTGCAATGCTGTCCTGCTGTGGAGCCAGCAACTATGGACTGAAACCTCTATGAACCATGAGCTGAAATAAACCATTCCTCCTTTAACTTCAGGTGTCAGGTATTTTGTCCTAACAATGAAAAAAGTAACTAAGACATGTAATATTTCAGAAAGAAAAGAGACTGAGAGAAAGCAATGTAAAGCATTTCAAGGAGTGCCTCATAGTGGAAACAAGGCTCCCACTGCAGAAACAGCACACTTCCTTCCCAATAGCCTCCCAGGGGAAGCTACAGGGAGGCAAATGGGGGCAGCAGAGCAGGAGAAAAAAGATTATTGCTAATGTGATGCAGCAAACGCAGAAGAGTGGCACAGTAGACTGTAGCACTTAAGAGCTGGCGCTGCGAGCCACACGCTCCCAGTTTCAGATCTCAACATCACCATTTCTTAGGTTTGTGAGCTTAATTGATTAACTGAATTGATTAATTCAAGTCAAGTCTCTGAATCTTCATATCCTCAAGTGCGAAAGAAGGTAATACAATTAACTTAAGGTTGATGGGAACGTATCAGTAAGCTCGTCAATAATCTTTAAAGTGTGAAGGCAACGTTATGTCTAGAAGAATAAAAGCAGGCGAGAAATCCATACGGATATCTAAGAAATAATGGATGTTTAAGTTTATGGGGATAAAAAGCAAACACGAAAGAAATACATAACTTAATTTGAGTTGAATTATTTTACTTAATATTGAATATTTTGGGGAAATGCTCCTTTTGCAGAGCACAATCTGTGTATCATTACAGCTTAGGACCAGTAGAGGAGGAAGAAAAGTGTCAAAAAGCAATATTATCCCCTGATTGTTCTGAGCTCTTTACATGTTGGCCAGTGTGGTCACTGGTCAAAAGCATGTGAGTTTGCATGGGAGCCATGAATTTTAAGTGGCCTTGGCCATCAAGGAAGGTGAGTTACATTAGGGGGCCTCCATAGAGAAAAAGCACAAAAGACTACAAAAGATGAACACTTTAGGCAATCAAAACCATTCTCAGTGCTCTCCCTGTTCCCCCAAACCTTGAAATTATCCTTGGCTCTTTCTCTCTTATCCTAGATCCAAGCTGTCAGAAAATTTTCTGACCACATTTGTCTGGCTCTGACCACATTCGTCCACCTGTAACGCTATTCCTTTAATCCAAGGCTGCACCATCTCTCACTGCAGCAAGCAATGGCTCTGAACAGGGCTCCCCTTTATACTCTTACTCCCGTCTTCCACAATAATTAAACACATGGTTCCACACCATTCGAGATTGGGTTGCTCCTTTGCTCAGATCCCACAAAGTCTTCCTGCTCTCTCACATTACAAAAAAAAAAAAAAGCCCATGTGTTGTGACCCCCTCCCCGGCCCACCTTTTCCATTTTCTCTGCCTATGCTGGCTGCTTAGTGGTTTCACAAACACCTCCAGCCTCTTGCCTGTGGCTCTTTCTTCTTCTGGATCTCTCTTCTCCTAGGTGACATTGTGGCTTTCTCTCTCACCTTACTCAGTTTCTAATAAAGAGTGACTTAGTAAGAATCACTCCCAGATTAGCACCTCTGAAGAAGTAACCAACCCCTACTGTCACTTGTTTTTTTCCACCTTGCTTTTGTTGTATTGTGTTTATCACTGCCTGATAAAGTAAATATATTATTTCCATTTACCTATTTCCTCCTACCAGATTGAAGCTTCGTAAGGACTAACACCTTGCTTTATTCTCTGCCGTGTTTCCAAAGCCCCATATATATATGCTCAGTGTTTTGGCTGAATAAATAACCAGGGTCAGTTTAAGGAATTGAACGTGGTAACTAATCTCTCTAGCCATCTAACTCCAGCCTCAGAATATTAAAGACCCACCAACCATGTAATACAAAAATCTATTTTAAGGTACTGCTGTTCATTGACAAGATGCTAAAATGAAATGCCAAGAAACTGAAATATTTATTAATTTACAAATCATTATTGAATGAAAACGATGAGAGTAAATACAACTGGGTTATTGGGTTCTACAAACCCTATGCTGCTTTTATTCCAGAAGATAAAAGAAGAATTTCAAACTCAAAATCAAAGATTATAAAAAGTGAAACTATCTCCTAGCTTAAATAACCACTCTATAAATATAAATCTATTTTCATCTTATTAAAAGTAGCGGTCAACATTTATTGTACAGTCACTACTGAAGGTATTATATGCACTGCTCTGTTATCTTAGTTTATTTTATCTTACAAGTATTACAATCTTATGAAACCACTGAAAATTGTGGAAGGAGAAAGAGGCATATAGCTAAAAGTATTTTGAAACTATTTTATATTTAATTTATCATATAATGGGGGAAAATGTGTAGGTAGGTTCAAATCATCTTTCTAAAGATATTCTTTGAGAATAACGCAGACATTTCACACTCTATAAAAAGTGAGTATATAGAAAAATATTAAGTGAATAATAGTAGAGGTGTTATTTGGCTGTGACAAAAACTGAAGATTATTTGTGAATTACTGAAGTATGGAAACTACTGATACATAGTATTTTATTTCAGCCTTGCAGTAACCCTGTGAAGAAGGTACTATTAACTCTTTTTTTTTTTCAGATAAAACATTGATATTTGGAGAGGTGAAATTAAGGGTCATAATCTCACAGCTAGTGTATTGCACAAATGACTAAAATCAAGCTTTCTGGCCACATAGTTTGCCTTCTTTCTTTCAATCTACCATGATTGAAGGTCTTCCATCTCAAAACCAACAATAGCCATGAAGGATTTGAGCAGGATTGTGAATCAGCAATACGTACTTCGGGTCTAGTTCACTCTGTACTTTTTTATAAATATAAATTTATACTTGTCACTGGAATTGCACAAGAGAGCAGCCCTGACTAAGCCCCACAGCTGGGTTTTCCAGAGGCCAGAGTATGAAAGTAAAAATGTATTATCAGGAAAACTAAGAAATGCACAGAGACCCCTGTGGAGAGATGGACAAGAAATCAAACTGAATGGGCTAAGCAGCCATAGTCAGCAGTTTCTCATATGTCTCATGAGTTGTGAGGTTTTGATCCATCAAGCCTAATGATTCCATTGCAGGGTTGATACTTAGCATTGCTTCAAAACAAAGATTGTGAAAGTAAATCCCAAAGCACCTTAGCTACTCAGGCTAAATTATTCTTTGTTTTAGAAGGAAAGGAAATAATTCCAAAGGGACTAAACATTAATTCCAAAGCAGATAACAGACAGCCAAGCCTTCACTAACAAGAGGAAGGCTCCTCAGCTAGCATGCCTTTAAAGACCATGAAATGGGGTGTGGATGACCATAGGAAACCCAGCTAAGCACTTTGACACCTGCTCCTGGAAGAGCTGTCACAGGACCAGGGAGTAAGATCTACATACAGGTCTTTTCATACTCCTAAGAATCTAGCCTTCTATTTTCTATTTGAAAAGTAATGGAAATCACAACTCTTAAGTTGGGGGCTGCTTGTATGCTAGCCATGGAATAAAGACTGAACTTGCCTTTCGTGCATGGATGGCTTTCACCCCAATAAAACTTAAAGGAAAATTAGTAGAATAAGTAAGGTAAGGCTTTAACTGCTTTCCTACTGCATGTTATTATGTCAGTGTCAGCCCTACGAAAGTGCTGAACCTGATTCTTACCCTCACTACTTAAATATTCAACAATAACAAGAACACAATTTGTTTTCCATGCTGAGCATTAGAAAGCAATCTCTTTCCGCACACATAAACACATGAAGACATCTCCCAGGAACAAGACTACACAGAGGCTGTCAGATTGTTCACAACAAATTCAGCTCCCAACTTGAGTAAACATGCACTGCCTCCTGGTGGTCGGAGAAAGGTCACAGGAGCATGTCCAAAACAGGAGCAACTCCCAGGAAGCCTTGGAAACAAGAGGCCAACACAGGGCCTTGGGCATGAGGGATGGTGTTGACTTGTGAAGTTATTTTTTCTCTGCTCACCCAACAATTGCAGCAACTTCCACTAGTAAGCTTGTTTGAAGAAGTGAAAATCTCAAAACACACACTTCTCCTTTTAAGACACAATTGCTCACGTTATCAAACTTTATTTATCAGAGGAAAATCTCTTGAACAAATACTTACCGAGTGCCTTGTAAATGTGAAGAATTTTTCCGGGTCTGTGGATATCTACGGAAAAAGTGGACATAATCTTTGCTCTCACAGTGTTGATAGTTTTGTGAGTGCTGAGGATATATTTATAATGATGGCAGTGGCCTAAGTTTACCGACTACAGAGTACCAGGTTTCTATTTAATCCTCCATATAGATGTAAAAATATAAGGCAAAAAAAACATGGTATCATTACCACGGGCCATTTTGCCATCCTATATCATAGACTACTGTGTTGCAGGAGCTCCAAAAGGCCATGAAGTCAACCTCTTCATTTGAAATGGGAGCAGATGGTGTCGTGGACCAGAGTACGAACTTTGGGCTCCCATTCAGGATGATCCACATTGTACCTCAATGACCTCTGTTAATGACCTATACTTAATCTTCAGGTACTCCTCCTAATTGATATAAAACTAATTTGAAGATTTGTAGTGAGATTAAAAAGATCAAAAAGTAAAGTGCCCAGTCAACTCTTAGGAGAGTTTCAAGTAGGCAAAGGGGACAGACTTTCAGAGCTGGCCACAGAGAATCACTCCATCAACCACTGCTTCTTGAACCTCTGCTTCTCATTTTCATCTAAAGGGAAAAAATGTGATTTTCACAGAGTTGCAGAATAGAACTGTGACTTTCATTTTTTTTTTTTTTTGTGGGTACCGGGGGGACGACCTCAGGACCTCGCGCGCCAACAGGCACCCGTGCCGCTGAGCGATATCACCGGCCCCTTTTTCGTATGTGGGATCCGGGAGTCGAACTCGGGCCTTCGCGCTTGCAAGGCAGGCGCTTAAGCCGCTGAGCCGTCTCACCGGCCCCCTGTGACTTTCATTTTGCATTGTAGTTTTGTGTCCTTTTGAAGGTTTGGCACATTCCAAATGCTCACATTTCTTCCCCTTCTTTAGCACATCATGGGAACAAACTGAGATGTTATGCTAAGTTAGCCCACAGGAGCACACGGGATGCTTGCCCTCCCAATCCTGATGCTATAGTTCCCATGACAGACTCAAAGTTGGGGTCAATACATGTTAGTGGCTTGTAAGTGAAAATATTACTCATCCCTTAGCAATAGTGTAATCAATAATTGTTTTGTTAATATTAATCAACAACAAAGTTACTACTCCTACTACTATTACTACTACTTTGAGTACATTTGCTTACAATAGGCCTTGGGTAACAAATGGTAACACAAAAAAATCTAGGAATTTGATTCAAAATGAGTAATATCCAGATCATTTTGGATACTGCTCCTGATGATCTTGATTCTCTATGGAGTGAGACACATAATAAATGTAAAACCCCCCATGACCGAGTCAAGAGTCATCACAAGTCGCACCATTAGCCTCACAGTGCTTCTTACGCTGGACAATGGGAGACTATATGGCGTCAGAGAGACAAGTCACCAATGGGAGAAGTGGTGAAAGGAGAGAGGATCATGTGTTCCAGGGCGCACTCACTCATAAGCCAGGCAGATGAAACACACAGGTGAACTGGTTTGGTGTTGGGGACCATAATAAACCAAGAAACAAGCAAAGCCCTGTCTGGAGAGGACTGCCCCAACTCCAAGATAGCCAATTATTTTCATGTAAGAATATTGATCTGCAGATCTTCCAAGGAAAGCAAAAACTCTGGAATTTATGCAACATTTCCCATTTTTCAAAACATTCTTTGTATGCAGGCCAAACAACACAGGTGGAATAGGAACGTTCAGCTGCAGATTCTTCACTTCCACTCTGATCTAGTCAGGTCCCCACGCTGGAAGAGAGGAATGCAAAGTTTACAGAGGGAACAACTGACACATGGTCAGTCAATAGTAAAGACAGAGCAGACAATAGAATAGCATGTCCCAGAGATTGTGTAGGTAACGATGATTTAGTCCTCGTGTATTATCTTTTTCCTCTCATACATCTTACTCTGGCGTTTGTGAAGTCACAACTGAAATGACAGAGAATGTCTCATCTCTGATTGGACTCTATAGTTTTCCAGAAAACGAGAAGCAAGTTCAGAAACAGACAGACAAATACAAAAACCTAGCATGAAGATTTCAATACGAGATATAGCACAGATGTGTCAAAGGCACTTGGAGAAAAGACGGATGTCCTTAAACTGAATAATAATAACTGTTATTATTACTACTATTGTGTTTCTGCAAGTAGTTTACATATGGAAAGAATTACTCAGTTAATGTAATGAGATCTGGGGCCATAATCATCTTTAAATAGGAGAAAGGAATTATGAAGGAGCTTAATTAACAATCTAAAATTCCTACTGGGATTTAGTTAAGTTTGCATTATATCCCTATCTTCAAAACTAAATAGGCAGTGACTTAGAAAAGTCACTTTGCCTCTACAGCTCTCCTGGGTTAATTAATTCCTTGTACCTTGAACTCCAAAATCATTCATTTTTTTCCTGACAATTAAAACAAATGTCTAGCTAAATCTGGCACCTAGGACAAACACAACAAAAAGCTCCATGTAACATTCCAAAGAGCCAGGAAGTAACATTGGTCCTTTGGCTTTGATCTTGGGTACCAGAACCTATTTCTTCTCACTGTTTGCAAGAAGCTGGCCAAGGCTGACGCCGGGCCTGCCCTTTCAGCTGAGGACATGCAGTGGAGTGAAGGGGACAATCTGCTAAGAAAGAAGAGGCTATGAGAGAAACTCACCACCACTCGTCAACATCTCTGTAAGAAGTCTACGCCCTCTAACTTTCTGGATCCTGCATCTCCAGGCTAGTTAATGGCTATTTTTGAAACAAGTTTCTTTGGAGGTCTCTATCTTCTACACCAAAAAGATGCATTTACTATTCTAAGCAAAGTCAATTTTATTTGACCCCCTTATTCAAATGGACAATAGACAAATTGGGAATTCTTGATTTCCAGATGTGGGAACATGAACAGAAAGATCAAGCCACTTGCCCAAGTCGTGGCACAGATGGGCGGCAGGCTCAGTCAGACTCCTGGGCCAGCTCCACACCTGGCTCTTTTCGCGTCAGAAGCAGATGCTCTTGTGTTGAGGATCAGCCTCCTCCCACCACAAACTCTCTCTGCTATCAAAGGGGCTTTGGTGACAGTGTTCTAGCTTCACACTGGTCACCTTTCACCCTACAGCATGTTTCTAATTAGTACAAGAGGGAGGGAAAGAAAGAAGTGACACTTCAAAGCTGGGGCAGAGGAAGGCGGAGTGAGAGAAGGATTAATTGCCTCCCAGCTGTCAGAACAGTAATTAAATTCAGGTTGTTGACTCCAGCCTTGCTTCGATTATGTGAAATGAATCTCCAAATACAGCCACAGTTCCGCTGCATTTTGCTTCTGTGCTAAAAGCAGGATTATGCCTAAAATACATGCAAACACAGAGTGGCACAACTTTGGCCAGAATCCAACCCTCAGCAGCCTCTCCCTGCTGAGCAGGGTTAGAGACTCTCTCACTGTTGGGGCTGGGGATGTAGCTCAGTGGTGGCTCAGCACCTGCCTGGGAAGCACAAGGCCTTGAGTTCAATTCCTGGTACCAAAAAACGGGGACTCTCTCAAACATGAACACTAGTCTTGCATGCATGCAGGACTACTTTTGGAAGGAACGTGACCAAAGCTTTTGAAAGATGTTTTAAAAGAAAAGCCAAGCACATTGTCCATGGGCCCAGTGAATTTAATCATTCTAAAGAGAAGATGAGGTTTTTCATCAATGTCATTTTATTGCAAATCTGTAATCCTTCAGTCCTGGGTTAGAAGCCCTGGATTCTAGAATCCATTCTGACATTCACTCTTGCTGACTCTAATTGGCCTCTAGACTTTAGATTAAACTCCCACTTTATCCCTTATAAGAGAATAAGATTACAGTACAACAATTGCTTTTTAGCCCTAGTATTCCTCTGTTCTATGACATACCCACTTTTCATGAAAACACATTCATATCTAAATATCCAAGACCCAACCCCAGTAATATTGTAACTACTAAATGACCCAAATTATCTTCTGGGCTCCAGCTACCTAGGAAAAGGGATGCCAGTCTGCGTAGCCGGAAAATAATAGTCACTTATGTATCATGACCTTTAATGATCCTAAACTCCACGTGCCCCTTCTTCCCGATGCCTGGAATTCATTTTCATGGAAAAAGTCTTAACATTTTCAGAGGCATATTAAAGGTATAAAATATCCAGTAGAAAGAACTCAAAGCCCATTCTCACAAGACTGTTGGCTGACATCAGTATCTTCATTTTAACATGTGGACTGGCTGGGAAATATATAATTCCTTGATAACTAGGAAAGAAAGTCCCATGAATAAGGGTCAGGGGACATGAGAAAAGTTGATGCACACAACATCTTCTCCCAGACCAGTTTTGTCTAGCAAGCATTGGTGACAGGATAAAATTTCATTTCTTGTCTGCAAGAGAAGAAGGCACACAGAGATACCAGCACAGAGCTTGAGCCTTTTGTCTTCTCATCAGAAGAGTAAGAACAAAGACAGACTCCCACACAGAACAATTGCAAGTATCCAAGGAGATAAGGATGCGAAATACTTCAAGTATGCTATTTCATTAGGAAGATAATGTTGAGTATCTGTAGGATTGAACTGAAAAACTAATAATAACTTTTACAGAGAAATGAATACAGGCAGGCACTCTAGTAAGTGCTATACTTGCATTACCTTATTTAATCCCTTATCAGTCCTTGTGATATAAATACCATCCCTCCCCTCTTGTTCCCATTCCACTGTTTTGCAGGGTGAGGTTTAGAGAGGATGTCATTTACTCAAGGGAAAGCACTTTATAAATTATGAATCATACTTCCAGGTAAGTATTTTATTTTTTATTTTACAAACTGAATTTTTCACTAACAGAAATCCTATAATGTCAGCAAGCTTCCAGTTATTGGACATGTTCAAGCAAAGTGCCGAGAATCAAGTATCATGAAGGTTGAGTGTAAAGTTTTTGTTTGAGGTGGGAGTCCTATTATGGAGATTTCTGAGGCTTATTTTAAGAGAATTCAGATTCTATAGACATAGGACAGTGGTTTATTTTTATTTATTTATATATATATATATTTTTGTGTGTGGGTACGGGAGATCAAACTCAGGACCTCACACACCAGCAGGCTCCAGTGCCACTGAGCAATATCACCAGCCCTTTCTTCGTAAGTGGGTCCTAGGAGTCGAGCTCAGGACCTCGCGCTTGCCAGGCAGGCGCTTATGCTGCTGAGCTATCTCACTGGCCCAGGACAGTGGTTTAAAAGCCAAATGAATTTGTGGTATTCCTTGATGGCCAAACAGTGCAGCTGTTGGAGGCTGAGCCACTTTCTCCAACATGAAAATTGTCATGGGAATTTATCATCTTTTCTTTTTCAAACCACTTTACTGAAGTATGATTGACATACACAAAGCTGTATGTCAATTACATATTTAAGGCGCACAACTCAGTGAGTTCAGAGGTAAATATATCCTATGAAACTATCACCATAATCAATGGCACAAACTTACTGATCGTCTCCAAAGTTTCCTCCTGTTCTATTATTTTTGTGTTTGATGAGAATGTTTATCATAAGATGTATCCTCTTAGCAAGTTTTTAAGTTACATAATATAGTATTGCTAACTCTAAGCAAATGCTGTAGGGTAGATCTCTGAAATTTACTAATCTTGCATAACTGGAACTTTCACCTCTTGACTCGTACTGTCTTGTTTCCTCCATAACTCTAGCCCCTAACAACTATCATTCTACACCTTGTGTCTATGTCTGAATGTTTATGATTCCTTGAATGATATCACTTAATATTTGTCCAGAGTCTGGTTTATGTCACTTAGCATAGTATCCCCCAGTTTCATCAACGTTGTTACAAATAACAGGACTTCCTTCTTTTTAAAGACTGAATAGTATTTCCAAATGTGTATACAGCACGTTTTCCTTTTTCATTCATCTTTTAATGAAAATTCAGGTTGCTTCCATGTCTGGGTTGTGAGTAATGCCACAGTGAACACAGGAGCACAAATTGCTCAAGATTTAATTATTTAAGGAAACTTCACGCTGGTTTCTACAGTGACTACACCGATTTACACTCACCAACAATGTAAAGAATTTTCTCCGCATCCTCAACGCTTGTTATCTTTTGTGTTTTTGATAATATTCTAATAAGTATGATGCGATATCTCACTGTTTCCCTATCCTTGATTCTTAGTGATGCTGAGTACCTTGCGTATACTTGTTGGCCATTTGTGTATCTTCTTCACAGAAACATTTAGTTCTTGGCCTATTTTTCCAGTTGGGTTATTTAGAGGTTTTTTTTTTTTTTTTTCTTGTTTTTGCTTTTAGTTTTTTGCCTTTTTTTACTACTCAGTTATCTGAGTGTCTGACAAGTTTTGGGTATTAACCCTTTATCAGGTAAATGTAAACATTTGCTCCTATTTTGTAGGCGACCTTTTCATTTCATTGACTGTTTCCCGTGACAGAAGCTTTTTAACTTTACCTTCCATTTCTTCAAAAATTGCTCAGTTACCTCTTGATTTTTCAGGGTATGTATGCTTTCCCTATCCTATTACTCATCATCTAACCCTTTTTATGTAGCACACTCTACTATGGTTTAAGATGCTGCACCCCATGCCCTCTCATTAACCCAATTTTCTTTCCTATAATCTGCAACAAAACCACGACTAATACATGTCCTTGGATCTGTGCCTTGGGCCCTGTATATATGCCACTGGATAACATGAACAAAAAGATAATTAATCCACTCATGTACCATTAGTGAGATGAAAAGAAAATTCTATTGTTCTTATTTTTAGTAGCCGTAAGATTAACTTTTATGAAAAAGGAAATTTTCCTTTGGATGGAAAGGTAGCATCCACCCCTCACTTTCAACTCACAGCCTGGCTCTATTCAGCAAGTATTTTGCAAGCACCTACTAAATGTGCAGGCTTGTGCTGAAAAATAATGAACTGTGAAAAAATTACTAAGGAGACTCATTTTTTTGTGATATGGTTGGGAAACAAATTATTATCGATATGTGAATGTCATACAACTATGTGCTACTTAACTGATTGTGTCAGTTTGAATAAGAAACACCCAACTAAATTGAATCAGCATAGTTATGGATGTGGCTGAAGGGATTTACTGAACACCAGCCCTGGATGTGAGTGACAGCAACCAGTAGGCTTTGTTGCCTGAATGGAGTAGAAGGGAAGTGAAGGAGGTTTCCTTCTGTTTCTTTGGAGGAGCTCTTCAACCTCCTGACACAGACTCACACAGGACACTACAGTGAGCTGCAGGCCTTCGACTGGATCGTTCTGGCTCCAGCATGCAGACAGACCTTGTGCACTCGTCTACACCTGACTCTGTGGGCGGCCACTGTAAGCCAACCTTGTAAATTCTTATATGTTTGTGTATCTTGCATCAAATCTGTTTCTCTAGTAAGCACTGACTGCTACAAATGCTTCTGATCTAAAAATTAAAAAAAAAATAAAGTGTCCTTTTTATGCAAAATTTCTATAATACATTCAACATTTTCCCGTCTACTTAAACAGAGAATACATTTAATTAGATAAACCCCTTTCTCATAATTTAGATCTTTAACTTATGCACATCAATTACAGTGTGATATCGTGACACTTTAATTCTCTTGGGAACCATGGGGCTTTTGCCTTCACACTAAGTACTTGACAGGATCCTAATACTTTTAGGAATTTTGAGCCTTTGACACATGTACATATCCTGTACCACCATGCATCCACCCACACGTACCACTCACTCTGACGTTATTTACTCAAAGTCTCTGCAACTGTTTAGTCTTTTCTTTTAGCTTCATATTCTAAATTGCTGCTCATTATTTTCTAAGTTCTGAGAAACAGGTATGGTCGTTTATCTGCAATCACGATTGCCTAAAATTCACCCCTTCAGTAGGAATCAGTATTTCAAGCTGGGTCAGCCTTACTGCTTGCTTTGACCATCACAGTGCTCCAGAGGTAATGCTGGGTCAGTCCTGGGCCTAGACTACAACAGGTCTGACAGCTTCCCTTCCACTCTAGGAAGCCAAGCTCCACGCTGTGAAGAAACTCAGAACAGATGGCCATGTAACGGGAGCTCAGGAGGAGAAACAAGCCCAGGACTCCGGAGCTACCCTGGACCCCAAAGCCTCAGCCTAGATCCCAGGTGAATGCAGCCCCTCAGGTGAGCTCAGCCTACACCGCAAGAAGGAGAGCCAGCTGGGTCCAATTAACCTACAGGTTTGCGAAAAATAAGTGCTACTGATTAGAGCCGCTAAGTTTTGAGGTGGTAAAAAATAGTTTAGAGTTATATTTAAGAGAGCTCTGAATACACAGTTTATATACAGTGACCAGTCACCCCTATAAATTAAACACAGCAGCTTTAGTCATGGACTATGGTATCTCTTTAGAACTGTCACATAATTGATTTTCTCATCCTCCTAGTTATGAAGTGTGATCAAAACTACAGTGAATTCTGCTGCTGAGTGACATCCAATGGAAAAGCAGGCATCTCCCATGCAAGAAGTGGCACGTTGAACCCTAGTTACAATGCATGTTATGTGCCATCAGTCAGTTTTGAGCTATGGTTGAGAGAAGGTATGTTTTGAAATGTGCCATAAATCATCCATCACAAACACTGCATTAAAATACAACTTCATCAGTTTCACTGGGGTCTTGAAAATATATCACTTCAGATTCCAGCTTAAGAAATGTCATCGGGGAAGATAAACCCTGGTCTGTGAGATCTTCCTGGAAAAAAAAAAAAAAACATTCTTCAATCTAGATCCAACACCAACGTGATGTTGATTGTGTTTTTTGACCTTGCTGAAGAGTGTAAGCTTAGTTTGTATTCAGAAACTGTACAATGAGCTCTGAATATTGTAAGGGATTATTAGAGCACTTAAGAAATGATGTGCTTAGAAAACTGCCAGACAAATGGGCAAATGGTTTCATCCTCCCTTGTAACAATGCTTCATGTTACGTGTTGGTTCTGGTGCAGCAATTTCTGTCAAATAAAAGCATTACAGGGTGTCTTCATCCACCTTATTCACCAGATCTGGCACCATGAGACTTCTGGCTCTTCCCCAAAGTCAAAATGACCACAAAAGGTAAACATCCTGAATCAATTCAAGTCAGAGAGGCAGTCAGACAGTGGAACTCAAGACACTCATGAAAGAGGCCTTCCACGATTGCTTCCGAAAATAGCAAGAACGATGGGCTCAGTGTGTTTGAAGTGAGGGAGAGTGCTTGAGGGAGATTAATAGCAATGTGTCTTAGTGTAATACTTTTTTAAAAATTTTTAACATTCACCATGTTTTTTGATCCATGTTCTATCTTTTTGCCCATAATCTACACCTCCCATTCCACATCACAGAAGAGTGATCTCATCCTAGGTCATGAAGCATCAAATTTCCCCTTGTTTCAGCTCTAGAGCTGTGCATTTGGTATACTTGGAATACTACACTTTTTCTCCTAAAACTCCCTTTAGTTGAACAATGTCTACTTACCTTTTAGGTCTCAGCTTAGAGATACCTTATTCCGGCAAATCCTGCCACAATTTTCATTCTGCTTTAGGTTTGCTCCACACTGCTGTTTCCCCCATAGCATCCCATACTACTCTTCCCTTACTCACTGCACTGCGTGTCAGCCTCGGCACACACCCACCGACCACTTCACATGCACACGCACACGCCGCGCAAACACAGAAACATGGACAGTTTCTGAGATGCGCAGCCTTTACAACAGACTTAGAAGTCACAGAGGAGCTTAAAAATAAAATGTTAAGCTATTCCTTTCACAGGCCTTCCTCGCTTGTTCAAATTGCTGCTGACCAAAATGAAGTGCCTTGTCCATAAAAACCCTAAGCTCTACCACCGGCCACCTGCTGTATTTATCAATGGTGCAAGTTTCATTTTAACAACTTTTAGTTTCCACAGAGAGGAAGATTTTTTTTCTTGGGGCATATGCAGAGCAATCTACCTTTACATAGAATAACCCTTCTGTTTTCTCAGTTTCTTCATTCAGAAAGATGTGTCAGTGATAATTATTTGTACAATTCATATCCCAGGAGCAATTCACATTTAACTAGGAATTGGTAAAAAAGCATCTAAATTCTGATAGAATTTCAGGAGAAATCTAATAGTGGCTTGGATATGGGGGTTCACTGGGTTAATCTTACCTTGCAAGTGTTTACAAGGCATGCCAGGACCTCAGAGTTAGAAAGACACTCCATTGTCATACTTGTGATTCTGTCACCACTTCTTCAAATCTTTTAAAATCTCCACTGTTCAGGTGTGTGTGTGTGTGTGTGTGCACGCATGTATACCATTTGGATCTGAGTCATCATTAATTTTCCAATAGGTCAAGTTCCATCTCTTGAATGGGTTCACCATTTTCATTCCTGGTCCTCCCTAGTTAATACTCAACAATTAGTAACACAAAAGTTTTTTTTTTTTAATTGGTTATGCTACTTCTCTGCTGAAGCCTCCAACAGCTTCTTATTTCATTATTAGTAAAGGCCAAAGTACTCAGGATGGCCCTTCCTTCTCTTACCCTCTCACCTCTTCCACCCCAGAAATAATTGTATAAGATACAGTCCATGAGTAAACTTTCAGTAAGCTCCAAGGGAAGAAAGGGTTACTGTAGGTCACACTGGTGTGCATGAGGCTTGATTTGGGATTTTCCAGTGGCTTAGGGTCTTTGTTTCTCTTATTTTAAGCACCTTGTAGTAAGCCCTGTGATAAGGTGTCATCCAGGTTCAGGTAAGTGGAGGGGAGCGGCCCTGTAGACACCAATTGTGCCATCTATATTATTATTACTCCTCTTTTTTCCCCCATAATTCTTATATAACCTACAACATAATTTATCTACTCGTTAGGTTTACAAGCAGTCTCTCTCACATGGAATGTCGCCTCTATGAAGATAGAATTTTCTGACTATGTTTTCATTGTCATGTATCTGTCACCTGGGATAGGTTGCTCAATAAATATTGGTTGAAAAAACAAAATAAATAATGCCTATTTTGTGCTTCCACCAACACATTTATTAGCTTTTTGAGAGTTTATAAAACTCTTTAGACCAAACTGTAAACTTCCAATTAGTTCCAGCTAAGGTTATTACAACTATTCCTGTATTATCCTTGTTAATAATTAACATTCTACTGTTTCCAAAACTCATCTCATAAAAATCTTGGTTACCTTGTAAATCCTTCCAAGATCCTTTGTTATTTGCATCCTACCACCCATTCTTTGTACTTCTTCATATTCTTAGTTCCTAACAAGCTTTTCTGCCGATCTCATTTGCCCATCTAGGATCAGGCAATTTACTCTGTCTGCTGGGAGCAGAATTATTTATTCAAGATATCATACAGTAAGTCAAGGAGAAAGATAATAGTACCCTAAAGAGTGTGAGTTTTGAAATGTAAAGGTACTTAGAAGTACTGAAGAGGTAAAATAAGTAGCATGCATTGACTAAGTACATCTAGGAAAACGATCAAGGAGTGATGTTAAGATAGTAGCCATGATTCTTTACATAACAAATATGTATCTGTCATCAAACCTTACTGGATACATAATTTACAAAGAACATTTCAAGTTTTAAAGATTATTTAACATACAGTGGAAAGAGCACAACACTGATGGTCAGGAATACTGAATTTTGTTCTTGATTCTGCTTCTTGGGCTCTGCAACCTTCCCCTTTTCAAGTGATCAAAGGCTTTCTACCCCCAGACATACAAACTCCGTTCATCTCTGAAAAATAGGAAATTTCAGTTCAATGTGGAAGCCAGTCTGGTGCTGTAAGCAGAGGGAACCTCTCTCTCTTTCTCTCTCTCTCTCTCTGTTTCTCTCTCCATCTCTCTCTCACATCCTGGCAGGGGGCTGCCTAATATAATGATTCCATTTGGCAGAAGCAAAGTAGTTAATGAAACTCCTCTTTCAAGACGTGACATGTTCCACATGAGCTGTCAGAAGGAAAATTTACATAATGAAAAGTACTGGCATGGATCAAAGCCATCTGGAATGGCCCAATTCCCCTGGGGGCAACATGTGACTGGGGAGTCCTTATGAGAGGAAAGCAGAAAGATGAGTTCTAGTTCCATGAACAGTTAGACAAGGGAATTAGCTCATAGCACTCAAAGGCTGAGATGAGAGGTTTGATTTTTAGAGGATCAGTAGGTATGTTAAATGCTGCATATTTGTTGGATTGGGGACAATGCAGAATCTATTTGCTTCTTCCATCAGTAAAGTTCCTCTGATTCCAAGTTGTCCTCTTCACCCTTGGGTCCGTGATTCAGGTGCACGGAAGCATAGGCAGCATTCCATCATTCAAATTCCAACAGAGGGGCTCTTGAGTAGGAAATGAAATATGTGAGCCCAAACATAAAAAAAAATAAAATCTCTTTGCTAAGGATGTTGGGGTCAAGGTACTCTCCTCTTCCTTGCCTGCTACCATCTCCCACAGTCTCAATTTCAATCTTGAGAGACATAATTCTAGGAGTGAATTTGGTTCTCCAAAATCCCTGAACAAGGAAATTCACATAGATGGTTGTGAATTGAGAACAGAAACTGTTTTCTGACTGCCACTCTTGAGCTCTTTCCACTAGGTGCTACTTCATCTTTAAAATATGAGTTGAGTAACTACAGGAAGAAGTGGCTGATCTGGTTATGGACTCAATGTTGAGGAAGAGGAGATAAATAGTCATTTATTATGTCATTGTTTGTGCCCTGAAATTCGTCCTGTGTCTGGACTTTTTAGAGAATAAATTCTTTTGATTTTTAGTCTTCCATGTGTTACCTTTAGATTACCTGCAATGAAAAGATTCTTGATGATACTGGATTTTTGTTTCTCTGAGTTCAAAGTGTTCTCTTAAACCTAGTGTGTGAAACTGCAAACGCATGCTATTGGACATTAAAGGAAGAGGAGAGGAGGAGCTGCACTCTAGTCTCCTCCATCAAGAAAAAGGAGGCCAAAGGATGTGATGGGCTCAAGATCTGTCCACCCTTCACCCAGTCTCTTGGGGCACACAAGTTGTCTTGGGTTCTCTGTAAAGGAAGATAATGTCCCGCGACATGTTTCTCATGAGGCTGTGTGAGTGTGAGGAGATAAGATGCTTGTGAGTGCATTTTCCTAAATCTAAAGCCTGATAGGACTACCCAGTGTTATGACTGGCTCACAGTATATGTTCTAATGATGGCAACTTTGTATTACAATGAGTTACAAGCAACAAACCACCAACATAGAATAATTGTACTGCTTGGCGCTGGAGTGGGCAAGATGAAAAGGTTCAACAGTCATTCAAGTCAGTGTTAGTCATCCCAGACCAATAATTAATATGTCTGTAGTACATATTACTATTTCACCAAAAGTTTCTTCAGTAAAAAGCACGTGACATTTTACATTTTTCTTTTTCATTTAAAGGTTTGCCCTTGGCCCTACATCCAAACTATTGTACCATGATTCTACAGACTAAAAAAGGTATATAAACAGAGAAATCCACATTCTAAATGCAAGTTCTTGACAATTTTTTAAATTGATGAAGATGACAAAAGTGACAGACAAAAGACATAGGTATTTGCCAGTCCCCCAACCACGGCCGTTTTGTCTGCATAATGACTTGTATCTCCCTGCATAAATCACTATCTCCACACAGCCTAAATGCTTATATATTTAGAGAAGAAATGCCACATCAAGGATCGACAGCTATAAAGGTAGTTATTTTAAGTCATTTTCCTATTCAGTTCTTTCCCTCATGTTTTCTCTCAAGTGCTTTCAAGAAATAAGTATTCCCAGATCTCATAAGTTAGCCTCCTTCTAGTAACAGACATACATATGGAAAGATGGAGAGAGAACTGAAAGGAGAAAAATCAATAATTTATCTCATTAATAATCATTTATAATTAGTTACAATTATAAAACATTTCTTAATTGTTACTCAGTTTTTTAAACTTCTTGTAAGTGTGGATCTCTCCTAGCTTAATTTTTAGTTTCGTGGAAGGCACTGATATTTCTGTATCAAATCACATAATAGAGTTGACCAATGATAAAATATGATGGATGGATGCTGCGATCTCATCTGTCGGAATCACTATAGAAAAAGATGAATGCAGAAATGCCCACTGCAATGGAAAACAGGGCCCGAGGTGTGCCTCGGGATAAAACATGGTGCTTCCTACAGGAGGGGCCCTCCCACCGCTCGATTTGTACATGGTGTGGCGGTCGTCTTTCTGTTACCTTCCCCTGTACACACCACTTCCCACCTAGCAAGCTTCAGCCACTGTGCTGTAGCTCATCGAGCATACTAACTCATTCACCTTCCTGAGGACCTCATCTTGCCTCTGTTTCACAAAACTTTTTTCTATAGAACCATCTCTTTCTCATTTCCCAGATCTCACCTTAAATTGATTGATCTCAAATTACCTGACTATACCCTTTAAAGTATTCCCTCTCTCCCATTTTTCTCTAACTTGGGACCTCATGTATTTAATTCACAACGTCTATGATAATCTATAATTATTTCCTTAAAATGTTACCAGTTTTTTCTATTATTTCTTCTAGAATATCTTGTGCAATTCAATAGCCAATAGTTGCATGGGGCTACTTATATAGTTACACTTGAATTAATTAAAGTAGTAGTGAGACTTCAAGTGCTCAATAGCCATTAATTTGCTAGCAGGTACCATATTAAACAACAGAGATGTAACACATTTTTACCACTATAAAAAGTTCTATTGGATGATGCTGTTCTAAAATGTAAGCTTTTTAAGGACAGGGTTTACTGCCCATCTAATTCACTGTTGTACTCACGGGTGTATCACTAAATCCAGAACATAGCAGGCACTCAAATATTTGTTGAATAGATACATAAATGAATGAAAAAAAGAAATAAATCAAAATGGAATAGCTACTAGTATGTAAAATCTTAAACTGGCAGATCAAAAGATACAATGGGTGGTTAGGGTGATTTATTAGGGAGGGCTCATAAAACTCACTACATATGGTTGTTGACGGAGTGTCCTTTCTAGTGTACAGGTTCACTGATGGCAGGGACCTTTCATGTTCACTGTTATATTCCCAACACTGAGAACAGAGCCTATCTACTGTAAGAAATAGAAACCAACTCATCCCTCTTCATAAAGCTATTTTCTAGACAAGGTAACATCCAGTTTCTATATCCCTGTCAGTATTTTTGCCTTTCGCATTGCCTCTCCCCCTCTTATTTGGAGATGCTCATGTCTTTCAATGTACAAACCTCCCTTGATCTTGAGTAGCTGTATAGCCCCACCTGGGAAACAGAGGCACGATGGCTGCCAACTCGTTTTTCCCCCACTCCTCAGCATCACCTGCCTCTTAGGCAGGGAGCTGTGCCTGGCATCTCCTCTCTCTACTCTCATCAATACTAGGGTGCTTACTCCTAATTCCCACAAAAAGTTGCCCTCTCCAAATTGAGCATCATGTGGTTGTCAATGTTTGTGATGTATTAACTAATGTTCAACTTGGAACACCCAGCTGAACTGAATCAGCATGGTGCTGGGTGTGGAAGGCCCACCTGAGGATTGTTGCCAACAGCAGCAACAAGGAGAACTGGAGGGGAAGATGATGTGATGTTGATTCTCCTTGAGAATCTTGTCACACTGGTTTTCCTGATATGAACTCAGCTGTTATTATCAGAGGAGCTCAGGTCCTTGCTGTTGCTGAGGATGGCTGCGGTTCTCTTCGGGGAGCTCTGGTCCTCACCTTAAGTGTCGCTTCCTGGCTCCAGTGCAGATCCCTCACCCTGCTGGCACAGACTTTCCAGCTTTCACCACTGACCTTTGGGCCTTCCCAGCTCAGATCCTTGATACAGACTTGCATGAGACATTGTCCTGGGCTCTAAGTCTCTAACTGGACTTGCGGGGGACCTTGCCATGGGCTCTAGGTCTTTAGCTGGACTCATGTAGGACACTGCCATGGGATCCAGGCCCTCAGCTGGATTCTTTGGGTCTCTAGTGTGTGGAGAGATCTCTCGCATTCTTTTGCATTTGACTCTTTGGGTGAATACTATAAAATAACCCTATAAATTATATGTCCTGTATTAAATCTTTTCCCTTGTAAACCCTGACTACAATAACATTCTAAACTGTTCCCTTTCCCAAAGAGAAATGAATGCTTAACAGGATTCCTTTAAGTTTCCTTAATTCTGAATCTTAATGTTCAGTTTAAACTCCTTCTTCAGAAAACTTTCCCTTGCTCCTAGAACTAAATGCAAGCACACTACTTCCTTCAACCTCACCATGTTTAAAGTCAGTCATTGCCCTGTGCTCAAAAGATGCCAAAGAGCAGCACTCTTTATCCCCTCTACAACAAAGTCAGTTTTGTATCCTCTCACTTCTCATAGCAATGTATCTATTCCTCTCCTCTGACATATGTTACTAGCTACCTTGCTTTGCAATGATTTATACCCAGGTTTTATCTATATGAAAGTGTTTCGTCTTTATATATCATCCAGACTTACAAAGAACAGGCATTCAATAAATGATTTCCAAATGAATAAGACAGATAATCTTGTGCTGGACCCATGGTTGTAGTTCCCATTTTTTGCTAATGACTTCTATGTGAAACCTTTTTCAGAAATAGAGAAGGGTAGGCGTCTCTCAGCCCCTGGAGAATCAATAATGATGACAAATGAAATGTGTACAAAGAACACAGGAACTCAATACAGTATGATATGAAGAGTGTCAAAAGCTTCAGTACAAGCTAAATTTTTGACTTATCGTAAGAGCAACAGCTAAAGAGAGAAGAGACACCAGAAACCAATGTAGCAATGTACTGTCTGATTAGATAACAATTTAGAATGTAGGTATGGTTAGGACTGTAGTGGGCGGACCGTTGGTAAGATGCCCACAAGTATAAGACCATGGTGAGGCAGGTAGAAAGTAGTCAAAGACCCTTTTGTTTTTCAAAAAACATTGTTTCACCAAACAATGGCACAGACTTTAACATTGTTCTGATGTCCCTTCTCCTGAATGTTTTTACAGACTTGAACACTTATGGTAGCAGTACTCCAAATGCAGCATTTGAGACACTTATTCCTGGGTTAATGCTTTTTATTTCTAAAGAAATGCTCATAAATTGAAAAACCCTCTTAAAGTGTTAATACTCCAAGTCTAAGATGTGACTATTTGAACACAATCTAGTGTGTAAGTGTGGGGGGTGGGGGCGGTGATGTGATAATTCTCCACTAGAAAATATAGTTACAGAACAGACCCTGTCACTGTTTGTCAGTGAAACCTTGGTGACATCTCTGTATCTCAGCTTCCTTATGTGCAAACTAAGCAACATGTATGTGTACACTAAGCTACATGTATGTATACACACACAGCTGTATGTGTACAAACATCTGTTTACACATAGATTTACAACAACATATAATAGGTACAACAAAAGTCTACCAAGCACTGTTCCTTTTCATAAAAATGGATAATTTTTATCCATAAGAATGGATAATTAACTCATGAGAACAACCGATTGATATTTTCTATTTAACATAGGAAGAAATCATGACTCAGACATTTGCTAGAAAATGGATATTCAATTCCCTTTCTTCTGGTGTAATTTTCCTACAAGGAACCTATCACTTTCTCAGTCCAAAATCATGAGGTCTAGAAGAGGATTGTCTTCATTCTGAACCCTAAGGGTGACTCTGTAACCCAGGGAGAGGGGCACACACCAAATATGGAATAGCTGGAACAGTACAGAACACACGACAGCCAGATACTCATATAACTATAGAGATAAGTAATAAGAGATCCCTTCCCTGCCCAGGAGTTATTCCATTTCCACTGCCTGTAATGATTAGTTCAGGAATGGTAAGAATAGATGTCAAGTCAATGAAGAGGGCTAAGGCTTTTAGGGAACTTATTGGAGAAAGAAAATTTTTCCATCCTTGGAAGTCTGTTGAACTAAGAGAAAGAGTCGTCCTAAACTGCAGAGCTGCATGGGGGACCAGAGACAGTCACCAGGTGGAATCTGAGAATAACATAAAAACAAAGGAAAGCAAATGAAAGAAAAGGAGAAATGTAAGTTACCTTACAACATCACCCGGGCTCCTCATCCACCTATATCTGAAGCCAGCCAGAACCATTCCTGGACATGTAAACCCTAAAATTGCCTTTTTTGTCTAAAGCTGATCTTACTTGGGTTTCTGTTACTTGCAACCTGACTAAAGACAAGTTTACTTAGGAAAAGTGGCTCAAATCCATCAGTGTCTTCTCATTTGAAGTTTAACACTTTCCACTGCATTATAGTTCTCATTTTAAGGATGCAGAGACTTACATAATGAAATAACTTGGAAGATATTTTTAAAATATACATTTACCCTTGAAAGTCACCTGTCCCCAAGGCAACAAGAAGAAAGGGAAGATAGGAGTTGGAGATAAGAAGGCACAGAGCTGAGAATAAAGTAAATTTACTGTGAGAAAATGCCAAAAGTGATTGGTACATCCATGGCTCTAGAACAGTTCTGTAGTAGTATGATTCTTTGTTACATCAAATGCCAAGGGCTTGATTACTGTATAGAAGTAAGGCTCTGATTTAAACCACTACCTTCCACTTTATGAAACAAATAGCTGTTTTCTGAGCTAGTCAATGCAGTGCAGGATTTCTTTAAGAAAATGATTGAATTCTCTGGGTCCCTGGAATAAAATTAATTTTTAGAATTGCAGGAAGTAAGTGCATAACAATCATGCTTTTGAGGAGAGAAATTCACCAATGACTTCTGGAGAGCCACTTTGTCTTCTTACAAGCAGAAATGATAATATCCTCAAAGATGTAGAATACACAAAATACTGGGTCTGTCAGCTCTGTACAAATTTCATGTTCTTTGAAATGTTTACATAATTTCATAATTTTGCATGAATTACAATAACGTGAGCCATCTTGATTATAGGCTTCTGGAACAGTAAAGGAAATTAAGAATAGTACTGAATATTACCCAGACAACAAAATGTGGTTTCAAATATGGTTTTAGATTGAAAAGCAAGGCAAACGTCTGTGCAAGTCTGTGTTAAAGCAGGGTGGCAAACAGGCCAATTCTGAATACTGTATTTAGCAGGGCCCAACTGGAACACCAAGTTGAAACTATGAAGCTTCTAATGGATCCAATAGGAAAGGATATCATGGTTGATTACTGATGTCTGCCAAGGACATGGTAATGGAGAGTGGTAGTCTGAGTGCGACGTGCCTCTCTTCTCTGACATAGACCACTCACAATAAACCCTGCAGTTCTATTTCTCAACTTGCATAAGCTCTCATAATTACTCCCAAATAAATAATTACATTGGTATTTTACTACTATTTTGAGCAATTAGTGGGCTTATTCTGATAAATAATGCATAATTTGTGATGGCTATAACTGCCAACAATTATACCTTGCTGATCTTTCCAGGTAAACTTCTCTTACTCTATTTTCTTCCACCTAATATAAATCAATGGAATTAATAGTAACTTATGACTTTCCCTCTCAAGGAAAGACATTACAGTATTTGATTCCAGGGAAAGCTAAGGTATATAAACTTAAATTTTTTGGTATCAATGATGCTTCTTCTAAGTATCAACTTTGAATCCTCGTGCTAATCATTTGACTATTGGAGCTTCACGTTCTCCATCTGTATCCTGGGGTGATCCATTAGCTGTGTTGATGCTTCGCTGAAATAATATATGGGAAAGTCCTTGGAAATTTAAGAGCATTATAAAAATATGAGTGTCATGGGTGAAAAAAAATTACAGAGAGCTTGCTATATAAAGTTAAGAGATCATTTCCCATTAAGGAGCCCCAAAGATCTATTTTACTAAGGATTAATTGAACTCAATTGTAGCGTAAAGGGTGATATCAGCACAAGTCAGTGTTGTACAGATCACATGCTGCCTTCAGCTTGCCACCCTGCTCAGCATCGTTCCTGTCATCCCCCAGGTCTGCTAGAGCCCCTGTCTAAGCTCCCTTCTGGTCTGTCTTGAAGAATGTTATTCTTGTATGTGGGAGTCAACTAAGCTAACATTTCCTACAACACTCCGTAACACAGTACTCCTATAAAAGATTTAAGTAATAGGAGTGCCATGTTTTTCTTAAGTTTGAAAAACATTATTCGGGCTGGTGAGATGGCTCAGCGGCTTAAGCGCCTGCCTGGCAAGCGCAAGGGCCCGAGTTCGACTCCCGGAACCCACATACGAAAAAAGGGCCGGTGATATCGCTCAGCGGCACGGGCGCCTGCTGGCGCGCGAGGTCCTGAGGTCGACCCCCCGGTACCCACAAAAAAAAAAAAAAAAAAAACACTGTTCAAACTTTTTTTATACAGAATTTCTTGGTGGTTTTCCTATGTTTGTGCACTCCATGGTACTTAAAATGGAACAGACTGTATAATACTTCTCAAACAACATTACACAAACACTTACTAGTATTAATTTATCAAAGTAGGGCCGGTGAGATGGCTCAGCGGTTTAAGCGCCTGCCTTGCAAGCGCGAGGGCCCGAGTTCGACTCCCGGAACCCACATACAAAAAAGGGGCCGGTGATATCGCTCAGCGGCACGGGCGCCTGCTGGCGCACGAGGTCCTGAGGTCGACCCCCCGGTACCCACAAAAAAAAAAAAAAAAAAAAAAATTTATCAAAGTAACCCAAGGAACACAGTTTGGGAAACTGTGTCCTGTAGAATAGGACATTCTGCAAGCAAAGATACAATTTAGGACTTTAGGGGATACCTTATTACACAGTATGGTGTCACATTTTTAAAATGTCAGTACAACTTCCAAAATCTAGTCTTTTGAATCTATACTGGGATTACTTTTAATAAAATTCCAGGAGGTACATTCAACACTCATACTGATTTTTTATAATTGCTCTTTACCCACCTGTTTGTGCTAAACCTCATTTATCCTAGAAGAGCATCTGACTACAATCCAAAGCCGCAAAACTCTCTTCAAGCCACCCTGAACTGGCTCTCATTTTTTCCATCACACCCACCTTACTTTATTTCCTCTTTAAGAGAAATCTCTGCTTATTCAAAAAGTAAATCTATCCAGCCCATCTCTGTTTGCTTCTGTGAACTCTCTGACCCATTCTCCCACTTTTCTAGCGAAGTCCAGGAAGAGCATAGCAGGAAGAATTCCCCTTGGATGCAGGGAAGGCAAAAAAGCTAGAAACATTTGTACACTACTGGTGGTTTTCTGCAAAATATATTTTTCATTAATCTTGCACAAATTTAGTCCCACTTTCATATTTATAATTCACGCACTAATTCTCAATCAGTTGTCATGGACTATATTCCAAGGGCAATCACACAAAGGTCACCTGAACAAGCATTGTTAGCTCAGGTAAGCAACCTACTAAATTCAAATTACCATGACCTAGAGGTGGACTTGGATTTCTAAGAATGATTGTAGGCCCCAAACCTACCCCACCACAGAATTCTCTGGGCACCAGGAGTGGGTTTCACTGGTTCTGAGGTTCACCACCTAAATTGCAGGTGGGATTAAATGTCACCCACCCCTGGCAGATTTCCAGCCTACCCCTTAGGCTTTTGTTCTTACAAAAAGGTCCCAAATAACAAGGACTTCTGTAAACACACCAGAGTCCACACAAGCCCAGCACCAAGATAAAAATGTCAACAACAAACAAACAAAACAAACACCAGCAGCTCTAGGAAGACATTTTCCTCCTTTTATTTCACAGAAGATTGCTTCTTGTTGAGTAAATTGAGTGTCAGAGCTATGACAGGCACTTTGGTAGAGAACACAGACAAACCAAAGCACGCTGTCACCTGCCTCAAAGGGCTATCAAAGGTAACTACGGAATTTCCAAAGCAGGGACACTAAGAGTGACAAGTAAGTGAATGGGGACTTCAGGCAGTTAAGCAATTTATCTTGAATTGTATTTGACATAAGTCAGTGTCCGATTATATAATTTCTTTAAGGGCAAAAGTTGGTGTAGTGGGGAGAAATTATAGAAAAGTGACATCTTCTGAAGCTCTACTTAGTTCTTCCTCTAAAAACAGGCCTTCCTACGGGAGACAGATGATAAAATAGATTATAATAGAAGAGTTCTACAAACAAGGGACAGCACACTGTGTTCAAGGAAATCAGAAAAGAGGGATAACGAAAGGAATAACTTAATCGATATTCATAGTAGACACGGTACTTTAAATTGTTGTTAGACTGACCTGTTATAAAAAGAGAACACAGTATTTTCACTGTTGCCCTCGTGAAGGAAACATTTTATACAACACAGGCTAACACATTCTCTTTTAATAATAATAATAATAATAATGTGCAGAATAGGTAGGTCCTGTTTACTTTCAAAACTCTTTATCATAATTGCACTGGAAATAAAAATATAGGCTCTTGTATTCCTATTCTTCAACCAATGACCTTAAACAAACCTCTTAATAGCTGTGGTTTTCAATTTCCTCATTTATAGAAACGGAAGAGTCAGTCAAACTAAAGCATAGCCAGGAATGCATAACTGTTTTGGTCAGTGAAGATCAGCTTCTCGGACGGTGGCCCACAGCTCTTTACCATCTGCTGATACTACAGCCACCTTAGAGTAAATGTACTCTATCACGTTTGCACAAAGATGAAATCATCTAATGGCGCATCTCTCAGAACATATCCCTCTTAAGTAACACATCACTGCTTCACAAATATCCCTGGTGGCTGTAAAATAATATGATTTCATGGTATGCTTCAGTGCCCTTAGGAATCTGAGTAGTGATGAAATGATGGGGCTCAGGGTTAGCATCTCACCTTTGCCATTACTGCTGTTATAATCTTAAACAAATTGATTGCTCCCTCTGAGTCACACTTCCTTAATATATAAAATGGAAATAATAACCCACTCCAGAAATTTGGAGGAAGATTAAGTGGAATAATGTATTTAAAGTACTCAACTCAGCTCTAAGTATCTAGTTATACCAACATGAGTTGTAGGAGTTTTAAAGTTTTATGTAGCACCTATTAGCATCTATGTAGCATCTGTTAGCTGTGCGCCACGCTGGTCTGCACCTACCTCACCTCCAGATAAGTATTTCTTAAATATTGTAAGATTATGGTCTTTTCATGAGTCACCTTATTTTGACTCCTTGGGCCTAGTTCTACTTGAAAAAATTTTTTTAACAAACACTTAATGTAGCACTTAATAAATGCTAGACATTCTTGTACATACTTTAAAAATATTAATGCATTAATATTTCCACCACTCTATACATTAGATTATCCACTCACTTTATGAAAAGGAAATGAGGAAACTGAAGCACTTCACAGGTAAGAAGCACGCCCCAGAGAATGTCCCAACAACTAGTATGTGTCCAATTTCTGACTCAGATCCAGCAGCCCAGCACAGCGTTTGTGTTCCTACCACCCCTGCATCACACATCCCCCCGTTCTCTGATGTACCTGGAGTGGTTGCTGGTCATTCACAGTCCCTGAAGCAGTGTGAGCAGATTCACTTTGATGCTAACAACCCTGCCATCCCTGCCACCACTTCCTAACCCATGATGTGGCCTCTCCCAACTCACATACTGACTGGAATTGAAGCTATCTACCCACTTATCACAGTTTTTATCCCCTATGATGTTATTATTTTTTTTCCTTCTAATGACAATGCTGATTTCTCCTTCCCTGGTCTCTTTAACCTCCAAGCACAGGGGACCAGGATGTTCTGTCTCCTTGTATGACTCCACCCACCCCACCACCTGTAGCTTCCAGGAGGGCAGGATCTATAGCTTTGTATTGTATTTTGTTCCCATGGTCACCTGTCTTCAGACGGTCCTATGAATTTCTTATGAGTTGAAGCAATAGGACACATGGCATTTATTCCGTCCCCTCTCCAAGCAAATCTGGAAATAACAGAGCCAGCAATCTCATTTTGTATAAACTAGTCTAGAGCGACATCTGGTGGTTATTCCCCTGAAAGGTTCGCAAATTCTTTGAAGGGAAAATTGTTCCTTGGGAAAAGGTGCGTTATCTATTTAAGCATAAGTCAGAAGGAAGCTGCCCACCAAGACATCATTTGTGACCGGATAAGCAGAAACCCCTGGAAACTAAGTAAATAACAAAATTATGGTGCTTCTGCCTAAGAAGAAAAGTCATAGTTACTGAGGAGCAAATACAGAGCCAGACGTCGAAGTCCCATGTCCCAGCCCTGATTGTGTGCTCTGGGAGAACATACAAGTCTATCTCTCTTCCAGGGCTTCATTTACCTAATTTTTGTTTTTGTTTTTGTTTTTAGATGGGGCTTTGCTCTTTAGGCTGGTCTTGAACTCAAAGCAATCCTCCTGCCTCAGTCTCCCAAATGCTGAGATTACAGGCATGCAGCACCACACCCTGCTTATACCTAATTATTTTAATGATGGGAAAAATTTTGACTTCTAAGTTGTTTCCCCACCTATCAAATAGACTGCTAGCCACAAAAAATACATAAAATTAACCCCAAATTTCCAGTGCTAAGTTGTTAATTATGACCTCTTACTTCAATGTCACCTCTTTCAAAAATATGTAATAAAGTGGAACAAAGAGGCTGAAAGTAGTGACAGGAGCACCACACACAAGAACAGTAATAAATAACTAGCACAGATTATATGATGCATTTTTCCAAGTATTATCTTATGCAGCTAGATATAGAAGTTGAGAAGGCATCAGCAGCACATGGTCACTGTCGGTATCTTCTAACCCAGGCTGCCTCGGAGGAAGTGGTGGAGATTACACGAAGCCCCCACCGGGACAGCCAACATAGCTGGCGGGAATCAGTACAGGGTTACAACCCTCCTGTCCTGTAAACTTTAATGCCCTTTCCTTTCCTCACTACCCTACCTTAAGGAACAGTGGTGTGAAAAGAGGAGTCCAAGGACCCACCACATCTCAGCTTCTTCCCCGGCATGCAAGCCTGAATCAGGCTCCAACCCTAGGAAGGGGAAAGCCGAACACTGGAACAGATATGGAAGCTTTGACATTGCAATAGATAGATTTGTTTCATTTCTAGAAAATTATACTGTTTATTGCTACAAAAATGACATCAAAAGCTATGGGACATATTCAAAGTACTGTCTGGGGTACAGAAAGGAGGTTTGACATAGTATAGAGGGATAGAGATGATGAAAAGAGAAAAGTTGTTTTCTGTTTAAAGCTATCCAATAGAGTTCATTCAATCAACCATACCGACTGTTTTCTACCAAATAGAAAGCCCATTTTGAAAGATGAGTAAGCAGAGAAAATAACCTGGCACAAAACCTCTGAAAGAGGAATAGCATGGAATACAAGAGATAGAACAGATAACCACATACACTACAACTCTTTCCCCTGTCAAGAAAATTACAGAAAATATTACTCCAAAACAGGAAATAAATCTAAAACACACAATGGAAAGAAAACTAACAGAATAAAATGTACTGGAATTACACAAACCCCATAAAAAGATGAGTAGTTACACAAAGTGGAATTGACATTCGTGAAAAAATAAATAAGTCAGCATCATAGAGGGTAGGTTTGAAAAAATCACATATAATGTTGAAGTTTCACAAAGACAAAAATAAAGGTCAATAGAAAAAATAGAAATAGGCAGAAAGGAGCAGATAATAGAAGACTATTATAACTACTCTTCTGGAAGATAAAAATACAACAAAAAAAAAGCATTCAAATATATACTGAAAGAGAATCATTCAGAAACTAAAACAAGAGATTTTTTGAAAGCCCAACAGGTATTTTCAGGTGCAGTTTAATGAAGATTGTCACATTCTGATTAATTTGCTGTTCTTCATCATTGAAAGCATCTTACAATCATAAGGTATAGAAGAAATGATTAATGAAACAAGAAGGAAAAATACACACATCCCTGACTTTTGAATTAACAGTTTGAATGCAAACAGTTAACAGAAATATGCCTATTTCCTTTGGAAAAGGACAGTATATTTACAAAACATTGCACCCAAGGATGGAGATAAAGTTCAGTGGTAGAGCACTTGCCTAACATGTGTGAGAGGTCCTGGGTTCCACCAAAAAACAAATTTCACCCAACAAATGGAAAACACACATTTATATATTTGCTCTACACTTCTCCCCTAAACTTTCAACTCACTGCAGTCTACTTACTTTTTGGCTTCCTCGATTGTTGTCAGAGGCAGCATTCTACATTCCTACAAGTCTGACCTATAGGAGGCTGGCTTCCAAATTGTTTATAGTACCTAAGGAGATTGGTTTCCTGGATAGGTCCCTGCAGGTGGTAGGTGAAGTTTTTATTTTTATATACTTCTGCCCATAATCCATTTACATATTCACTCTTTCACATATCTGCCATAAAATATTGCTTAACTTATGAGTGTTCAGTGAATAAATATCATTCCATTTCCATAAAATTCTAAAATTTGTAAAACTAAACAATGTATTATTTATTTTTGGTTTGTTTGTTTGTTTGTGGGTACTGGGGGTCGACCTTAGGACCTCGTGTGCCAGCAGGCGCCCGTGCCGCTGAGCAATATCACTGGCCCTTTTTTCGAATGTGAGTTCCGGGAGTCAAACTCAGGCCCTCGCGCTCGCCAGGCAGGCGCTTACACTGCTGAGCCATCTCACCGGCCCTATTTAAAATTGGAAGGTACATAATGGAAATAGAGAAAAGAATGAGGATTACAAACTATAAAATTTAATAAAACAAACTAAAATTTAAATAAAAAGAAACTAGAATACAACAAAAATTTGATATTAAAATGGTCAACATGTTATTTATATTATACAAATATTGATAAAACGATCTCTTTATCTTAATGATAAATTTTACAATATACAACAAAGATACAATTGCCACCAATTGATCTTTTGGTACCAAGAGATGTAATACTGACTCCCATAAAGTTATACAAACACAGAAAAAATACAAAAAAAAGTACAAAACTAACTTATTTTTCATAAAACCTAACATTTCAAATGAGCAAATATAAATTACGATGACTAAGGGACTGTTACAAATGCACTAAATACACTGCAATGAGAACAAATTCTTTTTAAACACCAATATAATATTTATTTACAAATAAGTATTGCACCCAGAAAAACATTTCCAAAAAAAAATCCAAAATTATAAAGTAGAGAAAATACGGCCATTTTGTCATCTCCACAGCAAAACTAGAGATACATAATAAAAGCCAAAATCTGAACACAAGAAACTGCAGCAGCAGTAATGCCAGCCACTCACAGAATCTCGTTGAACAAAACACAAAAATAATGGAAACCTTTCTTCTAGCAGTCTTTATGTCACAAAGGAAATCAAACTTTCAACCATAGACTTTGCTTCTAGCAATATGATGGGCGAGATTCTTTAACACAAGGGTAAATTATAACAAACATTGTTTTAGTACTTTCCTAAGCATCCAAGAAAACAAGGACATATAAACAACAGTGAGCTGAAACCACAGCATTCAGGGGATGTAAAACCCAGGGCTGCCCATGGGGCAAATGCTGACAGGAAGGTGAAGGGAAACCCTGAGGCTCAGGTAAAGCACTGCCCTGAACTTGGACTCTACATTAAGCCCGAAACCTCAAAGGGGGACCACACTGGCAAAGGGTCTGCTAATAAGCAAAGGGAGTCTTGTGCTATTCCTGGTTCCAAATGTCTCCATGTACACAATTCCCTCAATTCTCTGAATTCCCTGCTCTCATTTGCATCTGCAGGTGAAATGATTAATACCTGTTTGGTCAGAGAAAGCTAAGCCAAGAAAATAAAGAAGTTGCTACTTGGTGGCACCTCCTATAGCCAAGCATAAACAAACACTTCCGCGTAGGGAGCCACGCATTCCTAACTTAGGTGTCTCAGTGCTCTAGAAGTTCAAACTTAAATGAACTCATCAAAAAAAAAAAAAAAAATGCCAAATGCCAGTCTCTCTAATGAACATAAATGCAAAAATCTTGAACAAGATACTGGCAAACACAATGCACAAATCATCACAAAGATCATGCAACATGACAAAGTAGGCTTCATCCCAGGAGTGCACGGATGATTCAACATACACAAATCAATATATGTAATTCATCACATAGAGGCAAGGACAAAAATCACATCATCTCAATAGATGCAGAAAAAGCCTTTGACGAAATCCAACATCCATTCATCACCAAAAAACTCTGAAGAAAGTATGTGTAGAAGGATCTTATCTCAAACTGATGAATGCCATTTACAACAAACCTATTGCCAACATCATATTAACTGGTGAAAACCTGAAAGCTTTGCCTCTACAATCAGGAACAGGACAAGGACATCCACTATGACCACTCCTGTTCAACATAGTCCTCAAAACATGACCCAGAGCAATCAGGCAAGAGAAAGAAATAAAAGGGATACATATAGGAAAGACTTACAAGACTCAGAAAACTACCCCAAAAGACTCCTTAGAATTAAAAACAAAATTCAGTAATGTAGCAGCATACAAAATAGACACACAAAAATTAATAGTATTCTTACACACTAACAATGAACTCACTGAAAAAGAAATAAGGAAAATAATACCATTCATAATAACATAAAAATTAAATACTTAAGAATTATCCTAACCAACAAAGTGAAAGACCTCTACAGTGAAAATTACATCACTCTGAAAAAGGAAATGAAGAAAGACACTAGAAAATATGGGAAGATATCCCCTGTTCTGAATAGGCAGAAGCAATATAATCAAAATGGCTATACTTCCAAAATTGATACATAGATTTAATGCAATCCCAATCAAAATACCAAAAGCGTTTCTCACAGATCTTGAGAGGACAATCCTAAAATTCATATGGAAAAAGATGAGGACCAGACTAGTAAAATCAATCTTGGTTAACAAAAGTAAAGTGAGCGACTTCACAATCCCACACTTGAAGTTACACTCTAAAGCTATGGTCATTAAAACAACATGGTACTGGCATAAAACCAGGAAAGTGGATCAATGGAACAGAAACAACCCCAGGCCCATACAGCTATTTGATCTTTGACAAAGGCACTAAAAACATACATTGGGAAAAAGATAGCCTTTTTAATAAATGGTGCTGGGGAATTGGATATCCACATACAGAGGCTAGACCTATATATCTCACCATATGCTAAACTAAAATCAAAATGCATAAAAGATCTAAATGTTAAAACAGAAGCAATTAATCTGCTGGAAGATAAAATGGATAAAACTCTTGAAGGACATAGGTGTAAGCAAGGATTTTCTTAGCAGAACCCCAATGGCACAAGAAACAATACTTAGAATCAACAAATGTGATTATATTAAATGGAAAAGCTTTTCCAGAGTAAATGGAACAAACAATAGAGTGAAGAGACAATCTACAGAATGGGAAAAATATTTTTGCCAGCTATTCCTCAGACACAGGACTAACATCTAGCAAATACTGTATAAAGAACTAAAACAATTTAGACTCCCCCAAATATAAGACTGAACCAAAAGTGGGTAACTAAAAAGAGCAGACATTTCATCTTTACTTCAGAAGTATAAATGGCCAATAACACATGAAAAAAAAAAATGTTCAGAATTGCTGGCCATTCGAGAAATGCAAATTAGAAGTATAATGAGGTACCATCTTACCACAGAAAGAATGACTATCATCAAAAAATGTAATAATAACAAATGCTGGCAAGAATGTGGGTAAAAAGGAACTCTTCTGCATTGTTGGTGGGAATATAAACTAGTACAACCACTATGGAAAACAGTGTGGAGATTCCTCAAAAAGCTAAAAATAAAAATTCCATTTGACCCTTCTAGGTGTGTTGCCCAAAATTAAAATAATCATATTACAGGAATAGATGAATACCCATGTGTACAGCAGCACAATTTATAATAGCTAGATCTTGAAACAGCATATATATCCATCAACAGAGTGGATAAGGAAAATGTGGTATTTGTACACTGTGGAGTACTACTCTGCCATAAAGAAATGTAAACTTGATGCATTTGTAGGTAAATGGATGCAACTTGAGAACATGTGAAGTGAAACAAGTCACACACACAAGCTTAAATATCACATGGTTTCTCTTATATGAGGAGATAGACAGACAGACAGACAGACAGATAGGACAAGCATGCAAAATGGAAGATAAATAGGAAGTAGAGAGAAGTTAAAATGATCCCCCAAACTACCTATTCTGTTATTTCTAAAATATTTTAATACATAGTCTAATTTCTTCCATTTATATTCCTAGTTTCTCTTAGTTCATTGAAAAGAAAGTTTTGTGCTAATATCTGTTTGTTTCTTCTTTGTAAGAGAGAATCTTTTTGGTCTATGTCTTTTAATCTGAATGACTGCCTTGAACACAATGATACAGAGCATACACATTAACTATTCTTATTCTTGTACTATTTTGTTATGAAATTTCATTTTTCCCATAAAATAAAAACACTAATCATGAGAAATGTACAACTAGGGTATATTATAGTTGATTAACTCTGGACTTTTACTCATGTATACCGTAGGTGCTATATCTACTTCTGTTTTGTATTCTTTACTTCTGTCTCCTATTTGTCTTTTCCATTCTGCCTAATGGGTGTTGCTTTTTCTCTGTTCCTAAATGAAAATTCTGTGGTCCCTAGGATTTTTCTTGTTACTTTTTGGTAATCAGAAGTGAGGGAATCTTTGAGACACAAGAATCAGTCTCAAGTTAGTAATAATCAGTTTCCAGTCCAACACATTCATAAACATTTTCAACTTTACTGGAAGTTGAGTTTTCTTTCCCCTGATCCGATGCTGTTGCAGGTAGCCTGACTTTTGGTTATGAATGAAAGGTACCAAGTTCTTTTTCTTCCTTTCCTTTTCTAGTGCTTCTTGCTTTCCAAATTATCAATAGTGACTATTGATTATTGAGTCCTAAAACCTCAGTTCCACCTTGGATTTCAGTAAACTAGTAGCCAGGCCCTTGTGGAAGGACATTAGAATAATCTCCTCTGGAGAATGTAGGAGAGAAGTTCTAAAGACATCAACCTTTATGGGGACCCCCTCCCCACAAAATGCCTAGTAAACATCCCAGATCAACCTCAGTAAAGTTCAGTCCTGACTGATCTCATACTCCAGCTCAGAACTTGCATTAGATTTCAAATGTTCCTCTCTCCAATAAAAAACAACCAAGGAACCTACACATTACAGAAAATCTTTTTAGAAAGACCAAGCTACAAATTTCAAACACAACTGACAGAGCATTTTAAGACTGAGACTAAATAATACTAAGAAGCTTAAACAAAATCTGACTGACATTTTCAAATATCTTCAGATTTATAAGAAAGTTTTCTCATATAAGTAAATGATGCCAAGAGGGATATTTTTCTGAAAGTCATAAAAAATACGAGCAGCAATTTAAGTCTTGCAAAAGGATTAGAAAACAAAATTCAGAAAAACTGAAAAACAGAAAATAGAAAAACTTAAGAATACAAATCAGCCCAACTATTCCAGAATAAAACATGGCAATTAAAGAAAGAAACATTAATTTAGAGAAGGAAACCACTAAAATTGTTGTTTAAATGTCCTATATTCCATGAGCATGGAGTCAAAGATCAGGATGGACCAACGAATCCTCAGAACAATCAACGCAAACAGACTCCTTCTAAGGTGTCTATGTGTAACAGAATCTTAGGATATTGCCTCCAGGAATGAGGAAGGAAGTCACTATTAGCTTTTTAACCTTAATACATCAAAGCTGAAGAAAATAAAATTTCACACAAAATATTAGAGAATGGTGATGATTAATATTCTGTGTATCATGATCTTAAAAGAATGGTCAAAATATTACTCAGAGTACAAGTAAGATTCTCTCTTTCCAAGAAGAAACAGCAAATAAAAGGACAACTTTTCAATGAATAAGAGAAATTAATAGTATAAATAAAACAGGTTAGCATTTATGCTAAAATATTTTTGAAACAACAGAATAGACAATTTGGGGAGTTGTTAGAATTTTTCCCTACTTATTATCTATCTCCTATTTTGATATATATTCTCATAGTTTTATTTTTCATGGAAATAAGCGGTTTTTATATTTTTATTAATATCTACTTATACTACATTAAAATAAAAATATATCAAAACTTAATGTTTAATTCATTGTCACTTCAACCCAAAATCCTGTTCCTCTTTATCTTGTACATCTTTGCAAATAAGCCAAACATGCCTATGCTCACATATTGATGCTGGCTCAAATATTGAACCTTGGTTCTTCATTTTCCCATCTCTACTTCACCAGGAAGTCATACGACTCTACCTCCAAATTTTCTTCCCTTCCTCCCTTCTTTTCCATCTCCGCACTGCCCTCATTTCAGCCCCATCCCTTCTTAGCTAGATTACAACAGCAGCTTCCTAAATGGCCTCCTAGTTCTCCTCCTGGTCCTCTCTACCTGGGGATCCTTCTGAATACATGTAAGATAATGTCATTCCTCTGATTACAACCCCTCAATTACAGGACTTCCCATTGTTCTTAAAACCTAACCTCACTATAAAAATCATGAGGAATTCAAAACATTCTGCAGCTAATCAAGGAAAGATGATCATGTGGTAGCCAACAAGCTTTATTTGTGCACTTCTCTGACAGGTTTGTTTACAGGACAGGGTGGAGGGGGTAAGCTCGTCACAGCGTGAGACCTCCCACCGTCAAGCCACCTTAAAGAGGAAGAGAGACAGCTGGGAAACTCCCAGAGGCAGAGTGGTCAAAAGGGGGCTCCCATGTCTAGGTGATACCCTCAGTGACACACGGACTCTCTAAGACAGTGTGACATGAGTCATGGATTAAGAATAACATTTCAGGGCCGGTGAGACGGCTCAGCGGCTTAAGCGCCTGCCTTGCAAGCGCGAAGGCCCGAGTTCGACTCCCGGATCCCACATACGAAAAAGGGGCCGGTGATATCGCTCAGCGGCACGGGTGCCTGTTGGTGCGCGAGGTCCTGAGGTCGTCCCCCCGGTACCCACAAAAAAAAAAAAAAAAAAAAAAAAAAGAATAACATTTCACTGGAACTGGGTGATTGTCCACTTCAGATTCTAGCTTTTTCAGAAAAGTTATCATGGGGGATGAAACTTGGTTTTCTGGTCAGGATCCTGAGACCAAGTTTCAGAGTTCTCAATGGAAATCTCCCCGTTCTCTTCCTGAGAAAAAAAGCATGTCAATCAAGATCCAACATCCAGGTAATGTTGACTGTGTTTTTTGACCTTGATGGAATTGTCTAAGCTGAGTTTGTATCTAGGAGTACTATGGTGAATTCTGAATATTACAAAGAATTATATTTAAGAAATAATGTGTGAATAAAATGACATGAGAAATGGGCAAACACTTTCACCCTTCATCAGGACAATGCTCCATGTCACATGTTGCTTCTGGTATGGCAATTTCTGTTAAATAAAACATCACAGTATGTCTTCATCCACCTTATTTAACAGACCTGAGAACTGTGCAAATTCTGGTTCTTCCTCAAAGTCAAAATGACCAAGAAAGGTAAATATTTTGGATTGATTCAGGACATTGAGGTAGCCATGACAGCAAAACTAAAATCTCTTCCCAAAAAGTACTCTCAGAAGTGCTTCAGAAAATGGCAATAGTTATAATAAAAACAAAGTAACAATAATGATATGATAAGTGTATTTGAAGCAAAAGGGAATTTTTGAGGGAGATTAATGACAATGTGTCTTTTACTGTAATATTCTTCAAAATTTAAACATTCACCACACTGATCACACCTCTATAGAAGGTGATTATATAGATGTACCATATATAGAAATATAGTACATCAAAAATGTTCCAAATTTCTTAGAAAACTACATATACTCTTACAAAGTTATCCAGCAATCATTCTGTTTGGCATTTACTCAAATTCTTTGAAAATTTATGTTTACAAAAAAACTATCTATGAATAATTATAGCAGCATTATTCATAACTGTCAAAAGTTGGAAGCAACCAAGATGTCCTTCAGTTAGTAAATGAAAAATTAACTGTAACCCATCCATAAAATGGAAGGCTAAAAAGAAATGAGTTACCTGACCTTAAAAGACACAGAGGGGATCATCACCAAGATGGCTCATTAGAGGTACCAGGTACGCTTTCTTCCACACACAAAAAAGACCAAAACATAGAAAAACAACTGCCATTCCCCTGGAATGTTTGAATTAGAACACAAGAGTATAGCAGCAATGTGGCAAAAATGTGACAGAGACCCACAGTGGCCTTCTGAAGAGAGAAACTAAGCATGTAGCAGCTATAACCCTGCTTCTCCAGCTAAGATCTACCCTGAATGAAGAGAGACTCTGTATGGATGGGAATGGCCAAGTAGACGACCCCAAGCAGTTGCCACTAATTCCACAGACACCTGAAGCATTGGGCAATAGAGAAGCCCTCACAGATCCTAAGTCCAGTTTGGGGAGCTGTCAGGGAATCCATGTAGCTGCACTGCCTTGGAGAAAGTTCCCAACTCATGCTGTGCCCTCTGACATTCAGGCTTGTGTGGAGCAGCTGAGCTGCAGTTGAGCTGGAAGTCAGGAAACTCCTTGGGACTAGAGCAAGGCCAGCCCAGCAGGTGTCTGGCCTTGGTGTTCCTCCCTGTTAACTACAGCACAGATAGCTCTGAGAATGTTTCGCTTTCAGTGTTCTCAGCAAAACACTGAGACCTTGGCACTTTCGACTCCATCACGCAATTCCTGCCTTTTTACTGTGTATAAATAAAGATGCAGACCGTGCTGGGTTGTTGCTGCCTCTCCATCAGAGAGGTCAGGTCCCACCTGGTCCCAGCTTTGCATTTAGTATGTGTCTAATTTTTTCTTAATCTCCAGTCACCCCCTCTCAGGACCCTGCTGGCTGTGTGGGTCACAGCACAGGCCCCTGCTGCAGTGTCATCTTGAAATTCTACCATGCAAGGGCCTGTGAACCATCTGGGTGGTTTGGTCAACCCAATGATGTTAACCCACTAAACGACCCCAACCACCTTCTCCTGCTGACCCCTAAAGCCTACCCACTGGGAAGTAGCTAGTCAACCTGATATGAGGAGCTTCCAGAAATCATCCAGTTCACCCTGTCTACCTTCCTGCAGTCCCAGAAAACTGACAGGTGTCCTTACTCCCCTTCTCACAGCACCAGAAAGAAGCCAGCTTTGAGTTTCTTGCCCCCCCAGTAAGGATTGTGAAGGACACCACACAGCATTTAGATACTAATGGGTACCCCTCCCAAATCCAATGGTGCAGTCCAATCCCCATACAGACCTCAGACTCTGACAGGCACCTTGTTGATGGACCAGGCATGCTGTACCATGTCTATTCAGGCTCACAGGAATGGTCCTACCACCACATGACTCATAGAAACTGATGGGTGCTTTACACCTGCAGCCAGAAGCACCACACCCAGAACCACCAGCAAACCTGTCACGCCTAAGTGATATGCATCCCAGCTGGTAGAACAATCCCACAAAACCTACAGCCTTGGCCACTGAGATACCTACAGGAATCAATAGAACCGATTACAGCTAAAGAAACTAAATGGAGGCTACACTATGACAACCTAGAACCAAACCCAAGGTAGCCTATAAAACTGATATCCTAGGACACATCTCCAGGAAAAGTCTATTATTATGAATGTTATTGTATAAAATCTGTAGCAGCAACTGATTCGCTAGATAAAAAAATATCAAAATATGGACATAAGCATGAAAAATCAAGGTAACATAATGCCTTCAAAGAAATACAATATCTGGCAAGACCCTGAAGTAAATAATAAACAAATAAATAAATTGAAAAATAATTCAAAATAATGATTTTAAAGAAACTCTTGAGATATGAAAGAATACAGACAATTACATGACATTATGAAAACAATGATATGAAAAGTAAATTCATCAAAGAGACAGGTACCATTAAAGAACCAAACATAACCCTCAGAGCTGAAGAACTCAATAAAGGAAATAAAAAAATAAGAGTTCAGAGCCTCAACAGCAGACCAGATCTAGCAAATGAAAGAATTTTTTGACTTGAAGACAGGTTTAAAAAAACATAATGTGCCCAGACAAAAATAAATATAAAAATAACAAAAAGAATGAATAAAGGCTTTAAGACTTATGGAGCGAAATTGTGTGAAAAATATTTACATTATTGGTGTTCTAGAAGGAGAAGAAAAGAGAGGAGGCATAGAAAAACTATTCAATAAAATAATAGCTGAAAAACATTCCAAATCATGGAGAAGGTACAACATTCAAGTTCAGTAAGCTCAGTAGATCAAAAGAAGATTGGACCAAAACAGATCCTCCCCAGGCACATCATAGAAAACTTTCAAAATGCTAAGTCAAAGGGAACATTCTACAAATAGCATGAGAAAAGTGTGAAGTCATATACCTCAGAATCTCCAGTAGACTAACTGCAGATTCATCAGCAGAAACCTTACAGAGAATAAGATATATTCAAAGTCCTGAAGGAAAAAAAACCTGCCAACCAAGAATACTATACCCAGTGAAGCCATCCTTCAGAAATTAAAGAGATACAGTCTTTCCAAGAGAAAATTGAAAGGATTCATCAATACCAAGCCAGCTTTACAAGAAACGTTTAAGGGAATCCTTTATCTAGAGTGAAAAGATAGTAATTACTATCATGAAAACATGTAGAAGACTTACCAGTAGACACATAGAAAAGAATCTAACCACGTCAATTCCAAAAAACAACAAGCCAGAAACACAGAAAACAAGAGAAAAGCAAAACTATGCAAAACAACCAGGAAACAGTTAACAAAATGAAAGGAGAAGGTTTTTGCTTATTCATAGTAACACTGTACATGGATTAAATTATTCAATTAAGGGCCGGTGAGATGGCTCAGTGGCATAAGCGCCTGCCTTGCAAGCGCGAGGGCCCGAGTTCGACTCCCGGATCCCACATATGGAAAAGGGGCCGCTCAGCAGCACGGGCGCCTGTTGGCGCACGAGGTCCTGAGGTCGACCCCCCGGTACCCACAAAAAAAAAAAAAAAATTATTCAATTAAAAGAGTTAGACTGGCTGAATGGTTTAAAAACAAGACCCAATGATATGCTGCTGATCAAATGATATCCTGAGCATATTCTACTGACATTTTTACTAGTGAAATTTAGTGTATTGGTAAAGACACACAAATATTAAAAGGCTGGAAAAATAGATTTCATTCAAATAGAAACTGAAAGTGATCAAGAATAGCTATTTTCAACTGAGATGAAATAGACTAAGTCAAAACTGTAAAAAGAGATAAGGTCATTATACAATAAGGGTTCAATTCAACCAAAGGAAATAACAGCTGTAAATAATAATTCACCAAATTCTGGAGTACCCAATTATATAAAGCAAACACTATTAGATCTAAAGGGAGACAAGATTTGAAAACAATCAAAGTTGAGGATTCAAAATGCAACTTTATTCTACAAAAAGAGAAAATAATCAATAAAGAAACAACACGAGCTATGTGGTAAACCCAGTAGTCCTAGTAGGTATTTGTGGAACATTTCATGAAACAGATGCAGAACACACATTCTTTCATCAGGACCCAGAAAATTAAACAGGAGAGATCATGCCGCCGACGACAGACAAGTCTCACCAAACCATCCAAAGTTAAAAATCACATGACGCATTTGTTCTGATCACCGTGGACTAAAACTAGAAGTCAACTACAAGAAGAACTTTAGAAATTGCAAAAATACATAAAAATTAAACAAGGTAACCTTAAACAGGCAAAGAGATAAAAACAGGGCCTAATAATTTTCTTGAAACAAGAAAAAATGAAAAGACAATGCAACAAAACCTGCAGGATACAGCAAAAGCAGAACTAAAAGGGAAGTTTATACCAATCAACACCTACATAAAAGAAAACCAAATAAACAATCTAACTACAACTTAAAGATTTAGAAAAAACAAGAACCAAACTTAAAAATAGAAAGAGAGAAATCATGATTAAAGCAAGAAACAAATGAAATAGAGACTTAAAGTCAATGAAAGATTGTTTTTTTTTTCATTTTTTGAAAGATAAAAACCAAAATCAATAAAACTTTAACTAGACTAAAAAAAGGATAGACACAAACAAAATACAGAAATTTAAAAGGAGACATTGCACTTAATACTAAAGAAATACAAAGGATCATTACAGAATAAGAAAAATGATACCCCAACAAATTGGGAAACCTAAAAAAATGGATAAATTTCTGGACACATAACTTAGCAAAATTAAACTATGAAGACATAAAAAATCTGAACAGAACCATACTAAATAATGAGATTAAATCAATAGAAAGAAAATTCCAGGAATAGATAACTTCACTGCGGAATTTCACAAAACCATTTAAAAGGCAGTACTATAATAGGAATTATTCTCTATTCCAAAAAAATTGAAAGGAAGGAAATTTAAACTCATCTATGAGTTCAGCATTACCCTAATGCCAAAACCAAACAAGGACACATTAAGAAGAGAAAACTACAGACCAATATTCCTAACAATTACGGATGTAAAAACATCAACAATTCCATCAGCAGATCAGAAAGATTATATACCATGGTCAAGTGAGATTTATGCCGGAAATGCAAAGATGGCTCAACACACACATATGCCAACCAAAAGACACAATGCACAATAATAACAAAATGAAAGACAAAAACCATATGATCATCTTGATACAGAAAAGGCGTTTGATAAAATACAATAACCCTTCACGATAAAAAAAGAAATCCTCAAAAAATTAACTATAACAAGGCATAAAACTGCAAAACCACTATAAGAAAACAAGAAAAATTTCAAGACATTACAATGGGAAAGGATGTTTCGGGCAAAGACTCCAATAACACAAACAAAGTGAAAACAGACAAATGGAATTACATCAAATTGAAATGCTTCTGTACAGAAAAGGAAATGATGAACAGAGTGAAGAAACAACACATACATTAAGAGAAAATATTTTCAAATAATACATGTGGTAAAAGGTTACTCCAGAATGTATAAGGAACTCCAAAAACTCAATAGCAAAATTTAAAAAATAAGAAGTGAAGAGTAGACTTTCCTTAGAAGAAGACATAAATTTGGCTAAGAGGTATAAAAAATACAAAAATGCTCATCATTAATAATCAATAACCATCAGGAAAATACAAATCTAAATCACAGTGAGATATCATCTAATCCCCATAAGCATGGCTATTACCAAAAGAGACTAAAGATAACGAGTGCTGGAAAAGATGTACAGAAAGTAGAACACTTGCCCACTGTGTGTGGGAAGGTGAATCAGTACAGCAACTACAGAAAAATCTATGGAATGTTTCTCAAACAAATGAAAAATAGAACTTACCATATGATCCAGCAATCACACTCCGAGGTATATTTCCAAAGGAAAGAAAGTCAGTATGTCAAAGAGGTATCTGCACTCCCATGTCCCAGCAACTATTTCACAATAGCCAAGAAATGGAAACAACCAAATGTCCATCAACTGATGAATGGATGGAAGAAATATGGTACATATACACATTGGAACATTATTCCACTATAAAAATTCCTTTCATTTGTAGCAACATGGATGGAGCTGGAGGACATTCTGCTCGACAAAATAAGCCAGGAACAGAATGACAATTACTGCATATGTCAAAGCTGAAAAAGCTGATGTCATAGAAGCAGAGAGAACAGAGCTTACTGGAGGGTAGGAAGGGTGGGGCAAAGGAAGATAGAAGGAGGTTGGAAGGGGGATACCAAAATACAACTACACAGGATAAATCAGTTCTAATGGTCTACAACATAGTAGGGCAATTATAGCTCACAACAATTTGTTATGTATGTTAAAGTGAACCACAAGAGAGGACTTTGAAGATTCCCAACACAAAGAAGTGATAAATGTTTAAGGAGAGGGAAATGCTAATTACCCTGATCTGGTCATCCTTCACTGTAGTATACATGTATCAAAAAATATCATACCATAACTCATAAATATATACAATCATTATGAGCCAATTTTTTAAAAAGACATGGAAAAAGTGCATATTATTAAGCCAAAGAACTGAATTTTAAAAGGCTATATGCTGTATTATTCCAAGACATGACATTCTGGAAAAAGAAAAAACTCAGAGGCATTCAAAAGTTCAGTGGTTGCCAGGAGTTAGGGGAGAAGGAAGATGAGTAGCTGGGGTGCAGAGGGTTCTAACAGCAGTGACGTTACTGTGCAATACTATAATGCTGGATACGTTTACCAAAACTGATAGGATGACACCACCATGTGCTAACCTGAATGTGACCTGTGAACTTTGACTAATGTGTCAATGAAGACTCATCAATTGTAAGAAAGGTTCCTCTGTGACAGAGGATGATTCCAGCAGAGGAGACCCCATGCATGTAGGAGTAAAGAGAGAGGAAGAAGGGAGAATGTGAGAACCCTACTTTCCACTCCATTGTGCTATGAACCTAAAACTACTGTGAAAAGAAAGTCTGTTTAAAAGTGCTCCACAACATCAACCCTTTGTTTCGACCCCACCACCACCATCCACCCAAGAGATCTAGCACTTCTTGACCTATTTCATCCATTGGAAAATCCCATTGACCCTGATCCATGTTCTGAATCTGACGGACTTTTCACCTCTGCTGCTACAACCCTAGCCTGCCCATCGTCATCTCTCCCCTGCATTGTCACACAGCCTCAGGACCAGTCTCCCCTTCCTCCCACTGACACAGTGAAAGCGATAACGAATCCTACTGGGGCAGGAATTAGACCGTCTCACTGTCCATATTAATGCCCCTCTACAGACTTCAGGTTGTAATTAAAATAAAGTCAACAGTCTTTACCCTACTATAAATCCAAAGTGGTCACTATCTACCTCTCCTAACACACTCTTACGGTCTCCCCAAGCTTACTGGCCTTCTACCATTGCCCGAATACAGTATCTGTACTTACCCTTCTGCACATTGTACATGTTCAGACAATTAATTCCTTTCCAGTATTTAGGTCCCGGCCTATTTACCGCCCCACACAGATCTTACCTCATCTGCTACCTAAGTATCCTTCCCAGCGGCTCTCAATCTTATCGCTGTTTATTGTCTTCTTAGACTCATTCCCATTGTGTCTTATGCAGTATGTGCATCATCTGACTCCCCACTCTAGAACATCAAGTCCATGAGTTTTCCGAGTAATTCCATCAGGGTGCTGTCATAGTTCCACCTTCAGGTATTCACATCCTTGTGTAATTCTCCCCTGGAATGTGGGCTGCACCTACGACTTTCTTCCAACCAACAGAATACAATAGAAGTGATGAAATGTCTCTTATTACATAGCAAAAGACTCCAACGCTCCTCTTGCTAGAGCTCTATCCCTTTGTGGCCTTGCAGCAGCAAGCTGCCACGTTAAAAAACACCGTGTGAAGAAGTCACATGGCCCGGAACTGGGGGAAGCCACTGCCCACAGCCAGCGAGAAACAGAGGCCTCTGTCCAGCAGCCCGCGAGAACTGAAAGCGGTCAATGACAGCATGAGCTCGGAAGCAGACTCTTCCCGCGCTGATCTTTCAAGTGAGATGGACTCTGAATGGCTAGAAATGTGATGAATGTAGAGAAGAAATTCAGGACCCCATGGGGATGTATGAGGTTTTCTGAGGAAGTAACAGTTAAACTGAGTTGAATGATGATTTCCCAGGTAGACTGGTCCTTTTGGTGAAGGACACAAAGTCGGTTGGATTTTTCTTTACATCTTATTTTACACTAACACTAGAGTTTCAAAACATTTGCACAGTGCTTTATCCAGTATTCAGCTCCCAGTTTTTAAATACAATTCGACATTCCTTTTGGTGCGAATTCCAGTTGGGGTTGGAAAAGTACAAGATGAATCTGGCACATTTTGTTCCAGAAACCAAGGGAGAACTCATATATGCAGAACAGAGGAGCCAGCTGGGTGGGGCTCCCCTGGACCACACGGGGGACGACGTAAGATTCAATGGGGGGACAGGGATGGTAATAGAGTGAAACACTTTGGATAAAATTCCGGGGATTGGCTCCATGCTACAACCCAAGACACAGAAAGTAGACAAAAGACTGCCAGATAATCGATGCAGAAAAAAACAAAATTACACCTCTTTTCAACCACTATAGTAACAACCAATTCAGGCAACCTACACATTGATGTATGTGGACACAGTATACATTATTTGGAAACAAAGTGTTGACAGTGTCCAAATATCACCCCCAGATTACTCAGTAAGTATAATTAGAAAATATACATGTGTGATGGAGGGACCTAGTGGTCATCAGCTGCTAATCAGTGATAAAGTGTACATCACTAATAATTATAATAATGTATGCCTTCCTGTACAACGCAGTAAGAAGCACACGACACTGTCTCTATAGTATGTTAATCAAAAATATTTGGCTTGAATCTAATTATGACTAAAAAAGGCAGACAAACAAATCCAGAATATAGTATACTCTAAAGACAGTGTACTCTTCAAAAAGTCTACACCATAAAAAAGCATTTGATTTTAGGAGCAACAATCTAGATTATAAAAAAAAACCAAAGATGCATAACAACCCAGTGTTATACACTAACTTTAGTTGGATCCTGGGTTTAAAAATAATAATGTGAAATCATTCATGATATAAAGAAAATTGAATATACATGGAATTAGACAACATTACAGAATTATCATTAATTTTTAGTTGTACCCATGATATTGTCTGGAAAAAGCCCTTAATTTTAAGGGATGCATACAGAAGAATTTAATACTAGAGGTTATGAGGGGTATGATTTTCAAACATTACCAATCAGATAATCTTGGAAAAGGAAATTGGGTGTACAGTGATCTTTTCTTTTCATTTTTCTGCTGGTTTGAAATTTAAGGATAAAAGGAAGAAAAACTGAATTCAAAAAAAAAAAACTAAAGCTTTCTTGCCACAGAAAGGGGGAAGGAGAGAGATGGGGGTAGGAGTAAGAAGGAAAGAGGAGGGAAGAGAATGTCCCCACAGCATCTTTCGTTATGTTTCAGGTCTCTTAGTTCTCATAGGACTCTTGAGGTGAACAGCATCATTTCTCCACCTCTGTTCTAGAAATTAAAAAAGCAAAGAAACAAACAAATGGGAAGAGCACAGCCGTGATTCAAAACAGAGGTTGTACTACTCCTACATCCTTAGACTAATGCAACCTTTACTTCTACTTATGGGAAACAGAGGAACAAAAACCAGAGGTTAATTGCTGAGCAGGAGGAGAATCAAGGTCAATAAAATTATAACAGACTCCCGCAAGACTCCTTTTCAGAGGCGCGTATTTCACAAAGCCATCAACAGCAGATACACAGATGCTGTTGAACCCTGAGTAAGATACTGCTGTGTCAAATACCATGAGTACGTGGAGTTCCCACAGAGCGTAACAATAGTCTCGGAGACATTTCAGTGAAAAGTTGAAAAAACTGTGTCGCTTATGACGTCCATCTCTTCTCTAACTGAATTTGAGTGGCTACATTTCGGAAATGTATACAATTTAGAACGGATTCAGAGTGTGTGTGTGTGTGTGTGTGTGTGTGTGTGTGTGTGTGTTATGAAGGATAATGCCCTGCTTTCCTACATGACAGAGAATCTTGAGCATTGAATATGGACGTAGACTGGGCGTGGATATCAGTCCTCACATTCACATTACCCTATGCAGGCTTTGCTGTACTTTCCTGGGCTGCAAATGTAAGATGTTGGAGATTGCAATCTAACATCCCACACATTTAAACTTCCAAGATAGCCCTTGGTCCTCACTGTGATGGCCGCAAACTCAGAATTCAACTGGACCGTTGTTCTCACCTGATTTAAATTTCTCTGTCCTGTGTTTAAATCTATTACCCATTTTAGATAGTTGAAGTTGATTCAAACACCACTAGATGGCAACCTTTCCCATTTTTTCCAAGATCTGAGGCTTCAAATCTTTCCAACATATCCACTATCTGAACTACGTGGCCAATGCGTACAGCCTCCACGCCTGGCTCTGTGGGCTTTACAATGTAATCATTGCTCTGAAAACTCAGTGCCGTACACTTAGTCTTTTTAACACCATTAACCAATATTTACACAAATTTCCTCCCTAGTCAAGAGTGTAACACTATCATAATTACAAGCAAACATTCAAATAAAAATTCCTAGCGAGGAAAAAAAATCATTAGGGAAAGGTAAGTGTTTCTAGTACTTCCTACCCTGTCTACAATTCTCTAATCTCCCGTTTTAATGACTCACTGGTTAATTCTAAAGAGAACCACAAGTATTCTATCCTTAAAGCCCTGGAGGAAAGAGAGCTTTAAGCTGGAGGGCTAATAGCTGGAGCAAAGAGAGGTTAACACTTCCCAGGGGCAGGTGAAAAGGATTCCCTCAAATTGGAAAGAGAAGTCAGGATATAAGGATGTGGCATTAAAAATGAGGGAGAGTACATGTTAGCTCTGCTACTGTATCATCAGTCAGCTTTGTGTGACTACAGCAAAATACCCGAGGCAAAGAACTTTTAAGAGAAAAGGCTATTGATCTCACAGTTTGGAGGTTCAAGCCCATGATCAGGCAGCCCCATTGGTTTGAGTCTCTGGGATAAGAGGTATATCACAGCAAGAGCATGTGTCACAGCAAATGCTTAGATCACGAGGAGGATGAAGAAAGGAGGCGGAGAGAGTGAACCAGGGCTTCCACAACCCCCTTCAAGGGCATGCCTCCAATGCCTTGAGCACCTCCCTGGGGCCTGACCTCTTAACAGTCCACAACATCTTCATGTAGCACCACCCGGGACCAACCCTCTACATGTGGGGGACGTTTATCATCCCAACTCTAGCAGGCACTTACTGCCCAAGAGACCTTGAGCAAGTTTAAGCTCTGTGAACTGCAGCATCGTTCCAGGTGAAATGCTGATGTAAGCACCTAACTTACTGGGGATATGAGAATGAAATAAAATAACAGAAGTAAATCTCTTAAAATAGTGTCTGGAAAATTACTGCTTAATAAACAGCCATCGCTGGTGTTACTACTATTACTAGTGCTTTGTTTTGTTTTGTTTTGTTTTGTTTTGTTTGTGGGTACTTGGGGTCGACCTCAGGACCTCGCGTGCCAGCAGGTGCCCATGCCGCTGAGCGATGTCACCAGCCCTTTTTTCGTATGTGGGTACCAGGAGTCGAACTCAGGACCTCACGCTTGCCAGGCAGGCGCTTATGCCGCTGAGCTATCTCACCGGCCCAGTCTTCCTTTTTTTAAAAAAATAGACTTTACTTTTCAGAGCAGTGTTATGTTCACAGCACAACTGAAGAGAAGGTATAGGGGTTTCCCACATATCCCCTCCCCCTACACCCACCCACCCAGTACAGGACTTTCACATCATTATATACTGAGTGATATTTTTATGTTATAGAAAATGCTTGTTTTTAATTTTAATTTCAGATTCTTTATTCTTAATATAAAAATATGATTGATTTTTGTGTCTTGTAACTTTGTTAGATTCAGTTATTAGTTGTTTTTTTTTTTTTTGTGGGTACCGGGGGTCGACCTCAGGACCTTGCACGCCAGCAGGCACCCATGCCACTGAGCAATATCACCGGCCCTTTTTTCGTATGTGGGTACCGGGAGTCAAACTCAGGACCTCGTGCTTGCTAGGCAGGCGCTTATGCCGCTGAGCCATCTCACCGGCCACTAGTGTTTTTAATGTAGTATTACTATAGTAATAACTATAGCCTAATAACTATAGAACTAATATTATGACAATTCTTTTATATAAAAATCTGAGCTAAGCCTAACAACCTACAAGCTAGATATAATATTATGTATGCCTACAAATAAACCAAAGTGTAGATGAGTTAAATAACTTGACATAGTTACACAGCTTTAGGTGGTAGAAAAGGAATTCTGACACAGGCTCTCTGACCATAAGCCAGGATTTTAATATATAGACCACAAATAAACTACGGATGACAGCCCTGTCATGTAGAGGGGACAAATATTGTCACCTCTGTTTTATATTCTCAGAGCATTTTAATGGATCACCAAGGTAACAGAGAATGTTAAATGCATGTGTAATACCAGAAATCAAATCCATCTACTCTTAGCCCAGTGCATTGCATCTTATACTAGCACAGCCCAAAACGTGCAGCAAAACTGTTGGCCGAGAAACCCTCCTGCCAGACAGGACCCCACAGGGTCAGTGTCACATGGAACACAGTCGTGAAAAATTGTGTATACTGATATCTTCCTTAAAATGGTAAGCGGTCACCATAACTGGTGTACTAAGCAGGCACAGGGTTCTGGGGTGGTTACTGCTGGCATTGCAAGGCCATGGCTGGCATTGACATAAACAGAAAGATGATTTCATTTTGCTCACATTCTCCGAATGCAGCTCCAGAGGTAAGACAGAACACAGCGTCAAGAATATTGATGGAAGATAAATCACAGAAGAACAAAGCCAGTGAAAACGGTATTGAGTGAGGCTGGAGAATCAGTACTGACTATTTTCAAAATTTGTTTCAGAAGTACAGAGTCATTGAATCACAAATACTAAGACTGGGAAATCTGCTCAAATTTTTCTTCTCTTAAGGAAACGTGTTTTTTTTTTGTTTTGTTTTGTTTTTTTTGTGGGTACCAGGGGTCAAACTCAGGACCTTGTGCACCAGCAGGTGCCCGTGCCGCTGAGCGATATCCCCGGCCCAGGAAATGTCTTCTTACAGAAAGCCAGAAGCCATCAACATTGTCTTAAAAATGTCAGGGTTGTCAAACCAGCCGCATATAAAAATATTCACAGTAAAACTTCTACAACCAGAAAACACGTTTAGATCTAATTTCATGTTCGGATTGTAAGTCTTTGCTAGATACAATAAATCTTTCATGGTTCCTTTACACTCCCCTGTATACATGTTCCCTTTTACCCCTCTTGACTCTCCCACTGCTTCGTATCCTTTGCGTAATCTTCATCTAAACCAGGACGACCTGTGTCCTCTTCTTTCTTGTGTCATATTTAGGAAACAACAATCATGAGCAAGTACAAGTGGACACCATCTTTCCTGGTGCCTTAGTAACATCATAAAAAGACCATTGATTTACGGTCCACAGAAAGAGTCCTTAGAGGATATCTTTCCCCTGTTTTTAAATTCACAGTTTTTCTCATAAGCCATGCCTGATCCAACGCCTCTTTCTCCCCCATTGAGCTCCCGCGACTCCATTTGTTTGCCCCAGTCATCCCCAGTGTACTGATTTCTCCTTTCCCTAGTGGTCTTTCTCCTCTCCAATTCACCTTCTCCTCTCCTCCATTTAATCTTTATCTACTTCCTTCCCTAAAGCTAATAATGGATATCTGAGGGAATGCTTCATCACTGAGCTACTAGGAACAAATTCTCTTACAAGCAAGCGGACCCACTGTTTCACATCAGTTCTTCTATTGTTAACATGTTAGATAATAAAAGAAAGGACTTGGCTTAGGACCCCTTATCTCTTTTCAAACTATGAGTTGACATCAACTAAAAATGCGTCCTTTTTCTATCTATAAATGGATTATATTTCTCCACCAATATTTCTCTTTTCCTTTTTTCATTCTTATCCCCTCTCCCCATCGCTGTTCTTCCACGGCTCTTAAACCCTCCTTCTTTCTCCCAGGTTCCGACCACTTTTCCTTTGTTCTGTCCATTTCTTAAACTTGCTAGTAATTCCCAAAGGTACAGCTCAGAAATGCTCAAGGCCCCGAGAAATAGAGAGATAAATGGCCTGCTTGCAGAATGAAAATGAAAGAAAGGAGAGAGGGAGGAAGGAAGGAGGATCTTTAGGGAAATAAAAAGTTAATGCAGCCTCTGACATGCAGAAACATGGCTCCTGTTTTCATTGTTTTCAGAGTTTCTTCTGAACAAGAGAGTATTTCTCAATACTCCATCCTTTTCACTAAGAAATGTAACCTTTGAGATTTAAAGCAAACGGGCTTGCAAGGCTGGCCTGGGTGTCAGTATTCCTTCCACCCTACTCTGGACAGTTGCCTAGTAACATCTAAGTGAGTTTGTCTGCTCTACACCAAATCCAGTCAGTCTCTAACCCACCATCACAGTGTTAGAACTCATCTTCTGTGAGATCCAGACCTAGCTCAGCTGTAAGTCTGATCTAGTTACTAATTGCCTACTTTGCATGTGAAAGTGTTTAAGAAAACATTCAGCGTATGAAAAGGCAAGTCATGATCAGCTGAGGGAGATAAAAGTTCGATTGAAAATGTACTATGAAGCCATCACTCAAAAGTGAGGTGGCGACTACTTCCAAAACAACTAATGTTTTCAGGATATACAGAAACACACATTCACATAGAGAAATGTGATAGGGAATTAATAACCAATTATTCTAACCTCTTACTATACTAATGAGGATAGTGAGGTTCCAGCAGGGAAAGCGATGTGTCCAATATTGCACAAAATTCAGGCAGTGATGGTAGAGCATAATGGTTTTCTTCCCATCATATCCATTTGTTCAGAAACAGGGTTCCTTGATCAAAAGTTTTTAGAAAGTTCTGGAAAAGATGAGTTAAGTGTCATTCTTTACTGATGCACTTCTCAGGATTGTCAATATGCTACTGTGCACTGGGACTTTCTAAATGGGCATCGATTGAGTCTTTTCCCACACTTATTTGGCCAAAGAACACCCTCCCTGCACAGTTTTAAATGATGCCTTATTAGACTGGTAACTCACGAAAAATCTACTTTTGAACTTGATATACAGCAATGTGTCCCACGTTGATGAAGTTGACCAAATCTACTAGTCATTTATCTTTGTCATATCATAAAGAGATCATATGAACCCAGTCAAACAGATCATGAGATCTGTTTCCTGAAGCAGGGGTAGATGTGGACCTGCAGATATGTGATGGGATCTATCTCATAGTTACCTCCTTATCCAAGCCAACACCTTATCTTGGTTTTCTTTTCCATAGTTCGTTTTTCTTGAGTATTTTGATCCTCTAACTCATAGACTGTACTCATTAACCATCTTGCGTTTTAAAAGATGTAAAACATAGCAGTTTATCCCCTTTAAACCATTATGCAAGATCTTCTGCATGATTGATTCTCAGTGACCAAGCCCATGCATGACTTTCCCGCATCTTCCATCAACCTTTTTCTGCAGTACTAGTCAGTGCGTCATTGCTTAATCCTTTAGCGTAGAGTATTCTACCACGAAGAATTCTGTTCCTGATATTTCTGCCTTCATCACCCTTTTCTCAAAAGACATAGCTGATTTGATGTTTTCCTTCAGGTCTTCTGTTCAGATGTCATCTTGGAAATTTTGTCTTGATCCAGTCCCTATTCTGTGTTTCTGTTTTCTTCAAAATGCAATGATCCCTATTTATTTTTAAATTGTTCATCATCTTTTGCCCCTAACAAAGGCCTCGAGTATGTTACTTAGCTTAGGCCTAGGACAATTTCTGGTACATAGTAGGCATTCAATAAATGCTGAATGAATGGATGAATACAATAGCAGTTTTTTGTCCTTCAAGATTCTTAGAACATGGGCACCCCACTGAAACTGAACATAGATTATCAGGCTTATATGAATTAAAGTGAGTACATTAACATACAGGAATACTTTAATAAGCTTTTATTAGGTGTGAAACAATCATGCAAAAGGGCTGATATTTTGGCAAAATCCAAAATATTTCTCATCAATAACAAGAATTATAGCTCATTTCAAAGTTACTAGAAAATGTTAATTTATACATAACAGGAAGAAAGGCGTAATTGACAGGACGTCACACTACAATTGAGGAAACCAAATTCTACCCCAGCAAATGCAAACCACTTCTTGTGACCTTTGGCAAGTCACTTCTTTGCTCTCAGCCTCATTTTCCTTTATTTTAAATTGCACAAGTAGACTAAGTAATATTTAGGTTGATTAAAACTGATTACTAAAGTCAGAGAAGTATAACATGAACGGGTTTAGTTAACAAAATCTAGTCTCTCTAATTCTCAGTAATCCATTCTACCTTTTTAAGTTCTAAGGAGGAAAATTCCAATTTTATCACATTCACAAAATAAAACAAACTTTTATGCTAAAATGGAGAGAGGGCCAACAATTACATAGTAGAGCTTTTTCCTTTATCCCAGTAATTCTTCAGTACCTAAAAATAGGCACTTTTTTAAAATCACTACTTCAGTTGATAAAACAATAAGATACATAAGTAAAATATGTAACAGAACAAATACTATTAGGTGCTGAACACATAAAATAGAGCATGGAGGAGTAAAAGGTATCTGGGAGGGATGAAAATTTTACAAAGAATAGCCCAGGCAGACTTCGCTGGGATGGTGAAGGGTGAGGAACTGACAGGAATGAATGGAAGGAGGGAGGCATGCAGTTAACTGGGGGAAGAACATTCTAGACAGAGGAAACCTTAAGTGCAAACGCTTTGAGAAAGAAATGTGCCCTGTATGTCCAGTGAACAGAGCTGGTGAGGGACTGGGGGCCTATAGTGCTAATAATCATGAACAGGGACAGAGTAACTGGAGATTCTCAAAAAGAAACTACATTTTCACTATGGGGGGGTATGTGTGCTCAAGCATGCATGTGTGTGCATATGTGTGCGTGTGTGTGTGTGTGTGTGTGTGTGTGTGTGTATTCTCAGGGGGATCCAGGGCTGAAGGAGGTTTAATTAGAAGGTAGTACAGATCAATCATTTGGGAAGGGTATGAGAGAACACTGAGCAAAGTGGCTGCTGGAGAAAAGATGGAAAATAGTCAACTTCCAGATATATTGTCAAGATAGAAACATCAGAAGATGTTGAGAGGTCTGATGTGGGGTGGAAAGAGTTAAAAATGTTTATTTTAGTGAGCCTTCACTCATTCCCAATTGGCTAGTGTGCAGTTGTTAACATTTAACCAGTGTTAGGATCCAATATTCCCCCCACTGTAGGTAGTTACGTGACTTAATCACATTTGTGAGATAGGGAAGCTGGAAAGAACTATGAAAAAATAACCTGGACCCATTGGTCAATATTTTATGGCTGTGACACATTTCCTAGAATCCTCAGTGACTTTTGCTCTACTCTTCCAGTATGCTGTGACCCTCCGGGTAACATCATCTTCACAGCACATTCTTACCTGTCTTATTTGTGACCATTACTTCAACGAACTGCAGTGTTACAGGCAGAGCTGCTTGAGGGCAAAGTCAATACTTTGCTACTTCAGAAAGCAGATATATATCTGTCCTATCTACACCGGAGTACAAAATAACCCATGTGTTGTATTTTGTTTTGTATCCAAGAATCACACGTAAAAAAAAGTATTTCTAACTTTTTTGATCCAGGGCTTCCTACAAAAATTCATACACAAAACAAACTCACACAAAACCCAAAATAACTGGGTTTCCAAACCTTGTGGAACAAGGGATATTTTTTAAAGAATATATGTGTCTCTACCCTTGACCTGGTGAATCAGAATCTCTGATAGCAGGGCCAGAGGATATTCATGATGCGTTTCCCGACTGATTCTGATGGTCCTCCAGGTTTAGGAACTGCTGGTAAAGCAACTTTATGTCTGTGGCTCTCCAGTCAGCACTGGGTCAATGAGAGCACTGAGCTGCATTATTCTCACATTCCTCATTAGCTGGTATTGTGATCTAGAAAGTTTCTCAAGACCAGTCATAACCTTAGAGCTCTGTGCTGCTGCCCCCCCACCACCACCACACAGTGTACTGGGTCTGGAATCATCTCAAGTGGACAGAGATTTGCTCTCCAAATGCACTAAACACTAAGCCATGACAGGCTCAGCCCAGTTGAAAAACACCGTTTCTTATTAACAGTGAATGGACATGTGGAACCTCAGTAGGGTGATAGATATGTTCTTACTGGCATGATGGATATAGTCTAAAATTGACATACTGTGATGTAAACGTACAACTTGGTAAATTTATTGAAAAATACATTTCTAAGTTATATGAATGTTATAAATGGTAGGAAATAAACTGAATACATTATATGACACATGAACTATGGCTCGACGACATTAAAATTGGTAGGCAGAGCTGAAAATTAGGCACAGGTATTATTTGTAAAAGGGGCAGAAATTTAGAGTTCTTACTGTAGACAGGACTATCACGCCAAAGTTAGGCCCCTGGTAAGAAAAGATGTCTTCCAGTTTAGGGTAGGGCTATCTTCATACATGTTTTTGAATACCTTGAACTTCGAGAACCCCAAGATAATCTGAAATCTGGATTTACAGAAGTGGTACATTTCTCCTTCCTTGATAGCTATAAGAGAACCCTACGTTAGGCAGGAGTCTTGCAAGGCAATGCTGGCCTTTCTCTGGCTCTGTTATGATCTCCTTCCTGGGCAACAGACCAATAACCTAAAATCACATCTAGACCGAACTGGAAAAGTTATGGATGTGCTACAGGAGAAGAGGGGTCCTGAGCCAACGGAGTTGCAGACACAAACTATGTATCCTAGCGAAGAACATTTTGAGTGAATCCTATTCCTGGATCCACGTAAGGGGGTAGGCTTTAAAGTTAGATAGGGGAGGCCTTGTTGGTACATAGCACTATTCTTAGACAAAATTTAAGTCTGTGAAATGTTCTAATATGTTGCTGAGTTAACTCCTGGAAGTTCAGAGAAATAGCTTTAAATGCAGTAGAGATGTCAGAATCACTCTGGCAAGCTGTGAACAGAATCAAAAGATTCTGAAAAGCATTTACACTAGAAAGTTTCTACCACATAAACTGGAAAAAACACTAGCAGATTATGTTCCTCAGATGGGAAGAGAGAATGTTGCACTCAGCTATGAATTAAGAAATACATGGATGAGGGGTCACTAGCATCACTCAGAGTTCATCAGTGCTGGCCTCTCCAGTGAACACTGGAAGTAGGAAATGCATAACTGAGTTTTCTAGTAGCGGTGAAGATGATGAGCTAGCAAAGAGTTGTAGCCAGGTGGCAGCAGCTAAACACGGAAAGCAGGTAGAGTAGGCAGGATTACCAGCAGCAGCAGCAAGGGCAGGCTGGAAGCTTCAAGAGTGAATCTCACTGATATTATTAGTCTTAGCTCATGTTACAGCATATAATATTTATATTAATTGAAGTTATTAGGTTTCTATACATGGCATATCTTTATTTTCCTTATTTCCCTTTCTGTTTCACCTTTCCCCTTGCACTTTTTCCCTTGGCCCACTCCCTATTGCAAGAGATCCATCTCCTAATCCCCTTCTAGCCACCCTTTATTATTTTCTTCATACTTTGCCCACTTTGTACATGTAACCACTGCCCAAGATGATTATAAACTCCATGAGTTGCAAACATGTACTAGTAAAATATTAAAAATATATAAAATTCCTTACTGAAAAAAAAAATGAAGTGAATCTCTCACCTAACAATAAAACTATATGGACACTGCTAATACCTAGTGTTCCTAATAGCAACATAATTGGCATCTCAGTAGAAATATCACATTGGAAATATCCATTCAGTTTCCAAACCTGAGTCTTCTCAGACCCAGAAGACATTGATTAGAGGCCATGTCTCTATAAGAAAAAGACCACTCAATACCACAATGAGTGCCTACGGTCGGCATCCAACCAGTCCTCCTGCAGAAATCCCTATAACCTTTTCCTTGAGTAACAAACACTGGGGACCAGAAAATTTTCAGTTCTTTCCAGAACTGTTGAATACACAGTCCAAGTTTATTGATGCTAATATCTAGATAACTGAAGTGTCATGATGGCTTACGTGTTTAGAGTTCATGGTTAGGTAACAGTAAGTAGGGTGCATCTCATTTTTAACTTTTAGCATTTCCCTTGTGTACAGACCAACTGGTGGTCATGTTCCAGATTCCAAATGTATTACAAAGGGCATAATCGGCAATTGGCAGAACCTTTACATAGATTCTTCTGAGTACAGAATAAGAACTATCATATTAAGAAAGACCAAGTGGCAGCCACAAAAAGAACTCTTTTGCATAACTAAGATGTTAAGTCAAAATATTTCACCCAAGTATCATGACAGAAATTAGTGTAACTGCTGTCTTAGCTTTCCCATCACTGAGACAAAATACCTGACACCTATAATTTAAAAGAGGGAAGGTTTAAACTGCTTCATGTGTCAGAGGATTCAGTCCATGGTTTGGAGTTCTAAGACAAAAAAGTCATGGCAAAGGGGCATGGCGGAGGACAGGTACTCCAACCTATGGCAGCCAGGAAGCAGAGAAAGGAGAGGAGCTAGGGACAAGAATACACCCTTCCAGGTCACATGCCAGTGACCCACTTCCAACCAGGCCCCACATTCTCAGAGCACATGAACTACTGAGCTCCACAATGATATAAAGCCTTCATGGTCCAATCACCTTTCCAACATGAGACTGTTCAGGGGAATTTAGATTTAAATCAGAATACTCTCAAGACATAATGAATGTGGGAATGATAGTTTCCATACTACTGTATTATATAATTAATCAGTCTTGTCCCTGCCTAAAAAAGTCAGCCATGATGGTTGTCTCAGTCTTTTTCTTTTCTCTTTGTCACAATATCCATCACCCACAAAATAAAGGAGGAGAAGTTCATTCTGGCTCACAGTTCATAGAGGTTTCAGTCCACAGTTAGATGATTCCAATGCAGGATGGCATGGCAGAGGAGCATGGCAGAAGAAAGCTGTTTGTGGCATGGTGGCAGGGAAGAAGAGAGAGAGTGAAGGGCAGAACAGGGAAGAGATAAACCTTTCCAGGCCACACCTCCAGTGACCTACCTCTTCCAACCTCCTAACAGCCACTCAGCTATGAACAAATCAGTGGAGGAATCCACTGATGAGTATCACGTGCCCATGTTCCAGTCACCACCCAAGTGTGCAAAAAGGCTTTGGGGGCAACATCTAGGCATAAACCATAACAGTGGCACACACCTGTGTGTTAGTCAGTGCTTACAGGAGCTTGCAGGGCTGGGGCAAGGGTCCTCAAAAGGCTGCACGTGCTCTGAATAAGATTTAACGCAGGACACAGAAATTTACAAGATTGGCCTACAATGGCCACCCACTGAGTCAAATATAGAAGAGTGCAGAAGATCTGTCTGTGCACTAGAGATCCGAAGGATCCAGCCAAAGGCCTGGAGCCCATAGCAATATCCCTTAGGAGTCTACATCAGGAGGCTGAAGGATCCACGACAAGACCCAAGGGTCTGCACTGGGAGGTCAAAGGGTCAGTGCCAGAAGCTAGAGTCTGCACCAGCAAGCCGAAAGGCAGGTGCTGGAACCGAAAGCCAGGAGACGATGCCCAAGGTGAAGGTGAAGACTGAGCTCCTCCAAAGAGACCAGCTCAAGTTCCACCAAGCAAAATCAGCCACAATGAAGCTCTTCTAAGGAAAATCAGCTGAAATCCTTCCCTCCCGTTCTCATTCTCCTTTACTACCATTCTGACAATACTCCTTAAAGTGGGTCTTTCACACCCAGGACCACGCTGAAGCAAATTCAGCTGGGCCTTCCCCACTCAAGTTGACAATCAATTAACCACCACCACCTGTAATCCCAGCACTCTGGGAAGCTGAGGCAGGAAGTTTGAGCCCAGCCTGGACTGCTTGGCTACTTAGCTGGTTCCTTTCTTGAAATAAAAATAGAAAAGGAGAACTTAAAAAATGGCAGAGCAGCGATTGCCAGTGACTCAGCTTCTCCAGGACTAAGTCCCTAGAGTCTGGAAAACAACAGCCTGGAGAGGAACCAAAGTGAGAGGAGGGCTCACGGGAACCACAAGGAAGCTGACAGGGAAGAAAACAGGATTAATCGCTACAGGGTCTCCTGCAGACCGGAGAGCCCACACCACAGTGGTGGTATGGAAGGAAGGCAGTGAAGATAACCATTTTATTTTTTGTCTTTTTTTTTTTTTTTGAGACAGCGTCTCGCTATGCAGTTCAGGCTGGCCTTGAACTCACTTTGTAGCCCAGGCTAGCCTCAAACTCACAGTGATCGATCCTCCTGCGTGCTAGGATTATAGGCATGTGCCACATGCCCAGCAAAATAACTCTTCTGCTGATGGAGATATGGCGACCCGGACTAGGAGAATTTTATGCAGTTTAAGGAGCAGTTAGAACACACACCACGGTATCCCAATTGACCCTCTAAAGTCAAAGTTTGGTGAGTGATAGATACAGTCAAGAAGAGCAGAAGTAGGCAGGTCACCATTTTATTTAGGAAAGGGCTCCAGGCTGGAACTTTAGCCACAGAACAGCCCGTGGTCACCTCACTGCCAAATTCCCAGAGTGGAATGCAGGAAGAGCAGCCCAGTCACCAATACTGCCGGCAGTTGAACAGCAGCCTGGCGGGAATTCTGCTGAGAGCTGGGGACTGGGATCACCCAGACTGCTCCAGTGGAGGTCAAAGACCAGTCTCAGAGCAGTGTCTGGGTGATCCCAGTCCCTAGTCTCAGGTGCAACCACTGTGGAAATCAGTGTGGACATTCCTCGAAAAACTAGGATGAGAGGTCCCATTTGACCCAGCTATTCCCCTTCTGGGTATTTTCCTGGAAGAATTAAAAACATCACACCACAGCGTTATACGCACACCCACTTTTATCATGGCACAGTTTGTAATAACTAAATTTTGGAAACAGTCCAAATGCCCATCACCCAATGAATGGATAAAAAGATGTGGTACTTTTAGACAATGGAGTACTACTTAGCTATAAAGAAGGATAAACTCGAGGCTTTTATAGGTAAATGGATGCAACTCGAGACCATACTCATAGGTAAAATAAACCAGACTCGCATGTGTAAACATCATATTATCTCCCTAGTGTAAGAAGCTGAAAGAGTAAATAAGATCCAAATTGTACAATAGGTACTGTGAAACGGGAAGAAGTTGTGCAAAAGGAAAGAGAAACTGGGATGGGGGAAAGGAGAAAAGAAGGGAAAAGGAAAAATAAATAAATAAATATATATATACACACGCAAGATATTTAAGATAGTTATACTACTAATTTCTGATAGTTCATTGAAAAGAAAGGTTTGTGCCTATATTGTTTGATCAGTTTTTCATGCCTATATCTTGTAATACGAGAAACTACTTTTGAAGATAATGTGCAATGTATTAACTGTTGTTATTCTCCTACTATCTTGTTTTGAAATTTTGTATCATTGTTTTTATTATTTGTTCTCTTAAAAAAAAAAAAACAACAACAGTCTTAGCCATACCTACAAAGACTGGAAGCTCACAGTGGCATCTCATCCTCCTTGTTAACAAACTCCTATACCCAGCACTGTTCTGGGCGTGCATGGCTTTTGGTCTTCCTGTGCAAACAAAGACGGGCCCTGTATGGAGTTCTGCTCCTTAACATGACCTGAACAAAGAAACCACAAATCCAAAACAACTGATATTTCTTTTTTTTAAACTATTCTTTATTTGACTTTATTATACTCTCATTTTTATCCTTACTGTACTTTTTAAACTTCTTTAATATTTTAAAATTTATTTTCTTATACTTCCAAAACTGTTGTACAGATTCAATGTAGTCTCAATCAAAATACCAACAGTATACTTCACTTATCTAGAGAAAACACTACTAAAAATACTATGAAACTAGGAGAAACCCCAAATAGCTAAAGTAATTCTGGGCCATAAGAGTAAAGCAGGAGGCATAGTAATGCCAGACTTCAAATTACACTGCAAAGCAATAGTGATAAAAATTGCATGGTAGGGCTGGTGAGATAGCTCAGCGGCATAAGCACCTGCCTGGCAAGCGCGAGGTCCTGAGTTTGACTCCTGGAACCCACATAAAGGAAAAAAAGGGCCAGTGATATTGCTCAGCGGCACAAGCACTTGCTGACAAGCTCAAGGTCCTGAGGTTGACTCCCAGTACGCACATTAAAAAAAAAAATGGAACAAAGACAGACACATGGACCAATGGAACAGAACTGAGGATACAGAAACCTCCCCAGACATATTCAGCTATTTGATCTTTGACAAAGGGTCCAAAAACATATGCTGGAGGAAAGATAGTCTATTCAAGTGGTGTTGGGAAAACTGGTTATCCAATTGTAGAAGAATGGGGACAGAGCTCATCCAATAGGGAAAGGGTCCAAGGGAACAAGGAGAGGGGGAAGAGGGAGAGGAAGGGAAAATGAGAAGAATAAAGATATGCCAAGTACAGGAACCTAATAACCCAAATTAATGTAAACATTACAAAACATAACTTGTGCTAAAACAAATAGTATCAACAAGTACAAAAAAGGTAATCAGGGAACCAGAGGGGGAGGGGAAGGAAGGAGAAGGAGATTTAAAAAAACAAGCCATAATATATACGTATATGCCCTACAATGATTGTAAACTGTATGAATTACAAACATGTACTAATAAAATAAACTTAAAGGAGTAGGTATGTAGTTCATTTAAAGGTCCCACATTCAATCCTGAATACCTCCCCAGAATAGATCATAGCGTGATAACAATGAGTCAAACAGTACATTCAACTGGGTGTGTGGTGAATGAATGCTTCCTCATATTCATTAGGAGAGCTGCGCAGCACATGGTTGCATGGGTCCTACTACACACTTCCAGAAGCTTCCATGCTAATAGAATGATCAAATGGTTTATTGAAGATGTAGCTGATATATCACTGAGAGACAGCACCTTGTGAAGAGCGACCATCTGCCCTTCAACCAACGGACATCTTAAGCAGGCATATTTCAGACAGATCACTTAAGGAATAACAACTCTAGCTAGATTAACCTTAAACCATCATTCTGCTGAACAGGTAAAATCATTTTTACAGATACAGTATCATTATGAATCATGATATTCCTCAGACATATGGAAAAAGGGAATGCAACAAATGTTCTAATAACACAGGAATCTAAGCAGAAGTAGGTCTTCTCCCAAGCATTTTTAGTAAGCAGCTGTAGAATTTTTAGGCTCCGTGGTTCTGGAGATGCAGCAAGAAACACTTCCAGTAAAAGAAACAATAAGAATCATTACACTTGAGGCACTATTTAAAATTTGGTTACTTTCTGATCCTCTATGTGCCCGGGTCGAAGTAACATTTCCCATCTCCCTCACAACTAGTGTGGTACCTTAACAAGTTTGCAAGTAATGTGCAAAACTTCCAACCATGGGCCGGTGAGATGGCTCAGCGGCGTAAGCGCCTGCCTGGCAAGTGCGAGGGCCCGAGTTCGACTCCCGGATCCCACATACAAAAAAGGGGCCGGTGATATCGCTCAGCGGCACGGGCGCCTGCTGGCGCACAAGGTCCTGAGGTTGACCCCCCGGTACCCACCAAAAAAAAAAAAAAAAAAACTTCCAACCATGTCTTTAAAGATGGAGTTGCTCTCCAAGGATGCTTTATGTCACCCATAATCCTGGCTTGCAAGCAGGATTACAGCAACCCAAGATGCCTGTATTAAGGATCACAGAATCATGCTGCTAGCCTCAGACCCTCACTTCCAAATCTCCCACTCTAACTAAAGCAGTATACTGTATAATACGTTTCCCCTTAAACAACACATTCTACTTAAACCCAGATTTCAAGTAAGAACTTCGCTTTAGTATTCATTTAAGGCAAGATGAATTCCTAGAAGAACTGGAAGGGAAGATAGCTAAAAATTACCTCGCAGAAGAGATCATGTGAAAGCAAATGGGAATATACAACTTAAGAGGAAAAAAAGAAATACTAGGGGAATTCACAAAATATACTTCAAGGATCATGATGTGTGAAAAGAACCACACTTGTATCCATATATAACAAGGAAATAGAGTGGGCTTAATTTGCACAAGCCCAGTAGGAACAAACTTCAGCCCCATGAAGGGAAGAGATTTCTCATAATCACAAAAACCCAGATTCAGGAATGCTCCCAGCCTCCCATCACTGCAGGGCAATAGTGGGTTTTCCTAGTGTGTGAGCAAAATTTTATGTGAGAGCAGAGAGCACAGGACTTGGACAAAATTGGACCCTAATACTTTCTCTGTTAATTGTCTATGGTTATAAACAAAAGATAAAATACATATGAAAGACAAGAGATACTAAATTACCCTATTTAGTAGGGGTATTGAAATGTTTTTTCATTATTTTCTAAGGAAAGAGAGAAAGACAGACTGATACATGGTCCTGCAATTATGTGATTCTGAAATACTGTATTAACCTTCCATTCAGCAATGTATAAGCATGATACTTAATGAAAAAGGCTAAATAACAAACATAGTAAGCAAATCATCCCTCCCTTTGAGCATACTGGATGTTTCAGTGATAATTACATTAAGCAGTCCTCTATTAACTCTCCATCTGCCATCCCATACCTCTAAGAAAGTTAACGACACTCCAGCATCCTTGTTGGACGATGCTTTAGTCACGTTTCCATCACTGAGACACAATACATAACACCCGCAATTTTAAAAAGGAGAGATTTATTTTGACACATTGTTTTAGAGGATTCAGTCCATAGTTGGCTGGCTCTAAAGCAGGAAGGGTACAGTACAAGGGTCTGGCAGAGGAAAGCTGCTCGCATCATTGTGACCAGGAAGCAGAGAGAAAAGGGAGGTACAGGGAAGAGAGATACATTCTTCCAAGCCATGCCATGGTAACATCCTCTTCTGATCAGGCCCCACCTCCTGACAGCATATGCGGCTACTGAACTCATCAGAGGTCAGCACCCCCAGGATCTAACCACCTTCCAAAAGCTCCAACTCTGAACATGTGTGACTTTGAGGGCCATTTCAGATCTAAGCTATGACGGATAGGAAGCCCCAGACATTCCACCAAGCCTGTTTTCCTAGGTAGACTCATGTCAACTTCATAGAGAGCAAGGGGTTTTAAAAGTCTAAAATATCTGGTGCACGGGAAATAACTAACACCTAACAGTTGAGAGAGGCAATGTCCTATTTTAACAAATAATACTGACCAGTACCTAGACCTGCAGTAAGTTTTTACCTCTTAGAATGGATATCCAACTCTAAAATATAATGGGATTAGAAAGATAATATCATGTCTTGGTCCTTCCATGTCAAGACCCTATTACTTAGATTTTTAAAAACTGAGATAACCTACTTTTTGGAAAACTGAATCACTCCTCCAGGTCTAAAAGCTAGTGAAGTCCCACAGCATAGGACCCAGGACAATATACAGAGAATCCAAAATATATAACATTACCATTTGACAGTGATAATAAACGTGAGCTTTTGTTTATTTTGCTTTGTTTTCAGTGCTAGGGATCAAACCCACAGCCTTGCACATGCTAGGCAAGTGTTCTACTACTGAGCTACATCCTCAGTCCCAGACAATAAAGTTTTATAAGCAGATGCTTTAATCTTTTCTTCATTAAAGCAATAGACCCCTTGAATAAGAATATCAAGGCCTTCAAACTACAAAAGAGTCATATTTAGGATGTGGACAGGAGGTTATTCATACAGGACCAGAAGATGATCTTTACTGTGTACTCTGAAGGATGATTAAGACTATGACATCTATGCTTGGTGAGGTGGAACATGCCTGTAATTCCAGCACTCTGGGAGGCTGAGGTAGGAGGGTCACAAGTTTGGGCTCAGCCTGGAAAAGTGAGCACTTTAGGGAGACCCTGTCTCAAAATAAATAATAAAACAAGGGTTGGGAATATAGCTCAGTGCAAAGGCTCAGGGTTCAATTCTCAGTAGAAAAAAACAAACAAACAAACAAACAAAAACCCACAAAAGACCTATGACATCTGGAGTGAGTCAAACCTTAGTATAAATCCAAGCCCTCCCATATGCATTTTGGGTAACCTTGAAGTCACTTTCCAGGTCTCATTGTTCTTCTGAGTAATGGCCACCCCATTGTTTTCGATTGTTGCTTTAAATCAAGAATATAAAACCCTTAGCACTTTGCCTGGCAAATCACCCACTGGGCTCATACATATTTGAAAGTAGGGATTATGATTATCTCAGAAAATAGTTCTTAGACAGTACATACTAATTGACGATAAAGCTTTCACATAAACAATGCCACATACACAAAAGTCTACTGAGTCACCCTCAGTGACTAAAAAGTTGACCATCTTCTTTTATTACTCTATCACTCTTTTGACCAACAGATCGAGACATTATCACTATTCTTATATCCCTTTTCTTCTATATTTGGCTTTATGTAATTTAACCATGTTTATTGTATGTGCATGGCACTATGCCCTATCTAGATGGCTGCCACCCTTGACATTGCCACCTTTGGTCATATGCAATTTTTCTGCCTTAATCTGGAATATGAAGACTTTTATTTTTATGAGTTAAATAAATTCTGTATTTTGTTTGGACATTGATGGAGTGCAGCACAAGTAGAACCAACCTGATGCAATAGTAAACTCTCTAAGCAATTTGATGAGACGTTAGAATTATACCGCAGGCTTTTGGTGTACTACGACCCCCAAAGACGGTGGTAAGGAAACTCTGAGTTAATGGATGTATTTTATGCCAAGCCAATCATCACTTATGAGAACTGTGATATTTCACAGGGCTGGGATTTTACATAAGCCAATAAAGACATTCTTCTGTCTTGGGAGTCAATGCAATTATAACCACAATACCAAAAGACCAATTTTTAAATAATCAACATCATCATTGTAAGTAGTCAACAAAAAGGAACACTCAAAGGTGTGGACTTTTAAATGCAAGATGTTATTAAATACAAATCCCAAAAGGACAAATTCATAGAATAATGAACGAGGTGTTTTATTAAAAATAAGTATGTGTTGACAAATTCTGCACGTAAGTGATACACGTTATGCAAAACAATCCAAATTTGCTAATAGCAAAATCTTTTTGTAAAAAGTTTGGAAATATTTTTTGTAACTGTAATAATGATAAATATTAAAAGGAGTCTATTTCTTTTTATTTTGTAAAGGTGATTATATTTAAATTATTTTTACCTATAAAATTGTACTTAAGGCTCATAACAAACCTACTTCTCAGGAAAACTACAGAAATCATTTTTTATTATCTAAGCTTGTAATTGTCCAGTATGGTAGGAATTAGCCACATACACCTGTGGACACTAGAAATACAGCATTGAACTGAGGAATTGAATTTATTCTTGGTTCATTTTTAGAATACAAAAAGTAAAATAAAAAATTTTTATTAAACATAACTTTGTGGTTTCAATCCTACCGTATTTTTTTTAGCTATTGAAAAATTGGCATCTGAATTGAGTATACAATATGTACAGCACTGATTTCAAAAATATGCAAAAATTTTTTAAAAATCTTAATCTTATAGTACTCATTGAAAAATGGTGTTAAGTCAAATTACATAAAATGTATTATTAAATTCATTTTCCCTATTTTACTTTTTTAAACTGTGGCAATTAGAAAGTTTTAAATTATGAGTGTGATTCATATTTCTACTTATCAGCATTCACCTTGCAATCTAGAAAGATCTATTTCTTCAAGTTCCACTTTGTAGAATGGCAGCAAATCTTATATTAGATTTACCTTCCCACAGAACATTTAAACACTGGGGAAAAAAACATGGAGGAAAAAGAACTTTTAAAGGCCTGTAAAGCAACCAAAAGAAAAAACTGAAAAGAAGTTAAACCTTGAAAGAAAGGAATAAGCTGGATACAATCACATATATTAAGCTTTACTCCTGCAGGCCTTCTTTAACCTGCAAGAAACTGGGTGGATAAAACTCAACTGGAAAGTCATGGACATGAGGAACTGAAAGGTCAGGGTGAAGCTCAATGTTATGTGAGCTCTGGAAAATGAATGGGGAAATCCCGGAAACAAGGCAGCCCCTAAATTTGCATATGAACATCATCACTCAACTCCTTTGCTCCCTCTTTACATATATTTGGGCAACTTCAAAGTTCACAGAGTAAAACAACAGTTGCACTCCTGAAGAAACCGAGTGGAGACATCAACTTCTACAGGCTGCAAGGGAGACAGAGGCATGTGTTGAAGGGCACCGCCCACCAGCATGAAAACGAACACTCTTGAGAAGGAAACAGAATCAGTGTCTCCACACTGTCTCAATCAGAATTTGCAGGCTACGATGATAAATTAGAAGACTCACCGAAAAAATAGAGCAACATTATCCAGAGTCAAGTGAAATAGCAGTCATTAGTTGCTGGACCTGAAATGTTCAAAGTATTAGAATTTGCAGACAAGAGCTTGAGCTGGTGCATTAAATCTTTGTTTCCAAATGTAAACTCAGTTATAATGAAGAAAGAGGTAGAAAAACAAATGTAAGCTAAAGGAAAGAATAGAAAGAAAATTCTACAATTGAAAATGTCTTAGTTTGCATCTCTTGAATGACCAATGGTGCACCTTTTTTTCCTATATTTATTTGCCATATGTATTTTTTCATCTGACAAGTGTGTATTCATCTCAGATGTCCAATTTGGGGGGCCTAACTTTTTTCAATTCTTTATATGTTTAGGTAACAGTCCTTCGTCTGAAGAACAACTGGCTCAAATTTTTTCTCACTCTGCGGGTTTGAAGAGACTGAAGACAGTGGAAGAAAGGATCAGTAAACTTGAAGATAATCTTCTGACAATTACTATATGAAGACAGAATATCAACAGAAAGTATGCAATCTAAATGGCAGAGAGAATAAAGATAGAACATAAATCAACAAAACCTCAGAGACATGTGGGACAATATCAAGTGGTATAAAATATAGGTAATGGCTTCTAAGCTATAGCAATCCAACAAACATGCTGAACATACCTAAGACCTGCCATATACCTGTAACGAGTGGGTTAATTACCAGCCTTAAAAATGACATGCTACAAGGTCAATAATGCTTTGCAACAGCAAGGAGAGTGGCTACGGAGGGGAGACAAAGTGGATTTCCTGGAAAAAAGTGTGAGAACTACAAGGAAGATTGGGCTGATGCTTGAATGTGTTGAGGCCAAATGCATATCCAACAGAAGGCAAATTATTAAGAGATGTAAGCAAAGAGAACGTGGGAGGGAGGGTGGACATGATCAAAGCATGATATATGCATGCATGGAAAACATCACAGCAAAACCCATTACTTTGTCTAATTAACATGTGTTGATAACTATAATTTTTAAAAGAAAATTAAACAAGGATGCTAACATTTTAAATTGGAGGAGATAAAAAGAGAAAAGGCCAAATGGTCAAATTCTAACATCGTGTTTTATTTTATAATTAAGATAATAAAATCTTGACTTCAGAAAGAGCAATCGAGAACTAGAGCAAGAGATTGAGAGGAGAAGAGGAACAAGACAGAGTAAAAGACAGAGAAAGAGAGAGGAAGAAAGGGAGGGAGGGAGAGAAAGAGAGAGATAGAGAGAGAAACTCAACTCCCAGAATTTGCAAGACACAAAATAGGGCAGAAAAATATTAAATAAAAAACTGGACAAATTTTCCCCAATCATGGGGAAAACGAAACAACAGTAACAAAACAACCTTGAAAATCTGAGAAGCTCATCAAATTCCAGTCAGGATAATCATAAAGAAAACTACCTAAGACTCTCATAGTCTAACTTTTAAGAAGCAAAGATTAACATCAAACGAAAAAGAGCTAGAGAAAATAGATAAATGGTATATTTTCAGACATATGAACAATGATTGACATCTTATAAAAAAAACAAGAGATGAGAAGACAGGGGGCAATGTTTAACTTGTTCAAAGAAAAACAAGTTTATCCAGAATCCTATGTCAAGTGAAAGTCATGTTCAAGTTGAAAAGATTTTTTTTCAGGTAGGTAGAAACTGCCAAGAATTTACTGCATGCAGATTGTGTTTAAAAAACACGAAAGCATGATGTTCAAATTCAGAAAGATGGTAACAGACTGAAAATCAGGACTGCAGAAACTAATACAGAACACAAAAAAATCATAAAGATATGGTAAATACTAAAAAGTCCATATAAATTTCTCTTTAAAAAAAGATATATGACAACATAAAAGAAAAATTTTAACTATATCTAGCGTGCTATATATCACAGTTGTAACGTTGATATACACAAGGATGAGTGGTTAAATGGAATATGTTATATATTCTAATACACTGCTTGTTGAAACGCTAACTCTAACCAGATTGTGGTAGGTATAAAATGCATTATAATCTCTCGGGTAACCAGTAAAACCATAAAAAAGTAAAATTTAAAAGCCAATAAAATTGACTACTAAAAATATTTGACCAGTCTACAGGAAGGAAGGAAAGAAGGAATAGGGAAATCATACGTCAACTAATATGCCAACAAGCCTGAACAAATGGAAGCAAGCAGCAAAACAACAGTCCTAAACCAGCCATATCAATACTTACATGAAACAAAAATGGATCATGTACTCCAATTCCAAGATGAAAGATTGTTGAATTGAATATAAAAAGCAAGAGCCAATTATATGCTGTCTGCCTATGATGACACTTAAAAACAAAGATAAAAGAATGACCAATGAGAATGCTGATCGTATACTATGCAAAAATAAACATAGTAAAATAGGATTTACTATACTAATATCAGGAAGATAGAATTTAATTCAAGGAATACTACAAGAGCTGATAAGAATTATTTCACAAAGACAAAACTGTGAGTTTTTTTGAGAAGACAACAATGACGAGTTTATGTGCCTAGTAAGACAGCTTCCAAAAAAGATCAAGCAAAATTGAAAGACCTAAAGGGAGACATAGAAAAATCCACAACACCCACTAACAAGTTTAATCCTCCTTTCTATGCAATTTGCTGGGCAACAGAACACCAGCAAAAAAAAAAAAAAATCAGTCAGAACATAGAAAATATGAACATGTATTAATCATCTTGGCCTTGGTAACAATGATAGAGTGCTAAATGCAGCGAGTTCAGAATAAAATTTTTTTCAAGTACAAATGTAATGTTCAAACACACAGATCATATGCTACGCTGTACAATTTTTTAAATCTTCAAAAAGTTTCACAGGATTGCTGTTAGAGAATACACTGTCAGACCACATGGAATTAAATAAGAAATCAGGCTGGGCCCTGCACCATGCACCCAGCTGGGAACGAATGCTGACCGACCAGACAAGCACACGCTGGAGGGCATGTGCTGGCCTCTGCTCCTGGGATGTCCTTAGAAAAGGGCAACAGAGGGGACTACCAGCTGACCCACCTGACTGAAGAAGAGATGGACACCAAGGAAGAGGTTTTGCTTCGGTACTTAAGTGTTATGCTACCACAGGAACTGGGGGTGTGAATCCGTGGGAGATCAGCTTGGAGGGAGGAGTGCTAATGAGGGATCTCCAGGGATCCTTTGAGAAACTCATGATCGACCAGGAAGTTCACAAGGCCTGTATTATGTTCAGGGAAGCCAAGTTGGGAGAGTGAAATCATCAGAGGGAGTGGTCCTGAAGGAGAAGGTAGACAATGGTATCTTTGACCTCTGGCACTGCCGTCTACATTAACCAGAAACTAGTGCTCTGAAGTATTACAGGCTAATATATGGGTGGTTTATCTGCACTAAAATCATAGTCTTCTTAATTCTGGTTAAGTAATGTCCATAAGTGGATCCTAGGCTTTGGCAATACCCAGTTGTCATTTGATGCCATTGATCTCACTGAATTTAATACTATAGCCAATGAAATATATTAGTGGATAACAACAGGTTTTCTCTCTATGCTAACATCTGGAGATCCAGGGGATTATAAACAATAAAAAACAAATATCAAAGGATCATAGAGCAGCAAGACAATAGAAGATACACAAGGTCTCCCAACTCTCCTAAGACAGAGCAAGTGGGTACAAGCAAAGGGAAAGCAGATATCAAGCAGCAGAACTCTGTGAAAAGTTTGTAGAAGGGATGAAGAAACTAGATGATGAGGGCTGGTGAGATAGCTCAGCAGCGTAAGCACCTGCTGGCAAGTGCAAGGTCCTGAGTTTGACTCCCAGTACACACATTTAAAAAAAAAAAAAAGAAAGAAAGAAGAAAAAACTAGATGAGCTCAAGTAGCAAATAAGTTAAAAATTCATGGCATTATTACTCAATATGCACTGATTAAATTCAGGGAAAATAAGTAAAAAATTGGACAACCTGACCAAAATGGTTCAAAAACATGAGTGACATGCAATAAGGATATAGAATCCTCAAAAAGATGTCAGGGAGAAATACCTGAAATAAAAAAACTCTAGAATTCATAAATTACAGAAATGACCAGTGAAAAGACAGTGAGTATGAAATTGAGGACAAAATGGTAAATTACAAAGTAGCAGTAAAAGAAACCATAAAAAAATAAGAAAACAAGAAAAAACCATGCAGCAGCTACTAGACAACACTAAGAAGACCAACCTAAATCTAATTGGAGTTAAAGGTAGAGGATAACACAGATGGAATTATTAACATGTTTACCAAAAGCATAGCAGAAAATTTCCCAAATATGAGAAAAGTGTTCAACATACAAGGAAACAAGGCTGCTAAAGCGCCAAATAACTGTGATGAAAAAAGAAGCACACCAAGACATAGCCTTATTAAATTGCCAGATTATAAAGAAAAATTCCCAGGATTTTAAAAACAGTCAGAGAAAAACAAAAAACCACAAATAAAGGTAAACCCATTAGAATCACAGCAGACTTCTCAACACAAACCTTATGCACCTGAAAAGCTTGGTGTGAGGTATTCCAAGCCCTAAGAGTAAATAACTTCCAACCTAGATTAACATACCCAGTAAGGCTTTCTCACAAAATAGTTGGAGAAATAGGGACAATTCATGAAATAAAGCAGCTCAATAGATTTATGACTATAAAATCAGCACTGCAGAAAATACTGAAGAATATTGTAGATGGAAAAAAATGAAACTAATACAGCTAAAATCCCAGATGAAACAAAAACACCAAGTGTAGTCAAAGGTTAAACAACAACAAAAATGACAGGAAAAGAAAAACGAAGGAGCCATCAATAGAGAAAGAATGCAATAATAGTAAATAATCAACGTATCTCAGTAATATTTCTCAATATTAATGGCTTCAATTTCCCAATTAAAAGATATACATAAAAAAATAATTCAATAATCTATAGAATTCAAGAAATGCATATAATCCAAAAAGATTTTGATAGACTAAAAGTTACAGGATAGAAAACAATATTTTGTGTATCATGACCCAGAAAACAAGCAGAGGCAGCAATTTTAAACTCAGACATAGCACACTTCAAGCTACAAATGATTTGAAGAGACAAAGAAGTTCACTACATACTATGCAAGGGAATGATTCAACAAGAGATAACATTTATAAATATTTATGCACCAGATACAGGGGCACCTATCTTCATAGAACAGATATTGCTGAGCATAAAAGATCAAATAAATACTAACACAAACATAGTGCGGGATCTTAACATCCTACTCTTCAGAACAGATAGATCAACTAAACAAAAAATCAATGAGTAAAAGTATCAGAGGTGAACCACACCCTTGAACACATGGATTTAGAAGATATCTGCAGAGTACTCCACCCCACTACAAGAGAATATACGTTCTTTTCTGCAGGACCCAGTACTTTTTCTAAAATAAATGCCATACTAGTCCGCAAAACCTGCTTAAATAAATAAAAAGGAATAGAAATTACTCCATGTATACTATCAGGCCACTGTGCAATGAAAATAGAAACCAATGACAGAAGAAATCACAGAAAAAGCAGAAGCACCTGGAAAATTAATAACATACTTCTAAAGAACCAATGGGCCATAGAAGAAATCAAAGAAGAAATTTAAAAATTTATGGAATTTAATGCTAATGACTGTACAATTCATCAAAAGCTCCGGGACACTATGTAAGCAGTCCTAGGAGGAAAGTTTAGTGCAATCAATGTTCACATTAGGTAAATAGAGCAAACTCAAATAAATAACTTTTTGAGGAATCTTGAGACACTCGAGAAACAATAACAAGGCAGGCCCAAACTGAAATAAGGAAGTTAATTATAAAGTTCAGACCAGAAATCAATGCAATTGAGACTAAAACAGGTGCATAAAACAAACAAATTGAAAAGCTGGTTTTTTGAGAGGATAAGAAATACAGATAATCCTTTAGCCAGACTTACAAAGAGAAAGAGAGAGAAGACTCACATCAAAGCAATTAGGAAGGCAAAAAATCACAACAGACACTGTCAAAATCCAGCAGACAGTAACTACTTTGAAAAATTTTATTCTAACAAATTGGAAAATTTTGAAGAAATGGACAGATTCTTAGACTCATACGAATGACAAAAGCTAACCCAAGAAGACACAAAAATGGTGAATAATCCAATAACAAGTAATGAAATAGAGACAGAAATAAACAATCTACTAACTAATAAAAGCCCAGGACCTGATGGATTCACTGCTAAATTCTATAAATCTTTTAGGGATGTTATATCACCAATATGCCTCAAGATCTTCAAAGAACTTGAAAGGGACAAAGTACTCACAAATTCATTTATGGAAGCTAACATCACCCTGATTACAAAAATGGATAAAGGCACAACTAAAAAATCAAAACTAGAGGCCAATCTCCCTAATGAACATAGATACGAAATATCCTCAACAAGATACAGTGTTAGGGAATAGAATACAGCACATCACAAAAGATCATATGTTATGACCAAATTGGGTTCATCTCAGAAATGCAAGGATAGTTCAACATACATAAATTTTAAAATGTAATGCATACACAAACATAAGGTGGGTCCAAAGTCACGTGATCATTTTCAGTAGGTGCAGAAAAAAGGCTTTTACCAAAATTCAACACCCCTTTAAGATAAGAACTCTGAAGAAAATAGGTATGAGAACAGGAAGGTGGTGGAGCAGTAAGCAGCAACAAATCAGCCTCTCCAAGATTCAGAATCCAGACACTAGAAAAGAACAATTTGGGGAAGAAAAGAAGGGTCACTGGGACTCAGGAAAGACCTGATGGGACAATTGGAGCCTACAGAAATTTGTGTTGGAACACAAGGCAGAAAAAGGAAGGGGCAATCTGCACTTTCTCCACAATTCTTGACTTATGGCTTACAAGAGAGGAAAACCAAATCTAGAGACACAGCAAAAGGGGACTACAGAGGCCTCAAAGGGGAAACACAGTAGTGGAACAGACTGGCAGATACTGTGTGCTGCAAGGGCTGCTGAATGGCTCCAATCTAATATCTACCACATGCCCTGGAGAGAGGGTTTGGTCAGACATCATTCCAGGGAGGGGCCAGCTGAACCCTGGATGCAGAGCAGTCATGGGTTGGCTTCATGTCAGGGCTTCCAGTGTCATACTCTCATAGTGACTGGGTGAGGAGTAGCCACGGGGGCTTCGTGGTCAGGGACCTAAGATCAGGCCAGCAAGAGATATGCAGTATTCTAAGCTCAATAGCCCACATCCTGCTCTGCACAACTGAAGGCCAGTTTCAGCTTAAATTTCTATGGATTTGAAAGCCCCACAATTGGTACTCCAGCCTAATCCTACTACAGCTTGCTGGTGACACATCCAGCATGGATCCGGGCTCTGACTGCCTTGTCTGTCAGCCAGAGCAGGGACATGTGTTGAATTGACACTTTCCCAAAACTATAGAGCTCAGAAGATAACCACAGGCTCAAAATCACAGAAATTTCTTTTTTCTTTTTCTTTTTCTTTTATATTATGTTTTCTGCTTTTGGTTTGTTTTTGTTTGGTTAGTCATTCTTTTCTTTGTGTGTGTGCACATTATTTTTAATGTTTTGTTGTGGTTTTGTTTTTTCTTTTTCTCTTCCCTCCTTCCCTCTTGTCTTCTTCACCAGTTCTGCAGATTGGGTAACCTTTGTGTTTTTGCCTTGCTTATAATCTTTTTTCTTTCATTTCTCTATTTTTTCCTCTTCTCCCTTTTAAATAGTCTCCCCTTAATTATTTTTGTTATATTTACTCTCCACATAATTTTTTCCCTATTTTTCTTGTATCTTCTATTTCTTCTGAGTTTTTTGTTTTGCCTTTACCTAATTCCAATTCTATAGACATCCTTCTACCCTGCAGTAAGATTCTCAGGTATCACTTCTCTCTCCTCCTTCTCATATCATAGAGTTCAAGGTTTCAAAGTTTTTCTTTTGCCCATTCTCAAACCCTAAACCTTTAATAGAATAACCATAAAGCTTTGTTAATATTTTGATAGTTAACTGTAAAATTACTGTTGAATTCTTTTCTGCCATTGGCAAAGATAGAGCTGTCATATTTGGTACATAGTAGCTGTAAGTCAACACCTGGGTTGCCTTAATATTTCCATAATAATTGCTGATTTTCTTCTCTAGGATTAAGGGTGGTACAAAATTGGTTCTTATGGTGTGTTAACATCCGATTTCTCTTGGGCAATAATACTGTAGTTGAATCACTTGATATTAACAGGGTCACATAATTGTCATTTCTCTGTAAGCCAACACTCAGATTACCTTTATAACTAATATTAACAATACTAGAGTACATTCTCAGAGAAGCTGGTTGCTGGGATAACTACAGTAATACCTCAGTTCACAAATGCTTCCGCTTACAAACAATTGGTTTGCAAACAGAAGCATTCAGCAAAAATCTTGCTTCTATTTACAAACTCCACATCAGGTGACAAACACAACCACAGCCGCTTTCCCCACAAAAACACAAATGCAGCCATCTTCGCCAAAATCAAGACAAATTAAGTTGGTAGACTGAGGTACTGCTGAACACTGTATCCTCCTCTCCCAAAATAACCAAGATAATCAGATCGCAGGGCTGTGGCAAAGGATTATAGCTAGCTATGTCCAAATCACTGAAAAGCAATTAAAGAGACCTCTAAGCTAGAAACAAAGTCTTTAGACTATAAGCAACCACAAATCTCACCATAAAAGAAACAAACCAGCACCACCACCACCACCAACAACAAAAATAATAGAAACTTCCAACTTTCCCAAAGCCAATAGAGGGGGAACCATGGGGCAGAATAGTATAAGCTACACTCCTGAATTACTTGAAAGGATAGCAGTGGCGATTAGAAAACAGCTCAAAGAGGTACTCGGTATGACTAGAGAAGATACAACTATACAGACAATGGAAGTTATAACCAAAAAGATGCAGAAGCTCTCAGAAGGCACTAATAAAAAGCTAAATGAGCTAAATAAAATGATATAAAACTTGAATGATCAGTTTACCAAAGAATTAGAATCCATAAAATGGTTTCAGTCAGAAATCCAGGAGATTAAAACTCATAATGAAAGTACAGGCAGTAGGACAGACCAATGTGAGAACAGAAGTTTAGAACTAAAAGACAATGATGACTTCAAAGATCAACCACTCAGTCACCTCAAAAATAACAAAAAAACATGAAAAATGGATCCAACAATTGCTAGATAATGCAAAGAAGACTAATCTAAGAATAAATGGAGTAAGAGAAAAATCAGAAGAAAACAAAAATGGCATAAAAAACATGATAACCAAAATAATGGTGGAAAACTTCCCAAACACAGGGAAAAAATAAACATACAGATAAATGAGGCATGTAGAACCCCAAATAGTCATGACCAAAAGAGAACCTCTCCACACCAGATTATACTCAGAGTTCCAAAAGGCCATCACAGGGACAAAAATCTTAAAAGCTATTAGAGAAAAGCAAAGAAACACATACAAATTTAAACCCATTAGAATCACAAAAGACGTCTCAATACAAACCTTAAAGGCCAAGAGGGCTTGGACTGAAGAATTTCAAGCCCTAAAAGATAACAACTTCCAACCTCGACTTGAATACACTGCAAAACTTTCCTTTAAAGTTGATGGAGAAATAAGGTATTTTCATGACAAGGAGCACCTCAAGAAATTTCTGAAGACCAAAGCAGTATTACAAAACTTTCTCAAGGATATCCTAGAAAGAAAAAATTAATCCAACGATATCAGTAAGTCAAAAAGAATTAATACACCTGGTTGAATGAGCAGGTGAGCAAAAGGGGAAAAATAAGGAAATCAGCAAAGGGAAAATAATGCAATGTCAGTAATAAGTTAATACCTCTCACTAACAACTCTCAGTGTGAATGGTCCCAATTCCCAATTGAAAGACACAGATTTGCAAAGTGGATCAAAAAAGACAACCCAGTAATATGCAGTATACAAGAAACACACTTAATTCTAAAATATACAAATTAAAAATCAAAGGATGGAAAACAATATTCCATGCAATGGGAACCCAGAAAATAGCAGGAGTTGCTATATTAATTCCAGACAGAGTGGATATCAAGCCAAAACTGATTAGAAAAGAAGCTCACTACATATGTGTTAAGGAAACAATTCAACAGGAAGAGTTAACAATTATAAATTGGTATGCACCAACTATCAGTGCACCAAAATTGTAAAATAAACAGTAATGGACATGAAAACGAAGATGAAAACCAATACAATCATAAAGGAGGACCTGAGTACCCCACTGTCCCAAATGGACAGAATTACACAAAAAAAAATTAACAAAGAAGTATTAGAGTTGAACCGAACCTTCAAAACAATGGACTTAATATATATCTACAGAATGTTCCACCCAACAACAGAATACCCATTGTTCTCAACAGCACATGAAGCTTTCTCAAAAACAGACCAAATACTAGCCCATAAAGCATGCTTAAATAAACAAGAGAATCAAAATTACCCCATGCATATTATCAGATCTTGGTGCAAAGAAACAACAAATAAATGGCATAAGACACAACAGAAACTATTCTAACACAGAAATTAAATAATACCCTCTTGAATAATCAGTGGGGCACAGATGAAATTAAAAAGGAAATTAGACAGTTTGTACAACCAAATGATAATGTCAGTATGACATACTGGAACCTATGGAACACAATGAAACCAGTCCTACGAGGGAAGTTTATAGCAGTTAACTCCTATATTAAAAAATTGGATGTGCTCAAATAAATAACCTAATGATGTGCCTCACGGTCCTAGAAAAACAACAACAATCCAAACCCAAAACTATGAGGAAGGAAATTATAAAGATCAGGGGGGGGAATTAATGAAATTCAAACTGAGAAAAAATACAAAGAATGAATGAATTAAAGAGTTGATTCTTTTAAAGATTAAGCAAAATAGACAAGCCCTTAACAAATGTTACCAAAATAAGGAAAGAAAAGAACTAAATCCATGCAATTAGAAATTAAAAAGTCAAAATCACAATGGATTCTGCCAAAATCCAAATCATTAGTAACTACCTTGAGAACCTGTACTCTAATAAAATGGACAGTTCAGAAGAAATGGATAAATTCCAAGATATATGAACTATGAAAGCTATAAAAACTATAAAAATCCTGAATAAGCCAATCATAAGTTAGTGAATTGAAAAAGTAATAAAAAAAAATTAAGAAAAGCCCAGGTCCCAGTGGAATCATTCCTGAATTCTACAAGCACTTCGGAGATCTAATACCAATAGGTCTCAAACTCTTTAATGAAATCAAGAGGGAAGTACTACTCCCAAAGTTATTCCTGGAAGCTAACATTACCCTGATTCCAAATCCAGAAAAGGATTCAACCAATAAAAGAATCACAGGTCCATCTCATTAATGAACATAGACACAAAAGTCCTCAATAAGATACTGTTAAACAGAACGCAGCAAATCACAAAAAGATCACACACATCATGACCAAGTAATATTCATTCCAGGAAAACAGGGTTGGTCAAACATATACAAATCAATAAATGTACTAAATCACATAAACGGAAAGGAGGACAAAAATCACCAGATTATCTCAGAGACATAGAAAAAACATTTGACAAAATCCAATATCCATTTATAATAAAATCCCTGAAGAAAATAGGAATAGAAGGCTTTTACCTTATTCTGACAAAAGCCTTCTATGATGATCAAATGGCCAACATTATACTAAATGGACAGAAGCTGAAAGTTTTCCCTCTAAAATCAGGAACAAGACAAGGATGCATACTATCACCTGTTTTGTTCGATACAGTCCTCAAAACATTAACTAGAGCAATTCGACAAGACGACTGAAACAAGAAATGAAAGAGATATGAATAGGGAAGGAAGAAGTTATATTATCATTATTTGCTGACATGATCCTCTACATAGAAGACTCCAAAAGCTCCAACAAAAGACCCATAGAACTAATAACCAAAGTCAGTAGCCAAGCAGGATACAAATTCAACACTCAAAAATCAAGAGCATTCCTATACACCAAAACAAACTCACGAAGAAGGAAATTAGGGAAACAATACTTTTCACAGTATCATCAGGAAAAATGAAATACTCAGCAATTAACCTAACCATAGAAGTGACAGAGCTCTGCAATGAAAACTACAATACTCTGAAAAAGGAGATCAAAGAGGATGTTGGAAAATGGAAAGATATCCACTATTTGTGGATAGGCAAAACCAACATAGATACAATGGCCATACTTCCAAAACTTTTATATAGATTTAATGAAATCCCAACAAAAATACCAATAACATTCCTTACAGAATTGGAGAAAGCAATCCTAAGATTCATATGGAACTAGAAGAGACCTAGAATTGTGAAAGCAATTCTATGCAGGGCAAGGGGCATCAAATGCAGGGCAAGGGGCTTCACGATCCCAGATTTAAAGTTATACTGCTAAGCTACAGTGATAAAAATGTCATGGCATCGCCAAAAGAACAGAAATGTGAATCAATAGAACAAAATAGAAGATAGAGGAAAAAACTCCAGGCACACTCATATTATCTTAAACAAAGGGCCCAAATCTCCTTGCTGGAGGAGGCAGCCTCTTTAATAAATGGCACTGGCAAAACTGGCTATCTGCATACTGAAGGTTAAACCTAGACCTAAATATCTCACCATGAACTAAACTAAAATCAAAATGGATCAAAGATCTCAACATTAGAACAGAAACAATCTGCTGGGAGACAAAGTAGGTAAATCTTGAAGACACAGGTGCAGGCAAAGGCTTTCTAAAAATAAAAAGTCACACAAGAAATAACACCAAGAAACAACAAATGGGATCACATCAAATTAAAAAGCTTCTGCACAGCAAAGGAAACCAATAGCAGAGTGAAGAGACAACCTAGAGAATGGGAAAAATTATTGCCAGCTACTCCACAAATGAAGGATTAATATTTAGAATATATAAAGAACTCAAAAAATTAGACCCCTCCAATTTAAAGCCCCAATCAAAAAAAATGGTCATCTGACATGAATAGGTACCTCTCAAATGAAGAAATAAAAATGGCCATAAGTACATGAAAAAATGTTCAACATTCCTGGTCATTCCAGAAAAGCAAATTAATTCCATCTTATTCCAAAAAGAATAGCTCCCATCAAGAAATCAACCAATAACAAATGTTGGTGAGGCTGTGGGGAGAAAGGAATGCTTCTTCATTGTTGGTAGGAGTGTACCAATAACGACTATGAAAATCAGTATGGAGATTTCTGAAAAAAAATCTAAAAATAGAAGTTTAATTTACCCAGCTATTCCTCTTCTAGGTATCTTCCTAATAGAGTTAAAGACATCATACCACAGTGATGCATGCATACTCAAATTTATAGCAGCACAATTCAATATAGCTAAATCTTGGAAGCAGCCTATACAGTATGTCCATCAACAGGTGAATAATTAAAGAAAATTTGGCATTTATACACAACGGACTACCACTCTGCTGTAAAGGATAAATTTGAATTATTTGTAGGAAAATTGATGCACCTTGAGATCATAATGTTACCTGAAGTAATTTAGACACATAAGCTCAAATATTACATTGTCTCTCTTATATGAAAACAAACATATATGAAATAAAGTAGAAATAAGAGACAAATAATAAAGAAAAAGAGAAAAATTACTGCAATCTAGCATCAACAATGTATCTAAAATTGTACCCTGACTTAGTACAGTTTTCTTACATGTTTTATGTGTGTTTTGGCCTATTCGACTGGTTTTTAATCTGTACACAGTCAAACCTTGGATTGCAAGTACCTTAGCCTGTGAGTTTTCCATAAGATGAGTAAACATTTCCAAGAAATTTTAACTTGGTGAGTGAGTGATGTCTTGCAGTATGAGTAGTACATCACACCAAGCATCACGTAATCACAACTCGTCTTTGTCTCTGTCTGTCTGTCTGCCTCTCTTCCTCTCTCTCTCTGCTTTGATGTACATGTGCTTTGGAATATGAGTGGAATAAATTACAAATTAAAGTTTCACTGTATATGATAATTAACTTTATAAAGGCTTATAAGATAAACCAATGATTCTGATGCTGGCAAAATAAATGGGAAGTGGAGGGAAGGGAAAGAAAAAGAAGTGAAATGTGTCATGTACATATACCAAAACTCAAAGTATTTACATAAGCTTGAAAATGGATCCATATCTGTCACCATGTACTAAAATAAAATTATAATGGGTCAAAGAACTAAACATTAAAACAGAAACACTGAAACTACCTGAAGATAAAATAGGTGAAACACTTAAAGTCATTAAGGGTAAGAGAGGATTTTCTAAACAGAACTGCAATTGCAAAGAAATCACAGCAAGAATCAACAAATGGGGTTACATCAAATTAAAAAGCTCCTGTACAGTAAAAGAATCAATTAGTAGCGTAAACAGACAACCTACAGAATGGGAAAAAAAATTGCCAGCAATTCCTCAGACAGAGGGCTAATATCTAGAATATATAAAGAGCTCAAAAGCAATTAGACCACCTAAAATAAAATACCAAGTCAAGAAATGGGCCAGTGAAATGAACAGAAAAAGAAGTACAAATGGCCAATGAATATATGAAAAAATGTTCAATAGCTCTGGCCTTTAGGGAAATTCAAATTCAAACAGTGATAAGATTCCATCTTACACCAGAAAGAAAGGCAATCATCAAGACATCAAAAAATAACAAATATTGGCAAGGCTGCGGTGACAAAGGAACCCTCCTACATTGTTCAGGGGAACATAAACAAGTACAACCATTAGAAAATCAGTACGGAGATTTCTCAAAGAAGTAAAATTAGAAATTCTGTATGACCCAGGTATCCCCCTTCTTAGAATCCTCCTCAAAGAGATTAAGACGTCATACTACACCAGTACATGCATATCAGTGTTTACAGCAGCACAATTTATTATAGCTAAATCTTGGAAATGGCCTGTAGTATACTCACCAACAGATGATTGGATAAATAAAATGTGGTATCTGTACATAATGGAATACTACTCAGCTATACAAGGACAAACTTGAAAAATTTGTAGGAAAATGGATGCACCTGGAAAATATACTGTTGAGTGAAATAAACCAGGCACACAACCTTAATTACCATATGATAGCCCCATTTGTACATTTGCAAAGTACAAAACAAAGAAAATAATAAAGAATGGATAGAAGGAGACAAGCAGGTATCTCGTTCAGATGGGAAGGGGTCCAAGAGACCAAGGGTGGAGGGGAGGGGAAGTGGAGGGGGCAATAAGTAGGATAGAGACATACCCTGCCCAGGAACATAATGACCTCAATGAAGATAAACATCATATGCCATAAACATGCGATAGGATTAATAATATCAACAAGAATGGAAATGGGGGAAAGGGAATGAAAGCAGGAAAGTAGGAGGGAGGAGGGGAATGAAAGGGGATTAAAAAAGAAACAGGCGGAGAGACCTCAAGATGGCGGATGAGTAAGAAGCAGGCAGCAAAACTCTCTCTAAAAGTTACCATTGGAACACGGGAATATAGCGACCCAGAAAGCGCAGGAGGGGGGGAGATGCCTCCCCGAAACCCATAAAAGTTCTGAAGCGCAATCTGGGACCCCCGGCACCAGTGACGGGTGACTTCCAACAAAGAAGAAGGAAAGAAGGAGCAGACCGCGCACGTGCACCTTCTAATATCCCGGGAGTTGGAGCGCCGGCGGAGGCTCAATTCTACGGACCCACGGTGGCAGCTGGCGCCCAGGGAGCCCCCACGGAGGATCCTGAGACAGCGGCGGGGCAGGGGAGCGGCGGAGAGCGGCGCTGACCGGCGGTGAGTGTCTCTCAGCCACAGCTGCCCCGCGCCAGAGAGCGACCGGCCGGGCGCCATTGTGGGGGGTGTGGCGAAACTCAGAGCGGCTCGGAAACTGCTCTGGGAACTTGTGCTCCGGACAGGGCAGCACAGGGCCTCTCAACTGAGCCCACGAAAGTGTGCTGAGGTCAGCAGGCGAACGAGACTGGACTCTCAGCCACACCTGTCCCGCGCCAGAGAGCGACTGGCCCGGCGCCATTGTGGGGGGCGTGGCGAAAAACCAGAGCGGCGGGAACCAGTGCAGGGAACCCGCGCTCCGGACAGCGCGCTGAGCCTCTCAGGCCCAGGGATCGTGAAAGGGCGGCGAGAGCGGAGGCGAGCTAGACTGGTCTCTACCTGAAAGTACGCGCCTCTGCTCACCACCCGCCAGAGGGCGCTCCTGGCTTACTGGGACGGATCTGCACAGAACAGGACTTTGTCACAAGGTACCTGCCTACAACAGAGTCAACACCTGGAACTGATTCTTTTTATATTTTTTATTTTTATTTTTATTTTTTATTTTTATTTTTATTTTTTTTCTCACTGATTTGTTTTTTTGTTCTGGCGAAGGGTTTTTTTGTTTTTGTTTTGTTTTGTTTTGGTTTTTGGTGGGGTTTTATTTTTGATCTGTCTGTTTTATTGTTTTTATCTTTGTTTTTGTTTCTGTATGTGTATTTGCTCTTTCCTTCATTATTCTCTCTGGTTTTTTATATGAGTGTAAACAGCGCCTCTAACTTCTTTGTGATTGTGGTTGTGATCTGTTCTTCCTTTTATCCCTTCCTTCTCTTTTTACCACCTGTCCTCTGCACTAGTGTCCCAATTCTAGTGGGATCCCTCTTGGTCCTCTAACCTTACATCTAATTCCTTCCTCTTCTCCCAATACTCTATTTCCTCCTTAACTCATCTTAAATTTAAACTCCTCAAGGAAAAATTGACATACATAGGACTTGTATACTGCATATAATTTTTCTGGTGTGTTTTAGATTTTGTTATATAACCGCAACTCTATACAGCTAAAAGTGGTAAATAACTGGTTAGCTCAGTCTGTCATTTTTTAGGCTGTGTTTGATGCTTTAGTTAACATTATAGCCAAATGTGAAATAATTGTTCTAAACATCTTTCCTTCCTGATATTTCATGATTGAGATTGACTAAGGGACACAGAAAATACAGTGGCACAGTACCAAAGAATCAAGGACTGGGCCAAACAGGTAGCAACTTCGCATACCCAACGAATTGAAGAGGTAGGATCTGGCAGAAAGCTCAAAACCTAAAAGCAAGCTCCACTTGGAAGATACTGCAGAGAAGTAGTCATCTTCTAAAGATCTTAAACACTAGCAATAAAGTAACCTACTATAGGTAATTTGCAAACATCACCCCAGGAATTAAAGAAAGAAAAAATGAGACGACACTTAAACAAGATGCAACCACACACATCCAATTCACCAAAGGCAAACCTAGGGAGCAACGAGGTGGGACAATCCGAAAGCCACCCACCTGGCCTATCTGAAGTGGTAACAACAAAGCAACTGAATGAGGTTCTGGAAAAAACTAAAACAGAAATAATCTCACAGATAACTGCAGAGATAATGTCTACAATGAAGACCATGCTTAAGGACACTATAGCTGATACAGACAAAAAAATAGATGAACTTAAGAAAACTATAGAAACCATGAATGCTCAGCATAGGAAAGAAATGGAATCTATAAGGCAGATTCAAGCAGATATCCAAGAGATAAAAAATTCCATTGAAAGTATTTGTAGCAGAATAAGCCAATGCGAGGACAGGATCTCAGATATAGAAGACAGGCTTGCAATTAGTGATCATGAAATGGAAAAATTCTTAAAAATAGCAAGGGACCATGAAAAATCAATTCAGCAGCTGCTAGATGACTCAAAGATAAACAACTTAAGAATAATTGGAATAAATGAAAAAGCAGGAGATAGCATCAACGACATTAAAACCTTGTTCAAAGACATAATCAGGGAGAACTTTCCTGGAAGAGAAAAGGAATTTGACACCCCTATAAGTGAAGCTTTTAGAACACCAACTAGACATGATCAAAAAAAAACTTCAGCCAGACATATTATAGTCAAGATCCCAGAAATTCAACAGAAGGGCAGAATCTTAAAAGCTGTTAGGGAGAAGAGACAAATCACCTATGAAGGAAAACCCATCAGAATCACAGCTGACTTTTCAGCACAAACCCTCAATTCAAGAAGAGCTTGGAATGATGTATTGCAAGCTCTAAAGGAAAATAATTTTCAGCCCAGATTGATGTACCCTGCAAAACTATCTTTCAAAATTGATGGAGAAATAAAATACTTTCATGACAAAGAACATCTGAGAAAATTTATGACCACCAAACCAGCACTCCAAAACGTTCTGAAGGACATTCTAGAAAGAGATAGGAACCCCAACAGAAGGAATCCACCAGGCAGGGCAAATAATTAAATAGCCGGAAAGCGGAAAAACAAAGAGTGGGAACCAACAACAGGAAAATATCATGACAAGTCAATACATATCAGTTTTAACCATCAATGTTAACGGTCTCAATTCACCAATCAAAAGGCACAGACTGGCGAAATGGATCAAGAAGCAAGATCCAACAATATGCTGTATACAAGAAACACATTTAATTCAGAAAGAAATTCATAGACTGAAAGTCAAAGGATGGAAAACAATACTCCATGCCACAGGAACCCAGAAAAAAGCAGGGGTAGCTATTCTTTTTGCAGACAAAGTGAACTTCAAGCCAAGAAGGATTCAGAGAGATAAAGACGGTCATTACATCCTTGTAAAGGGAACAATCCAAGAGGAAGAGATAACGATCATAAATATATATGCATCAAATACCAATGCACCCAGCTATATAAAACAAGTACTAAAGGACATGAAAAATCAAATAAGCACTAATACAATTATATTGGGAGATCTCAATACTCCACTGTCACAAAAAGATAGATCAACTGGACAGAAAATCAATAATGAAATAGTAGAACTGAACCAAACTTTTGAACAAATGGACTTAGTAGATGTCTACAGAGTGTTCCATCCCACAACATCAGAATACACATTTTTCTCAGCTGCACATGGGACGTTCTCCAAAATAGACCACACACTAGCTCATAAAACCTGCTTAAGTAAATGCAAAGGAATTGAAATTATCCCATGCATATTATCAGACCATAGTGCAATGAAATTGGAAATCAATGGCAAAAGATCCCACAAAAACTCCCTAAACACATGGAAATTAAACAGCATCCTCCTGAACAACCAATGGGTCACAGATGAAATTAAAGAAGAAATTAGTCACTTTCTACAACTGAATGATAATGACAGTACAACATACCGGAACTTATGGGATACAATGAAAGCAGTCCTAAGAGGGAAATTTATAGCATTAAACACTTATATCAGGAAAATAGAGCAAGCGCAAATAAACAACTTAAGGGTGAACCTCGAGCTTCTAGAAAAAGAAGAGCAGGTTAAGCCAAAAGCCCGTACAAGGGAGGAAATTATAAAGATCAGAGCAGAAATTAACGTATTGGAGAATAAAAAAACAATATAAAGAATCAATGAAGCAAAAAGTTGGTTCTTTGAAAGAATAAATAAGATTGACAAACCCTTATCCAACCTTATTAAAAAAAGAAAAGAAAAGACTCAAATCCATGCAATTGAAAGTGAAAAGGGTGATATCACGACAGACCCTGCAGAAATCCAGAAGATCATCTATACCTATTTTGAAAATTTATATTCTACTAAGATGGAAAATGCAGAAGAAATGGACAGATTCCTAGATTCGTATGAATTACCAAAGCTGAATCAAGAAGATTTAAAAATCCTAAATAAACCAATATCAGCCAATGAAATTGAAGATGTAATTAAAAACCTCCCAACAAAGAAAAGCCCAGGCCCTGATGGATTCACTGCCGAATTCTACAAGAAATTTAGAGAAGACCTAACGCCCCTACTTCTCAAACTTTTCAATGAAATTGAAAGGGAAGCAATACTCCCAAATTCATTCCTGGAAGCAAGCATTACCCTGATACCAAAACCAGAGAAGGACCCAACTAAGAAAGAGAACTACAGGCCAATCTCCCTAATGAACATAGATGCAAAAATCCTTAATAAGATACTGGCAAACAGAATCCAACAAATCATCAAGAAGATTATACACCATGACCAAGTTGGATTCATCCCAGGGATGCAGGGATGGTTCAACATACGTAAATCAATAAATGTAATACAGCATATTAACAGAACCAAAGACAAAAATCACATGATCATCTCAATAGATGCAGAAAAAGCTTTTGACAAAGTCCAGCACCTTTTCATGATAAAAACCCTACAGAAAATTGGAATAGAGGGTCTTTATCTCAATCTGGTAAAAGCTATCTATGACAAACCAACAGCCAATATTATACTAAATGGCCAAAAACTGAAAGCCTTCCCTCTAAAATCAGGAACAAGACAAGGATGTCCACTGTCCCCACTCTTATTCAACATAGTTCTGGAAACTTTAGCCAGAGCGATTAGACAAGAGAAAGAAATAAAAGGAATAATGATTGGAAAGGAAGAAGTTAAATTATCATTATTTGCAGATGACATGATACTCTACACAGAAGACCCCAAAAACTCCACTAAAAAACTGCTAGATTTAATAAGCAAATTCAGTAGTGTAGCTGGATACAAAGTCAATACTCAAAAGTCAATAGCCTTCCTGTACACAAATAACAAACTTACTGAAAGAGAAATTAGGGAAACAATACCTTTCACAATAACATCCAAAAAAATGAAATACCTAGGAATCAACCGCACGAAGGATGTAAAAGACCTCTATACTGAAAACTACAGTACTCTGAAAAAGGAGATTGAAGAGGATATCAGAAAATGGAAAGATATCCCTTGCTCCTGGATAGGAAGAACCAATATAGTGAAAATGGCCATACTTCCAAAATTGTTATACAGATTTAATGCAATTCCAATCAAAATTCCAACAGCATATCTCACAGAATTAGAGAAAACAATCCTAAAATTCATTTGGAATCAGAAGAGACCTAGAATAGCAAAGGCAATTCTGGGCAACAAAGGCAAGGCAGGGGGCATCACTATCCCCGACTTGAAATTATACTATAAAGCTACTGTGATAAAAACAGTGTGGTACTGGCAAAAAAACAGACCTGAAGATCAATGGAACAGATTAGAAGATGCTGAAACAACCCCAGACATACTAAGCCACCTTATCTTTGACAAAGGTGCCAAACACATTCGCTGGAAGAAAGATAGCCTCTTTAATAAATGGTGCTGGAAAAACTGGCTCTACACATGCCGAAGATTAAAACTAGATCCATATCTTTCACCATGCACTAAACTAAATTCAAAATGGATCAGAGATCTAAATATTAAAACAGAAACATTAAATCTGCTGGAAGCTAGGATAGGTAAAACCCTTGGAGACATTGGTGTAGGCAAAGACTTTATGAATAAAAACTCAACCGCACGGGAACTATCCCAAAGAATCAATAACTGGGATCTCATCTTATTAAAAAGCTTTTGCACAGCAAGAGAAACCACCAACAGAGTGAAGAGACAACCCACAATGTGGGAAAAAATGTTTGCCAGCTGTTCCTCAGACAAAGGATTACTATCGAGAACATATAAAGAACTCAAAAAAATCAGACCTCCCAAATTTAAAGACCCACTCCAAAAATGGGCATCTGAGATGAATACACATTTCTCAGATGAAGAAATACTAATGGCAAATAAATATACAAAAAAATGTGCAACATCACTAGTCATTCGAGAGATGCAAATTAAAACAACACTGAGATACCATCTCACCCCAGAAAGAATGGCTACTATTAAGAAATCAACTAATAACAAATGCTGGAGGGGCTGTGGGGAAAAAGGAACCCTTCTTCACTGTTGGTGGGAGTGTCGACTGGTACAGCCACTGTGGAAGTCAGTGTGGAGATTCCTCAGAAAACTAGGGTTGGAGGTCCCATTTGACCCAGCTATTCCCCTTCTGGGCATCTTCCCAGAAGAATTAAAAACATCGTACCACAGCGATATATGTGCACCCATGTTTATAGCAGCACAATTTGTAATAGCCAGATCTTGGAAACAACCCAAATGCCCATCAACTGAGGAATGGATAAGAAAGATGTAGTATTTTTATACAATGGAGTACTATTCAGCCATAAAGAAGGATAAACTGGAGACTTTTATAGGTAAATGGATGCAACTCGAGAAAATACTCATAAGTGAAATAAACCAGAAGCACATGTGTAAGCATCATATTGTCTCTCTAGTATGAGAAACTGAAAGAGTAAATAAGATCCAAAATGTACAATAGACATGGTGAATCAAAAAGAAACTGGTCAAAAGGAAAGAGAGACTGGAATAGGGAAAAGAAAGAAGGGAAAGGGAAAAAAATTGTATATATATATAAGATGGTTAAGATAGATACACTACCATTTTTACTTAGTTCATTGAAGAGTAAGGTTTGTGCCAATAATGTTTGGACAATTGAATGCTAATGTCTGGTGTCCTGAATAACTAACTTAAAGATAGTAATACGTAATGTATTAACCATTGTTACCCTCCTATTATGTTTGTTTGAAAATTTGTTCTTCTTTTGATTTGTTTTGTTTTTTCTTCTCTTTAAAATAAAAAAAAAAAAAAAAAAAAAGAAACAGGCTATAGTATGCACGTGTACCTGCTCCTCAAGAAGATTGTAAATTGCATGTACTGCAAAGATGTACTAATAAAATTTTTTAAAAAACATAAATCGATAAAAGCAAGATATCTATAAAAGCCCTTTATGTTGGCCTTAAATAGACTCCATAGAAATATATCATGAGTCAAAGAAGTTACAGGGAAATTAAAAGTATTTCAAATTCTGTGATAGTAAAATCTGTTGAATGTAGCTAAAACAGTAGTTAGTGAGAAATATATAATCTTAAATGATTCTATGTAATCTTAAATGATGATAATCAACGATATATTCCTATCCTAAGAAGCTACTGAAGTATAAATTAAAACCAACGTAAGTGGACTGGTGATATAGTTCAGTGGCATAAGCGCCTGCTCGGCAAGCGCAATGTCTTGAGCTCTACTCCAGGTATCCACATACAAAAAAAAAAAACCAACATAAGTATACAGATGGAAATACTAAAGATAAAAGCAGATATAAGTGGAATAGAAAACCGATAGTAGAAAAAAATTAAAGCCCAAAGCATATTTTTGAAAAGATTAGCAACACGGATCAGCCCCTTACAAGAGTGATGATGGGGAGAGAAGGGAAAAGCAAATTTATCAACATTTGGAAAGAAATCGGAAACATCACCACAAACTCCACAGCTACTAGAAAAGACCACATACTGTGAGGTGAAAGAAAATAAAACATCAAAGTATGAGAGGGAGGCTGTGGTAGGCTACCTTTGTGCAAGAAAGAAAAGTCTAATTTAGCACATCTCTGCTGGTTTTCCAAAACAGAAATATAGATGAATAAATGAAATAAAGAAAACTGGAAACCTACGGTACAAGCATAGGTTAGGAACAATGGGGGTATGAAAAGGACAGAAGAGAAAGGAGGATATTTCTTTTATTTCTTTGTTTTCAATAGTACAATAATAACTTGGTTCAACTGGGTTTTCAAACAAAAGCATTTTTGCAAAATTTTCTTTCCATTTGCAAACTCCACATCAGGTAACAAACGCGACCATGGCCATCTTCCCCCAAATCCTAAAACAAAGTTTATAAAACGAGGTACCACTGTATTGGGAATTGAACCCAGGGCCTTCACACTGAGCTATAATCCCAGTCCCTCTAAAAAAAATTTTTTTTTTTGTTTTTATTTTGAGACTGGGTCTTGCTAGGCTGCCAAATTGTCCAGGCCAAGCTCAAAGCTCAAACTTGCAATCCTCCCACCTCAACCTCCCGGAGTTCTGGGATCACAGATGTGCACCCCCATTTCTGGAAAGGCATGGTGCTTCTGAGTATAGCTCTTTGTCTACCTTCATTTAAAAACTGTATTAGAGCATAACATACTTAAAAATATAAATGAAATCAATATGATATTTAAATCTGTGTCTATTTCACTTAATATTATGGTCTCAAGGTGCATCCATTTTCCTACAAACAACTCAGATTTATCCTTCTTTATGGAAGTCTAGTACTCCATTGTGTATAAATACCACATTATCTTTATCTACTCATCTGTTGATGGGCATACAGGCAGTTTCCAAGATTTAGCTACTATAAATTGTGATGCTATAAACATGAGTATGCATGTTAAATAAAATGCATGCAAAATAAAGGATAGGTAACAGGAAGTAGGGAGACCTTTTTTTAAATGGGAAGGGGAATGGGAGAGTGAGGGAAGGAAGGGAAAAGGGATTAAAAAAAGAACTGAAGAAAAAAATGGAAAGATGTTTTTCAAATGGGATGAGAAACAGTTGCAGGGAGCAGGGAGAGATTGGAAGGGGGGGAGAAAAAGAAATTAAGATGTGTTATATACATGTACAAATTCCCCACAATAAATGTAATCATTATGCACTACTAACATGTACTAATAAAAAATTAAAAAATAAAATGTGATCAATAAACATAAGGGATAAAAAGAATAAAATGGGATAGAAACAGAAATAAATGAACACAATTCAAACGAATAACAATCACACTGAAGGAGAAACAAGTAACTTTTGAATAGATTACTCACACTCAAGAAACTGAATACATTACTTTTCCTCTATCCCTTCAAGCTAAACACAAGAGCAGTAAACAAATGCTAAACTCTAGATAACAGGTGTGTTTTCACAGTTTTACATATTACTGATACTAATTACATTTCTTGTGTGCAGTTGGTACATGAACATAACATCTTCCTTTTTCATCTCCTTTTTCTCACCTTCCTCCCCTTCCCCTTCATGTCTTGATTTTCATTCTGTAACTATTATTTAGAGGTAGTTATTTCCTTGTCTTTGTTACATGTTTTTCTTTTATATCTCATGTTATAGCTATTGGCTTAAACATCTGTCTTTTCTACCATACTTGTCTCTTTGGTGACAGAGATAGGCTCTCATCTCCACACTTTCCTAGGATTCGAAATGCACCTTCCTTGAAATCACTCTGATCGATTAGTGGGGTGGGGCAGGGGCTCTGTATCTATAAGTATATTCCTTTTGGTCATTTTTTCCTGAAGAAAAAATTAACAGATTTTTTAAAAATCTTCTACATCACGGGTAAGTACACTAAAGCCTATGCATAAATTCACATAGAAGTTTCTAAATCCGACAGAATAAATAACCCTCATTCCAGACCGATGGCTACATTTGCCACTAAATTTCTGTAGCATCATTTTTTCTCAAAACAGAATAATGATGAAGGCTGCCAGACAATTCATTAATTGCAGGATAAGAAAAGAGAGATGGTGTCTGGCTCCTGACATTTCACAAAAGCCTGCTTAGTATGTGAGGATCCTAGCAAAACAACAAAATATATAAGCTACACATCAGAGGGCCAAGAATCCAGCACAATTAAAGAGAAAAGATATTCAGAAGAATGAGGACGGACGGGCTAAGCGTTATCTGGAACCACAGCATCTGAGCCCATGAATTTATCAGTTCTCAGCTCTGCCGCTCTCTGTTCTACACAGCCCATTGCTTCCTCTTAGGTCAGCGATGGTGAACCTGTTAGAGACGAGGACCCAAAGTGCAACCCAAAACCCACTTATTTACCGCAAAGTGCCAACACTACAATTAAACCTGAGTATTGAGGTTTTAGTTTAGAACAGAACAACTCATACATTAACATCTTTTGTCTTAAAAGGAAAACAAACACACACATACAATAGGTTCATCACCGCTACCCTATGTTCTCCCCCCTCACCCAGGCAGACTTCCATCATGGTGGGAAATACTAGCAGGCAGGACTCAATTAAATATCATTGTTATGGTCTCCTTATGTGAAAACCAACAATTACTTGAAAAAGAAACTAAGTATAGCTTTAGATTACATAAAAGAATCACAATGATTAGCCTGTTTTCAAAAAGAGCATCCTTTCCTATCGGTGGGGTAAAAACTGGAATGACATTTGTGGGGAGGTAATTGAACAATGTTAAAACTGCTTTGAAAATTCCTTTTACTCAGGAGTTTCACTTCTAGAAATCCATTCTATAGAGATGCTAAGAAATCTTAAATTTATCTTTTTCCATAAGTTGCGTCAGTGTGCCAGTTTGATTCAGCAGTTCCATTTCTTCAACCACACTCCTCATTACTCTAATTTCATGAGATAATACAAAAACGAATCAATGTGATTCCTATTGCTTTTAATGGCATCATTCCTGTCACCTTTAATGGCATCATCATTTTTAATCACAATCTCAGGAACAAATAGACTTGTGCTTTTCATGAAAGTTGTACTTATCTTAATTATTTTATTCTCCCATTAAATGTTTATAACTTGCTAATACTGTGTTACAGAGTGTTGGGGCTAGGAGATTCTAGGATCTTTTTTTGTAGTTCAACATACAGAGTATGTTTTTTCTTCCAACAATTAAAGTGATTAGAGCAAAGATGTATGGAAAATTTCCAATTAGTCAGTTAGTCCAGAGATATAAAAATGACAGCTTCCTAAATGCTATAAGCTTCATTCTCTCAGCTACATAATGTGTGTAATACTTCTACAAACTCTGTCAGGCCATTTTGAGAACTACCTAAGTTACCACAAGTAAATCATTCAAATAGTGATTGGTTTACAGTAAAGACCCACAATTTGTTGGTATCAACTGCCATGTTGGTTGATGAAAACAGCCAGACAAAAGACTCAACACACCCTTTTCTCACTCAGGTATATCATTAACCATCTGTGCTGGGGAAATCATCTTCCTTCCCTGGACTTCCTTTTCCTCATCTGTGTATGGGAGTTCCAAGGCCAACTTTTCTGTAAGTTGTTTTTCAGTTCTGAAAGCTCCTTATTTTAACTCATTAATTATCAATTCCGGGTAAGAAATAGGGTAAACGTGGGTGGTGATACCTTCATCTTGTCAAAACATTAATTGTAATAGATAAAGTGTAGAGACTGGAAATACCATATTGCAAAGGCTATCATGAACTTGCTTATAAATTAGTAGGAATAACTGTGAATAACCAGGCAGTGATGACACCATGTGATCAAAGCCATAACAAGGGAACTTCAAGGTCAGGGGAGATGGGTGGACATTCCGTCTCCCAACAGCAGTAGTGGCTCAGTTAAGAACTCACTGACACGCAGGAGTCACTCTCAAAACCCAGGGCAACAACTGAGTGGACAACTGTTTGTACCTATCCTTATCTTAACTGAGCCAAGTGATCATTCTTGTGTCTGCTCTTCCATCTTCCCTTGCTTTTTACTTGCCAGCCCACTGTGAATTTGAGTTTGACTGAATGTTGCAAAATTTTGTTGCATTTCATTTGACCCAGGCAACAAAATTAAATAGCCAATGTTCTTAAAAGTGTGTATCTTTTTAAAAAGGGGTTCTTAGAAAAAAGCATAAAAGCATTTCTTCGCTATTTGTTTCACTATTCTAAAATGTTTGCTTTGTTACTAAACTTCAGATATTGAGATTTATCTTTTTTAAGTGACCATCACATGAATTGGGGTTTATGTTAACTTTTATTTATTTATTTTTTTTTTTTGTTTTTTGGAAGTGCAGCAACACAGGAAAACAAACACAGTTGTTGAATGGAGTTTAATGTAAAAACAAAATTCAGAGTCATACTTTTCTTGAAAATATTCCTTACATATAGTCCCTAGTATAATATCCTATAACAATGCCAAGCAGAAGTGTTATGAACATATTTCATGTCTAAATAAACGCCAATAAGGAAAATAGTCCTGTAAGAATTCTATCACTGAAGGTAGAATTTTTCTTCTAAAAGGAATGGTTGAGCAATATCTGGCAACCTATTATGGTAGCAAGTTTCAGCAAGAAGAGAGCAAAAATGAAAGGATATACAGCAAAAGGTAATCAATAACAAGACGAAGTCCTTCTTGACTACAAATTATGTCTTACATTTGGGTTTAGGAAGCTAGTCTCACTGTTTTACTACTGGTTTTAGTTTCAATTTAATTAATAACAGTATTTCTGGTACCTTCCACTAAATAAATTACAATCTATAATTTTTGAAATAATTGTCCTTCCTTCAGTTCCTGAAAACAAATATATGATTTTCTTGAAATATGATAAAATTCATAAAATAACAAGCACTTTGACTGTATGTTTATAGTTCTAAATAGAAAATACTCAGCATAAAAGACTCAAAAATTAAAAAACAGTACAAATTAAGTCTATTGAAGTTTTGTATAAATTTAGCTTTATATATATATTTTTTTCAGTAACGCTGAAGATCAAACCCAAAACTCCACTCATGCTATGTGTACACCCTACTACTGAGTAAAATCCCCAGCCCCTGTAATACAACTTTAAATGGAACAGATTTGAGGACCTGTTATTTATTTATTTTGTATAAATATCAAAAGTCTTCCAAGGCTGCATCATAGGACTACTTCGGAGAGTTCAAGGTGAACATCCTCAAGGGAGCATCATTCCTTGTACTTCGAAACTTACATCAGGCTGGACATCAAAGCTTTACAATCTGTCAGAAATGTCAGTTTGTCTATCCTTGCTCCTTAAAGTATGTGTGTAAGATTATTTGGAACACGTCTGCCTCAGAATGATATCAACAAGTTTGTAAGGAAAAATTAAATGGCTTACAAACACGTGATAATCTCACTACTACAAAGAGAGCGAGATTAGAAGGCCTGCTTCTACCTCTTTTCCTGCTATCTTTCCCAACCAGAGCACTAAGCCCCAGAGTTCCTGGCTTCCTTCAGGTCAGAGCTGAGAGGACGTTTGCTTTTTAAATCTACCATTTAGTAGCACTTATTTTATGCAAAGCAAAATGGGGCAGAATGGATTTAAGGCTTGAGTGAGTTTAAGTAAATAACCTGAGAATTACAATAAAGAAACTTCAAGTTGGGCGCAAGAACGGGTAGATAACTGAACCAGTCTGGCTAGAAGAATCAAGAACTGCTATGTAAAATAAAACGAATCTCCTTTCATATGCATTCCACAGGGCCTGACACTGAGGGACCTGAGAACTCTGTGCACTGAAGTTCTGGATACTCAAAGGGAAGATGGGAGACTATCAATCCTTGTAATTGGGAGCTTGTGTCTTAATATCCATAGATAAAAGACTGGGTCGTGGCTCTAAGCAAGGCAGAAAGTTGGAATTGAAGTTACTTCATAAAGCTAGGGTGTTTACAATGCCTTCTCTGCAAAAATGCATACAGGAAAACAAAATATCTAAAGATTAGCACAAGGAAGCAGTAAGGAATTTGTATCTTCACCTAAACTATGGATTTAGGCAACAAGGCATTCCTCCCTGAGAAAGCGTAATCATATGGATTTGAGGTTGAAACTTACCCTGTGCAAATGGTTCCTAAACGTCCAACTCAAGTAACTGATGCAAACCTAGTCTTAAGATTTTGAGATTCTGGGAGTTCCCATCAGAAGCCAAGGCAAGGATACCCTAAATCCCATTCAGCTAAGAGTGCTATCGAATAAAGTACCACTGAAACAAACAGACAAAAATATAAAACATGCAAGGAAATCCTTTTCTATGACAGTCAATAAACTTAAATAGGATAGCTAAAACTGCAAGAATTTCAGATAACAGGAAATCTAAAATAACACATAAAAATTAGCCTAAGACAATTGGAAAACAAAAATTTTAAAATTTAGAAAAACATATTTGGAAGAATAACAATTTAAGCAATCACTAAAGGGATGGGTAGAAACAAAATCAATGAAATTTAAAACTCCAGAGACAATTTCTAGCCACTTGTTTGGTAAAAATTAGAAAGCGTTGCAATAATAAGTTTTAGCAAGGATGTAGAACAATGGGGACTCATGTATTTGTTTTATGACAAAATAAAATTTCATAACCAAATACTAAGAGAATTGGGACTCATGCTCCTGTTTGGGACAACAAACTGACACAACCACCTGGAGAACCAAAGTGGCATTATCCAATAAATAATTAAAACTCCTATCACTCTCCTATGCTCAAGCAATTATTCTGTTCTGCTCTTAGGAAAATAACCTAGAGTTTCTCACCCTTGTGCAATAAGAAAGCTGTGTAAAAATTTTTATTGAAATGTAATTAATGGGAAAATTTTTCAATTGTGATGGCCTTGGTGTAACTTAGTGATAGAGTACACCCCCAGCTTGTGTGAGGCTCTGGGTTCTATCACCAGCAACATACACACACACACACAAATTGTGATATAGTCACACAAAACATACTATATAGCAGACAAAAAGGAATAAACATACACTAACATGGATCTCAGGGGCAAATCTTGCTTTGTACCTTGTAACTTGTTTTTTCCTCTAAGAAATGGTTCATCTTTACCAAAAAATCAGAAATTTGTAAACTACCCAATATGTTGCTTTGATGTCCATAATTACTTATTCAGTAATTTTTTTTAAAGGAGAATGATCTTTAGTTCATGAAGAGATAAAAATCTGCCTCGTTCCAAAATTAAAAGCAAGCAAAAACAATTATTTCCATAGAAAAAAATTTTTATTATGTAACTGTGTACTTGAAGTCTCATTTTCATTTTTCCTCTCTATATTCCCATTCCTTTCTCTAATTACTTTTTATAGTTTCTAGTCTATCCTTTTAGTATGTCATCTCACATACAGAAGACAGCCTACCATATCAATCTAATTCTCTACTATATCAGGGTTCTTCTCATCAACAGACCCAATAGCAGAGAGGTAGTTTTATAGGTAAATCAATATATAAAGGTGGTGTATTTATCACTTGCCCTTCGCTGGGATAAAATACCCAAAACCCCAACTTAAAGGAGGAGAGGTTTATTTGGGCTCACAGTTTAGTCCACAGTCAGCTAGCTCCCGGGCAGAAACAGCACGGCAGAAGGGCCTGGAGGACAGCAGCCCACCTCACCCCACAGCAGCCAGGAAGCAGAGAGGAGGACGAGGAAGGGAGGAGCTGGGGACAAGAACGCATCCTTCTGGGTTACTTCGCCCACGGACCTGCCTCGTGACCCGTTCCCACCTTCTAACAACACATTCAGCTATGAGCTTATTGATGTATATATTGCCTCATGAGTCAATCACCTTACAAAAGCCCCACCTCTAAACACAGGAGACTTTGGGGGGACGTTCTAGATATAGACCATAAAGATGTGTAGACTGATTTTGAGATTTTAAGAAATTGTCTTACAGGAATATGGCAGCTAGCCAGTTCAATATTCATAAGGCAAACCAGAAAGTCCAAAATTCAGGCAGGAATTTTTATTTTTAGTGGTGATGGTGGTACTAGGGATTGAACCCAGGGCCTCTCCACTAAGCTATATCCCCAATATCTCTCCCTACCCCATTACACACATACCTTTTTTGAGACGGAGTCTCACTAAATGGCTTAGTTGCCCAGGCTGACCTTGAACTTGGGATCCTCCTTCCTCAGCTTCCCAGAGTACTGGGATGGATTACAGATGTGAGCCACCATGCCCAGCTCAAGGAAGATTTCTATGTTGCAATCTGGAAGCAGAAAACCTTCTTCCAGAGGAAACCTCAATTTTCTCTCCTGAGGTATCAACTGATTGGATGAGGTTCATATACATTATATAAGATACTGTTCTTTAAAGCCAACTAATTATAGATGCTAATTGTATCTGCAAAAAAAAATTTCAGTAACATTGAAACTAGTGTTGGCTCATATAGCTGGACAGTAAAGCCTAGGCAAATATACTTGTGAAATTGACCATCACATGCAGAGGGTTAACTGGACATGGCAGAATCTGGCTGCTCTGAAGAGGAAGGAAAACACGAAAACCGGTCCACCCTGAGGTTCAATACATAGGTCCTGCCTAGAACAGTAGATGGATTGAGAGACTCAAGAATACCTTCTCTTACACAGAATCTAAAAATGCTCATTTCATAGAAATTGAGAGAATAGTGGTTATCAGAAGTTGAGAATAGCAGGAAGAGAAGCAATGGGAAATTTCACGGGGACTGAGCTATCCTTAGACAGGAGAAACGAATTCTGGTGTGCTGTTACACAGTAGAGTGACTATAGATAACAATGACCTACTACGTATCTTCAAAAAAGCTAGAAGCAATGATATGAAAGCTTTCAACACGACGAAATGATAAATGCTTGAACAGATAGGTTATAATGCTTGAATCACTGCACAGTGCACACATGCATGAAAACATCACATGGAATCCCATAAATATGTCTAATTTTCATGTATCAGTTTAAATAAATAAATAAATAAATAAATAAATAAATAAATAAGCCTCCCATCTACCACGAGCAATGCATCAAGTAACACAGAACACCAGTCTACTCCACTCAGTAGGTGGGGCTTTTCAAGGGGTTAGGTAGGTTTCCCGGAGTGACATAAGTCCCCAAATAGAAATCAAAAGCTGATGGCAATGGTACAAATGCTTACCGGGGGAACAACCACAACTGTCCAGTATGGGTTAAAATTTTAGTGCATGTTTGTAATACAGCATAACATTAATTTTGAGGAACATACCCTCTCCTTTTCCTCCCTCCCCTTCCTGTACTCATTCCCCATTTCCAAAAGTCTACCTTCTAGTTTCCTATCATCTCTCATTTCTATTAATTTATATTTTAAGTTTTTCATATAAAACATGAGAGTTAACTTTCTGAATCTGATGTATTTCATTTAGCATGATGGTCTCAAGTTCCATCCATTTTCCTGCAAGTTACATAACTTCAATCTTCTTAATGACTAATATTCCATTCTGTGTCTATACCACATTTTTTTTTATCCGTTTACCTGTTGACAAGCATCAAGACTGTTTCCAGAGTTGCCTGTTTTGACTATTACCACTATAATCGCAGGTACGAAGTTATCACTCTAGCAGGATATCTTCCAGGAATGCACCCAGAGCAGGTACAGCAGGGTCAAATGTTATTTCCATTTTCTACTGAACCACTGAGCTTCCAGTATGGAATCTTCCTCTGAGGGTTACATCTCTGTAAATGGAGAGTCCTGTCCCTGCATAGTGACTCAGAACAAATAAGAAAAGGTAGAATGGGGAAAAGGAAGAGATGGGAGGCAGCAAGGTTTGAACAACCGAGCACGTAAGAAGCACCCAGAAGATCCAGAAGAGGAGGAAAGACTCTTAAAAGTCTTCACTCTGTGTGACTGCCTTCTCATAGCCTTCCTCTGACAAAGCTTTCACTGTCACTGTGCTCTGATATATGGCTGTCATTGCAGGCTCATGTGCCTTAAATTGAGAATCAACAGCTTTAGGTGCAAAGAAAAAAATCTGTTCTTTTGTTAGTACTTTAGAACCTCTTCCCTCAGAGGCCATCGTAAGGGTGGCTGGGCCCATACTCAGTGGACAGTAACAAACTCATCCTTTTCCAAAATGCTGTTAAGCTCGAGCAGTGAGCCCCATGATTAATGAAACCCCCAGAGCCACATAGGCTACCCCAATCCTAAAGAAGGGAGGCATAAGTTACCCAAAAATGGTAGCTAGAAAATTAAGATTCAGAGTTGAATTGATTTTATATAGGGCAGTGAACTGCTGTATTTCTTACACATAAATATGTGGAACAAAATTCATATTCATTATAAAGAAATGAGTTTCAACTCCTTATTACAGAATAAGTTATCTAATAACAAGGCTGTAAATCCTTAAACTTCTCCAAACCTTTTCCTCAAGAATTTTATTTGAATAGTTACACGCATATTTGATTCCAATCAAAAGGTTTTAAACAGAAACAAGGAAAATTGCTTCATATACATCAAGACAATCCCATTTCTGACCTGACCATGTAATTATTCCACTCGAAGACCTGGTGGGATTCAATGATCTTTAAAGGTCCCTGAAATATAAATCCTGACCCCTTCACAAGCACATTTCAGTTTTGCTGAATGTGGCAGGGCCTCTGCCCCCGAAGCTGAGGCCAGACTCAAGGGACTTGGTCCTCTTTAGTAGAGATTATTCCACCACCGCCTCCTACTTAAGACAGAGACCATGGTAGTGATACCAGTTTAAAGTGAACTGACAAGAGAGAGAAATCCAGTAATGCAACTTCCATGAGAAACTCATCTAAATGTTAATAATTCCATATCCCAGACGTCTCTGGATTTGGGTTTGCAGGGACTGTAGCAAACCACCATGTTATTAGAGAGAACTGCTACACCACCAGTACCCTGAGAAGACACCAGGAAATGTCTTTCTCGGTAGGACAGACTCCAATCAGAACCTAGTCGTACATACAATGCCTTTAAGTAAATCAACACGTGACCTTTCCTGGTGCCTATGTCCAATCTACAAATGCAATTAAAGGGATTTTAATCTAGGTGCTGATAGAAATAGGCTTTCCTCATCTGTGGGTCCCTTCACAAGCCAATTTATCCATCGACAGGTATTGACACAAAATCAATGACCTGCTTAGCCCTGTAGGTCACTAGATTATCATACCTGACGTTTATAGAACTCTTTACTGTTTACAAACAATGTTCACATGCACACATACCAAAACATTTTATTTCCTTACTTCAAAAAGCTTAAATTGTGGGTAGGAAAAGGAGAATACATGGTGATTATCTCTGAAACAATTGAAAATATTTCAATATAAATTTATATTTTCAACAATATAAGCTAAATGCTTACTATATTTTATGAACAGTACTGTTTGCTTAAAACATTAAATTTTATTAATTTAAAAATATAGGGTCGGGGATATAGTTCAGCAGCACAAGTGCCTGCCTGGCAAGCACAAGGTCCTGAGTTCGATTTCCGGTACCATAAAGACAAAAAAAATTTTACATATATATGTGTGTGTATGTAAAGCAGGTGCCACTGGAGTGGTGAGAGATACTGAAGACACATGTTTAGCTTAAAAAAATAAAAGGCCAACCCCTGCTGGAATGAAACCCACATTTTAGTTGGGGAAGACAGAGATGAATCAAATTACTCTACAAATAAATGCACAAAAGTACTAGAATGAGTGGACTTACAAGTCTTCTTTTGTTTGAGCCATGAAAATGACCTAATAATGGATGTTAGGAAAGCTTCCCTGAGTAGGTGACAACTTCATCTGGAATAGGAAGGGCAAGCCTTCCCATTCTTGGTCCATAGCAGTATAAGGCAAATATTACTGTCGCTCCTCATTTTAATGTTAGGGAAATAGGTTTAGAGGTTAAGGAACCTTCCTGAGGTCTCAGAGCCCATAAGCAACTGGTCTCAAATGCAGGAAGTTCTAACTCCAGACCCCTTCCCCGTAACCATTCTGATGCAGAAATGTGCGCTGTGACAGTGTTTCTCAAAGGCAGTCCCAAGGTGGACATCAGCTTCACCTGGTGTATGAGACAGCTTTCCCATTGCTGGACAAAACATCCAGCACCCACAGTTTAAAGGAAGAAAGATTTACTTCGGCATGTGGTTTCAGGGGACACAGTCCATGGTCAGCGGGCTACAGTGCAGAAACATCATGGAGGAAGAACATGGTGGAGCAAAGCTGCTTGGTTTGTGGTAACCAGGAAGCAGAGCAGGGGAACAGAGCCAGAGAGGAAGGGGCCACGGACCAGATACAGACCCTAAGGCCATCTCTCTGTAAGCCAGGCAGACACACCCAGAAGTGTGGCTTACTAATCCCCTTGGTGGCTGCCAAGCCAATCAAGTTGACAACAGAGCTCAACCATCACAGATGGGAACTTGTCAGAAATGTAAATGCTTCCTTTCTACCTGCTGCACTGGCAGAGGCACCCAGAATTCTGTGCTTGAACTTCCAGAGGTCTCTGATGTACTGTATACTCAGGTTCAGACCATTGCATTATGGTATTTCAGGAGAGAAAGGTCTTGATAACAATAATAAAAAATTCTCAGAAGGGCACAATACTATACTCTGAGAAGCTGAGGCAGGAGGATGGCAAGTTCAACCCCAGCATGGATAACTCAGTGGCTTAATAAGACAGACCGTGTCTCAAAATAAAAAAAAGTGCTGAGGTTAAAGCCAAGCGCAGTTCAATCTCTAGTACTGCAAAAAAAAAAAAAAAAAAAAAGCCCTATAGGTTAAGTCTCACGTATCACCTGACTTCAGTCTGTGAACCCTCTTAATTATATAAATATGAGTAAATATCTTCATCTGAGCTATTCTTCCCAACATCATCATCACACTATTTTATTGCCTAAAAGTGAACCAGTCTCTTTCCTAAAAATGCTGCATCCCTGTAGAAAGAGAAATGATTCCTCTGACAGATATTGTCTATAAAATGCAGGTAGGAGTGACATTAAAGAACCTGCGTGAAATACATAAAAAAACATCAATAAAGAGCCAGATGAAGCAGAGGGCTTTGAAATTAAACCACAGTTATGATCTTGATCCCAAGACCTTCTCCCTGGATTTACTAGCAGTTAATAAGAAAGAAGACTTACAGATGCAACACTTTATTTAAAATACTACCAACATTTGCTATAAGAAATTGGGTATTTGTTTATTTGAATGGTAAAATTGACTCACCATGCCTTCAGCTGAATCTAACAGGTTTTTCACTGCAAAGCTACTTTTCTATAAACATGCCGTACTTGTGGGGATGTAACACAACCCACCACATCACACCCTGTGAGTGTTCTCGTGCTACCCATGGGCCACACTAGCTGGTTTGCCTTTACAGCCATGGAAACGTCCTTAAGCTGCTACAGTAGACATTCGACCCAATACTATGCCTCATTCCTCACAAATTCACTTTCTTCCCTTCTGTTCAACTTGTAGGCAGCACCAACCTTTAATTCTCTCAAACGTTGCTCTTCTCCCACATTGCAAGTGCCTTGTCCACCCTCTGTCTGCTCACATGCCTCCTCCTTCAGTGTGCGTTTAAACTTCTGCCACACAATCCAGGAGCTCAGGCAGGAGCCCCCCTCGGGCTCCTCTTTTAAGTGTAGGGATAACGACACAGGCAGAAGACAATCAGCATATTCTCATCTCTGATAATGAACCCAAATCAGTAACAGGTGAGGCAATATTTGCAGAAACTCTGAGGAAAAATGCCTTCCTTGTTCTCGTAGAGAGAACGTCTTAAAGAGATCCACTCTCTCTATGTATGCATGAGAAACACGCAGCCCCAGGAATTGCTAGCAGCCCTATTTTGACTACAGAATAAGCTGGTATCACACAGGGATACAGGGAAAGATGGAGTGAGTAGACAGGTCCTTGATGATCTTAATGAAATGCTACATCAAACTAGTCTGAAAATTCATTTGCCAGTTACATGAGCTAATAAATCTCCACTACTGTTTAAGTCGATTTGAACTAAGTTTTTTTCTTCTTATTTATAGCCCTAATGCACCCAAAATGCTATTGATCATTCCATTAAGGACAATATGACAATGTTCAAAAACTTCGAAAAGTATGTACCCTCTGAAGTAGCTAAGATTTTATCCTAGCAAAGAGTTGAATGGCTATGAACATATTCATATGCACAAGTCTATCACAATATTCCTGCCTTTTAGAATATAAAATACTTTTAAAGTGAGCTAAATTTCCAATGTGTGAATAATCAAGTACATTGGAATACAAAGATACTACCATATGCCACCCAGCCCATGGAAAATGATATATAAATCAGCTACACCTATTTGACAGTAAAAGCTGTACCTTACTATATAGGATCTTTTAGTAATCCATTTTATTTTAAAACATATTACAATAATGATGCATATTATTTTGAAATTTAAATATCAGGAGCTTTGCATATATTATTAAGAGTTTCTCAGTTCCAGTGGCATCAATTATACAGAGAAACCATTAAAAGGCAAAGTCCAGACAATGACATCAAGTTCTTCAGGGAAGTGGGCACCTGAGCTGGAATTTTTCAAAGGTCTTGAGTGATTCTAACACACAGTGAAGACTGAAAATTATAGGTGTTATTTCTTTTACCCTCAGGACAACACTATTATTATTTGTACCACCTTCACTATACAGACGAGCATATCTCAGACAGCTCAAGTTTCCTCCTATAAGAGAGAACTTGATTCCGACTTTCAAAATCATCATGCTGACATCAAACTGCCTTTTAGTCATTGAGGCTCAATACATAGGAATCTCGGTGCAAATTTAAAAAAAAAGGAATAGTTGTATCTCTGCATGGGGAAATTACAAATAATGTAGGTTTTTATTTCTTACAAATTTACATGTATTGTTTTTAATAATCAGACAAGACTCCTCATGTTCTCCCCACTTCTTCCTGATCTGCTGTGCTATTCCAAAGATGATTAAAAAAATCATCTTTTTTTAAGAGGTTCACCATTGGCAATTTTCTGATAGTTTTCAGAATGTTTGTCTTGTTATTTTTTAACATTTAAAAATTTTCTTTAGTCCATGTTTGCAGTACCTAATGATTACATTTCCCATGAGGAGTTGGTACATGTACATAACACAGCTTAATTCCTTTCACTTCCCCCTCCCTCCCTTCTCCCTCCCTCCAGCTCAAGGTCCCCTTCCCATTGTTCTGAGTGATTATCAATGGGATATATTATCCCATGTGTAAATCAGGGTACATTTTCCCATGCGTGTACTCAAGAGGCCTGTTGTTCATGAGCACAGATGACCCCGTGGACTGATGCAGCTGGTGCCCCCTCTCATCAGGGGCTGCTGCCCCAAGGAGCCCTCCTGGCCACGCACTGCACCCCTGTTCCACTAGATTCCAGACCTCGTTCCTATGCCACAAGAACAGATCCATCTGCTTTGTAACATTTATTTTAAAAGCAAGCTGTGGGTAAAAATGTGTGACAACCACTGATCTGAACTAACTCCTGTATGTCTTAGAGGAGAAGATAGGTGGCTCACAGTGCAGAAAACCTCACAGCAACAGGCCTCCTGCCAGACCAAGCATACTAGGACTGGGCTGCTGGTCCCTCAGCCCAGGACAGCAGATAAGGTGCTTTTCCACGACTGCTGCAACAAAAGACCGTACACCTGGAAGCTTAAGAGTAACAGAAACGTGCAGCTCCAAATGCTCCAAGTTTGATGTGAGTCTCCAAGCTGAGCTCTTTCCTAGAGGCTCTAAGGAAAAATCTGTTTCCTTGCTCTTCCTGATTTCTAAGGCTGCCTACCTTTCTTGGTTTTGGGCTCCTCCTGTCACCTTCGTTCAAGGACAATGACACTGGGCTCAGTCCTTCCCATACTACATTTTCTCTGGTTTTCTCTTCCATAGGCACAGCCCCCTCTGGCCACAGCCAGGAGAGATTTCCACTTTTGAGGACCCATAAGGTTAGATATTATGTTGGATTCACCTAGACAATCCACAATAATTTCTCCACCGCCAAGTCCTTAATCATCTGAAAATCCATTTTGCTTTATAAGGTAGCACAGTCACAAATTCTGGGAATTGGGATATGGGCATACGTGGGAGGGTTATTCTGCTGACCACACTGAGCCGCCATTCTTCTCCCTTCTGTAGCACAACGGGGAAACAAATCACACTCATCCCCACCAACACGTGAAACAGTGACTGCTGGCACAGACACGCTCAGCCCCACACAAGTCCTTCGGCTGTGGGGAGAGCTGAGGGTAGAGAGCAGCTTTCAAGGAGTTTTTTCAATCACAAACATCCTTTCTCTATTTAGGGGTGACGTAAGCCCTTGACACTATGAGGATACCAAAATTCTTCTTTTGCATATTTTCATATAATGCTTCTATAAAACATATACATAGTAAATGGAATAGATTTGACTGGTACGCGTACATAACTAAAGCAAGACAAACATGTTAAAATTATTTCTATAGGAAAAAGTATTATGGAGTTTGATAGGGGCTCAGAGGATTAAAATGTTCAGTTTGCACACTACCACAGAGAATTTATTTCAGATCTATCTTTTAGCAAATGCAAATCTCATTGCCAAGAAAACAATTTCTAAAAACAAACCAGTTTTGTTTTCTAAAAACAAACCAGTAGCTTCAGTTCCAGAGGGCAAAAATGTCAAATCTCCAAGTAGTCAAAGAGCCCCTCTCCTGTAATAAGTTGCTCCAGGCAAAGTTCCAGTCCTAAATGAAGGTACCAGTGATGCCTAACCATGAAGAAAGTCCTCTGCATCACTGTGGGATATTCTCTCTGCCCAGCCCCTCTACACAAAGAGCCTTGGCCAGCGCTGACCACCATGACAAATGGAGGTGGCAGCCACTGTCATGGCTTCCAGCTGGCCTTTCATTTCCTTCTTTGAAATCTCCAGTTCTTTACCTTCTCCCAAAGCTTAGAGATAGCCACCAACCACAGGCAATTACATCAAGCCTACTCTTCTTTCCAGTTCAATACAAGGCTTAGAAAGTGGAAGTGTGCTTCAAATTATTCTATTTTAGCTTCATGACATTTCTGGAAAACTACAGGGGAAGTTTATTTAACAAACACACTCTGAGAACCTAAGATTTATCTAATACATGACAGCAATCATTCTCAACCTGAATTACCTTAAATCTACCTATTTCCACACACATATATCCTGTGAGAGAGAGTATGCAAACAGGGACAGCAGTGTCTGTGATTTCATCCTTAGAAATTCAGATAAAATAGAAAATTGCCTGGAAAGTGGCCTGGAATGAAAACTCCATGATTTCTCTACACACCACTTCCTTCCTCCGGAATCTGGTTTTGTGGAGGAGCAGTGGCCCAGGAACAATTGTACAAATAAACCCCTCTGGTAGACTAGGTACTAGCACAAAGTGACAGATGGAGAGAATGTTGGGGCAGTGAGGAAGGGACAAGCAGGAAGGCCTGCTCATCTGAGATGGAAGTTTAGGGTAACAGCACCAGGTGAGAACAAAAACACAGAGGTAACACCTAGACCCCACAGACTAAACAAAAAATGAACTGATTTTCTCAAGAGAACACCAAGTCAGGATAGATCTGGAATCTCTCATTTCTTCATTTATAAATATGCCATTCTTAGAATAGGACATACAACACTTAACTAAAAGCAGCCTTAAATGTCGATTATAGGCTTTCTGCCTCGCTGAGAAAACAGTAATTCCAAAAGAAGATTCAGATCTGCCCTCTTTTCCACCTTTTGGCAAAGATCACTTTGTAAGCCAGCTCATCACTAGGCTGTTTTGCTGTTCCCGATCTCGGAGCAGAAAGTCGTACAGCTCTCATTAGAAGTCAGTGTGTGCAGCCCTGCACACGCCACCTCTCCACACACAGATAAAGGAGAAACCACGAAAACATTACCTAGTTAGGGCCTTCTGTACAAGTTTTGATTGAAATGTGCATGTGTTATTTTAAGACATTTAAATCAAATTTCTGCATGTATGTTTTAAACATGATGGAAATGTCTACTGGAAGCAAATTTTCAAAACAGTAAAAACAAAAGTTGACATCAATCTTTAAGTTTAATTCTCTCTTTTTAGTTTTTTAGTATTTTACTGTCTGAAGACTTTAATATGCTATGCTGTCACTACACGAGCTTTTTTCTGGGCACAATTTCTGAGACGCAAACGGCTTGCTCATTTCTGGTACATCAGAAAGACAAAAAGACAGCTTTTGCTGCATCTTCATCTGTCAGTCATTAAGCTAAATTGTTAATTTGCTCTATCCAGCACCCTTGGGAAAAGAAGTTAGTGATTAAAGAGAGCTTCTCTTGTGTTCCACATTCATCTTTGCAAATGACCTCTCACTCTTGTGGTATTTTCTCTGAGGGGTAAAGTGAACCACTGGGCTTACAAATCCCCTCCCCAAAAGTAAAATGTTCCCTGAATTATTTTAGTGGTTATTAATATGCAGCAACTCTTCATTCCCCATTGACACTGTTACTTAATGATAGTTCATTCAGTTGAACAAATATTTCCAAAGCTCAGGGAATAGACATGTCCATGGTTTTCTTTCCTAAAACCCGTCTCTAGGTTCATAAGAGGATTTGTCATTTTTTAAAATTAGGATAATACACTAACAAATATTTTGATCTAATGATTGTTTAAAGGTCAAAGAGTACAACAACCACAACAAAAACATTTGTCCTATGCTTGCTTATGCGACGCCATGAAAATCCACACCCCCAAAATAGTGATTGCATCAGTGACTTAATTTTCCAGGCAAATTGATGCATTGGCTACTCATCAAAACAGAGAGAAAAACGGTATTTTAAGGTAAGAAGAACCAGGGAAACTAGGAGTAAAGTTTCCTTTAAAGAAACTTGTTTGCTAATGGAAATATAATTCTAAGAGAAGAAATCCTTTTTATTGATACGATGTGCACAGCATCTGCTTCCAAACTATCTAATCATCAACCCATCTCCTTTGTCCACTTTTCAAACATCTGCTGAACATCCCCCGAGCATTCATCTGCTTGGGCTGCTGGTTCACAAGTAATGACGTTTATAGCAGCATATTCATCACTTTAGTAATTTACTAATCTCTCAATAAACAGATGCAAGAAAGGAAGTCCCCCTCCTTCTTTCTATCTCTTCTAAAGCAAGAAGCAGGAGATGTATCTTCTACATTTTCCCTTTTCTGTACGAGAGTAGAAGCAGGAGAATGAACCCTCCATACTGTTTATTTCTATAAGTCACTTGTTCCCATTTCATAGTGATACTAAATATAGATCCAGCAATGTTGCCTCTTCAACTTTGATATATTCATAGGATCATGCAGATCTGCAGGAATACGCCCAACACACACTCCATCTCGCTTTAAGATCACAGTCTTTTCCATCACATCCGCTCACTTTACAGCTTTCTATTAATCTTCTCTACAAGTGCGTGGTTTGTAGCCTTCCGAGCACCCATCCTTAAGATGTGCCCCCACTTGTGTCCTCCATTTTCACTCTGTTTAATTCCAATTTCTTTTCCGCCACCATGGCCTCCATGGCCTCTTTATGGATTTTCATGGTGTGGCATAATCAAGCATAGGGCAAATGTTTTTGTTGTGGTTACTTATTGGACTGTTTGACAGTACAGTATCATTAGATCACAATGATTTAGACAAACATTAGATCAAAATATTACTTGTTAGTGTGTTATCTCAATTTAAAAACATGACACAGCCCCTGATGAACCTTGAGACTTCTGAACTGCTGGTTCTAGTGTTAGGCTCCTCCTGTTCCCCTCCCCCCAGGCCTGTCACCATCATTTTCAGATTTGGTCCCCGACCATCAGACTATCCTACAGAGATAGCCAAGCATTGTGCTAATTCGGAAGAGTATCCCATCTGCTTCAACTATTTATCACTTCAGAAATGAAAACAATTCCCTATGGCATCAGCAAGAACCTGATTTCCTTCATATAGGCAAAGTTGACTCCTTCTATTCTCACCCTGAACTCAAAGAGCTTTATCACTCAGAAATCTCACAGCAAGATCCTTGGCAATTCTTTTCCTCTCTCACAGTCAAAATAAAGAAGCATTTATTACTTTTTTTCCCTTTGTTTATTAGTGTGTCTTTGTGATGTATGAAAATACACTCATTGTGGAGAACTGGTATACACAATAAGTCCCTGACTTATGAACAAGTTCCATTCCGGGAGGTTGTTCATAAGTTGGATTCATTAGTAAGTCTGATGAAGTGATTCTGATACAGCTCTGACATAAATATACAATGTAAAGCATAAAAAAACCACACACACACACAAATACAGTAAGTCCCTGACTACACTGTACTATTGTACACTATTGCACTGACAATTAAGCACAGCAGCACAACTGTGACAATATCCGGCAGATACCTGAGCTACTTTTGTGATTTGTTCACATCTACCAATGTTCATAATGCGAGGTTCATTGGTATCTGTGAAAGTTTCCAACTCAAATGTTCCTAAGTAGGGGACTTACTGTATATATCTTGCATCTTTGTCTTCTTACTTCCCCCTTCCCTCCAGGTCCTCCCATATCCCTAGCCACTTAAAAAAGTCTAGGGCTTGCAATTCATAAGGGAACTAGCTAAGAACCATTTCCATTAAGAAGAAATCAAAACAGTCACAATTGGACCCAAAATAAGTCTCTGTTATTTTCTCTTTCTCATTATTTTTCACTCACAACAGAAAGCCAGCTAGCTATCTGACCTCACAGTATTGTTGATGTTCTCAGTAAATCCCATCTTCGTCCTCAGATCTCTGTAGACTGTAAGGCAAAGGCTTGATTCCAAGCTTCTGTGGAATATACAATCCTCCTTCCAGTGGGACTGGGTGCAATGTACCATGTTCTGCCAAAATGACCTACAGATGCAGTGCAGTTTTCACTACTCAGCTGCCAAGCTTCCAAGCGCGTACCTCAAGGGAAAGAGGGCTCCATCAAAGACGCAGTTAAGCCCTTGGATCAGCCAACCCTGCCTATCTTTTCCCAACCACCTTACACTGAAAACAGGTGTACCTAGTCAATCAAAATTTCAAAATGTCCAAGCACAAAGCAAGACAGTTCCACCCCCCAATAATCCCTGATTATTTAAACAGCCCTAAAGCAGTCAGCCTGCTCCTTCTGATTCCAGATAAGTCAGATTTAAATATACCCCTGTGCGCTTCACTATCTCAATGAAGCCCAACACAGGCCGCTGGTTGCAGTCATTACTCTCTTCATTAGAAACATTTGACCTTTTACTTTAGACCTGACTATCTGAATCTGAAGAATGCACACAACAGTAAAATTTCTGATTCTGTGCACTTAACAAGATGTCTCATTGAAGACCCAGTGGGATTCAAGAGGCCTTGAGCATTTCCTCTGCCTGCCTGCCCAAAGGCTGGCGGGCTTCCTTTTCAAGACCTCTGTATGATACAGTTCAGAACAGGGTGGACCATTGCTCATCTGTGAACAAGGAGTGCAAACTCCAGTCAGCAGCCTTGGGATTCCTGGTAGGGATCCCACAATGCATCATTCTCATCCTGACTAGAAGAGGAGAAGGTGCACTATGAATTTCCCAGTAACACACAGAAAGTGTGAAGAGGGATCAGGATAGCTTCAGAGAAACGCAGTGTAAACAACAGAAGACCAAATGGTGGTTTTCACAATCCCAGTTTAAAGAGTGATTAAACTGCAGATTTATAAGCTTTACTGCCAAGGATTCTGCTCGATGACAGTCACTGAGATTGTTCCTAGGACATGTGAACACAACTGTCGAACACTAAAGAAGCAGACCTAGAATGACAGTTCACCCCAGAAGTAAGCCCCACCCTGCACCCCCGACATTATGGGACATGTCTATTTCCATGGCAAGAGTATCCTTCCTCCTAGCTCCATCAATGATAACAGCAATAATAAATTGAATTTTACTGAATGCTTGTTCTCCACCAGGTGCTGTGTCAGGTGCTTGATATGAATAATTTAGTTCATCTTCACCATTAGATACTAGTATTGCCTCTGCTTAAAAAGTCTAGATTATTTTTATGTGCCTGAGGTCATGCAGCTATATCTAATTAAAACCAGGTGGCCTCTGACTCAAGTCCCTGATTCCTCCTCATAACAGTGATTCCCATATTCTACTAATGCATTCTCTTTAGAGCTAAAACTACTCAAACAGGTCATGATCTCTCCAGGGCTTGCAACCACCATCTGTAAACTTGCGTTTATCTGTGCCCTTGAAGATTTCCAGATCCCTGATACAGCTGCATAAGGTCACAACTCAAGAGGGTTAGCTCAGAATCAGCCATAGAAGATGGTGGTGGTGAATATTTACTTTCTCTCTCACACCTTGCTAAATGAGACTCCAAGAGCCCCACATGAGCTTATTCATGTCATATTTATTGTAATCTTATTATTACCCCTTTATAGATGAAGAAAACTCTGACAGCCAAAGAAATTTAAAGAGTCGTGTGAGTCTGAATATACAAAGGCAAGACCACGTATAAATAATAGAACTTTGGCCCACCACCCACAGCAACCTGCCCAGAGAAAACTAATCTTTTTATCTAAATTAACCAGCCAAGGAAGCCAATGTCCTATAAGTCAGGCTTGTAGGGAGCCTGATTCCTATTTTTAGTAACAAAGTAGAAGCTAAATAACAACTTATATAACAGTTGGCCTCAAATGGCCAGGATTTAACTAAAAACTGAGAGCTTCCAAAACTTTTGTCTTCATTTCTTAATTTAGGATGCAAAGTCAAATATACAGTATACCCTAACCAATCTCACAGACTGCCCCATTTCCAGTTAGCCTGCCCGTGGCCCATCCATGCTAACAGTTTCCAAACAAACTTTCTTCTTTTTCCACTACAAAGCTTTCCCGTGCCTCTGTCTGCCTTTGAGTCTTTGCCAAATACAAGTGCTTGTGGCTTGCTTTTAATAAAACAAGCTCTGAATAAAAAGCCTGTACTGGATCTCATTTGGGCTGGTCTCTATGTTCTTAGTTGCTTGAGATTACATAGCATTTAAGGGGAAGATATAGGACTCAAACCCAAGCACATAGGCCCCAGAGCCTACTGTCTCAGCTGCGAGCTGAGGATGTAGAGCATACTTCAGAGCCTTCGTAACTCACAGATAACTACAGCACCTGCTTCTTCTAAGCCTTGGAAGTCAGCTGACTCCCCAGACTAATACACCACCTCCATTACAATCATCTCACCAAGGAATTTTCAACATGTGTTCTGTCAGCAGCTTTGACCTGATGGTCCTTCGTTGTGGAGGGTTGTGCTATGCTTGGTAGGAAATTAGCATCATCCCCGGCTTCTGCCTACTTAGGCTCCATTGCCACATTTCAGCTACAACAACCAAAACTGTCTCCAGATAGAGTTATGAATAGGGGTAGGGTGAGGAAACACAATCTCCACAAACTGAGGCCAACTGATACAGGACAATGCTCTTAAACCCTTCAACGTGCAAGTAATCATATGGGGAACTTGCTGAAATTTCAGATTGATTGCTTAAGTCTGAGGTGGGGGCCTGAAATTCTACATTTTAACACTTTGGGTGATGTTGATGTTTCTGCTCTGAGTACAACACTTTAGAAGCAAAACTGTAAGTTAGAGCTCTTTTCTTAAACTGTAGGTTCTTCAAGGCAACTCAGAAAATGCTAATTCAGAATACCTGAACTGGGCTTCAGTATTAGTTACTTTCCTGTTGCTGGGATAAAATATGTAGCACCCACAAGTAAAGGAGGAGAAGTTTATTTTTGGACCATGGTTTTGGAGGGTCTGGTCCATGGTCTACAGACTCCAAGGCAGAAAAATGGCTACAGGGCCTGGCAGAGGAAATCTCCTTACCCCATAACATCCGAGAAGCAGACAGAGCAGCGTGAGAGAGTGAAAGCAACAAAGAGAGTGTGTGGGGTGATAACACCTTAGAGTGATGCTCCTACTGACACAGGTTCTCCACCTGGGCCCCTTCTAACAGCACATTCAGCTATAAACTCACAACAGACTTATCCACTGATGAGTGTAGGCACTTTATCACCTCATCACCTTTTGAAAGACACACCTCTGAGACATGCAATTGGAGAGTGGCGCATTTTAGATCTAAAGCATAACATTTCACCCTTGACCTCCAAAATGTTTTTGTCCATCTCATTATGCAAAATATATTGAGTCCAAATCTATGAATCAGCAGAAGACTGAACAATTTTAGTATTGTTTAAAAAGTCTAAGGTTTAAAGTCTCCTCTGAGGCTCAAGGCACTGTAAGCCACTCACTGTAAAAATTAAAAAGAAAATCAAATACTTTTAACATTCAATGGCACATGGCAAATTTTTCATTTTAAAAGAGAGGAATAGGGGAGTAGTGAGGAATAGGACAAAAACAAGACTGAAACTCAACACGGCAAACTTTAAATACCATAGCTCTAGATCCAGCATCAAGGGCACATAGTGGCAAGTTGTAAATTCTAAAAGGCTTTGGCAGCCCTTGCCTTCTAGCATTGTTGGTTGGAGCCCATGTGACCATTCTCTGTGGCTGGCTTCACTTGCTAACTGTGGATATTTTGTTCTACATTCCTGGCATCCTTTATGTTGCAGGTATTTATTATAGCTTTGGCTTTATTCTCATCATTTTACATATTGCCTTTCAGGGATATATTGTTTTGGTTCCTGTGCTTTTTTTTTTTTTTTTAATCTTGGTGGAAGCCTCCGTGACCTTGTAACTTGGACATTTTATATGTCTGAAAACTCAGTATCATTTGAATGATGCCAAAGTCTGTTGTTAGCCCTAGCAGTACCTGGGTCCCTTTGGGCAATGAAAGGGCAGGAGTGGTGAGTGGAGTTATGCACTTCCCTAGGAGGCTTTGAGTGAGCAAGGAACTTTGGGACTTTTTTCTCAAAGCAAAGTCTTTCAAAGGAGTTTACCCTTTACATCTTGATGGGTGAGGTCCGGCCAAACCTTGAGATTTCCCCAAGCCATCTTTCCTATTGTCCTAGTAAAAAGTAATTGGTTTCTTTTTATTGGTGCTAATCTCTGCCTCAACCACACTCTCCTTGGCACAAGCATTATATGTACTTCCTTTCTGACCAAACTGCAAAATTTTTACATCTTTCAGCTTTGCTTTTTGATCCTAATTCTCACTGGCTAAAATCAGCCAGCAGTGCCCATGCTGCGGTCTGAATGTTGGACTTCCTTGAAATTTTCTCCACCAGATTAATTAGTCCACTACCATTAAATTCAGCTCACATAAAGTCTTAGAACAGGTACAAAGTGTAGATAAGGTAAGGTATACGCCTCATACCAATTTTCTGTATTACTCACTTCCCCATCACTGGAACAAAATACCTAACACCTGCAATGTGAAGGAGGAGAGTTTTATTTTGGTTTATGATTTCAGTAGGTTCAGTTTATGGTTAGCTGGCTCCAAAGCATAAAAGGCATGATGGAAAGGCATGGCAGTGGTAAGGTGCTCAATCCAGGGCATCAAGAAAGCATAGCGAAAGAAGGACCGGAGAGAGAGAAAGAGAGAAAAGTACACCCTTTCTCCACCTGACCCCACCACTTAACGGCATATTCAACTGGGAACTCATCAGTGGATTACTCCACTGATAAGTATAGTAACCCAGGATGAAATCATCTTACAAAAACCACATTTCTGACCATATGAGACTTGTGGGACATAATAGTCACTTCCTCAGGGGAGCCTCTTATCATCTTTATGTTCTTCTAATACCCTGTATTTCCCTGTTGTGATACTCAACATACTCTGATACAGCGACAATGAAAATGCACCTCTTATATTTCTAAATGAGCAGTGCACAATTCAATGACCTGAGCACTGAAAACATACTCTTCAGCAGCTACCCCCAGCCCATGACTGAATACTGAGTCAAGAGGAATATACAGGCAGGTCTATTCCTGAGGGATGCAGGACTTCTCTGATTGCTGACTTGGCTGGAGGCCTCTCATCATCTCTCCCAATATTTTTTAAGAACTACATTCTAGACCTTTTGTACACATGCTCCTCACTTCTCATCAAGAGTGAGGCGCATACTGTGGTCTGAGGATATTCCCAGGCTTTCCTAGCCTCCTCTGGCTCCCCGTTCTTTCACAAGCCTGTTCTCCCAATAAATCTCTGGATGCCTGTTTCTCAGAGGACCAGAACTAATGTATTCATTTAATGCTCAGTCTCTACTCAGCAGACCATGGGCTATAAGAAAGAAAGGTCCAAGCCTGTCTTATTCACAGTTACAACTTCCATACCTAGGACACAGCAGCCCCTCAATAAATACTTGACAAGTGAATAGCAGAAAAGGAAGATATAATCTAGTACTGCTTGTCTTAGTCACTTATCTAGCCACTACTTGTCTGAGACACAATACCCCACATCCACAACTTAAAGGAGGAAAAGTTTATTTTGGCTCACATTTCAGTTCATAGTTACCGGGCTCCAAGGCGGGACAGTGTGGCCGAGGGACATGGAAGAAGAATAGCAGCTTACGGTTGCATCCGGGAAGGAGAGAAAGAAACAGAGATGGTGGGGAGTAGCTATTAAGGGAAAAGTGGGGAAGGAAAGCAAACCCTTCTGGCCACACCCCCAGATGCCTGCCTCTTCCGACCAGACTGGACGTCCTGACATCACATTTAGCTATCAACTCATTGTGGATGAATCCGCTGATGCGTATCACACCTCCATGATTTAATCAGTGTCCAAGAGCCCCACCTTTGAGCACTGGAGGTTTGGGGTGGGGGCATTCAGATATAAACCATAACACCACTTTATTTGTGACACTTTGAAGCCTATTTTCTTTTCACTTCCTCATGCTTCATCTCCACTGGCCCTGCTGTACGTGTGCATGTGTGGCACACACACACACTTGCACACTAAGCTAGGCATGATGGAATATTCAGATAGAGTAAACAATGATCCTTATTTTCAAAAAAGCTGATTGTATATGGGCACATGGGCACTAGCCAGTATGTGTAAAGAATCTTTGTGGGGTGTGAATGAGGGAGGAGGGGAAAGGAATACATGTCCAGATATCTCATGACAATATACCTAAGCACCAAGACTTTGCTCTGTTTACTGTTGTATTCCACTATCTATAACGATACCTGGTGCATCATCAGCATTTCATAAATTTTTGCAGTATTGATAAATGAATTAACTGGACTGTCCATTTCTATTTGATTTCTCCCATCCTCTCCTTGTATTTGGATGCCTTTTAGGCCAAAGTTCTAGAACTAACAAAACACAGTTATAGAAGATGAATTTAATCTTAACTTTTATTTTCCGCTTTGTTGGTGACATTTCTCCACTTTTGCTCTGAAGGATATAGAGCACTTGAGAAAAAGTCTTGAGACCCTGGTAGTGTTTTTACTGACAGAAAGACAATCATCAGCTTGAGAGTCTAGGAGATAGAGATGCACTTACGAAATGTCTAAGTAATGGGTTAGGAAGTATTTGTCCTCAAGAAACTAAAAGGTCTTGCCAAACAAAAGTACCCCTAATCACAGGAATCCAGCTAAAGCACGATGGGCACACTGTGACAAGGCCTGTGCCGTGAGCAGGAGTGAGCAGAAGAGGAAGGAGATGTGGCTCGTGTCACTGTGTCACCAGCACTGTATTTGAATGCCAGCCCTGCCACTCACTACCTGTGTGAATACTTGTTCTACTGCTCTGAGCCTCAGTTTCCTGCAAAAATGTGAACTCATGCTAAGTACTGCTTCATGTAGTTACAAAGATCAAGTGTAAATGCAAATGTTTCTTCACAGGGTACCTTGTACATAATAATTATTTAGTAAGTAGCAGTGCTACATGCATAAATAAAGGTACATTACATGGTAAATAAAATGCATATATTGAGCCCAGATTTCAACTTCAAAAGCAAAGTTCTTGAGTACATACTTCTTTGCCTAGATTATATCAGAAGCTTCTTCATGGCAGAGTCCTTTTAGGTCATTTTGGTAGCCACAGAAAACTCTGGCACATTATTTTCCAACTAATAAGGACTCAAAATTGTTCATTTAAAAAAAGAGTAGTTTTTTCCTGAATTCCTTGAACTGTCAGTCATCATCAGCCCCTTCTCTAACATCCCAGATATTATCGTATAATATTACATAACATTATTGCACTACGTATCAGTTAGGGTTGTATTTAGCACTGAGCAGTAGAAAACATGATGAGTAGTTTAAATACATGGGAGATTATCTCACACAAATTCAGTATCAGTTGTCCAGAATTTATGCAACAGCATGATAAACAAAGCCATAAGGGAACCAGGCTCCTGCTATCTTTTTTTCCCAGCATTTTTCTTCATTGCCTCAAAAGAGATGTTGAAACTTGACTCAGCATCAACATTAGAATATCCATACTCCAGGCAAGGAAAAAGCTAAAGGGAGATGGAAAAACCACTAAGGACAGGAACTGTACTATTGGCTACCCCTAGATGGAAGGGGGGTATGGGTTATAGACATAAATATATCCAGCCTCCATTATTATAAGAAGACAAAGAAAAGGAATAGAGACAGGGAAAGACCTGGTAAGTTTGGAGTAAGCCAGTATCTGCCTCAGGAAGATCTGAAAATTTTGCTCTATATTAAACTGTGTAACACATTAAATTATTTTATTATTCTTTAATAAGATCATTTTGAATACAGCTTAGAGCTTTCATTTTCCATAGTAAAAAATTTTAAAAATGAGTCTCATTTTGGAGTAATTCCCTAAAGTCATGCATTTATTAAAGTCCCTGGTAGGGGAAGGAGTAAACTTACATGGTGCCAGAAAAATCTTACATGGCACTAGGAAAGATCTGAAGTCTCCCAAGCTTTATGGTTGTCATTACGTTGCTCATTGATTCGTTCAACAACATGGATAATCTTAAAGGCATTTTGCTTAGTAGAAGAAGCCAGATTCAAATGGCTACATACTGTATAATTCCCTTCACCTCTGTCTGCAAAAGGCAAAGATATAGGAATAGGAAACAGATCAGTGGTTCCCAGACAATCACGGGTGTAGGAGTAGTTAAGTAGAAAGGTGGACTGAAATAGAGAGGAACTGGATAGGCTTGTTAGCAAACATACTATATCTGCTTGGCAAGATCTGACAGACTGTTCTAAGTTGCATAAAATATTAATTATTTTAATAGTCTTCAGTATTCTTAAGAGGAAATTTCAGAGTTGTAGAACTGTTCAATATGACAATAGAGTGGTAGACACATGGTTCCAAGCATTTGTCAAGATTCACAGAACCTCACATTACAAAGAAGGAATTATTAATATACATAAGGTATAAAATTTTAAAAATCAACCAAAATGTTGGGGGATTCTAAGACATAATGCGGACTGTAAAAATGAATCTGGTTGTGCTATAAATGTATGGCATCACTACACTGTAGAAAGTAGGGGGGCAGGAGATGACCTAAGAAATTTCAGAAAATAATATTTAGACTGAAAATTTTAAGCAGAAAGAAAAAGGAAATGTACATAACACTATGCTTTAGTTGGCAAAGCTGTTTAGGATGAGTGTACAGATCAATAATTTTGAAACTGCTATAGGTATACTTGGGTTGAATAGACACATAGATAGATAAATAGATAGATTATTTATAGATGCCAGATTTCTCATAATTGGAGAGGAAAGTTACAAAGGAGCAAGAATAGAGGGCCATGATAAGCTTACGGTAGTGGATTAGAGGCATCAGTGTTAATGCATGTTTAGTGTAAGGTGCATAGAAGGATGGACAGACATAGCAACACTATGACGCATGGGATGGCCGGTGAGCTAGCTCAGCGGCATAAGTGCCTGCCCAGCAAATGCAAGGTCCTCAGTTCGACTCCCGGAACCCACATAAAGGAACACATGGGTTAGCATACATGCATATGTTAGTGCTATCTGCTGAAAGAGCCTGGAAACAAGGGTACTGCAGTAGCAAGGATCATTCCCCGTGCCCAGACATTGGTGTCAAAATAACATCACCCAATAAAGGAAATCTGGGCTCCTTAGAGAAATGGCTGATTCTAGGGTCATGACAAGGAGGACACAAATTAATCCTGGAACACTTGGTATTAGCAGGAAGTTAGGAAGCACTCATGAAATAACTCATGGGAGCTAATCAAAGGGACACAGAGCTAACTTAATGGGACTCCCAGTGACCAGAACAGAAAGAATTTAAGCAACAAAACAAGTAGCAGCATTTGGGATAAAATACTAAATATAATTGGGTACATACTGGCACAAAAATGACTAAATGAATGAGGGAAAATAGACAAATTTTGCATTCAAAAAATTCCAAATACACACACGCTGTCCTGCAACCCACAGCTTAATCTGTTCTACCTTTTGAGTGTAACCTGTATTTATTGAACTGATACTAAAAGATAGAATATGAAAAGGCGCACAGACTTTACCATGGAAAAACCCATCCAACACATTCTCAAACAACAAAGTTAATATTAATGATGTAACGTACACCTAATGTGATGTGTTAAGAGGAATAATTCATCTTGTGCCATTTCCAAAAACCCGTAACTCAGTCTAATCATGAAAAAGATCAGGGCCGGTGAGACGGCTCAGCGGCTTAAGCGCCTGCCTTGCAAGCGCGAAGGCCCGAGTTCGACTCCCGGATCCCACATACGAAAAAGGGGCCGGTGATATCGCTCAGCGGCACGGGTGCCTGTTGGCGCGCGAGGTCCTGAGGTCGTCCCCCCGGTACCCACAAAAAAAAAAAAAAAAAAAAAAAAAAAAAAGAAAAAGATCAGACAAGCCCAATTTGAGAAATACTCTATAAAACCTGAGCAAGACTTCTCAAAATTGTCACCTTCATGAAAACTAAAGGAAGCCTTAAGAAGCTGTCACAGACCTGGAGAAAGTAAGATTTGATAAGTTAAATGGAGTAGCTGGATTTGTTCTTTTCAGACATTAATGGGAAAATTGGTATAATCCAGACAAAGCCTAGAGTTCAGTTAATAGTAATGTACATGCTGGGGAGAGTTTCTTGGTTTTGACAAATACACCAAAATAATAAAGGCAGTAACACTAGGAGAGACTGATGAATGCTTAGGTGCGGGTTGATGGGAATGCTCTGTCAGGAACCCCACTGTAACTTTCCAGTATATCTAAAGTCATTCCATAGTAAAGTGTACCGAATTGTATGTTTTGGGTTCTTTCTTACTTTCAGACAGTGTCTCATTATTGCCCAGGCTGTCCTCAAACTCCTAGGCTCAAGTGAGCCTCCTACTCATTCTCTCAAGTAGCTGAGACTACAGGTTGGCACCACCACACCCAGCAAACTTTCTAATGTCACATTCTTATTTTCTCAACTCAATACTCATTTAAATTACATTAAATTTTAACTTGAGTTTTAAATTTAATTTCAGACATTCAAATGTCAGGATGACAAAAACTATTTTAAAATGTCACATATTTGGAGTACCCCCTCGGCAATATTCATTGAAATGCAGGTAGGGGACAAGAGGATCTTCTGTGCTGCCACCAAAACAGAGCAGAGATCTCAAATCTTCAGCCCATTTTGGCTGGCACGCCATTACTCACTGTCCATGTCCATCTGACCTGTCTGAAGGTGTCAGCTTGTAGTAGTCACCAGTCACCCTCACCTTTGCCCAACCTGTCCCTTCAGGAAAGGTCCTGTCACACCTCTGGGTGCTGTGAGATAAGACACAGAGGCACACTTCGGACAAATACGCTTCCTTGCCCATTGTCTCACACTTAGGGAAGCTAAGTTTCCCTTCTTTGGCACAGGTCACCTATACATTTCATCTGGCAACTTTAGGTACAATCATGGAAAACCTGAATGCTTTTACCAAATCTTTGATGATAGGAAGAGTAGCCACCGGGCTTCCATCCCTGCCCTCACTTCCTTATGACTCACATGCTGACACTTTTAGTATTTTTAGTGTGCTGTAACCTGGAGATCATTGTGAACAACGTTCCAATACAGTGACTGGACATTCCTTTTTAAACTCATCATACTGCTTTATACATCATCATATACACGTCCATTGCAATTCCATACTATAATTTCCTTGAGTTTCAGAACTGATCTTATTTCTACTCATGAACCTAGAACATAGTACACTATCTGGTAACTGGTATGCCACTAAGGAACAATTACCAAATCTATAAATGTGACCTTACTAGCCCCAAGACCTCTGTCTCTCCAATTTGGCTTTATCAACCTAGCCACGTGTTAAAAATACCCAACAAAGTCTGGGGTTCACCCATCACCAATGAATCCAAAGCCATCTGAGTTTCTGCAAATAGCAGTGTACCAAGGTGCTGAGGTCCTCCTTCTCTCTTCCTGACCAGTACTGCCCCTGTAATGCCAACAAGGCTGGCTAGGTCAGGACTCCAAGAGTATATGTCCTTTTGAAACAAAAAACCACCATCTTCTTTCTCAGCTTATTGCCTAGATCTGTGCACACATTCTTCCCGAGATGTATTCATTGCTTACTACATAATACTCATTCCACTAACTTCTGCCAAGAATTCTGTCTGGAAACCTCACACGGCCAACTTAAAATTGCCTGCAGAGAGTTTTGTTACATTTGAAAAAGACAATCAGTCCTGTGGCTGAGGTTTCTCATCAAGATGGGGCCAGAGTATGAGCCAGAAAAAAATGTGTTAGAGCTTGCTAATTGCTCTGCCGCCAGCAGCTAAGATTTTCAAATAAACACTAAGTTTAATGTAATTTAGTGTATTTGCTCGGTGTGCCATTTTAGCCCTGGGTTAACACGGGAAAATGAGGAAAGAAACTAATCGCTCTATTACCACTTCAACATAATGGGCTGGAGCCCCAGAGCAGCTGCTGTTCTCATTAGATGGTGGCACAAGGGGAAAAACTATTTTCTCTTTCCTCAGATTCAACTTCCCTGTTCAGTACTCTGTTAACGAGACGCATCATCTAGCCTGCCACAGCTACACCCTCACGTTAGCTGTGCTTCTCCCACATCCTCATTACCAAGACTGCATCTCCAGAAAGATCATTCTGCTTCCAAATGCGATGCATCTCTGGAAATAATAAAGTGGTGAGAAGAAAGAGATTTCAACAGATCCTGAACTCCACTCCTATGTCTTACTCGCTGCAGATCTCTAGACAAATTACATAATTTTCCCTGAACCTTAATTTTTATCTATAAAATGCAGATAAAAACAGAAGCTATCTCTGAGGGTTGCTGTGAGGAATAAATGCAGTTAAGCTAATGAAATGATTAGCCCTGTGTCTAATACATGGTAAACACTCGATTGCCAATGAGATAGTAAAAAAGAGTAGGGGTAACCTCTTCATTGCATTTTTCATTAATCATGTAGCATATTATGCTTTCATTGTCTCTGCTTTCTGAGGATAAGTGTAGTGACAGAAATAATCAAGAAAAAATGAGAAACTCTAGCTTAATAAAGTCACTATTATCTAGTCAATATATCAGAATTTTTTATTATTTTTCTCAAAAAAATTAGTGAGATCCAGAATAAAATACAAAGAATAAAGAATTGGAAGATGCCCTTTCAAGTTTTGGCTCTGCCTTTTACCAATAGTGAATACTGAATATAGAACCTCTTTTCATTAGGGTTTCAGTGATGTGTAACATGTCTGTGATCCTACTTCCTCTACTCTCCTTCAGAGGTTCTGAAAGTCTAGTTGAAAACAAAACAATTTCAAAAATGCCTCAAAAGCTAAAGTGTTACTGAAAAACTTGTGTGTGAATATTTATAGTATTTTATGTCTCCCCAAACTGGAACCAACCATTATGTTCTTTAATAAAGAGATGCATTTAAAAACTGTTACATTCATATAATGGAATTTTTTTATGTAATAAAAACAAATGAGCTATCGAGCTACAAAAACACATGGGTGAATCCCGAAGGCATATTGCCGAGTTAAAGAAGCCCAACTGAAAGGCTATACGCTTCCTGGTTCTTTTTATATGACATTCAGGTAAAAGTAAAACTACGGAGGCAATAAAAAGATCTGTTGTTAGAAGAGGTTCAGGAATAGAGCTCTTAAATATCTTCACAGGAGAGTGAAACTGTGCTGGACAGTACGGTGGCCACAGACACCTGACAGTATGTAAAAATCTGTCAAAATCTATTGAACAAAGAGCGCACCATAATGAATACATATTAAAAGTCACTTAAGAAACTGTTGAAATACAGAATTCGGCAAAACTGTGCAATGCAATATGAAAAAAACCTCACTGAACAGAGTAGAGAGAAAATGTACTAATTTTAGTGACCTTAAAGGAAGGGAAAGATGGAGAGTAGGAAGGGTGTAGGGAAAAGGAAGGAAACAAGCTCTCACCATAACTAATGTCTGCCGAAGGAACTCATCAGCCAACCAGGGACCAAAGCTGAAACAGATGAGCAACAAAGTAAAGTGAGAAAGGATTTTAACCAAAGGTATAAAGTAGATGTTCATGAGTCTAAGCTGATATAAATAAATGGTGGAATAAATACATGGCAGAGAAGAGACAAATTTCCCATGTGAAACAATTGCAAATAATTTAGTAGATGCTAAATAATAATTTAGTAGATCTCCCTCAACAGGCTGGAGCATCCCTCTCCACCCTGACGTGTCGGCTGCTCACGGTGACTTTCTTCCACGGAGTAGAGTGCAGACCAGCAGGCAGTGAAAGTGAAGAGATCACTTCAGACTGCAGAGACCTGGCAAACTGCACCTCACCCAGGTGAACTAGGAAACATCAACAATTATACATCATGTTGACAACATACAGCCAGAATATAACGTGATAAAAAAGGCACTTTACATCTAGGACCTTCCTCCAAATATCCTATAATCCCTGTTTAATCTGAGAACCTATCAGACAGATTCCAGGAGGGCAGCACTCTCTTGACCAATACGGCCAAAAGTCTCAACGTTATTTAAAAATACAGAAATTGTGAGAAAGGATCAAAAGGAACTTTTGGGAGCACTGAAATCAATGCAATGCTGCATCCTGAATCAACAGTAAAAGGTAAAAACTGAGAACAGCAATGAAGTAAAGACTTTACTTAATAATAATGTATCAATATTGTTTCATTAATTATAACAAATCTACAATACTCATATTGGGTTGCTAGTAATAGGGGAAACAGTGCAATGGTATGTCAGAACTCTGTACTAGTTTATTATATTTTCTGTAAATCTAAAACTGCTCTTAAACACTAAATTCATTTAAAAATAAACGAAAGAAGAAAATCCATAAGTGCTACATGGGGATACCTTCTTATTACTTTGAAGAGCTGTTACAGTTCCTCTGAGTGGAAGTCAGGAATGTTAATAGCTCTGTTTAAATAATGGGGAGCCTCAAAATGAAGGAGATGCCCTTAGCCAGGAAGTACTGGATTCAGACCTCAATCTTAGGCTACCTTATCCCTTCCCTAATTCCACAGCGTCTCCTTCAACCAGACACTAAGATCCAAGAGCAGGAATTGGGTATACGCAGCTCGTCGCCACCGTGTACCTATCACTGAAGTATCCCATCACCAATTTCAGATGTTGGCCAATGACAGCTACTTCTTTCCAGACTGATTGATTACAACCTTGAAATATGAGAAAATAGTTCAAAAAGAGCTTATCTTCTAGAAATTCCCCATAATCCTAGTATCGGTGTCCCGCACGCACATCAGTGTTATTGTAATTGCAAGAGCGTGGTACATAAGAATATTCTGAAGTGCGGGAGAGTAGCACCAGTCAGTACTGAGTGATTGACGCTCAGCGGCATCTCTGAAACACTGTATCAGAATGTCTCCTGTCAGGAAGAGAGGGACAGACAACCCAGGATTCTTATGCTAGGCAAATGTGATGACCATCAAAAAAGTACTATGTGCAGACAATGACTGTCAGAGAACAATAGAAGTCTAAAATCCCATGTCAGCCAATGACAGTAAAAAAGAAATTGGGTAATCATCGAATGAAATACAGATTCAACATGAAATTTTAAGAATGTAGTTAAGGACTCCCTAGTAACTGATAGACTGACCAGATGGAAATCATTCCCCTGTATTTGAAATGAAGAGGAAGAATACCAAAGATATAAGGTATTTTGGTAAAGGGACTCTGGTTGGCATTTTTCAAGACTCCTAGTCATCAAGGTCCAACTTATATTGCTAGTATCTATGTCTCCTCCCTGATGCAATAAGAAAGGGGGAAAAGATGTGATAGCAAAGCCACAGGGAGATGTAGGATATGACAGGAAAGTTTCAGTTCAGGCACCCCTTGTTTTCTATCAGAAAGACTCCAGATTGCGCACTATGTAGCTGTAGAAAGTACCTTCTTTCTGGCATCAGGCTACTCACCTGCGGAACGCGCCCCAACACCTTTCCGTCAGTACTACTCAACATCAATCTCAACTTCAGCACCACAGTCTGTGTGATCCTCCGGGATCAGCCCCTTTGTACCCTCTGAATCTCCGACCTAAAACTCTTCCACTTACAAACTACTTTCTAGCTCATTGTCCTTCCTGTTTCTGAAATAAGCCTTAGTTTCTTTGCACATGCTGCTGTGTGAGCCTGAAATGTCCTTCCTCCAAGCTCAGTTCAACTATCTCTTCCACCAACAGGCAAGGTCTGGTACACACTGAAATTCCCAAGTTAGCTCAAGTCCTGCAAGAAGAGGATGCCAAGAAACATCGGACATGTAAGACATATTTGGGGAAAAAATGCCTGTGCGGGGCTGGAGGGAGGAGCACACTGTGATGCAGGTCTGATCTGGAAGGAGAGAGTTAGGTAAAAGCAGCTTAGACTCTAGAGCGGCTTAGACACAGTTCTGGCAAGGAGGGTGCAGAGTGTCAGAGTGGAGCCACCACTGGCCATGTCCTGTGGCTCACAGCAATGGGCCAACTGGTGTCCCTGCTGTGCTCTTCTCCCCTGGGAGAAGCTCTGGGGAAGTATGACCTCAGCCTGAACCTCCTGATGAGCTCAATTCAGGTCACGGTAGCTGGGGCCCTCATTCCATGAAGCCCCCACAGCAAATATGAGGCCATATTGTGCCTGACATCCACCCCCGTCCCCGTGTGCATCCATCACATCCTTTTGTTTCTTCACTGTATTTTTCAATATTGGTATCATCTTATTAATTTGTTCACTATATTTCCAAACCCAACACTGGAAAAAGTTTGAGTCTTAGCTGTCTTGTTCATCACTGTATCCTAGCACCCAGAATACTTTTAGCACATAGTAGTTCCTTAAAAATTAATCTGTAGGTAGGTCTTTGCTAAGGGGGACTAAAATGGAGGCTTATTATATTCCTTCTCTTTATGATACATTGATGTAATAGATGGGCCTCTGCTATCAAAGTGAACCAACTAGAGTTTAAATAAACATTTTCCAATAGGTCTAGACTAATAATAAATATGTTTTAATGACTTTATTGCCTTCAATTATTATAAAATAGTAATATTTGCATACTGACCTCAGCATAAATGAATATGTAATAATTACAGGACATAAAAATAGGAAGCCTATAAAATGATCAAAGTGAACTGTTTATTAAGGGCTAAGTGTACATATGATTTCTCCTGCATCAACTATTATTACAAATAAAGTTCAGCTTAAAATGCAAAAAAAATTGGTTTCACACAGATTAAGAAAGAAATCAGCTGGGCGTGGTGGCACACACCTGTAATCCCAGCACTCGGGATGCTGAGGCAGGAGGATCACTGCGAGTTCAAAGCCAGCTTGAGCTACAAAGTAAGTTCAAGGCCATCCTGAACTGCAGAGTGAAAACTTATCTCAAAAAGACAAAAAAAAAAAAAAAAAAAAAAAAATATATATATATATATATACTACAGGTTTTCTCTTTCTCTACCTAACTTACGCATGAAACCATAAGTCTTCCTGATCTTGTCTATATTTTCCAAGCAGAAGACATTTGATTTAGTCCACACTCAAATGAGAAAAATTAGAATAATTCCATAGTTACACAACATTTTCTATTTATAGCTTACAAAGCCTATGCACACGCATTATCACATTGCAGTCTCCGCACACCTACATAATGCTTGTGACCATCTTCACATCCTAAATGAAGAAACTGAACACAACCACAGTGGGCAGATTAGGACACCCACGCTGTTTCTCTCTGTACATGGGAAGAGACATCACAATTGGTCCAAGCAGAATTCCTTGATTATTCCCATAGAAGCCCAGCCTGCATCAACGCAGCAATTCTTTATAAGATCAGAAAATGAGTTTGAGGACAAAGTCTGTTGTCTGACCCATTTCTGGCTTGAAGTACTTTTGACTGCCTTGACTCCGGTTTGCTCACACAAAACGATTGTACAATTCTAATTCTCTGAGCACCCTTGGCTCTGTGCTGAGACGCTCGCCTTGATCTTTACATGGTCTGTTAGCTCATTAGCAAATTCTAGACAACAGCACTTCCAGATGAGGCCCACAGAAACCTCATTTATTTCTCCTCATGGAGATAGTTTTGCCTCTTTCTGCCCACCAGCTTGCTTTGTTATTCAGAATTTTTTTAAACAGGAATTTGGAAAGTAGTACAATATTTTTGTTAGGTTACTTTTCTATAAATTTTCTTTCTATATATTTTTATAAATTTTCTTTATTTTTTCTTATGTCTATCTTAGACATAATTAAAAATAAAATCAATATTACCCATTTATTATGACTAAAATATTCATTAATTGTTTCTACATATGTTTGTATCTGCAGCACTTATTTCCTATAATATAGCTATGGATTCACCTACTGACTACTTTATTAACTTTATTAATAAGCTACTAGATTGTGTATTGCTGTGCAAGGTACCATGCTATCTACCAAGGACAGGTAATGTATGGTCTCCTTTAAAACTTCATGAATAGACAGGGGAATGAACTGCACCATGAAAGAAAGAATAGGCAGGAATAGGCACCATGAAAGAAAGATATCAGGTTTAAAAAAAAGCTTTCAAAATAGGAACAAGTTGGTAAGAAATTCTAGGATAAAAAAAGAAAGAAGATTCAGAACACATCCAATTCTACTGTGGCACATGCATTTCTCGCAGCTCCCAACTTCTCATTGGGCTCATTTTCATTGTTTTGTTCTGAGAAGCCTCCAAATGCTCTGAAAACACGATAGCTGGAATATCAGAACCTGTCTTCAAACTCCATCCTGTGCACATGATTCCTCTCAAAAAAGTGGACATGTCAGGGTCTGTCAGCCTCAGTGAGTGGCACATGCCCAACGCTGACTCTCAGGTGCGTAACAGGCGTGACTACTGGAGCCCACGCTCCTCTTAGAAATAGCCAAGACGCTCAAATCTGAGCGTCAGCACTACATTCAGTACCATTACCATTGAGCAGAATTTGCCATCTGATGAAACCAACGCATCATTCTCTTAAGACAAGAATGTAGTCAAGTAAATCCTATCACTTTTCTTATTCACATTGATTCAGCCTCTGCTTCCCACCCCTGTCATTATTTCATAATAACAGTTAAAGGTACTTAATAGGTCTACTTATTTGAAATAGGTTTGTGCATAGTTATCAAAGCAATGTGATAGAGAGCTTACTTGTATACAAACCTAATTTTACTTTCATGAGAGCCACAGAACTTTGATGGATGAGATGGTTGATGAAAGAATACCCAGGGGAAGTGAGTTCAGTGACTTCTCCAAGGTTACACAGTCATTTTGGACAAATCTAAGTTTTCTCCTTCCTACCTGGTCACTAGATTTGAAACCAAATAACATATGTTGAATGCATTCCATTTTGGATTTAGTTTATTACACATTTCCTAAATGTCTTAGTTACTTTTCTTGTTGCTGAGACAAAATACCCAACACCTAAAGTTAAAGGAGGAAAGGTTTATTTTGGTTCACAGATTTTAGAGGTTTCAGTCCATAATCAGCTGGCTCCAAGGCAGGGTGGCATGACAGAGGGGCATCGCAGAGGAGAAAGGAGCAAAACAACAAAGTACCGAAGAAGCAGCAAGTGACAGGCAGTGACAACAGCAGACCTCTTTCTGTCCCTTATATTCTGTCCAGGCTTAGAGCAGGTGGTACTCACACCCTGGTTGGGACACCCTTAATCTTAGCATTGCATTATGAATATATGCCAGCATCACATCCTTAATTCCAGTATCACACACCCTAGATCCAACCACCTCTGAAAAGCTCCACCTATGACTACATGAGGCTTTGGGGACATCTAGATACAAGCCATGACACTAAATAGTTAATCCTGGAATCAGATTAGGGGATATACAACACATTAAAGGTATCTTAATTTGTTTATTGTGCATGCAGTTAGTTTCAGGAATCTTACTTGTGTTCTACAAATCAGTGTTTCATATATACTGATGTAAGTCAAATGCCTCCCATTTCATTGATGAGAAAGCTGAGGTCCAAAATGTTGCGATTTGATTGTGATGAAATGAAAACTAAAAAACAGAATCAGAACTAATATTCAAGTCTCCTCATAACTGTTCTTTTCTTTTCTTTCTTTCTTTCTTTCTTTCTTTCTTTCTTTCTTTCTTTCTTTCTTTTTTTTTTTTTTTGGACAACATTTGAACCTCCTGGAAGTATCTGAAAAAGTAGTATTTAGTTCTACTAAGTGGGACCAGAGGAGCATACACGAACAAACAGTTAATAATGCAGTCTTTGGAAAAAGTGGTGAGAAAATTGGAATTTCAGTTTAAGTTTGGTTTTGTAGCAAATATGTATGGATTTGTTTATTAGCATGGCACAGTCTCCATTTCCAGACTGTTCTTTAGAAATTGCAATATCATTCTGCATCCTACTTTTACAGGTACACAGTCTAAATTGAAAATAAATTCCAAAGGAGCTCTGAGCAGAAGACTGCAGTAATTTCAGCCTAGATGACTTGAAAAAAATCACCTCTAAGATGGGCCATAAATTCCAGCTACTTTATAGCTTTCTCTGTTCTATTCCTGTGCTCATTCAAAGAAAAATCTCATTTATTTAGTGAAAAGGGCAGAATGCAAAACAGGCCTCAAAGACAGAGCCTCCATCAGGACAACCTATCCATGAGCTGTTGAATCCAATATATTTGTCTCTTTTGGGTTTTCTGAGCCTGTGAGCCTGAGAGGTAAATTCTGAGGTCAAGTAAATTCTGAGGTCACCTCTTCCCTAAACAGGGCGGTGGCACTGGTGCAGGATGTGGTGGGGTAAGCCAGGCTTCTGCTTACTGTCAGCAAAGCCAGCAGCCTGTTCTGAGGGCAAGAAAATGATTCAGGTTGGCTTCCCCCTCCCCATACGGAGGTACAAGCTGACACAGAGGAGGTCATCCAAACAGGCAATGGTTGAAAGATGACAGAAATCTCAAGAGACGACAAAGGTAGAGATTTAACAATGACTCTCTGGAAGCGAGCAAATGAAACATTTTAAACATGATAGCACAGGTCTTGCATGTATCTCAAACACTGGGCTCAACTTTATTTTGCTTTTTTCTAGCTGCAGAGATTTTATTTTTTCCTTCCTATTTTTCTTTTGTTCAGCAACACACCTCGATCTTCCCACCTGAATCCCCAGCCAGTTATTACACACACTCGACAACATTATGAAATTTTCTTAAAAGGCTGGTGAGTCAAGCAGAAAGCAAACTACACAATTTTCAGTCAGATGGCTGTTTTTCTTCAGCCATATGTCCTTAGACTGGTTCAATACTGTCAAGGACCACTGAAGAGGTAGTTTTTTTAGAGAGGTTTTTGAGCAAGGAGAGGTGAAGACCAGGACAGTTTAGAGGGAAAATAAATTTTCTGAAAATTGCATTTATATAATATCTTACAATGGGTAAAGCCCTTTTCCTAGTTATTTACTGATACTCAAATGCACATCAGAATCACATAGAAAATCTCCAACTCTGAGATCTCACTGCCACTGATTCTGAATTCAAAGATGCTGAGAAGTGCCCAGGAATGTGCATTTCTAACAAGCACCTACAGGAGGGTCTGATGCCCTGGGTCTACAAACCAAGCTTAGAAAACCCCTGCCTGATAGCACAGAAGCCTAACAATGGTAGTGTCACCTAATTACAACTCTTCGGATAATTTTAAAGATTTCATAAGTGAGAAAGCTAATCCTCAGACATTTAGACATCTGCTCAAGATCTTATATCTCATGAAGATATGGGTCTTAGACCAAATATTTCATGTCAAATCCAAGGACTTTACCCACATTATACAGTCCGGTAAATTGTAAATGAATAAAAACAAGACCACAATTAAAAAGTTGCTTCATTAAAGAAATCATATATATGAATGGATCTGCAATAAAGAGAAACTATTAATTAAAAAGGACAAAAAGGTCATTTTTTCCTTACCACCATCATGTCCAGTGGTCCCTCTCCAGACTTTCCCTAAGGTGTCCCACAGTGTCTGCTCCCTGTCCCCCGACCCAGTCCCCCACTATCACCTTGCCACTCTAGAAATGCTGGCTCTCCTCACTGTTCCCTTGTGAAAGACAGGTGAGAATGCTTCTTCCATTTTTAACTCTATACCTTTCTTTCTATGGTTTTCTTAAACCACTGGCTCCTCTCCTCCCTTGCTGTGGAACTCCAATTGCAAACAAGAGGGGGCAGGCCTTTATTCTGTACTTCTTTGAATCATTCATAGTGTGAAGTTGGACTCAGAAAGCTAGACTCAAACCTAATCTTGCCCGTGTCTCAGAGCCTCAGTAAAATGGGACTAAGTACTGTACATATGTTGTACATATGGTCCTCAGAGGTTTGTTGTCAATAATTACTGAAACTATGGGAATTAAGTTTTTTTAACTTGCCTGGTGTACTGTAATCCCTCAATCCTCACCAATATTTTTATCATTAATAAAAAGATCTTACTAGAAGGATAATATTTTGCTGGAAGAAATGACACTATAAGAGTGACATTTGAGGCACTATGGAATTGACTGGGGAGGTGGCAATATGCTGGGCATCAGGGAATTAATGGCTACAGCTTGTAAAACAAAGATTAGTGTAGCAATGATTGTCTAGTCCAAAGTTTGTTGTAAACCCCGTGGTATTTGGACATCAAGGCAGAGAAGGGTTAAGCAATTTGGGCAAGCATGCCTTTTAGAAAGAGATAAAACTGTAATTTGTACATAGACAATTCTGCCACCAGAGCCCACGCACCTACGCCATTTCTTTTAGTGCAAGCCATGCCTGCATTACGTAAAACAAATGCATTGGCTTTAAAGGGGGGGGCAATATTATATATTGAGTATATATGGGTCACACCCTATGGGTTCAAGTTCTGATTCTTCACCCAGTAACTGTCTGAGCTGCCTTCTGCAGCTTAATTTAGCCTCAAGCCTCAGTTCTCTCTTCTGTTAAGATGGAGATCATAATAAAAGCTGCCTGTTTCGTTTTTAGGAGAATCAAGCAATGTTCTTACCTGAACATTATGCCTAATCCATACTAAGCGTTAGTATTTCAAGGCTAGCAAACTTTAGAGCTAAAAAACCTTTAAAAACTATATCAAATATCATTTTTAATGAGAAGAAGCTTGAGAGCCACGAAGTAGAGAGATTTGTTCAAAGTCGTCTAGATCACTAGACGTTGGTATACGAAGTGCTGGCGCAGTTCTCCTCAGCAGCAGGTACTGAGTCTTACTCATCTTGTGATCTCGCAAGTATCTGATGCTCAAGGGGGAGCCTGGGAGACACAGCAGAGGGAAAATAGGAGAGGATGAATGGAGAGAGAGAAAGAGGAAACTGAAGGCAGGACGAGAGGCCAAGCGGGTACCCTAGGGACTCTACTTGGAGCAACTCCAGGGGAACTGAACTTACAGATCTGGTGTTAACCTGAGCATAGATAGTACCACTGGTACCACTCTCCTCCAGGCTGTGGCCCGTTTCCCACCTACTCTTATATATTTGCTGCTATCCAATCTCCCAGCAGACGCTCAGACATCAGGAGCCCTAGCAGGCATCTGGCAAACTCTCAAGTCTGTCCTTGCCATCTGACCCAGTGCAGAAATCAGTCCCCTTGCTTTGTTTCACTACTCCCGCCTCCTCTTTCAATACCAAAAGGGCTCTGCACTTGGATACCCAATGTACAATCAGACATACTGGGTAATGTTAACACTCAGTCAATAGGCCAGGGAAATAATTAGCATGATCACAGAGGATTATTTCTAGCTCTCTGCTCATTAAAAGGGACCATGATTTTCCATTATTCTTAAATTTCTTAAGCAATGAATGTTTGATGTGATGGCTTTAAATGTGACACCATGGCACCATGAGTAATGTCTCAGTTTCATTTTCTGGGTTTCTTAGGATCAACCAAGTTACTACATTTTCAGAGAACAACAAACACGGTTTCAGTTACATTTTACTCAATCCAAATTTCCATAACAACTTGTAAGAGAGAAATCAAGCTATCCAAAATAGACTTAAAAAGAAGAATTTGCAAAGTTATACCTTGTATATATTTTAGTTTGTCAGTTACCACAACCCTTGTGCCTTTCTTAGCCATAGGAGTCATTTCCCCTCTACCTGTGTGGATCTCAATATTTACTTCTACCCATTGGTGAACTATATGTGGTAAAATATCTCCAAATGAAAGTGCCATTTGCACATGCAGGCTGATATTGCTTGAGTGTAGCTCTACTATAATCCCAATCCAAATAAGCATGGCTTATGACTCTGAGGAAGAGTAATTTGCAGGCTTTCATACCTATGCCTTGGATAATTTTGACAGCCTCTATTTCTGATTGCCTTCTTCCTCTGTGCTTCTAAACTTTGTGAATTTTAGTCTCATCTATTTGGCCCACTGAATTTCTGTCTTCTTTTGGTCTGGGATAATGTAATCCACACAGGAGTAATCGCTTTGTGGTGATTTAATCATCCTATAACGCTCTAGGTCAGTGCTGTTTCTAATAAATGCCAGTCAACCACTTTTGGCTGGAGAGTTCTTTCTAGCCACTTTAGTAAGGCAGCATTAGCAGAAAAGTTCATGTACTTTGAGCACCCCCACAAGCCAAGCCTAGTACAGAGCATCTGGGCGATTATCTCACTAACCCTCGTGACTACATGAAATGGGCACGCTCATGTTCGGGAAGTTAAAAATAGGAGTAGACAAGCAAGTAACAAGCAGTGGGATTCAAGCCCAGGCAGTCTAACTTCAGAATGGAGGCACTTAACCTTCACGCTGTCCTTCTACTGAAACTAGCAATGGACTTAGGCTGGACCCATGAAACCATTTAAGATTAATGAGAGATGATATCCGATGATGGGAGACAATCAGTAACTACACTGCAAGTTTATTGAATTTAAACAAAACAGATCCAAATAATGTCAATTGATCTTGAATTTCTGAACTACTCAATTCACAAGCAAGTCAGGAATTTATCTGCTTGGTCTTTATATCCATTGTCTGAAAAATATCCCTTCCCTGAACTCCTGCTGCCACCCTCCACCGTGAGACCCTTTGCTTACACAAATCCCTTTGTGTCTTTCATATGCTTCCTTTTCCTCTAAGAAATCTCTCATTTCCCAAGTTAGAGCTCCATGCTCTTCAGTTTACTTCCAAGCATACTGTATTTTACAATAGAAATGTGGGAAAAACTAGTATACTATTATTGTGTCTCAGACCACAATGATGCCTATGTGCAAGTCCCTGATCTACAGATACGGAATGATCTCTATCTATAAACATACACAAAAGGCGATATAAGGACAAGAAAATGAAAGGGAAAGTGGCCCATTGTTATGGGTTGGAACTTTGGTCCCAAACTCATGGATTCCAGGAAGATGATTTTTACTACAAATGTTGTTTCTTTTTTCTCAGCTCTTTGAGTCTAAAAATTCTCAGAATAAAAGTCTCCTTGGTGTCTTTTATCATCACTCCTACCCGTACCACAGTATACTTATCTCAACCATTACCACCATGATTCAAGGAAAGATGGATCTGGTAATATTTGCCAACCTATACTATGTTTACTCCATGTACATAGAGAATTGTAAAGGCAACTAGAAAGAGGTATTTCCTGTTTAAGGATATGCCTTTTCTCTTAATTTTATTCAGAAGTTTATTAAAATATCATACACTTATATGCCAAATATTAAAACATTAAAACATTCTCAACCTAGTTTTTAAAAACAGTACAATGGAAATTGATTAGGAGGTCAGACAAAGCTGGCCATTTCCACCAGAGGTTACTCATTTTCCAATCGTACACCCGCACCATAGGGAGAGTCAGGGCTCTCAGTGCGGACGACAGAAGAACACCAGCTAAAGTAAACAGGAAATCAAAGGACAGCATGGAGCTGCTGGTGAGCAATCTAGAGAATGGAGAACATGGGTCTGAAATGGCCAGAACCACAGGTCCCCCACAGGCATGGTCTCTTCAGATCACTGACACAGCAAAGCCTCCGTGAGCACTCGCTCTGCAGCTGCTAACAGCCAGTACTGCCGCCGCCACCATCACATGTGCCCGCTAATGGTACGTTTCATGGACAAGTAAATACAGGTTTTGGGTGTTCCTAGAAAGAGGTTATCAGTATAAAAACAAGAAGGCCTTGTACACAGGGAATGTGTACAGAGAGGAAGGCAGGCAGGAACCATCTGGCCTTATGAGAAAGGGAATGAAGAAAACAGTCTCCAAGAAGTTGAAGGTTCAGTAATAGAAAAAGTAGCTTAAATTATAGATAACCTTCCAGATTTACAAGAATAGAGAAGCCCTAAATTTTCTTTTTTTATTGTAATACTGGGGATTGAACACACATCCTTTACAATGAGCTATATCTTTAGCCCTTTTTATTTTTTTTATTTTGAGACAGCATCTTGCTAAATCCTTAAAGCGTACAGGCTGGACTCAAACTTGCCATCCTCCTGCCTCAAAGTGCTAGGATTACTGGTGTACAGCACTACACCTGGCTCCTTTTGTTTTCTTTCTGGCTTTATTGAAGTACAGTTAATATACAATAAGCTCCACATGTTTAGTGTAGACTTGATGAGTTTTGACAAAAGTATGTACCCGTGAAACCATCACTGTATTCAATACAATCCAGATAATAAACAGACTTTCCCTCGGTAACTTCCCCACATCTCCGGTAACCCTCCCTTCCTGCCTTTCTATACCCCCTTCACACATTACCCCAGGTAGTGACTGATCTGTCTTCTGTCATTATAGTTTGGATTTTCTACAATTATACATAAATGGAACCATACAAGAGGTACTCTATTCCTGTCTGGCTTCTTTCACTTAACATGATTATATCGAGATGCATCCGTGTTGGTGTATGCAGCACTAATTATTTTGTTTTTATTGTTAAGTGGTATTTACTACACAAATGCATCACAATTTGTTTATCCATTCAATGTTGATGGAAATTTGAATTGTTTCCAGTTTGGGACCATTGAAAATGAAGATTTGAGTGTTTGTGTACAAAACTTTGTATGGCTAAATACCTTATTTCTCCTGAATATATATTTGGGAGAGGTTTCATTGGGTCATGTGGAAGTGGTTTGTTTAGCTTTTTAAGAAAATGACAAGGGGCCGGTGAGATGGCTCAGTGGCGTAAGCGCCTGCCTGGCAAGCGCGAGGGCCCAAGTTCGACTCCCGGAACCCACATACGAAAAAAGGGGCCAGTGATATCACTCAGTGGCACGGGCGCCTGCTGGCGCACGAGGTCCTGAGGTCGACTCCTGGTACCCACAAAAAAAAAGAAAAAGAAAATGACAAACTAAGGTTGCTTTTACAATTTTGCATCCCTGCCAGGAGTGTGTGAGAGCTCCAGCTGCACTACATCCTCCCAGTAGTGGGTATGGGTATGGTATTAGGATTTTACTCATTCTGATTGGTGTGAAGTAGAATCTCATTGTAGTTGTGATGTACTTTTCCCTAGTGAAAAATGATATTGAACATTTTTTACATACTTATTTTCCATCTGTATATTTTACTTCATGTAATATCTGCTCTAATCCTGTGCTTATTTTTAGATGTCATTTTTAACTGTTGAATTTAGAGACTGATCTATAAATTCTCAATTAAAGTCCTTTATCCAACTTCTTATACAGTCATGATAATAAGAACTAAGTATTTATGGGCTAACATAAGCTATTTGCTTTGTGTACATTGTTTCATTGCTACAAAAATCCTATGAGGAAAGGACTATAATCATCTCAATGCTAGAGATGAGAAACCTGAGGCTTACAGCGATTAAGTAACTTTGGTTAAGATTTCACAGTTAAGTTAATAAGTGAACTCCCAAATCCATGCTTTTCAGTATCCATTCAGGAGCCCTGGAAAACCAAATCCTTGCTAACACAAAGCTTTCCAAAATAAAGGAAATATTTTTAACTGTAAGAGAACGGACAGTGTTCACAAATATATTTTCTCATCTATTAACCCAACTAAGAGGCCTTTGACGAAGTTTTAACCTGAGTCCCTGTAACACATTTTAGAGCAGAGCGTTCCGCCTGGAACCGCAGAGATGGGTAAGGTCCATCACAGCTGGCCCGGGCTAATGCTCTCCCCTTGCCTAAGTGCACTTGCACAAATTAGCCGCCCACCAACAGCAATGTGAAAGGTACAATCTCAAGAAGGAGCAAACACATGCAGTAAAAGGGAGGTCGCTTTAAAATTTGTCGGGGTGAGCAAGAATTGACACGTTAAGCATTTTGGTAAAATTGACGTTAGAAGGAACTCCTTCACAGACCTTTGAAATTACTCTCACTTTTTCTGCTGTGTGCCTTGGCATAGATGCCCACACATCCTACTCCCCTTCTTATGGCAACTCTTTAACCAGATATTTATTTCATGCCAATATCCTGCTACCATGTTATACAGACAGAAAAAATAATAGTAACATTTATGAAACATAGTCAGGGTTCCTTTTACTTTTTGTTTTTTGTGGTAGTGGGAATTGAAGCCAGGGTCTTAGAGCTACGTTTCCAGCCATTTATTATTTTAAATTTTGAGACAGCATCTCACTAAGTTGCCAAAGTTTGGTTTATATTTAAGATCCTCCTGCCTCAGCCTCCCACATGGCAGGGATTACAGATGTAACTACCTACTGAACATGAGCAATGATCAATCAAACCAAACTCTAGCCAATATGCATGCTGGTATGCACCAAAGAAATATTAGCCCTACAGTAATTATTACCTTGCTATTATATTGCTTTTCGGTTTACAAGACATTTTATATCAAGTATCTCATTTGAATCTCATAACCCTGGCAGGTATGCATGACTATCCCCACTTCACATATAAAAAGGATTGGAAAGGTAAGCGATTTTTTTCCATTACTTTCCATACTATTGATGGTAGAAATGGGAATTGAAATTCAGTCTTGTGGCTCATTATCCAATAATGTTTCACTACCCAACACAGTGTCTGGTTCTAAGAAACAAATAATCCTGTTGGAATAATGTAAGCACACCTATGAAACAAAGATAATACCTTCAGCAAAGCAAATGTGTATTAAACACATGTATTTTAGATTCAGCAAAGATGAAGAAAAAGGTGTAAAAGTTGATCTTCCAAAGATTTTGACAACTATCAATTATTCCTCGAATGAAAGAGGCTCAGAGCTCTAAGTGTGCTTGTGTACACTTCAAAGCCTAGCGATCCCTCTTGGGAATGTCCATAACAACAGAACATAATGAAGTGTTTTCAAATTCTTGTTCCTTGGGTTTTTCTAGGTAATACATACAAGTTTCGTGAAAAAAAATTTCAATCTTCAGCATGAGTGTATCTTTGGCATCACCTCCCCAGGCCTCAACTTTGACAAAGCTCGCTCTGCTTCAGTTCTACAAAACCTCGCTGCTCAGAGTGCACTCCATGTGTCCGCGCTGTCAGGACTGCTTTGGATCTTGTTAGAAATGCAGGGTCTTTGCTTCCCCAACTGCTTATAAAGACCTGTTGAATTCGAATCTTCACAAAGTCGCAAAGAGATTTTTAAACACACACACAAACACACACAATTTAAAGCACTGCTCTGGGTCACTTATCATTACCTCGATATGCTTTGTGCATCAGCTAATGTGATTTCACAGTTATTATTCAGCGCTGTCCAACCAAAGTCTTCCACTGGGTGCTCTAGAGCTGTACATGGTCTTTTTAAAAAAGAATCCCCTGTTTCTTCCAACATCTTCTTACCTTCCCCATGCGTGCATTTGTTTATATTATGAAACACGGCTTCCTCCTATGGAACTTGCTTCCTTGCAGGCTTCTCATCCCACACAGCCTGGGGGTGAGGCTCAGTCTCTCCTTGCTCCTCACAATCATTTATAGTCATTGTTTTCTCCCTCTTCCTTAAAAATTTCACCCTTTTTTGAAGCATTTGCTATCAAGTGTACCACCCATCACCCCTCTTTGTGTAATCATCTGACACCCATATTGGCTTCTTTGGCCACTGAACACTTTAGTCTCAAATTCACTGACTCCTCAGTCCTTCCTCACCACTCCTCACCTCCTTACCAGTACCACAGCTCCCTATGTTCTCTACCTTGTACTGCGTCACCACTCATGACCACTTCTACACCAGTGCCATGTATTCTTCTAACTCATCCCCCCTTGAGAAGCTTGCCTCTACTCCTCTCCTCTATTCCACCTCGGTCCCTCACCACTATGGCCATGGACTGTACCTGGGGTTACCAATAACTGAAAACTTTCCCAAACACCTGCTTTAATTTTAACATTTCTATTATCTTTAATGTCTCCCACACCCTCCTCTACAAATTCATCAGACGTTCATCCCACCCACAGGTCCTGCCACTTTTTATGTCCATTACCTGTCTGGCATCTTCAGTTCTTTTCTTCATTTTAGATTCCATGGTCAATCTTTATAACCACTCCTTTTAAATGATTCAGGTTCCTTGTTCCTTTCTCCTCCTTTACCTTACATGCCAAATATTGAACTTCAGTTTACCTAAATTTTTTGTTCAGTTTACAGCTATGCTCAAGAAACAACAGAAGGCTGGAGGAAAAAAAAAACAAAAAACAAAAAAACACTGCCCATCTAAATTGTCTCTGTCTAAAAATTGACTATAAAACTCAAGTGGACCTTTAGTTTTGTTCAACAATTTTACTATATTGCTCTAAATAACTCACTTTCCATTCTCTGAGATAAATGTCTACACTTTCTCATCGCCTCTGTAACCCCCAACTCTCATTCCCCCTCATTACTCTCAGCTCCTGATTCACTTTTTATTTCATTAAGAAAAATCACAGCAACCAAAAGAGAAATAGCAGATCTTTCCACCACTGAAACCCTCAAGCCACCCACCCATGAGCTCTGCTTTTGCAGTTATATTAAGCCAAACCCTCTATTTGTGCCTTGGGTCTCGTCATTGATTAACTGATCCAAGACTTTACTCCTATGAACAACTATTTTCCTCCTCATCTTCAATTTCCCTCTAAACTCTGCATCATTCCCAAAAGCAAATATGTTATAATTTCACCAATTTTTTGAAAAACCCTGCCATTGGCCTCCTGTGTTTATCAAGTTAGTTCATATTTTTCTTCTAAGAAAAAAAAAATGAAAAGTTAGTATATTTTCATGTCCTCATATTCTATTCACTCTTAACCCACTTTGTGCAAGTTTTCACCCCCACCCACTACAATGAAGCCACTTTTATTAGGGTCATTAACAAACTCCTTTGTGGCCAGTTGAGTGTTATTTCTCTACTCCAATTTGTATTTTCTACTTCCTCTGTTCCTTCTGGTCCTTCTTATTCCCCAGAAATTTTAATGGGTCTTGTTCTGACTCATTAGTGACTGATTCTCAACTAACCTGAATAAAGCATTAATTACTCCCAATTTAGCATGTTCCTAATCCTAGAGAAATACAATTTAATAACAAGCTCTTATTAAAAACAACAAAAGCAAATAATCACAAAAACAGTGAGACACCAAGGAATGTATCATGCAGTAATATTTCACACATTAGTACAGAAAGTTTTGTCATTTATTAGTTGTGAGGACATAAAGTAAGTCATATAATCCCACAGGGCCTCCATCTCACCATCAATAAAATGAGGTTAGAGTTGGCAAACTCAGATCATTCATTCCAGAGTCGAAGAGCAGACTTTAAGAATCATTGGGATAGGTTATTAGTCAGTTGCTGAAGGTCAAGAATGTATGAAGACTAAAGAACTGGCCAATCACTGGTATGAAAGAGGCAAATAATTCTTCGGTCTGCTAAATATGGGAGATCATAGTAACCACAGAGCTGGCCTTGTATCAGGACCCTAGAAAGTATAACACAGTCAGAGGCTTTAGTTAAAATACGTCTCTTGAGTGCTTCTCAGAGCATGTTATTTAATAGGAAACAAGAGCTTTCATTTTATAGTTAGAGGTAGGTGTATAATTCAGAGATTTGGATAAGAAAGAGGAGGAAAATGGTGAGCCCAAGAAAAAAGCTAGGGATGTTTAGGAGACAGCTCAGGAGCGGGGAACCCTGAGAAGACTGGAGTCCTAAAAACATCACCTGCTCCAGAATTTTGCTACACATTCACCTTCTGGCTTCTGTAAGATAACAGAGAAAACTGTGAAGATTTTTATTTAATATTATATTGCCAGTGCTTAAGAGTTTTTAGATAACTTAGAAAAACAGGATATCTATGATTTACCCTCTTATAATGCCAAATATGCCTTTGCTTATTCACTTGGGGATTTCAGAGGAGAAAGGAATCTTAAAGGCTACGATCCAAATATCAGATAATGATAATCCAAAGTACAGATAATGACACAGAAGGCAAGTGAATACACTGGTCAGACCAATACAAATGAAACCTCCCAGTCTAGATCCAATTCTCCAGTTGTTACCCAAATTATACAAACAGAATAATGCATAACATAATAATAATGTGTAAACAGAAGATAATGCATATTGAATGATGACTATAGGCTGGGGCAGTGAGGGTGAACCTTTCAGAGCTTTCAATGATACAAACAGCCCACTGCAGCACGCATGCCATACATTCGCCACCACTGGGCTAGGGATATGCTAAACATTGAACAGGAATATTTTAGTTAACACTGTCAAAAACTTAGAGTTCTTTTACTATTATTATTATTCTCTTATAAATGAAGAAGTTCATCTTAGAATGGTTAAGTCACCATCCCCAATTAGTTTCAAATCCAGGTTTCTTATTCCACAGTATAACTCTCACCCCCCCTCTCTCTCTCTCTCTCTCTCTCTCTCTCTCTCTCTCTCTCTCTCTCTCTCTCTCTCTCTCTCTCTCTCTGTCTTGCCCTTGGCACTGAGCTATATCCTAGCCTTTTTCATTTTCTATTTTGATACAGGATCTTGCTAAGTCACTATATTGCCCAGGCTGGGCTCCAACTTAAGATCCTCCTGATTCAGGCTCCAAAATCAGGGATGCCGGGATCACAGGCACCCACAGTGCCTGGCTCATAGTATAATCAATTAACCACATGTCCATTACTGCCTCTGTTTTGCCACTGGAAGCAAAGTAATGAACACTAAAAACTCAGTATACAACACTTTTACTATCTTCAAAGCTGGCCGTAAATTCAGCCTTTCTTGCCAGGGCTCATTGATATATAATTTGGGATGAAGTGAGAAATTTGAAGAAGCCATGCTGGGAAAATTTTGGCAGACCTACAAAACTTAGCAGATGGAGAACAACATGACATAGTGCTGCTGCCTTGTTCTCACCAGCACTTGTGGTTCCGAGTCTACTCTAGGAATCACCCAGCACACAGCAAGGCCATAGAGTATTTGCTCATTGGCAAGAAGTTTTGGAGCTTGGTTTTTCATCAGTGACTATAAATTTCATAATATGAATATAATTAACGGGACTTCTACTTTAAATGACTATTTTTAAACAAGAACCCAGATAACGATTGCTATTATAAAGTAGCTGTCTCATGAGGCTGCCCAGGTTAATTGATAGAAAGTAAACAAACAATATAAGTTAGGTAATATTCCGAGTGGAAAAGATCACTGTCTACATTCTACAAATAGAAAAAATGGAGATCTTCTAGGTATACTAGATATATAGGTATACTTCTAGGTATACTTGGTATATACTGGATCACAAATTGACGCACAGGCATATCTAAGTCTAGAACTCAGACTTCTTTACTTCTAATCTATTGTCTTCAGCATTATAATGTTTATTAGCTTAGAAAGTCTTATGGCCAGGTGTGGTGGCACACGCCTTTAGTCCCAGTACTCAGGAGGCTGAGGCAGGAGGATCACTGTGAGTTCAAGGCCAGCCTGGGCTACATAGTGAGTTCAAGGACAGCCTTAACTACATAGCAAGACCCTGTCTCAAAAAAAAAAAAAAAAGATAGAAGTCGTACATACCAAATTGAACATATACCTAAAGCAAAGAGAAAAAATGTGAGGAAAAAGACAAAACAGAAGCATAATTGGAAGTAATAATCACAGAAGGAAAGATTCACATAACCTCTGTTATTCTAAAGTTGAGAGAGTGATAGATAGTGTTATGGAACATTTTCTTCTGAAAAAAGTAAGATTTGGAATAATTTATGTACTCATTTATTTGCTGACTAAGTAAATTTTATTGAGGGTTACAAGGTGCCAGTTGTGATAGATGCTGGGGTGCAGTCATGAATACAAGCCCAAATTTCATGAAGTTTAGAAGCTAAAAGATAAGATAAAAATAAAGATAAATAAGATATTAATCAAGTAAATACAATAAAAGAGAATATTCATTCAAAACTTTCAGATTGCTATGAAAGCAACAAATCAAAACTAGACAGACAAAAAGTACAGCACACCTGCTTCAGAGAAGGTGTACAGGGAAGGCCATGTTCTCCAAAAATGACATTCTAGCCAAAAACTGAAATATGAGAAATAGGCAGTTTTGCAAGTGTCCAGGGCAGATAACGTTATAGGGTGAAGCATTTGTCCATGCAAAGATCCTGGGGCAGGAAAGGAGGTGGCTGGAGGGACTAAAGGAAATCTGCTGCTGCTGAAACACACTGGCGAGAATGAGAGCAAAAACAAAGGAGTGGGGGAAATGGCGTGGATGGATGGTGTGAGGCCTCGCAGAACATGCGGAAGGTAGTGGGATTTATTCTTACAGCACAGAGAAGCTAGTGAAGGGATTCAAACGGGAGCATGACACGATTCTTTTGCATCTTTGGAGAATCACTTCTTCAGGATCAGATGGAGCTAGATCCAAAGCCAGGTAAAGCTCCAAGTCGGGAATCCCAAATCTGCACAAGTCACTTTCTTCTTCCATGTTCACCTGACTTCAGCAGTGTGAATCTCAAGTAAGCTCACAAATACCAAACCTCTTTGAAGAAGCAACCAAGCTGAAGTACTTGTTTCCAAGGGTAAGAAGGAAGTGTCCTATATCTTTCTTCCAAGTGCCCTAGCTCGCATGGGGTACCATGGAAACAAAGATGACAGCCCTGACCCAGTTCCCTTGCATCATCCTTTGTTCTCCCTGCAGCGATCCCCACAACATATGCAAAGCTGAACTTCAGTTAGACATCAGAAAAATGAAGCAGAGAGAGGTTAAAAGGAATTCTCCATCCACAGGGAGTCAACGTTTTTTCAGAGACTCTTGTTCCTACCGCAGCTGGAGTTGAATGGTCCACATGCAGTCCTCAGAATTTTCCAAGGACCTCCATAGTCTGGGTTTCTTGTCAGTAGACATGTTCCCATGCCTTCAGCGCAAACCTGGGTGTACCTCTTGCATGTTTATGAGCCAGCAGATTCACACTGCTCTTTTTTTTATGTGGGTACCGGGAGTCGAACTCAGGATCTCGTGCTTGCCAGGCAGGTGCTTATGCCACTGAGCCATATCACCTGCCCCACACTGCTCTTAAATTAAACATAACACTTAAAATGATTCACAAGGTCCGTCATGATTATAACTTACCGCCCAGGCCCTTTTCATACCCAATTCCAGTTCACTCCCATACATCAGCCACATGAGGTTTCATTTGATTTCTCAAATAAACTATGCTTTGTCCCTCAACTCCCTTCACCTGCTGAAATCCTATACATACCTTACTAATAGTACCACATTCATTCCTTCTTGAGGGATTTCTTCTCTCAAGGGAGGGATTTCTCTCTCCCCATCAGACAACGCCAAATCTGTATGTTAAATGTTCCCTAATCCATGGTATACTTCTCTTTCATCACAGCTAGTTCAACTGTGATCACACGTTGATTTAAGAAATTATTTGATTGATGGGGCCGGTGAGATGGCTCAGCAGCATAAACGCCTGTCTGGCAAGGGCGAGGGCCTGAGTTCAACTCCTGGAACCCACATACGAAAAAAGGGGCCGGTGATATCGCTCAGCGGCATGGGCGCCTGCTGGCGGGCGAGGTCCTGAGGTCGACCCCCCGGTACCCACAAAAAAAAAAAAAAAAACAAGAAATTATTTGATTGAACGAGCGTCCCCACTAGATTCTAACCTCCACGGGGGCAAAACTTCTCTGAGCCTAATTTCTGATAAATAGCTAAAAATCAATGAATTCCTCAATAAGTGGTGGTGGTAGCAATTAGAAACTGCAATAGAGTCATAACAACCTTTCTTTATAGACAAGGAAAGAGAGTAGTATCCTGATTCCAAACAAAGCCATCTTCTCTTAATATAGTAAACTATGTCCCCATTTCTCTGAGTCTTAAATGCTCCCATGGATTATTTGGCAGATCAAAGAGAAACACAGAGGTAAGAACATAAGGATAGGAACCTCTCAGGTCAGGTAGTTGATCTTTGTCATTATTGTCTGTCTGGTCCCTTCTAGTGGGGACCTGGTCCTCCCTTGCCAGTCACAGAAAGAGCAAGAAATCTAAGTCCATCTCATTCTTTCTTTGGGGAACTTAATTCTTAAGCAGAAGTCCTAGGGGTAAGAATATAGTTAGAGTTGAGCCTCAGATGACCGAGCTCCAAAGATGCTGCTCACGTGTGTCTGCTGGTTGCTATCACAGCCACCCTGGCTCCTTCCCACCTAAAGCCAGGCTGCTTATGTCATCCTTCAATTCTGTGAGTAACCCAGTAGCTACTACTAAATAAGTTGTGCCTGCTTATTTGCTTGCTTCTGTAGCAATGCCAATGCTTTCTCTAAAAAAACCTGATTTAATCTATGCAAAGTAATTGATAGATAACAAGAATTTTTTTATATTCTACTATATTTCTGAGTTTTCATACATTTAGAAATATTAATCATAGATCATAATGAAGGGAAATTATCAATAATTTGAAAGACAGGAATTATGCAATCAACATGTTCAAATAAATAATTTTTAAAGCCCTAAAATCTAATCATGTCAATAAATAACGACAGACTTTTAAATTGCTTAAAACATGCTTGTAAACAAAGTCAATATGCCTTTAGGCTTTCCATTTCACATCATTTGCTGAATGCCTACCAGGTAGCAGTGTATGGACCACTGATCAAACCATTTCATTAGTAGATCAACTCCTTGACCTCTCAGTACAGGAAAACTGGATATATTGAATGCATACGGTATGCCAAACACTGCTGTAAACAATTTGCTTTCATTTTAATTGTTATAGCAGTCTCAATGCATCAGGAATGTCTAATCCTATTCTGCTGGTGAGGAAATTGATGCTTAGAGTGTGTAACTTGCTCAAGGTCATATAGTTTCAGCCAGAAAGTTGAATTCTGGATTTGCCTGACCGCAGCACCCGTGGGTTTTTCACTACATTGTTAACTAGTTTAAAGTCTTTACTAAAACCTAGAAGCTATGAAGAAAACCTCAGACCAGGAGACCTCAAAGAGATTTTAGAAAACCCAATTAAGAAAATAAGATCCTAGTGCCAACAAGCAGACATCCTGCTGGTTTTCTGTCTTTCTTCCTCCTTGTTGACATACATATTCTTCCGCACATCCAAAAGTGACTTAGTACTCTTCATGTCTGTATGCAGTAAAGCAGTGCCAGGTGCAGGAGCAGAGCAAGTCAGGCAGCCTCTCTGCCTTGGTAAGCGTGTCTTTACTGAGAAGCCTGCAATTTAAACAAGAAACTGCAAAAAGCTCTGGGAGATTACGAACTGTTTTCCCAAAGTCATATTGGAACTCACAACACCCCTCCGACCTCGTGCAATTGGAATGATCCATACATTTTCATCCACAATGGCACAGAAACACATACATGCAAAATAACTTGCACAAGTACACAACAGGCCAAACAGCCCCCTTCAATAGTGCAACTGGATTTATATACATACTGTCTGGCTACTGTGATTAGGACTTCCATCCACTGCTATTCCCCATTTTCTCTTCTACCCCAATCATGACCTTCGGTTCTTTCCTGAAGTAACCAGAACAGGTTGCAATTGGAAAGGAGAGCTAATGAAGAGTGCAGACCCCTCTGGAAACTGGTATTCTTAATTTGTATTTCTTTTAGCTTCAACTCCTGCTCGTCTAGCTCCTGTGTCACTAAGCCTGAGAGAGATTCCATCTGCAGTATTATATTTGCCTTTCTCTTGGCTTTTGCTCTTTGGCCCTGGGCCCAGTCACCAGATCAATTTAAAAAGCAGGTTGTTTAAATAAAAGTGTGTGGATGTGGATGTGCATGTATGAGTGACACAGAGAGAGGCAGAGACAGACTGAGATAAAGACAGAGAAGAAGGAAATTAGGGAGGGGAAAGCCCTGGATAGAGATTAATGTGTCGAGGAGTAGTAATGCGTATGAGTAGTTTTTATAGCAACCTGGGATGAGTCAGTGTCCTTCTCTGGCCTTCACCTAGTTGCTCTTATAAGAAACAAGTAAGTAAACAAGTAGATCCTTGACTGTCTTCCAGACTTCAGAGTCAAAGGCTCAAAAATCAATTCTGCAGGAAGCAATGCCCACTTCTTTCCGTATCACTTTAGGTACCGTTGAGAAGTTGATGTGGGAATGACTGGAGTAGTTTGAGAGAGCCTAAAATCCTTGCTGGCTCAACAGGTTCCTTTCTCCTGTCTTCACAGCATGGCCATGTTCCCTCAACTGGGATCCAGCCCAGCCTCACAGGAGCACAGGAACTCAGAGAGAACCGGAGGAGTCACGTAGCCCCTCACGCATGAACGTGCGGTCTTCTGACAGCTCTGCAGAAAGGCGCGGTCTGGTTCAGGAGCTCAGGCCGGGCCCAAGCAGGCTGCCGTCCACTGCCAGGGCAGGTCTGCCAGGACACGTAGGAGCGAGATGCGCCTTCACCCTTGCCTGACTCAGAATCCCTTCCAGAGCCCTGATTGCTCTCCTCTCTCGCTGAAGTACTTCCCTGCTAGGGAAATCCCTGCCTCCAGCTGAGCATCCTTTATTTCTAACCAGTGAACTCGGAGTAGTGAGACATCTCTTCCTGCTTTACCTCAATATTCACCATTTTATGGTATCTTTTTCTGAACCAAGAAGTTACAGAAAATGTTTGTCTTCCATGGGACAATCTCTAAGAAATACACAAGTCGGCCTCAGAAACTCACCCTGCCCGATCGCCCCTTCCTGCAGGCTAAATCCTCCCAGGGCTTTGCACTGTTCCTTTCGGGCCTCTCATCTCCTTACTACCTTGGTTGCCTTTGCTCTACCACTTATTTCACTATTTATTCAAATATTGTCACACTAAAACTTCAGTCTCTTTGTACAGCATTTTCAGAAGTCTACCTTGCTATTTAGTCATTATGTAGGACAAACTGTGTAACAAGCCATTTTTAAAAAGTTGGAAGTTGACTATTTTGAACATTAAAAGGTTGTCAAATTTAGACCAAATTATAATAAGAATATTAGGTCACCAAAAATAAACAAGTGTATTGCCCAGTACTGGCGGCGCTTTGGGGTCAGGTGTACTCTAAGACACCTTGGCAGAATTGTAAATTTGAATAGCCTCTTAGGAAGGCCAGAATTGGAAAAACAAATTTAAACTTTCTTTAAATAAATATCTCTGACACATACTTTAGAGGGGAATGATAAAAAATATATTAAACTTAAGTTTTTATTCCCGTCTTTTGGACACAGGAATTTTATTTACATGAATACAGTTATTAGAAATATTTTCATCCCAATTTTCCTTCCTTTAATTTGGCAGTACAAGTAATACTACTATGAAGACTTTCATTAATGCCAAGAAAAGCTAATGCTTATTGAGCACTCGCCGTATGTTCAGTTCTTGGGTTAACTTCTAATAACCTTGCAGTACATAATGTTAATGTTCCAATTTTTATAGAGGTGAAAACAGTGAGAGAGGAAGGTAAGGATCTGCTCAGAATCACAAAGCTACGCAGTGCACGAGGGTAGACACACAGCGTTCTTGTTCCTTCGATATCCTTTTCTCTTCTCACCGTCTGCACTGCCACCATTTGTATCCTAGGGACTGTCATCCCTCCCTGGGACTAGTGGGATGTCTCCTGATCATCCCCTCCTCTAGCCATTTTTTTAAAAATAACAAAGGGAGCCCTTCTGAAGTTTGTGTCATTTTCCTGTTTAAAATAGTTCACTGCTTTTTTCTTTTTGGGGGGGTTTCATCAATTTTTTTTTCTTTATTAGTACATGTTTGCAGTACATGCGGTCTATATTTATCTTGAGAAGTGGGTACCTGTACATAACACAGCTTGGTTCTTTTTTAAATCCTCTTCCCTCCCACCTCCCTCCTTCCTCTTCTAAATCCCATTTTCCCATTTTTGTTCTTACTGATATTATTAAACTTACCTCCTGCTTATGATATGTAATGTTTACATTCATTTAGATTACTGTATTGGGATATTTTTTAATAGTGAACTAAAACCCTTGGCATGGCCTACAAGTCCCTGCATGGTCTTCATCTCATAGCCTTGTCAGGTCAACAAGGTTCCCACCCCTGTTCTTTGCTTTGCCTGGAGTGCTCTCCTTCTAATTCCTATCCCAATATTCAGATGTTACTAGTTTCTATGAATTTCTCAGGTCTCAGTTTTCATCATACTTGTATCACTCTGGTATGGTTTGAATGTGGCACCAAATCTCAGGTTGAACTGTAATGCACATTGTAAGGTATTATGAGGTAGAAAATTAATGACTTTGCTATTTTGAGGTGGGATCTTAGGAAAGTAATTAAATTAAATGAGGCCATAATGGTGGGGCCCTAACATGATGCTAATGTGACTTTATATGGGAAGAAAGACCTAATCTAGGACACTCTGTCTTGCTATGTGGTGCCCCATGCCATCTCGGGCCTCCACAGAGTGTCCCTATCATCAAGAACACCCTCACCAGATGGACCACCAGAACTGTGAGCTGAATAAACCTTTGTCTTTTATAAATTAACCAGTGTATAGTACCCAGTTATAGTAACAGCAAATAGACACGCTACAATAAAGTGCCTCTCTGGTGTAAACGTGCTATAATTTTACCTTATTGTGTGATTAGTTGACCACTGGATCCCCCCAATTGTGGTGTAAAAGTCCTCTACGTTTATTCTACAGATCCCAGCACACTGAATAGTACCTATATAGGCAACCTTATTATAGAATAACACCAACATGGCAAATTGCATTTCCTTCATTCTGTGGACTAGAACAAACCAGGTATGCCTGTGTATAAAAGTATATTTATAAGCCCTATTACCTTATTGCATAAAAGTTTATTTTTTTCTTTTAAATAATGAAGTCCCTTAAAATATGAACCCTAGAATGAGTACATGGCAGCTATGGACCCGCTTAAGTGAGTATACTGTATCTTTAGGAACTATTTAAAGGCAGACATTCCTGACAGGCATAGTTTAGTAATTTATGTGAAAATGAAATAACTCTGTCCTGTGGTAATTCTGACTTGTAATTAGTGTAAAGCCTTCCACTCAGAAAGCAGAGAGTCAGGCCTCATGTAGATCGTGACATGGATGATAATGAACTATGTGAATTCATGACACATTCAAGTTTTCTTAAACCTAGCTGTATCAGTCAGTGCTTACTACGGAAACAGATTTCATGCAAGATACACAAATATATAAGAATTTACAAGACTGGTTTACAATGGCCGCCCACAGAGTCAGATATGGAAGAGTGAAAAACGTCTGTCTGTGCACTGGAGATCCGAAGGACCCAGTGGAAGGCCAGGAGCTCAGTGTAGTGTCCTGTGTGAGTCCAAATTAGGAGGCCGAAGAGTCTGTGGTGGAGGCTGAAGAGTCAGGAAGCCAGAAGATGATGTCCAAGGTAAAGGCAAAGATTGGAGCTCGGAAGAAGAAGGAGACAGAAGATAGAAGACAGGAGGAGGAGGAGAAGAGGAGGAGCAGGAGGAGGAGGAAGAGGAGGAAGTAGAAGAGGAAGAAGAAGGGGAAGAAGAAGAGGAGGAGGAGGAAGAAGACAGAAGCAATCCTTCCTTCTTTGTCTCCCTTTTATACCACTCTGGCAACAACCCTCCCTAGGGTAGGTCCTCCATACTCAGAACTATGCTGAGACGATTTAGTTGGGTATTTCTTAAATTGACAGTCAGTTAAGTATCACACTAGCTCTGTTCACCTGTAAATGGGGGTAAATAAAAATACTTCCTCTTTAGATTGTTACAGGAACTAAATGAGAGTATTCAAATAAAGGGCTTCACTAAGTACCTGCCACATGGGACACACGATCATGGTAGGTAGAATTGCTGGTATTGATGCTGAGGAAGAAGATGATGCTGGTCGTTTTCTCTCAGAGAGATGAGACACTTAAAGGAATGGAAGATTTCAAGCACTATTGGGCAAGAAATTTAGAAAGTAGGGGCTTTTATCTCCTTTTCAATAACACCAAAGAGTCAGGTGCTAACTTTACTGAGTCGCATTCTGATTTGCAAAGAAAACTGTATATTCTAGTTGCAGCTCAGGTGTTCACCCTTATAAAGATACAATGACAAAAGCCTCCACCTACTGGTACTTAAGTAATCTTAGTTATTCTCTGTTCCCAATCAATAAAAAGTCATTGGTGTCAGAGGTGAAATTCATTTTATTTCCATCAGAGAGGTCAAAAAGAAACCAAAGGCCACCTGTGATTCACATCCTAGACATGGGGCAGCTCTGCCATGTAAACTGCCACTAACTTCCATGAATCCAGAGATTTGTCTATGAAAATTATTCCAAACCAAGGGCCTTCTCCATTCCTTTTTTATTTTATTTTTTGCATATTTTCCAGAAGACAAAGTCACTATCAACAAGCATATGAAAGGATGTTTAATGTCACCAATCACTAGAGAATGCAAAAAATAACCACAATGTGACATCTCATACCTGTTAGCAAGATACAAGAAATAACAAGCACCAATGAAGATATAACGAAACCTTGTAAACTGTTGTAGAAATACAAATTATGTGTCTTTTTTGGAAAATAGCAGGAAGATTCCCCAAAAGTTAAAAATAGAACTATGATACAGCGATCCCATTTCAAATATATACACTAAAATACTGAAATCAGGATCTCAGAGGGGTAATACACGCCCACATTCAATGTAGACATATTCATCACTGCCTTATAAGTGCAATCAAATTAAAATGAGGTCCAGTACGCCATTATATAAAATACCACATCTTTTTTATCCATTCCTCGGTTGATGGGCATTTGGGTTGTTTCCAAGATTTAGCTATTACAAATTGTACTGCTATTATCAACTATAAAGAAGGATAAACTTGAGGCTTTTATAGGTAAATGGATGCAACTAGAGGCCATACTCATAAGTGAAATAAATCAGACTCACATGTGTAAACATCGTATTGTCTCCCTACTGTAAGAAACTGCAAAAGTAAGTAAGACCCAAAATCTACAATAGATATTGTGAAAGGGGAAGAAACTGCTCAAAAGAAAAGAACAACTGGGATGGGGGAAAGGAGAAAAGAAGGAAGGGAAAACAAAACAAAACAAAAATATATATATATATATACATAAATATATAGATATATACAAGATAGCTAAGATAATTATACTACTAATTTCTTTTAGTTCATTGAAAAGAATCATTTGTGCTTATATTTTTTGATCAATTTTGCATACCTGTATCTTCTAATCTGAGCAACTACTTTGAAGATAACACACAATATATTAACCATTGTTAATTTCCTGTTATCTTGTTTTGAAATCCTGTATCATTGTTTTTATTGGGTTTTTTTTTCCTTTTTAAAATAAAAAAAAAAATAGAGGTCCATAGTGCAAGCCCTAATCCAAAAAAAAAAAAAAACTGGGGTCCTCACTAAAAGAGGAAATTGGAAACAGACACTCATAGAGCAAAACACCACATGAACATCCAGGCAGACATGGAATGATGCATTGAGGAGACAAAGAATGCCAAAGAATACCAGCAATGCACCCAAAGCGGGACTGACACGGGACAGGCTCTTCCTCATACCTCTCTGAGGGAACCAACCCTGTTGATGCCTTGCATTTGCGCCTCTAGTTTTCACAACAGAACTGTGAGACCATGCATTTCTGCTGTTTAAGCCACTCAGTCTGTGGTTCTTAACACAGCAGCTGCAGTAAACTTCAAGAGTATTGTTTAAATAGTTTAGGCCTTCAGGGCCTGGCAGTCACTGCCACAGTGACCCACCTCTGGCACTGTAGCTTTAACAGAGCCATAAACAAAACATAAGTCATTGTATCTGTATTCTAATACACTTTACTGACCCAAGTATGTACCAGGCCATATTTAGTTCCTGATCTGTATTTTGCCAATTCTTGCTATAAAATGTTAAGGTGAGGGCAAGAAAAAGGAATGAGAGTTCCACACAGGAGGGGCACTAGAGGTGCAGGAGATGTCTTCTCAAAGGTTATGTTCAATAAGTGGAATTCTGAATCATGTACACTAACAACATGAAGGGAGATGACAGGGAAGGAAAGATACTGGCAGCAGAAGGGAAAACACACACAGGGACCTGAAGGCCTTGGGGGAGAGTCCCAGCAACAGGGTTTGGCAAGTGCATCAGTACAAAGCAGTGCTGAGAACCCATGTTAGAGAAAATCAGGACATACATCGCAAATAGCTTTGTTAGTCATATTAAGGGAAGTTGTACATGAGGACTTGACGTGGAAAGGATACATTATATTTGTGTTTCAGAAACATTCTCTAGCTGCAGGACAAGATGGAGTTGGAGAGGAAGTAAAGAGCAGGACCCATGGGAAGTCCAGAGGAGAGACGTGGTGGCTTGGAAAAAGAAAGGGGTGGTGAGGATCGAAAATAGTAGATAGACCCTTAAAAACATATTTTTGAGATATAATGGACAGATTTGGATATTAATCAGTGCCTTGGTCCATTTGGGCTGCTGTAATAAAATGTCATAATCTGGGTGGTTTGTAAACAACAGATATGTATTTCTCACAGTTCTAGTGGCCCCTGCCTTCTAATACTACCACACTGTAACAAGGATTTCAACATATGGGTTTTGAGAAGATATGTATATTCAGATCATAGCATTCAAACCATGTGGGGAAAGGATACCCCAGAGTCAAAATGAAAGAGGTTTTGGTTGATCGATCGATTGATTGATTTTTTGAGATGATGTCTCACTCTGTCAATAGTTCAGGCTGGCCTTGAACTCACTATGTAGCCCAGGCTGGCCTCAAACTCACAGCGATCCTCCTGTCTCAGCATCCTGAGTGCTTGGATTACAGGTGTGTGCTACCATGACCATCTCAAGAAATGGGTTTTTAGATGAGCTATATAAGCACATAGTTTTGTCACTCACTGAACTGGGAACACAGGAGAAGAACTGGTTTAGGGGGAAGATAATGCATACTCAGTCACAGACATATAAAATTTGCGATGCTTATCACCCACTGAAGATTTTATATATATATATATAATCTCCAGAAAAATAATATTGGTAGCATGTACGTTAAAATTCAGTCAGTCCAACTCACCATAACCTCATGAGATACTGTTGATAGATGGCCACTCAGCCAGAGCTAAGCACCTCCAGTGACACAAGTGACCCATTTCTAATTAATCTGCTCCAAGTGCTCAAAATCTCCCTCTTCATATCCACCACCCCTTCTATTTATACCTATCCACTCAGTGGCGTTCTGCAGTCTGCCTCTGGAAGTGCATCAGAATAGGTGATTTTCTTCCATTAAAAATGTATCCTTTAATTACGCTTCACACTATGGGATATAGAAACTATCTCTCAACCCACCCATGGAGTGTTAAGCTTTCATGCAAGACAGTCAAGCCCTGCCACAGTTAAATATCCCACTATTTTCTGGTTGTACCCCCTCGAAAATCCAGCAAATGATTTCATATCTTTTTTAAAGCTATGTTTTTAAAAATAATGTCAGAATGTGTGACTTTCCCCTTAAAAATGTTTCTAAAGCTACTATAAAAGAAAGCATAGTAATTGGCAATTTAGAGTCACAGTTGTGAATTTAATATCTATTGAATATTTTAAATTCTTCTATTCCCATGATGCTTTTAGTAGAATTATTTCTTAAAAAAAAATCACTTCTTTATCATTGCCTTGTCAGAATTGTATGTATACTTTAGTCATGGTAGTCCAGTTTTCCTAATAATTTTGTTAATGTGCTGTGAAAGATGGAAAATTTGAGTGTATAGTGTATATTAAATCATAAACGGATGGAACTTATGTGCCAGCTTATCAACATTTGAAGACACTGGGTACTTTATATTCTCTTAAGGAACATTTGCCTCTAGATTTGAAGCTGGAAAATCACTAGAAAAACTGTTTAGAAAATAACCACACTGGGTGGCTTTTTAGATGTTGGATACATATATTAAGAATTATAATAATAAAAGACTAAATATTTTGAATCCAAAAAGGCAGAATGTACAGCCATTAATTCTATTTAGCAAATATTTTTAGTTTTCTCCTAAAGGTGCATGGTGACACTGTTGCTCTGACCATTTTTGGGATAAGGGGTGGTGTGAGACTTGATATAAAATATGAATGAAAGTGATATTTACCATTTCTAAGTATAGCATTTGAGAGTCAGGGCGCCCAATAAATATATGAAAAAATGTGCAACATCACTAGTAATTCAAGAAATGCAAATTAAAACAACACTGAGGTTCCATCTCACCCCAGAAAGAATGGCTATTACCAAGAAATCAACTAATAACAAATGCTGGAGGGGCTGTGGGGAAAAGGGAACCCTTCTCCACTGTTGGTGGGAGTGTCAACTAGTGTAGCCACTGTGGAAATCAGTGTGGAGAGTCCTCAAAAAACTAGGATTGGAGGTCCCATTTGACCCAGCTATTCCCCTTCTGGGTATCTTCCCAGAAGAATTAAAAACATTGTAACACAGCGATATATGTGTACCCATGTTTATAGCAGCACAATTTGTAATAACTAGATCGTGGAAACAACCCAAATGTCCATCAACCGAGGAATGGATAAAAAAGATGTGGTCTTTTTATACAATGGAGTACTATTCAGCCATAAAAAAGGATAAACTGGAGACTTTTACAGGTAAATGGATGCATACTCGAGACCATACTCGTAAGTGAAATAAACCGGACGCACATGTGTAAATATCGTATTGTCTCCCTAGTGTGAGAAACTGAAAGAGTAAATAAGATCCAAAATGTACAATAGATATGGTAAAACAGGAAGAAACTGTTCAAAAGGAAAGAGAAACTGGGATAGGGGAAGGGAGAAAAGAAAGAAGGGAAAAGAAAAAAATTATATATATATATATATATGGTTATTAAGATAGATACACTACTAATTTCGCTTAGTTCATTGAAAAGAAAGGTTTGTGCTAATATTGTTTGGACAATTGAATGCTGATATCTTGTACCCTAAGTAACTAATTTAAAGATAACAATACGTAATGTATTCATCATTGTTACCCTCCTATTATGATGTTTTGAAATTTTGTTCTTTTTTTTTTTTTTCTCTTAAAAAAAAAAAAGTCAGGATGCCCTTTGGGAACTCTGCCTTAGGAATTACAAAAACACCAGTTTGAGTTTTCATTCCAATGTGTGAACAAATAGAATAGAAGTTACCAGGAAATCCTGAAGGATGTGAAAAGTAAGCAAGAAACAAATCTTTGCTTACTTTATTACATTAAATGTGGACATGGTTGTTACTGAAAAGTAACCTGACCCAAAGGACTGATGTACTCTGTGAGCATCATCAAATTATATAGGTTCGATAGCTGCATTTTTCTCACTGCTAATGGCAGAAATAAACAAGAGCCTACCTCATGGGTATTATTACAGGGATCACAGGAAAATCTTACAGTAAGACCTATACAAACAAATGTTCAATAAATAAAGCTATTATTTTTGTAGATTTAGTAGATGCTACTACAATTCCTACATCATGTTTGTATCCCCCTGATTTCAGCCACAGCTGCAAAGGGCAGCCCTGTGGAAGCTCAGATTTAAATACTGCTGAAGAGCTTGTACCATAAATGCATGTTTCATTTCTTTATCGAACCCACAACTTTCTCTGAATGGTCACAGAGAGTTCAGAGATGTAGCAGAGTTACCAGTCCCAGGACTAACTCTCACACAATAGGGGATAGAAATGGATGGCAAATACTCCAGCTTCTTGTTGGAGTTGAACAATTCTGAGAGATTTTTTGTTGAATTATCAGGAAATTCAATAGCATTAACTCCCTAGACTGCCCCTTAAAGATTTCTACACATTATGCTCCCTCTATCCTTTACAGCCATCCAAATATATTGTCAAATATTGAAAAGGATCCCTCAAAACTCCACTCGACTCCTCTAAGTCTTCTCAGGCAAATCTTTTCCATATGCATCAAATGTTCCCTACAGGGTACAGAGCCCCTAGTCATTGTCATTCCCACCATCCTCGCTGGGCTAGGAAGTACAGGTCCACAATCAGGTAACTGGGGTGTAGATGTCCATATACTTTATTAGCAGCCTCTCTGATTTGCTTTCTTACACAAAATAGTAATTAAAACCAAGATATCCTTTTCATATTGACTGCCCCAAGTACAGTTTCAATTTTTAAATCTTGTAATAGCCTTGTGTTACTTCAGTACAAGTTCAGATATTCGCATTATCTGGTTATCATTATTATTATCCTATTAAATACCTCATTATTAAATACTTAATTAAAATATTGTGCTACTTTAAATAATTCATATTGAACATTTTGCCAGGAGCTATTTAACCCTCCTAGTAATCCTAGAAGGCAATACTGCTATTTTATTCATTTTGCCAGTTGAGTAAATGAAACTCATGGCTACAAAATAGATTTTTTAAGGTCACACAGCTAGTAGGATGCAGAACTAGGATTTGAAGCCCAAACCTACATCAGAGTCCATGCTTTTATCTCTCCCATGTCACTTCCTTACATAGACTGCTTTTACTCCTTGTATTTTTTCAAAATTTTTTTTTATTTTATTGGTACACAGCAACATATGCATACCCATGTTTATAGCAGCACAATTTGTAATAGCTACATCTTACTCATTGTATTTAACATCCTTCTACCTGATTAGACCTTTCCTGTCGTAATGTTGGTCTTTGCATTGTTGCCCTATGAATTAAGAAGTACCTTTCCCCAGTCCCAAGCTTAAAATCTGCTACCATCTGCACTCTTTATTTTAATAATCCTTACATTTCAATGATGACTTTTATCTCAGATTTAAATTTCATTTCTATTTTGTCAGAAATATACATCAAAGTTTATTAGTAGTGATTTTAATGTCAAAGTTTATCACTAATGAGAGGGCTACACTGGTGCCATGGTAATATCAGTATTACTGAGGTAACTTGGTGCTGCTCACCAAATTTCTCTAATTCTCCATCTTCTGTGCACGTGGTGGCGTAGCACAACCTCCTCCTGTTCACCGCGTGTTGGCCAGGAAGGGGGAAGGGGGGAGGGCAGAAGGAGAGGGAGATGGAGAAGGAAGAAGATGGAGATGGAGAAGGAGAAGGAGAAGAAAAAAGAACAAGGTGGAGGAGGAGGAGGAGGAAAAGCAGAAGGAGGAGGAGGAACCAGGACAAAAAAACACCCTTCCAGGTCACACCCACAGTCAGCTGCCTCTTCCAACCAGGCCCCACCTCTGAACACATGAGACTTTTAGGGACATTTTAGATCTAAACCATATCATTCTGGCCCGGCCCCTAAAAGGTTCATGTCCATCTCATGCTAAATGCATTTGGTCCATTTCTAAGAGTTGCCAAAGTCATAATAGTTCCAATACTGCTGAAAAGTCCAAGTCCAATGTCTCCTCTAAGACTCAAGGCAAGCTCTTAGTTGTCAGCTCCTATAAAATTCAAAAATAATTTTAAATATTTACAACATACAATGTCACAAGGTGAACATTCCCATTCCAAAAGGGGCAAACAGAGGGATAAAAAGAAATCAAAAAGGAATCAGACCAAAGGAAGACAGAAACCTAGCAGGGCCAACATTAAATCCTGCAGCTCTATGTCATGCTGACTTATAAACTCCAAAGGGCTTGTGCAGCCCTGCCCCTATGGCACTGCCAGTTGCAGCTCTCAAGGCCTCTCTCCTGAGCAGCCTCTGCCTGTTGCCTGTGGTTTTTTTGAACAGATGTTCCACATACTTGGCATCTCCAACTTCTTGGAGTCTTCACTATACCTTTGGCTTCACTCTGACAGCTTCATGCACTGCCTTCTCTGGGGCATATTGCCTGGCTTCCTAGGCTTTCTTTTGAAATTTAGGTAGAAGGCGTCATGACTCCATAACTCTTGCATTCTGCGTGTCTCCAGAACCAGCACTATGTGGATGATGCCAAGGTCTGCCGTCAACTTGAGCAGTAGCTGAGCCCTGTGTACCATGGTTGCAGTAGCCTTGAAAAGCTCTGTTGGCTGAGCTCAGGTGTGTACTTTCCTAGAAGGCTCTGAGTAAGCAGTAGTTCCTGGGGATCTCTTCATAAAGCAAAGTCTTCCAAATAAGTTTTTACTATTACACCCTTGTGCTTGCCGTGGGCAGGGTCTGGCTATTTCCTGAGATGCCCTCAAAGCATATTTCCTATGGTCCTGTTTCAAAGTACTTGGCTTTTTTGGGCCGGCGAGATGGCTCAGTGGCATAAGCGCCTGCCTTGCAAGCGCGAGGGCCCGAGTTCGACTCCCGGATCCCACATACGGAAAAGGGGCCGGTGATATCGCTCAGCGGCACGGGCGCCTGTTGGTGCGAGAGGTCCTGAGGTCAACCCCCTGGTACCCACAAAAAAAAAAAAAAAAGTACTTGGCTTTTTTTAAATCTAATCTTTTCAGCAACCACATGCTACTTGACCCCAGCTTTATAGGTGCTTCCATTCCGGCCACTAACAAAATTTTTCAAATTATTCACCTCTCCTTTTTGGTCCTGATTTTCACAGTAAATTTGGCTGAAAGCAGATGAACCCATGCCACATCCTGAATATTGGGCTGCTTTGAAATTTCCTCCATCAGATTAATTAGTCCACCACACTTAATCTCAGCCTCCTGCAAAGTCTCAGAACCTGGGCAAAATAAAGACAAATCTTCTGCCTTGGTGTAACACACATGGCCTCTAGGCCACTTGCCTTGTTCCCAAATGAATTCTCCTGAGCCTGGACTTTACCGTCCACATTCCTATCAGCATTCTGATTTTCTGAGCCCTGATCAGTACTGTACACTAAGGTCAGCTTATAGCATTCTAGGCCTTCTCTGTGTGGCATCTCCAAACCTTTCCAACTCTTTCCATGATCCAGCTTTAAAAGCTTTTGAACTACATGATCATGGTACACAGCAATGATCCTACTCTTGATACCAATTTTCTGTATTGGTCAGCTTTCCTATCACTGGGACAAAATACCCAATACTTGAAACTTAAAGGAGAGGTTTGTTTTGGTTGGCTAGGTCCAAGGCATAAATGGCGAGGTGGAGTGCATGGTGGAAAAAAGTTGTTCAGCTTGTGTTGGTCAGGAAACAGAGAGAAAGGGGAGGAAACAGAAAAAGAATACACCTTTCCAGGTCATACCTCCAGTGACCTGCCTCTTCCAACCAGGTCCCACTTCTGAACAGTCGCCATCTCCAAACACGTGAAACTTTTAAAGGACATTTTAGATCTAAAGCATAACATATCCCACATTGACAGATTATTATTTGAGTCATTTTACCTCTTTATTTAGTCTATAGCTTCTACCATTCAATGTAAAAAATAAAAGTGAAAGAATAATTAACATGTATTGAGTATCTCTTAAATGTAAGATGCTTTAATTTTTGCAATCTCATTAACTTTTAAGAACCATGCAAGTTATCAACCCTTACAAATACAGGCATAAATCCAAAGGTGTTACTCAATTTCACTGCTATCATAGCAATTTATGACTATCTAAATAACATCACACTCCTTAATTCTCCAGCTCAAAACCCTCTAGATAGTTCTCTCTGTGCTTTGAATCAGATCCAAAATCCCTCCAAATTCATCATATTCTGTAAAAGTTTAGAGAATGTGCTCCCTGCCAGCGATCTGAAACTAATCATTCATACTCTCCTAACCTTTCTTGAGATTCTAATTATACTGGTCATCTCAATATTTCTGAAGCATAGCTTGTTTCTACCTCAGGGCTTTATACTTCATATTCTTTTTACTAAGAATATATTCCCCTTACCTCTTTCACAATTGAATTTTCATCATTCAGAACTCAGCCCAAATGTCATTTTGTCCTGAGACAGAATTCGTTTGGCCATTCCAGATAAGTATTTATCAACTTTTATCTAAAATCGTATTATTTTTAGAATCCCATACTGTAAGAAAAGCTCAATGAGGATAGCAACCTTGCATGGTCTGTGGGTTGATGTTTCCTTGAAGAATATAACATTGCCTGATACATGGTGAAATCTCCAGAAATATTTCTTGAACAAAATAAAATGAATGCTGCAGATAAGAAAATGAGGTTCTGGGAGTTTAAGTAAATTTCCTAACTTCTCTAACTTTCTGTGGATGTCTGACTCTGAAGCCTACCTACTTTTGAGCTGCCACAAGACAGAAAGATCAGACAGTAAGTGGAACTAGAGCGTGTTCAAGTGTCCTATCAGGCCTTGGATTCTATCGTGGATGCGATCAAAATCAAAAAAGTCGCTTCAGTCATGTTTTTCTCCAGAGAGCCCCGCATTCCCAACGGAACAAAATAACATGAGAAATCTATTAATCTCCCCTATTTGTTGTTGTACAGATGGCAGGGTTCGGTGGAGATTTGAATTAGAGGTGACCATGCAACTTTCATTTTTAAATTCACCTAGATTCCCACAACTTTGCAACACGCACTGTTGGGACTGCCTACTCCTTACTTGTTCGAATGTCAAACTCTGTGTGAGCTGCTTTCCCTGCCTCTCCCACCTCCCCTTCTCCTTGCACACAACCGGCATAGCTGCCCAGCAGTCTGGCTCACAGCACATCCCGCAGCACACTCATTGGCCCACAGCTGCCCAGGGGCGGGGCTTCCATCTCAGGGGCTCTTCAGAAGGGATCAGCGTTGTGAGCAGCCCAACTCTGGGGCTCAGGCACCCTTCCTGCCGGCCACCTTCACTGAGCAGTGCTTTTCAGACTGCCTCTCTGTCCAGTGTGGCTCAGCTGGGGTCACAGCCTTAAATCAGGGGATGCCGGGTCTTGGATTTTGATGTCAGTGATGGAAAACCTTGCCAATGCTTCCTGGCTGCACCAGCAGGAACTGGAAGACCAGTGGAAGATGCACCTGAACAGTACCGAGGACTACCTGACCCACCTGTGTGGACCAAGGCGCAGCCACCTGTTTCTCCCCATGACTGTAGTGTACGCGCTGATTTTCATGGTGGGGGTCGTGGGCAATCTCCTAGTGTGCCTGGTGATTCTTCGGGACCAGATGATGAAGACACCAACCAACTACTACCTGTTCAGCCTGGCTGTCTCAGACCTCCTGGTCCTGCTCCTGGGAATGCCCCTGGAAGTCTATGAAATGTGGCGCAACTACCCCTTCCTCTTTGGGCCTGTGGGCTGCTACTTCAAGACTGCGCTCTTTGAGACTGTGTGCTTCGCCTCCATCCTCAGTGTCACCACAGTCAGCGTGGAGCGCTATGTGGCCATCCTCCACCCCTTCCGTGCCAAGCTGGACAGCACCAGGCAGCGGGCTCTCTGCATCCTCGCTGTTGTCTGGGGCTTCTCCATCATCTTCTCTCTGCCCAATGCAAGCGTCCACGGCATCAAGCTGCACTACTTCCCCAATGGCTCCTTGGTCCCTGGCTCTGCCACCTGTACGGTCATCAAGCCCATGTGGATCTACAACGTCATCATCCAGGTCACCTCCTTCCTCTTCTTCCTCCTCCCCATGACCCTCATCAGTGTCCTCTACTACCTCATGGGGCTCCGAGTGAGTATCCACACTGACTGCCTGGGGGTCGTGTCCTTTCTCTTGTCACTGGTTCAAAGTTCAGTGCAAACCTTAGAACTGGAGAAATTTAGAATCAGAAGGGAGCACAGAGAACAAGAGGATGAATTTAGATCAGAAATTAAGAAGTTAAGAGTGTTTGCTTCAAATTAAGCAAACAGTAAAATCACAGCTGTATGTCATTTACTTCTCCCATTATTATTGCCTCTGTATTGGTTCTCAGATGTAAGTGTTCTAAGAACCAGCTAAAAACATTTACTGTGGGCTCCAGTGTACATTTCTCACTCACAGGAAAATCTAATTCATGTCATTGGAGGTAGAAACTCACTTTAAATAAGCACATCAGCCAATGCGGGGTTAGGTGGTCTCACTCTGAGGGGCTTTTTCATACCTCGCTGTCTCTCTCCTGCCCTCTTCCCATTTATTGCCTGTGTTGAAGTTTTTTATGCACCAACTAGATCTGAGAATAACTACAAATTATCCCTATTTAATGGCCAAAGTCAGATATATAATTTTTAAGTCAAACACTTCCTTATGGTTGCTTGACCCCTGGTTGAAATACTAAATTAAGTTGACTATATTTAGATACATATATATGTACATATGTATATGTATATTGTGAAGTCAGCTTGGTCTCCTCTTGAGCAGGTGGAGATTGAGAGATGGGGAGGTAAACAGACCACACGAGATAGAGTTAAAGAATGTGAGTAAGAGACATCTGATTTGGCGAGGAATGTATCACTCAGTTTGCAACATATGATTGGAAGTTCCTATCCTATGCTTGTGGAGGTAAACTATTTTTTATCTTTTCTCTGGATTTCAACTGGTGAGACAAAGTACTTTTTGATAAGGGCATGAGTCTATATAATTCCTAGTATATTCTGCACCCAAATTCATAGAAGTGCAGTTCTTGACTATGATAGTCTTATATTCATTTAAGGAAGTGGCTTATGTAGTAAACAGGAGCCCATTTAGGCTCTGAGGTCCACACTTACCTACATGATGCCTTTGGGCTGGCCACATCATTCTCCTGACCTTAGTTTCCACATGTATAAACTGAAAAGCTCACATCAGGTCATATCTAGATTCCTTCTAGTTCTTATGGTCTGTTACTCTTAGAAAAAGAAAAAAAAAGAAAAATCTTAGAGGAGCAATACGAGTTATAAATAAATGAACAAAACAAACATACATGATAGCCTTCAAAATCATTCTGTCACTACATATTATGTGACAATTTATATACTACCATCAATCTGCCTCTGAGAAAGGTGATGGTTAAAAATGAGTGCCCCATAGGTGGCCCTTTTAACTACCTCTTGGTCCTACGATGAACAGCAAGGTCTAAGTGAAAAGAACAAACTTTAAACACCACAGACTTCTGGGCACAGGAACAAATCTAATCAGGCAGAGGGCTGTGCCAGGTTCCCCTCAGGGGTTTGCCCCCTGTATTCTCAGAGAACTTTGTCACTCCAAACCAGCTTAAAGCCATGCCTTTAACTTCCCTGTGCAACTCGCCAAGAGGAGAGGCTTCTATACCTTCCCAAACTTCACAATCTTATTTAAAAAAAAAAAAAAACCCGAGACCTTCTTAACATCATTTCATCCACACCATTTATCTTGGGTCGAATTGGGGAAAATACTTAAATTTGTGTAAGAAACATATTTCTACAACCTATTACTTTGAGTCTCACTGTGATAAAGCCACAGCTAATTTGTATCAGGAGCTGAGTGAAAACTCAGAGAATAGGTTAGACAACACCCAGAGTTGCTTTGTGTTCTCAGAAAGGATGAATTTTTACCAGGTTACCAGGATACCAGGAAAGCGACTGTCTGCTTTGAAACTCTCCTAGAAGAATTTTAATATCCCTAGACCTGAGGTCTGGAGAGGTAGCCCCTATTCTCTAACACTGGCCTCAGCACCTTGGTACCTTTTGCCTGAAATGCTCCTGCTGTTTGCCTTTTTAGCTCTCATTCATCCTCTAAATCATCCTCAGTCACACCTGCTCTGGGGTGCTCCCCAGATTTCCTAGCTCTGCCTGGCCCCTCCCAGGGATTTTCCCTCAGTACAATTTGTAATTCTATACGTGTGGATTCCTTAATTTATTTCTCTCCAACTAGACCATAAGTTCAGTGCATGGATGAGGCTAAATTACCTCCTTCATTACGGAATTCCAGCTTCTCTACCTTTAAAACAAACAACTTAGAGACATTGTCTCAAGGGCCTTTCTGATCTATGAGATTTTAAAGAGATCCAGGCGATCCTATGGATATTTAAAATATTAACTCTCTTTGAAAGTCTAAAGGTGTGAATCACTGTGGGTCCCACTGCCATTAAACATGACACTGATGAAATCATAGGAGGGAAGCCACATGCGTACTCATACTAAATACTCAGCGATGCTTCAACATCTGAGGATAGTGGTGGCAAACCTATGACGCACGTGCCACAGCGGGCTGCTTGCATCATTGAAAGCTTTAAAACATTCATCGTTACTCTTACATTAACCTACACAACGCTATTTTCCAGGCTTAGAAAATTATAAAGATGGAAAACAGATAATCCCAGGGCAAGTTCCCTCCCAATTAGGAGAATGAAATGTCTTTCCTACATTCACCCTTAAAGCTTGAGTTGATGAGGATGCACATAAGAACTGCAGCAGAATTCAACTAGATCAAATAGGCGCATTAATATAGACATGTATAAATATAGATTAGCTGTTGACATATGCATACAGATACACATATATAGATGGGAAGTAGATTATATTCAGATTGAAATATAGTTACACAAATACATCATTATATCTTGTTATGAAACCAAATCTTCATGCACCATATAAATGAACAGCTAGTGGAATTATTTCATTTACTATAAACAACTGATCTGAGTTATTTCATTTACTATAAACAACCTGCCTCAACCCCAGGAAGCCTCCTGTCACTTTGATGTCCTGTAACTGGAGGGGGGAGCTGGATCATGGTGGCTCGAAATGCTTCTGAACATCCTATACAGGGACTGCAATTTTTCATTCTTAAAATAAAAGTTTGGGGTAGGGAAGAAATAATTAATGGTTTAATATCTACTTCTCCAAACATCTGAAGGGAAATTAAATTATTCAGTAATAAAGCAGCATTTAATATTGACTAGAAAAATTGCTTGGATTATACTATGTCAGCCACTTTAAATTCTGCTCGGACAAGGTACAACACATATAAATATTTCATTTTTCACTCTTCCTTTAGTGAGCTAGTTGTGTCATTATAACTTAAGGAAGCTCAAAAATAAGTAATAACTAATTGGCACACGATTTTCTCTCAGTGCAAACTAAATGTGCACAGGCGACCTGTTCATAAAAGAAGTGTGTGAATTCCTTGCTTCATGTTTTCTTTATGGAAATTATGCTTTGAGATAGAGATATTGCCACTGAGAACTGTTAAATTCAACCAATCAAGAAGTCACTGAGAGATCTCAATATTCTTTCTCTATTCTTAAATATGGATTGAAATTAAGAAATGGAATAATCATATTATATAATACCATAATTTTTAAAAGCATAAGTGTTTAAAACTGGTAGTGGATTTAATTGAAAATGCATTGCTGAAGTTTGCAGTGCGATGCACCCTCTGGCCTTCACTCTTTCCTTCTCTGTGCAGCCAGCTATGTCTTTGCTTCAGCCAGCACTGCTTTTGGGTGAGCAGTAGTAGAAGAAAGAGAATTTCTAGAAGGGACTCAGGAATCAAGCTGAGTGGGCCCACAGATATAAATAAATAATTCTATTTCAAAAAATTAAGTTTGTATTATGTCATTTGAGTAGACATGGGCCAATAGCCGAATTTGCAATGATATATCACTTGTGAGTATCATGTGCCAGGCACTGGGATAAGTAAATAATAGCATTATTTTATTTTACTACTATGTTAATAACAGCTGATAAACTTCAATTTCCTTCCATCTATTCCTAAATTACTGCATAAGAATTCTCTTGTTTCATTTCAAGATCTAAATGACATTTTTTTTTTTTTTGGTGGGTACCAGGGGTCGACCTCAGGACCTCGCACACCAGCAGGCACCCATGCCACAGCAATATCACCGGCCCTTTCTTCGTATGTGGGTTCCAGGTGTTGAACTCGGGCCCTCGCACTTGCCAGGCAGGCGCTTACACCACTGAGCCATCTCACCGGCCCTAAATGACTTTAAAGGGGCAAATTTCTTAAGACTTTATCCTCTCAGTTGACAAAAACATGGATATATGTAAAGAGCATTGATATGGCCAGGAAGCAGATGGCTCAGTTTATTAATCATTCAAGTGGACACTAGGGCCTATGTAGCCCTGAGAGTTACCTGACTTCAAGGACATAATTTCCTTGTTAAATTTATACAAATAGAAGTCATCAAGTTGGAGTTTCCTTTGACCGTTTCTTTGTTCTGAATATTGTAATGTTCATATATTTACAATTCCTTATTTAGTGACCAGTTCATTTAATGACATAGGCATGGGAATGTGAGTCAGTCATAAAGGAGGAGTGTGTCTGTATTAGCATCACCCCTCTCAGATCTTAACAGGAGGAAAAAAAAGGCTTCTCTTGCCTACTATCACTTTCTGTTTCTTTTTCAGCTGAAGAAAGATGAATCCCTTGAGGCAGACGAAGTGAGTACAAATATTCAGAGACCTTCCAGAAAATCAGTAAACAAGATGCTGTGTAAGTTCGCCACTGTGTTTTGGGGTTTGCCTTCTTTTGTTTCTAAGAGACAAGGCGTTGCATTTGATACAGACAAAGTGCTAGGGGAATCAGGCCCAAAATTACTCCCAAACATAGTATCACAATCTATCTTTCTTGGCTTTCTCAAGCTTAGACACACACACGCACACACACACGCACACAAACACACCCCTGCGTTTCACTTTTGGTTTTCAGCCCTCAAAAGAACATGCTAAATTGCATTCACTGAGTATACTCCACGTGGTACACAGCAGATCACATCTACTGTCCAAGCCTTTCCACATCACTGCCCCTCAGTAAATCCAGGAGGTAGGTGATGGTCAACCTACTGTGTTATGAGATTCTTTACAACTATGATAGAAGTTATAATGGCTCTCTGGCCAGAGACTAAGTTTACTGCAAGCAGGACACACAAATACTACTTACACGACAAGTACAAGTACAGAGAACTGCACAATGCATGCCAGAGACGCATCGCCCAAATTAAAAATCATCAACTCATCACTAACCTTTTTCTACCTATACCTTTTACTCTCCCTCAACCCCTGAATGATTATTTAGAGGCAATTCCTCAGCATCATGTCACAGCAAAGGGAAGAATTTTACAAATTCAAAAGATAAAAACATACATATTTACTTTAAATGCCCCCAAGAGAAACTATAGTAGCACCAATTTCTGTCTTGAGAGCTGAAAATCAGAAATCAGTAGGAACTCTGTGCTCTAGTAATTTAGACTGTAATAAACACATCCTCTCCCAATCAAAAGATACTGCAAAGCAGCATTATGCTTGTGGTTGTTAAGCCTTCCTCTCTCCTCCCCCACCTCTCACAGAATTTTAAATGATCAACATCAGAGAAACTACTAATTATTTCTGTAGTAACAAGATGAATTCATACATACAAATACCAGTACATTATTAATCTATAACTTTAAAGAACACCCACCACTTGGTCACAACTATTTACTTAGATAGCCAATTTATGTGGCTCCAATAGTCTGGTTATAGCATCATTTACTTTCCACAATAAACTGTTTCCAGAACTTTAAAATAAATTCAGTACTATCATAAATGCTCTAAAGGAAACTTTTATTACATCTGGATCTTGTATAATCAAATAGAAAAGTGATCCCAGATCCTATTATAATTAATTCTTAGGGTTGAATATTCTATCTTGAGGCTCTGGGGATCTAGTTTACCCATAACAGTTACAGCTTAACTAATGTGGAGGGGGAAACCCCTAGAAGGAGTAGAATGGACATTATATTCTCGCTCCTGCCTATGCTGCCTTTCCTCGCCTAATTACCATCCTTTGCCAGTTGTCTTGGTCTTAGTGTTCGGCATTTGTTGGACACCATTCCACATCGATCGACTCTTCTTCAGCTTCGTGGAGGAGTGGACCGAACCCCTGGCTGCTGTGTTTAACCTCATCCACGTGGTATCAGGTAAAAACTTGGCTAATTTGATTGTTCGACAAGTGTCCAGGCAATTACAGCTTTATCTTCATCTTACGTAGATGCTTCAGTATAGCAACGTATTGTGGGGCTCTGCCCATTATCATGACAATGAAGACACTTGATTTTAAATTTGTTCAGAGATTGATTAGGCATGTCACTGGTTAAAATAACAGTAGCTATTTTGTTTTTTATTTTGATGCAATACAAGTAGATATTAACAAAGAAAATATAAAAAAGCATTCTTTTTACTTCTGTGAAAAAACAAATTTCACAACAAAATACAGAATGGCAACAGTTAATACACTGTGTATCATGATCTTAAAAGAATCGCCAAAATGTTACTCAGAATACAAGGTGTAGCTACTTGAGAGGCTACTTTATGGAAAACCTCAACTCTTAAGTGTAATAAATACAGCAGAAAAATAGTCAAGAGGTTATTTCTTGGTTTCGCTTCCAGTGGCCATGTGAATTAATTTGTACTTATTTAGCAAACATCATGAGTCTGAACTCTCATATAGCTTCACGGAAGCCAACCAAAGGATATTCACAGACATCAAGGTCTGCTTTTAGGCTACTTTAATTTTTTGTCAAGGATACCATAGAATGTAAGGGAAATAGTGATGGGAAAGTCGCTAAAGCCGAGGACCTGGATTTGCAACCCATCTCCGCCATTCACATTTGGAGTGAAGCAGAGCACCTGGCTTCCTTCCTGCCAAAGTTTCTACAGCTACAAAATGGTCATGATGCCTTCTCCAGACAAGCCGTGGGCTGACAGTGAGACACAAGTGAAATAGTGGGTATTACACAGCTTTGAGGCTATAAAATGCTGCATGTCATTCTATATTATCACAAGCTGTTAAGTGGATATCATACTTAGCCATTTTGTAGTCAAACAAACAGTTCTAGAAGAAGAAATGACTGGCCCAGAGGCACAAGTCCAAGCCAAGGAACTTAACCTCTGAGTTTTTCCCACAAAAGAAGAGCAGAGAACAGCCACCTGAACCTCTTCCCAGTCAGTGTCTACTGCTCTGAGACTCTCCTCACTGCCATTGTTCTTCTCTGCTAGTCACTGGCTGGTTCTATGGGCTTCTCAGATTATCTAAGAGATGAGGTGAGGTGAGGTGAGGTAAGGTTGGATGGGGTGGGGTGGGGTAAGGGAGGTAAGTTTGGATGGGGTGGGGTGGGGTGAGGTGAGATGAGGTTAGATTAGGTAGGGTGGGATGGGATGAGGTGAGGTGAGGTAAGATGGGATGGGATAGGATGGGATGAGGTGAGGTGAGGTGAGGTGAGATGAGGTGAGGTGGGGTGGGGTAAGGTTGGATGGGGTGGGGTGGGGTAAGGGAGGTAAGTTTGGATGGGGTGGGGTGGGGTGAGGTGAGGTGAGGTTAGATTAGGTAGGGTGGGATGGGATGAGGTGAGGTGAGGTAAGATGGGATGGGATGAGGTGAGGTGAGGTGAGATGAGGTGAGGTGGGATGGGGTTGGGGTAGGGTGAGGTGAGGTTAGGTAAAATGGAATGGGATGGATGGGATGAGATGACATGAGATGACATGAGATGAATGTACATGAGTTAAACTTCAGATGTACACAGAACAGAAACAATAGCAAGCATAAGTATATTTAATACCATGTCTATTATTCTGTCATCTTTGTTGTACTCAGCAGGCTATGGTCAATATGAAAAAAAAAAATGGAAGTACCTAAGTAAATTGGAAAACAGTGAAAGTTCACAGGGAACTCAAATAGTTGACTACACTTCTCCACAGGCAACCATATTTAAGAGTTCCAAATTATGTCTTCAGTAAAGACATTACTCTTTTAAAATATCATCCCCCTTACTCCACACTGTCAGCCAGATGAGATCTATCCTTTTAAATGCTATAGAAGGGCTGGTGAGATGGCTCAGCGGCATAAGCGCCTGCCCAGCAAGCGCGAGGTCCTGAGGTCGACTCCCGGTACCCACATAAAATAAAATAAATGCTATAGAAAATACCCTTAACTTGATATTATGCCCTCCAAACTATTGCATTTTCATTAATGACTATATAATAATCAAACTAGCTAACAGATTTCTGCTATATAAGTTTTCCTGACTTTGCATATAATATGCCTTGTAGACACAATAGCCTCTACTGTCTTTCTTAAGTGTCTCCTACTCCTAAGGTTTAATTAGACTCCAGTTACCACCCCCGCTGGATCATTCATGACAATTACAGCCCTTGTGTTCATGCTATTATGTCAATCATTTTAGTACTTTTGTTAGTATGTCACATTTTGCTCTTCAGAAATAATGTTTGGTATTGTTATATTGTTAGTTATGGAGATTTGCCATAGATCTTGCCTTTACAACACTATGCCAAGCCCTTGAAGAGCAAAGTTTAAATTTACTGCCTTCCAATGTGCTTTGAATTTCGTGGCACATAATAAGAGTTCAATCAGTATTTATTTTTTCTGACAATTGCAAGGCATAGGGTGGAAAAAGTAAATGGTGAAATGAAATTATTCACTCAGGTGGAAAATCCATTAAGAGAAAAGAGTAAGTAGGAAAAGGACACAAGAGAATATTTCCTTGTAGAGAATTTAAGCATTATAAGGTAAAGTATCTTGGTAGTGAATAGGCCTTGGCTGATTTACTGTTCCTCCATTACTTGCACATTCAAATTATAGATTTAAGTAAAATTCTTATGAGAAAAAGTATCTCTTTCCTCTGATACTTAAGCACCTCTCATTAATGCCATAGGAAGCATGCTCTTTAATTAAACAAGTAGTGATCAAAGGAAGTTACTGAATGTCTTAGAGCGTTCCCATGCCAGCCTGAATTTTTTCCTAGACTCTTTAACCTTTCTGTGTTTATTCCTAAGTGCACTGGAAATAGATGTGTTCAGAGAATTTTGTATTCTCAATTAGAGTTTTATATCTATCATCACGTCCCGAAAGAGGTGCTCACAGAGATTCCAGCTTTTACTATTTATGCTTCTCCCTCTCGTGCCTCTCTCCCAATTCCTTCTCAGCATGTCCTTTCTAATCCCCTGTATTCCAGGTGTGTTCTTCTACCTGAGTTCTGCTGCCAACCCTATTATCTATAACCTCCTGTCTCGCCGCTTCCAGGCAGCGTTCCGGAATGTGATCTCTCCTCCCTGCAAAGGCTGCCAGTCCCAGGATCACCCACAAGGGCCAGGAGCCCAGCAGAATATCTTCCTCGTGGATTGCCACCTCGTGGAGCTGACTGAAGAGGCAGGTCCCCAGGTCCCTGGCCAGCCGTCCATCTGCAACTCTCCCCTGTCCACAGCCCTCTCCTTTGAACAGGCACCATGAAAGAGCTTATCCCCTTAAAGGAGTAAATTCTTAACTGCCTCCTGCCTCCTCACTAATTTAAGATGACAACACACCTGGCCAAACGCAGTGCCTATATGGCAAGCACACTGGCCAAGCACAGTGCCTATATGGCAAGGTTCCACTCTAAGAAGAGTTGGCCTTTGTCATCTACACTCTGAGTAGGGTTGTCAATCTGACAACCGATGTCCACTGTGAGCCACAGAAGGAAGACATGTAGCTGCTGGTCTGCTCTTTATGATTTGAGAAGTCCATGTCAGTGTTCCTCTGCAGTCATCTATCTACCCCTACTGTCCCATATAATATCACATGATTGCTTAGAGAGTCCTGAAGCTTTTTACCTTAAAAGCGCCCCTGATAACTTGGCAAATTATTACCCCCACTACTCCAGTTTCCAATATCATTAGCAGTCATTTTTCATCAGCCAGATCAGATATAAATTCAATCTAGAGAAGAATGGGAAGAAAAGAGGAGAGGAAGCTGAGGTGGCGGGTTGAAAGAGATATAAACTACGCCAAACAAAATTTAGCCATTTGCATAATTAGATCCAGATGTAGTTTTCTAACATCTTATTTCATATACAGATAGAAGTGTGGTCTATTGTCTTGGAAGAAAGACAACTGAAATGACAACTACTCATCTGAAACTGCTAACTTTGCCTATTCAATCTTTTACCACCTATGTTCTTTTCACATATATAATATGAGCAAAATCTACTTCTCAGATTCATCTGCCTTTATACCATCACAAGTAACTTGTATTCCATTCAACTAGGACTACCTGCTCCTCTTATGAAAATACAATCCATGTTGTTCCCTACCTGCATACCTTAGCACACAGAGGGCTTTGTTTACCTCCATTTTCCAACTGCTTGTATCCAACCAATCTGCAATGTTCTTCAGATGGTATCTCCTCCATGGAGACATTCCTCATTTATTCCAATAAATATCTTGACTTTTTTTTCTCTTAAGCATTTTCTCCACTCTGCTTTGTATTTCAGTGATTTATATTCTTGCTTTTCCAGAATGAAGAAGCCTTGTGTTTATTTATTTGTTTGTTTGTTTATTTTGTTACTGGAACCTTCACAATATATCTTTCCCAAAAGCGAGTTGGCATCACATTCCAATCTGTTAAACCAAACAACAGTTCTGAACAGAACCACGTTAAGAGTCCAAAGACTAAGATTCTGTTTCTGTTCGGGATAGCTGATGTACAGCAGGTCATTTAGTCATGTGATTATAATGGCATGCCTACTCTTTCTGTGAAGCAAGAATGGAGCTATTGATGCTGAAACTTGCAAATTCTATCCTTTAGTTTCTAAATTTCTAAATTTTCCATAAATTGAATGAAGGAAACCATGGATAAATAAGATTAATGGTATCTGCCATCATCATTTACTAACTTACTAGTCATAATCAAAGTACATCAACAGTAAAAACAAAACCTCTTTGTCAATTACAAACCAACTGTAACGAATCAGAATTCTCCAGCAACGCTTTATATCAGTGAACATAATTCTCTAGTCATTTCAAAATTAAGTTGAGGGCCAGTGAGATAGCTCAGTGGCATAAGTGCCTGCCTGGCAAGCATGAGGTCCTGAGTTCAACTCCCAGTACCCACATACGAAAAAAGGGCCGGTGATATCACTCAGTGGCATGGGTGCCTGCTGGCGCACAAGGTCCTGAGTTCGACCCCTGGTACCCACAAAAAAAAAAAAAAAGAAAGAAAATTAAGTTGAAAAGCTTTCAGTTTTTCCATATTTACTATGATGTTGGCAGTAGGTTCATCATAAATGGCTTTTATGAAATTGAGATAAGGTCCTTCTATGCCTATTTTCTTCAGTACTTTTATCATGAAAGGATGTTGGAATTTTCAAAGGCTTTTCTGTATCTACTGTGATGACTGTGATTTCTGACTTTGCCTATATTTATGTGATGTATTACATTTATTGATGTGAACCATTCTTATATTTCTGGGATGAAGTTTACTTGGTCATGATGTATGATCTTTTTGATGATTCACTGCATTCTACTCGCCAGTATCCTGTTGAGGGTAATGGTAGCTTCCAGGAATGATTTCGGGAGTACTATTTACCTTCCAGTTTCATTAAAAAGCTTAGGAGTACCAGTGTTAGTGATTCCCTGAAGTATTTGTAGAATTCAGCAGTGAATCCATTTGGATCTGGGTTTTCTTAGTTGGTAGGTTTTTTTTTTTTTTTTTTAATATGCGGGTACCGGGAGTCAAACTCAGGACCTCATGCTTGCCAAGCAGGCACTTACGCCATTGAGCTATATCACTGGCCCGGTTTTTTTAATTACTACTTTCATTTCATTGCCTGTTATTGGATTATTTGGGTTTTTTAATTTTCTCGTTCAGTTTTGGTGATTCATATATATCTAGTAATCTATTCACTCTGAATTCTCCAAAATATTGGCATAGAGGTTTAGAAAGTAGTTGTTAATAATCTTTGTTATTTTGGGAGTGTTCATTATGATTTCAACGTTTTTTTTACTTCTAATTGATTATTTTTTATTTCTAAAATTTTTTACTTCTAAATTTCAATATTTTCTTTCCTTCTTTAGTTAGTTTGGCTAAGGGTTTATTTTGTTTATTCTTCCAAAGAACCAATTCTTTGACTCATTGATTCTTTGTATTTTTTTAATGCCTTGATTTCACTGATTTCTGCTCTGATCTTTATAATTTCTTTGCTTGTACTAGCTTAAAGTTTGGTTTTTTCTTGTTTTTCTACGGCCTTGAGGTGCATGGTTCAGTTACTGATTTGGCCTCACTGCTTTTGTGATGTGGATTCTCACAATTACACACTTCCCTCTTAGGAATACTTTCATCGTGTCCCATTAATTGTGATGTGTCATACTGGCATTATTGTTTAGTTCTAGAAACTGTCTTATTTCTTCCTTGACTTCCGTAACCCACTGTTTATTTAATAGGGTATTGTCTAGTTTCCATGTATTTACATCATTTCCATAAGCATACTTTATCAGCTAGTATGTGGTCTATTTTGGAGAAAGTTGCCTGTGCTGCTGCAGAGGATGTGTATTCCGTTGGGTGGAACGCTCTGCACATATATATTAAGACCATTTTTCAAAGGTTTCTTCCAACTCTGATAGTTCTTTATTGATTTTTTTGTCTAATTGATCTATTTGTGATAGTGGGGTATTAAGGTTCCCCAATATAACTGTTTATGTTTATCTACTTTTTATATCCAGTAGCACTTATTTTATGAAGTTCGGCATGCCATTATTTAATACATATACGTCAATAATAGTTATCTCTTCCTGTCGGATTGTTCCTTTACCCAACACGTAGTTCGTTAACAGCCTTTTTTGCCTCTTTTATTCAGCTTTGGCTTGAAGTTTGCTTTGTCTGAATATACGATAGGAACATCTGCTTTTTGGGGGGTTCCCATTGCATGGAATATTGTTTTCTACCCTTTGATTTTGAACCTATGGGTTTATCTTTGGATTAAATGTGTTCCTTGTAAACAGATACTGATAGATTTTGTTTCTTAATCCATCCTGCCAGTCTGTATCTTTTCATTGGCAAATTGAGACCATTCACATTAAGAATTATTACTGGTAGGTACTGACTTGAATTCCTGTCTCTGCCTTATTTTCCTGCTGCTGATACCCTTTCTTTTACCCTTTCTTTTCCTTCTACTTAATTGCTCACCTTATTTGGGACATTCATTTTCTTAGAGATTTTGTCATTGTTAGCATCATTATTTTTTCTAGGGCATCATTCAGACATTTTTGGCATGCTGGTTTGGTGGTCATGAATTTCTTAAAGTGATCTTTATTATAAAAGTATCTTTTTTTATGTGGGTACCGGGAGTCAAACTCAGGACCTCACACTTGCCAGGCAGGCGCTTATGCTACTGAGCCATCTCACCGGCCCAAAAGTATCTTATTTCTCCATTAATTCTGAAAGATAGTTTGCAAGATACATAAGCCTGGGTTTGAAATTATTTCTTTCAGTAGAAGTGACCAGTGTGAAGACTGAGTATCAGAACCAAAAGATGGGAAGTTGTCAGCAACCATTTAATGAAAGATACCTTAAAAATAAAAGAGCATGAAAAATAGATACAACTCCTAGAAGACATAATGAAGACTGAGTTCTCCTGGCCTTTAAGTTTGAGTTGAGAAGGCTGAAGTAATTCCAAAGGGTTTTCCTTTAAAAGTGATTTCTTGATTTTTTCTAACCATCTTTAATATTCTGTTCTTCTGTTGCACCTTTGGGAGTTTGGCTATGATGTCATGGAGAAGTTCTTTTCTGATTGTGGTTATTTGGGGTTCTATATCCCTCAGTTATCTGTGTGTTAAATTCTTTTACCTTACTGGGAAAGTTTTCTGGTATTATTTCAGCAAACAGGTTTTCATGCCACTTGTGTTGTTTTCTGGTTTTTCACTAATTCCAGTTAATGTTAGATTAGCCTTCACTATGTCTTCTAGGAGTTGTATCTATTTTTCATGTTCTATTATTTTTAGGGTATCCTTCATTAAATGGTCGCTGAGAACTCCCTGTCCTCTGGTTCTGATAGTCTTCACACCGGTCTTTTCTACTGTCAATAATTTAGATAGAATGTTTAGTGTCCTTAATTTCTGTTTGGAGCCCTTTTATGTACTCTAATTCTTTTCTATGTTTGTTATTAATATTTTTCATCTTTTTTTAGGTCTTCTAGCATTTTATTAGTGTCTTCTATAGACCTATTGTTCATTTTATTTATTTGGCCCAATATCTTTTTATTCAAATCTTCTGTGAGCTTGCCAAATTCTGTATTGGTCTCTTTTATTATCTCACATGATATCATTTTGAACAATTTGGGTGTGTAACTTCTGGTTTCCTTCCCTTCGGTGCCCCAGGGATCAATGTTGGAAGAGTTGGAAAGTTTTGAAGGCATTTTGTTGATGTGTCTTCTCATGTTTCTATTTTTTGTTTGTTTATGTTGAGGCTGGCAGATGAATTGTCATGGAAAGCTTTGTTTCTACTATGGAGACCGCTTTGGTTAATGTCTACTTTTCAGTAGTGTCTTCTGGGTATGGCTGGCTAGTGACCTTTCCTCTGTCTCAGGATCCAACTGCCTCCACTACATGAGATGGAAGGTTGCATCATATATGGCCCAGTACCAAGCTTTCCAGGAATGGACCACAGAATTTTTAATGACCTTACAGCAATGCAGATATTGGCATCCCACAAAAAACAATTAATAGCAAGGGCTCTGCCACTTTGGCTATAGTAATGAAATCAACACCAATTATAGCATCAAATACAAACTAAATATTGACAAACCCTAATGACCAATAAAGTACCATGCTTAACCTTATAAGAGTTGTATAATTATATTATGAACAATTAGACATGCTGAGTATTGACTGGCAATAAGTATTTACTAAATAGAACAACTTTGCCTCTACTAAAAATAGAACAGAATTCAGCAGCAATAGCATAAAGTTAACTAGCTATCTAGAGGTACATAAAGCTTAGTAGTTACACTAGTAAAAGAAGAGAGGGTGGAAAACCAGGTCATGAGAAAAGCAAAATTTGAAAAGTTAATCAATGTGATATGAGAAGGACAGGAACTTGAGATAGATGGTTCTATTGAGGTATAAAAGGAAATCAATAGTGATGGAATAACAGTAAAGATTGAGCAAGAAAAGTAATCAGAGAGAACAGAAAATAAAAAGGAGATAAAAAGGAAGAGAGAAAAAGAGAAAAGGGAGGAAAAGTAAAAGAAAAAAAGGGGACAAAAACCCCAACCCTCAAAAAGAAAAAAAACTCAGTGAAGGAAAGATGAAAATAATATCAAATAGAAAAACCATAAAAAGATTAAGTCCAGTAAAAAATTCCTGTGTTTTTGAATGAGTGGTTTCTTTCTAAGAGCTGCTGTCTTGGGATCCAGCCAGCCATGAATTTCTATGCCTAGCATTAGGGCTTTGGGTCTTTGAGGAGTCTTCCCTGTACCTTTGCCTCCAGACTGTGGTTACCATCCAAGCCAAGGCATGACTTTGCTCCCGCTGGTACATGGGGAACATGATCAGCTCTCTGGTCTCTGCGGGATGTAGCTCACAGGGTGGGGGTAGGAGTGGCCATGTTCACCATCATGGCGCCTGGTTGCTCCCTTCTCTCCCCAGGCATTGTCCCTGTCTAGGATGAGGTGGGTTGGATATTCCTTGTCTCTCCTGCACTGGGCCATGGGGAAAAATGTAGAGCAAGCTTAAAGTTGGTTGGTTTTCATGCCTTTCATCCAGGAGTACTGTGGGTGTGGCAAAGGCCTGCTTACTCGTGGGAGAGGGGTGCTGCTCACCCTGTGTGGAGCTGCTTGCTTGGACAGAGGAGGAAGGTGCCACTTGTCAAATACAGGCCTGCTTGCTCAAAACACCACTTGTAAATGGCAGCACTCTTTCTCACATAGGGCAAGAGTACCTCCCATCTGGCACAGATCTGCTTGCTTGTGTGAGGAGGGGTGCTGCTTCTCCGGAGTGGGTCTGATAGCTTCTGTGGGGGAGGGGCGCCGCCCAACTGGCACATCACTGCTTTTTTGCATGGAGAGAGAGGCACTGCCCATGCACCCTGAGTCTGGTTCCAAAAGGGGGACAGGAGTGCCACTAATCCAGTGTAGTCATGATTCCAGTTAGCAAAAATTCTGCATCTGTTTGGGGACATCTGATAAATTTATTCTAAGTTTCATAAAATATTAATTATTTTTATATTCTTCAGTATTCTTAAGAGGAAATTGCAGAGTTATGGAAACATTTGATATATTAGAGTAGTGGACAGTTCCAAGCATTTGTCAAGATCCATAAAACCTCACATCACAAAAAAGGAATTATGGGGCCGCTGAGATGGCTCAGCGGCATAAGCGCCTGCCTGGCAAGTGCAAGGTCCTGAGTTCGACTCTCAGTACCCACATAAAAAGGAAAAAAGAGCCAGTGATATCGCTCAGTGTCGAAAAAAAAGGAATTATGATTGAATGTAAGCACTAAAATTTTAAAATATCAACCAGGATGTGAAGGATTCCAAGATGAAATGCAGGCTGTAAAAATGAATCTAGCTGTGTTACAAAAGTACGGCATAACTATAGTGCAAAAAGTAGTGAGGGAAGGAAACGATCTAACAACTTTGGGGAAATGGTATTTACACTCAAAATTTTGAGCAGAATTTACACATGTGTGTCTGATTTATTTCACTCAGGAGCATGGTCTCAAGGTGCATCCATTTACCTAGGAATGTCTCAAGTTTATCCTTCTTTATAGCTGAGTAGTACTCCATTGTATTAAAAAAAAACCCACATCTTTTTAATCCATTCATCAGTTGATGGGCATTTGGGTTGTTTCCAAGATTTTGCTATTACAAATTGTGCTGCTATAAACATAGGTGCATATATATCGCCATGGTATGATGTTTTTAATTCTTCTTGGAAGATACCCAGCAGGGGAATTGCTGGGTCAAATGGGACATCTAATCCTAGTTTTCAGTCACACATGTGTAAATATCATATTGTTTCTTTGGTGTGAGAAACCGAAAGGGCAAATAATGACCAAAGTGTATAATAGCTATACTGAAATAGGAAGAAATGGTTCAAAAGAAAGGGGATCTAGAGAGGGGGGAGAGGGAAAGGAAGAAAGGGGAAAAATGATAAAAGAAGGATAAAATGGAACAAAGCTTTGTAAATGAGAAGAAGAGTGGTTGAAGGGTTGGGAGGGGATTGGAAAGAAAAAAAGGAGGAAATAGGATACATCATGTATAGGTACAAATTCTCTATGATGAATGTGATCACTGTGTATATCTAAATTGTACCAATAAACTTAATAAAAAATTTAAAACATTGTTGAACAGAAAGTAAAAGAAACTACATAAACACTACAGTTGATAAAGCTGTTTATCATGCGTGTACAGATAATAATTCTGAAATGGCTACAGGTATACTAGGGTTGAATGAATAAATAAATAGTATTTGTAGATGCCAGATTCCTGAGCAGGAAAGTTACAGAGGAGCAAGAATAGAGGGCCACGATAAGCTCACGGTAGTGGATTAGAGGCATTGGTGTAAACTCATGTTTAGTGTAAGGTGCATGGAAGGATGCAGACATAGCAACACTTGTGACTGTGAACGCATGGGTTAGCACACATGCATATGTTAGCTCTATCTGCTGAAAGAGCCTGGAAACCAGGGTACTGCAGTAGCAAGGTTCATTCCCAGTGCCCAGATGTTGTTGTCAAAGTAGCATCATCCAATAAAGGAAATCTGGGCTCCTTAAAATAATGGCTGATTCTCGGGACGTGACAAGGAGAACACAAATTAATCCTGGAGCAATTAGTATTAGCGGGAAGTTAGGAAGTACTGTACTCATAAAATGACTGATGGGGGCAAGTCTAAGGGACACAGAGCTAGCTTAATGGAACTCCCAATGACCAAAACGGAAACAATTTATGCAACAAAACAAGTCCATGTGTCAGTTACTTTCCTCTCATTGCTGAGACAAAATACTTGATGCCCAAAATTAAGGAAGGAAAGTTTATTTAGCTCACAGTTCGTGGAGGTTTCAGTCCATAATCAGCTGGCTCCAAGGCAGGGTGGCATGGCAGATGGGCAACTGTTCATGGCAGTCGATGACAACCCAAGCAGCAAGAGCAAAAGGGAGGAGCAAGCCTCTTTCCCTCAGATTGTATGCAGGCTGCCCACCCCAGGGTGGGTGTAGCACTCACACTGCCAATCCCAGCACTACACAATGAGCCAATCACAAACTCTACATTCAGCCACCTCCAAAAAGCCTCCCTCCATGACTGCATGAGGCTTTGGGGGGACATCCAAACCCAACCATAACATAGCATTTGGGATAAAATACAAGATATAAACTAAACATAGAGTAAAAACTGACATAAAAATGATGGAAAAAATGAGGAAGAAGAAACAAATCTTCCATTCAAAGGAATTCCAAATATCACACACTGCCCTGTGAACTATAGAGAAGACAGGGCTTACTCTCTCCCACATTTTGAGTGTGAATTGGATTTAGTGAACAGATTCTAAAAGAGAATAGGAAAAGAGGCACCAAGCTTAGAGTGGAAAATCCTGTCCAACACAGTCTCAGACAATAATCACGGTTTATATTGGTGATGTCATGTACTCCTAACATGTGTTAAGAGGAATAATTCATCTTCATGGTATTTTTAAAAACCTATAACTCTAGTCTAATCAGGGGAAAGATAAACACACACACACATACAAACACATACACACAATTAGAGAAGCACTCTATAAAATGTGACCAAGACTTCCCAATATCTTGAAAAATAAGGAAAGACTGACAAGCTGTCATAGGCCTGGGAATTGTAAGAAGATTTGCTCATTTAAATGTAGTAGCTGGATTTGTTAATGGACCAAAAAAAAAAAGAACATTGATGGGAAAACTGATAAATCCAGATTAATTTTAGATTTCAGTTAATAGTAATGTTCTTAGATTTTTTTTTTTCCTGTGGGTACCGGGGGTCAAACTCAGGACCTCGCACTTGCCAGGCAGGCGCTTATGCTGCTGAGCTATCTCACCAGCCCCTTAGATTTTTTTGAAAATTATTTTTACCTTTGTAGTACTTGTTTGCAGTTCTTGAAGTTCACATTTATCTTGGGGAGTATAGGTACGCAGCCCACCTCAGGGATCTGTGATTGCTTATACAAACTGACCAGTGAGTCTACAGGAGACAGCAGCAGCTGGCACGGGACGGCTCAGCGATTCTCTTTCAGGTAAGAATCCAGACATTGCTTGGGGGGTGAGTGTGCACACCCACTAGAATGCGCCACTCTGCGAGGGTGTGCTGGGAGTTCCCTTGACCTTGGTGAGTGCTGGTGGGGAGTAAGATTGCAGTGGCTGGCATGAAACCAAGAGAATCAACTCTTCACTTTCCAGTGGGAGTCTGCAATTTGCTCAGGACATGAGTGTGTACCTCAAGAATCCACAGTCCCTGCCACACCACCCAAAGTGTGTGGGAAAGTTCCCTTGCCTTCAGGAAGTACCGCTGGAAAATATGCAAGAGAGAGCAGCAGTTGACAAGAAAGACCATGGGAACTGGTGGTGTTTCGCTTTCAAGCAGAAGTGTGCACTGGTGGAAATACACAGTCCCTGTTTGCTATTTATCCTCTTTCTGCCCAAGTTGGAGGTGTGGGATTTACTTAGCTTGGGGGTGCAGGGGAAGTATATCCCAGTGTTTGTACCAGAGCTGCTATGGTAAAGGAGCTGGTATACACAGATTCAGACCTAGGAGTTCAATCTCTGCAGCACTACTACCTTCTTTCCCTGCCTCAGGGGTGGGAGTGGCTGGAAAGGTTTGGACCAGCCTTACTGGCTCTGTCCCCCACTCCATGATCCAGTTATTAGATTTGATCTACATGGATTCTTTCCTATTAGCATTCTATTCAGACTATAAGAACCACCTCTAATACAATAGGGTACTTATGGCTTCAGTGGGTTCAGTCTGAGCACCTCTAATATGACTGCTCCTCTACCCAGACAAGTTTCTTAGTTTTGACAAATATACCATAATAAACAGGTAGTAACACTAGGAGAAACTGGTAAAAACTTAGCTAAGCGGGGATGGGAACTCTGCACACTATCACTGTAACTTTCTAGTAAATCAAAAATCATATTTAGACAATTTTATGTATTGGTTAAAACATATTTTTATGTTTTGATTTTGTACTTTTTTTTCAGACAGTTTTTCACTATTGTCCAAGCTGGCTGGAAACTCCTAGGCATAACCAAGCCTCCTACTCAGCCTCTTGAGTAGCTGGGACTACTGGTGGGTGCCACCACACACAGCAAATTTTTAAATATCATATTCTTAATTTCTCAACTGAATACTCATATGAATTATTAAATTTTAACACAGGTTTTAAATTTAATTTGAGACCTTCAAGTACCAAGATGGCAAAAGCTATTAAAACCCCTCATATCTTAGGAGTACATACACAGCAATATATATTTATTTAAATGTAGGTAGGGGATAAGGGGAACTTATGTGCTGCCAGCAAAACAGAAGAGGGATCTCGAATCTTCAGTCATTTTGGCTGGCACGCCATTACTCTTGTCCATGTCCACCTGACCTGTCTGAAGGTGTCGGCTTGTAGTAGTCACCAGTCACCCTCACCTTTGGCCAACCTTTTCCTTCAGTAAAGACGCTGTCACACCTCAGGGTGCTGTGAGATAAGAAGCAGATGCACACTTTAGATGAATGTGCTTCCTTGCCATCGTCTCACACTTAGGGAAGCTAAATTTCCCTTCTTTAGCACAGGTCACCTCTACTTTTCATCTGGCAAATTTAATGTATAGTCCTACAAAAACCATAAAGTTTTGCCAAATCTTTGACAATAGGAAGAGTGCAGGCCAAGGCTTCGGTGTACTTGGGAAGGGGACACACCCTGCCCTCACTTCCTTATCACTCACTTGCTCACAGTACTAGCATTTTTAGTCTGATGTAACTAGAACATCATTGTGAATACTATTTCCATATACTGATTATACACCATCATGTGCATGTCCATCTCAATTCTGTGCTGTGGTTTCCCTGCATTTAAGAACTGTACTTTATTTCTCCTCATGAATCTAGAACCTAGTACACATTCTGGTGTATGGTATGCCATTCATGAACACTTGCCAAATGTATAAATGAGACTTTAATAGTCCCAAGACCTCTGTCTCTCAAATTAGGCTTTATCAACACAGCCACGTGTTCAAAACACCCAGCAAATCCCGGGATTCACCCATCCTCATGTAATTGAAAGCCGCCTGAGTTTCTGTAGGTAGAAGGGCACCAAAGTGCTGAGGTCCTCCTCTGTCTTGCTGACCAGTGCTGCCTCTGCAGTGCTAGTGATGCTGACTAGATCAGGACCTCAGCAGTGGTCCTTTGAAACAAATGTGTTCATTGCTTACTATATAATACTCATTCCACTAACTCCTGCCAAGAGTTCTCTGTGGAAACCTCACACAGCCAACTTAAAATTGCCTGCAGAGAGTTTTGTTGCATTTGAAAAAGACAATCAGTCCTGTGGCTGAGGTTTCTCTTTGAGGTGAGGTCAGAGTATGAGCTGGAAAAAAAAATGTGCTAAAACCTGCTAATCACTCTGCAGCCAGCTTCTAAGATTTTCAAATAAGCACTAAGTTTAATGTAATTTAGTGTATTTGCTCGGTGTGCCATTTTAGCCCTGGGTTAACATGGGAAAATGAGGAAAGGAACTAATCGCTCTGTTACCACTTGAACATAATGGGCCGGCGCCCCAGAGCAGCTGCTGTTCTCATTAGATGGTGGCACAGGGGGAAAAACTATTTCCTCTTTCCTCAGATTCAACTTCCCTGTTCAGTACTCTGTTAACGAGACGCATCATCTAGCCTGCCATAGCTACACCCTCATGTTAGCTGTGCTTCTTCCACATCCTCATTACCAAGATTGCATCTCCAGAAAGATCATTCTGCTTCCAAATGCGATGCATCTCTGGAAATAATAAAGTGGTGAGAAGAAAGAGATTTCAACAGATCCTGAACTCCATTCCTACGTCTTACTAGCTGCAGATCTCTAGACAAATATATAATTTCCCCTGAACCTTAATTTTTATCTATAAAATGCAGATAAAAACAGAAGCTATCCCTGAGGGTTGCTGTGAGGAATAAATGCAGTTAAGCTAATGAAATGATTAGCCCTGCGTCTAATACATGGTAAACACTCGACTGCTACCTATTAAGATGGCTACTAATTTTAAATACATTAAGATATCATCCAAAATAATTGAAAGAAAAGACAAAGGAAATTTTAAAATATGAAGAGGAGGTGCCTTAGCAAAACACTGTACATAAAGCAACCCAATGGAGACAGTAAAAAGCAGTAGCGGTAACCTCTTTATCTCATTTTTCATTAAACTTGCAGCATACTATGCTTTGATTGTCTCTGCTAAGGATAAGTGTAGTGACAGAAACAATCAAGGAAAATGAGAAACTTTAGCTTAATAAAGTCACTATTATCTAGTCAGTATATCAGAATTTTTTATTATCTTAATGTGTTGAGATCCAAGATAAGTATGAAAGGAATGTGACCCATGAAATTAGAAGAACCACTCTCATGTTTCAGCTCTGCACTTCCCCCATGGTAAAAACTGAGGCAAGAACGCCTCTTTATCAGTTTTTGTGATGTGATGTGTAACAAAAGGTTCTGAAAGTCACGTTGAAAAAAAATTTCAAAAATGATCCCAAAACTAAAGTGCTGCACAAAAACTGGTATTTCAATATTTATAGTAACTTTATGTCTCCTCGAACTGGAAAAACATAAGTTCTTTTTTCAGTATTTTAAAGAGGGAAAAAAGGAGTAAAAGCAAAGACAAAATTTCAAAACAAGAAAATAGGACAGTGACAATGGTTAATACATTTGTGTGTTTTTATCGTCTAAGTCATTGCTCAGATTACAAGATATAGGCATGAAAAATTGATCAAACAATATAAACACAAACCTTTCTTTTCAATGAACTAATAGAAATTAGTAGTATAACCATCTTAATTATCATATTATATATATATATATATATATATATATATATATATATATGTATACATTTCCTTTTCCCATCGTTCTTTTCTCCTTTCCCCCTTCCCAGTTTCTCTTTCCTTTTGAACAGTTCTTCCCATTTCACAATATCTAATGTACATTTTGGAACTTATTTACTCTTTCAGCTTCTTACACTAGGGAGACAATATGATGTTTACACATGCAAGACTAATTTATTTCACTTAAGAGTATGGTCTCAAGATGTATCCATTTACCTACAAAAGACTCAAGTTTATCCTTCTTTATAGCTGAGTAGTACTCCATTGTATAAAGATACCATATCTTTTTCATCAGTTCCTCAGTTGATGGGCATTTGGGTTGTTTCCAAGATTTAGCTACTACAAATTGTGCTGCTATAAACATGGGTGCACAGGGCCGGTGTGATGGCTCAGCGGTGTACGCACCTGCCTGGCAAGCGCAAGGGCCCGAGTTCGACTCCTGGAACCCACATACGAAAAAAGGGCCGGTGATATTGCTCAGCAGCATGGGCGCCTGCTGGCGCACAAGGTCCTGAGGTTGACCCCCGGTACCCACAAAAAAAAAAAAATGGGTGCACATACGTCGCTGTGGTATAATGTTTTTAATTCTTCTGGGAAAATACCCAGAAGGGGAATAGCTGGGTCAAATGGGACATCTAATCCTAGTTTTACCAGTCTACACTCCCTCTAACAGTGGAGAAATGTTCCTTTTTCCCCACAGCCCTGCCAGCATTTGTTACTGGTGGATTTCTTGTGATAGCCATTCTTTCTGGGGTGAAATGGAATCTCAGTGTTGTTTTAATTTGCATCTCTTGAAGGACCAGTGATGTTGAACATTTTTTCATATATTTATTTGCCATTTCTATTTCTTCATCTGGGAAGTGTGTATTCATCTCAGATGCCCATTTTTTGATTGGGTCCTTGAATTTGGGGGCTGATTTTTTTCAATTCTTTATATGTTCTAGATAGAAGTACTTTGTCTGAGGGACAATTGACTAAAATTTGTTTCCACTCTGTGGGTTGTCTTTTCACTCTGTTAGTGCTTTCTTTTGATGACCAAAAGCTTTTTAATGAGATGAGATCCCAGTTGTTGATTCTTTGAAATACTTTCCGTGCAGGTTGGGTTTTCTTCATGAACTCTCTGCCTACACCTATATCTTCAAGATTTCTACCTACCTTCTCTTCCAGGAGATTGAGTGTTTCTGTTTTAATATTTAGATCTTTGATCCATTTTGATTTTAGTTTAGTGCATGGTGATAGACATGGGTCCCATTTTAGTCTTTGGCATGTAGACAGCTAGTTATTTCCACCACCATTTGTTAAAGAGGCTATCTTTCTTCCAGTGAACATGTTTGGCCCCTTTGTCAAAGACAAGGTGGCTGAGTGTGTTTGGAGTTGTGTCTGCATCTTCTAAGCTGTTCCATTGATCCTCAGGTCTGTTTTTTTGCCAGTACCATGCTGATTTTATCACCGTAGCTTTGTAGTATAATTTCAAGTCAGGGATTGTGATGTACCCTGCCTTGCCTTTGTTGCCCAGAATTGCATTTGCTATTCTAGGTCTCTTCTGGTTCCAAATGAATTTTAGGCATGTTTTCTCTAGTTCTGTAAGGTATGCTAATTTTCATCAGGATTGCATTAAATCTGTATAACAGTTTTGGGAGTATGGCCATTTTCACTGTGTTGGTTCTTCCTACCCATGAAAGCAAGGGATATCTTTACATTTTATGATATCCTTTTCTATCTCCTTTTCCAGAGTACTATAATTTTCTATATGTAGATCTTTTATTTCCTTTGTTACATTCATGCCTAAGTATTTCATTTTTTTGGATGCTATTGTGAAGGAGGTGGTTTCCCTAATTTCTCTCCCAGTGAGTTTGTTGTTTGTGTACAGGAATGCTATTGATTCCTGAGTGCTGGCTTTGTACCAGCTATGCTACTGAATTTGGTTATTAATTCTAGAAGTCTTTTGGTGGAGTTTATGGGGTCGTCTGTGTAGAGTATCATGTCATCTGTGAATAATGATAATTTAACTTCTTCCTTTCCTATCCTTATTCCTTTTATTTCTTTCTCTTGTCTAATTGCTCTGGCTAATGTTTCCAGAACTATATGAATAGGAGTGGTGATAATGGACATCCTGTCTTGTTCCTGATTTTAAAGTGAAAGCTTTCAGTTTTTGTCCATTTAGTATGATGTTGGCTGTTGGGTTGTCATAGATGGCTTTTATCAGGTTGAGGTAAAAACCATCTATTACAATTTTCTGTAGGCTTTTTATCACAAATGAGTATTGGACTTTGTCAAAAACTTTTTCTGCCTCTATTGAGATGATCATGTGATTTTTGTCTTTAGCTCTGTTGATATGGTGCATTACATTTATTGATTTGCATATGTTGAACCATCCCTGCATGCCTGGGATGAATCCCACTTGGTCATGAGGTATAATTTTCTTGATGATCTGCTGCATTCTGTTTGCTAGTATCTTACTGAGGAATTTTGCATCTATGTTCATTAGGGAGATTGGCCTGTAGTTCTCTTTTTTGGTTGGGTATATCTCTGGTTTTGGCATCAGGGTAATACTTGCCCCCAGAAATTAGTTAGAGAGAATTGCTTATCTTTCAGTTTCATTAAAGAGTTTGAGGAGTATTGGCATTAAATCTTCTCTAAATTTCTTGTAGAATTCAGCCGTGAATCCATAAGGACCTGGGCTTTTCTTTGTTGATAAGTTTTTAATTACATTTTCAATCACATTTACTGATATTGGGTTATTCAGAATTTTTATATCTTCTTGATTCAGCTTTGGTAACTCATACATATCTAGGAATCTGTCCATTTCTTCTGTGTTTTCTGTCCTATGAGAGTAAAGCTTTTCAAAGTAGGTACTGATGATCTTCTGAATTTCCACAGGATCTGTAGTGATTTCACTCTTTTCATTCCTCAATGCATGAATTTGAGTCTTTTCTTTCCTTTTTTTGATAACATTGGCTAAGGTTTTATCAATTTTATTTATTCTTTCAAAGAACTAACTCTTCAATTCATTAATCTTTGTATTGTTTTCTTAGTCTCAGTTGCGTTAGTTTCTGCTCTGATCTTTATAATTTCCTCCCTTGTATGGGCTTTAGGCCTCACTTGCTCTTCTTCTTCTAGAAGCTTGAGGTACAGCATTAGGTTGTTTATTTGTGTTCATTCTGTTTTCTTCATGTGAGAATTCACCTCTATAAATTTCCCTCTTAGGACTGCTTTCATTGCATCCCACAGGTTCCAGTACCTTCTTTCTACATTTTCATTTAATTGTACATATTGTTTAATTTCTTCTTTAATTTCACCTGTGACCCATTGGTTGTTCAGGAGGGTGTTATTTAATTTCTGTGTATCTATGGAGTTTTTGCAGTTTCTTTTGCCATTAATTTCCAATTTCATTGCACTATGGTCAGATAATATGCATGGGATAATTTCAGTTCCTTTTTATTTACTTAAGCTAGTTCTATGGGCTAATATATGGTAAATTTTTTTTTGTGGGTACCAGGGGGTCGACCTCGGACCTCATGTGCCAATAGGCGCCCGTGCCGCTGAGCAATATCACCGGCCCTTTTTTCGTATGTGGGTTCCGGGAGTCGAACTCGGGCCCTCGCGCTTGCCAGGCAGGAGCGTACACCACTGAGCCATCTCACCGGCCCATATATGGTAAATTTTAAAAACAATCTTGTATGCAGCTGAGAAGAATGTGTATTCTGATGTTGTTGGGTGGAACACTCTGTAAACATCTACAGTCCATTTGTTCACAGGTTTGGTTCAATTCTGATATTCCTTTGCTGATTTTTTGTCTAGTTGATCTATCTCTTTGTGACAGTGCTGTATTAAGTTCCCCTGTTACAATTGTGTTATTGCTTATTTGAATTTTTATATCTATTAATATTTGTCTCATATAACAAATACAGGTGCTCCTGTATTTGGTGCATATATATTTATGATTGTTATATCTTCCTCTTGAATTTTTCCCCTAACAAGTATGTAGTGGCATTCTTTACCTCTTTTGATCATTCTTGGTTTGAAGTTCATATTGTCTTCAAACAGAATAGCTACCCCTGCTTTTTTCTGGGTTCCTGTCGCATGGAGCATTGTTTTCCATGCTTTGACTTTCAGTCTATGAATTTCTTTTTGAGTTAAGTGTGTTTCTTGTATACAGCATATTGTTGGATCTTGTTTCTTGATCCATTCTGCCAATCTGTTTCTTTTGATTGGTGAATTAGGGTCACATTGCTGGTTATAACTGATATGCATTGGCTTATCTTTGTCATGGTATCTTCCTGCTGTTGGTTCCCTACTTTTCCCTCTGTTTAATTGCTTGCCCTGCTTGGTGGTTTCTGTTTTTGCTTTTGGAATTGTGGTCATTTTTACCTCTGTCTAGAATATCTTTCAGTATTCTTTGTAGGTTTGGGCTGGTGGTCATGAATTTCTTCAGTTTTTTTTTGTCATGGAAGTATTTTATTTCTCCATTAATTTTGAAAGATAGTCTTGCAGGGTACAACAATCTGGGTTGGAAGTTGTTTTCTTTCAGGATGTGAAATACTTCACTCCAAGCTCTTCTTGACTTGATGGTTTGTGTTGAGAAATCTGCAGTGATTCTAATGGGTTTCCCTTTATAGGTGATCTGTTTTTTTCTCTAACAGCTTTTAATATTCTGTTCTTGTGCTGAATTTCTGGGATCTTGATTAGTATATGTCTGGGTGCAGATTTTTTGGTCATAGCTAATTGGAGTTCTATATGCCTCACTTATCTGTATGTCAGATTCTGTTCCCATGCTTGGGAAATTTTCTGCTATTATGTCTGCAAATATTCTTTTCATGTCATTCGTGTTGACTCCTGCTTTTTTATTGACACCTATCAGTCTTATATTTTCTTTGCATTATCTTTCAGCTGTTGATTTGTTATTTCCTGATCCCTAGTTATTTTAAGAGCTCTTTCCTTTCATGATTTCTAGCCACTACCCTCTCAAGGTCTGAAAGTCTATCTTCAGTTTCATTCAAGTGTTTTTGCCAGCTTTCAATGGAATTTTTAATTTCCTGGATATCTGTTTGAATCCATTTCATGCATTCTATTTCTTTCCTATATTGATCATTCACAGTGTCCGTCCTCTTCTTTCATCATCTATTTTATCTATCTCTACTCTAGATTTTCTGAGCAATTCCTTTATAAATGTTGACATTTCTTTTTTTACCTGAGAGATTATTTCTGATCTGATTTCCTCTATAGCCTCATGGATTTGTTTCTTTACTTCAGTTGCTATCATCTCAGAAATTACAGGTGTGTGTATTCCATTTTCCTCTATCTCATTGTCTCCTGGACTTGTTCTGGGTGGGCTAGAGGTCTAAGATTGCATTTTGCTTCTGCATCCTGTGATTTTCTATTTCAAAAAAATTTTATTTTGTTTTCTGTGTTGATCCCTGTAAGTTTTTGTAGTAGGTAGTTCTATCACTGGTATCAAGGCCTCTCTAGGAAAAGTCTGTTCTTCATGGATGTCTTCTGTGTGTAGGATGTTCATGGTTTGTGTCTGTTCCAAGATCCTACCTTCCCAATTAATTAAGAGTGGTATGTTGGTATGTTTTTGGCTCAGTCCCCTGTCCTGTGATGCTGGTCTATGGTGAGGTTATTACCCCAGAGCTCCCCAGTATTGTCACAGAAGGGAGAACAACTGATTAGAACAGATACGACATCCTAGCTAAAGTAGTATAATTAGCAATAACAATAGCATCAAGCACAGTTTAGAAACTGACAAACTGTGGTAACTATATTTTGTATCTAAACTAGAGGAGCAAAATCTATATAACAGTGCCAATCATAAGTTGGGAGCTTGTATGCAAAGTGTTTCCTCTTGGTAGGGTGGCTTTACCCTGTGGTGGGTAAATTTACGAGGCGAATGGATAAAACAAAAATAACTGAAAAAAAAGTAGAAGCAGGGCTGGAGGACAGAGGATAATCATGTAAGCTTTGGGAAACTAGAGTTGAGGGCAGGAGATAAAGAATGAAGGAGTAAGCAAGAGATTACCTGAACTTGGTCTCTGGGTTTGGGGGACTGGATTAGTTTTGTGTGGCTGGAGTTCTCCCCAGCCATTTAGAAAAGAGAAAAAAAAAAAAAAAAAAACAATAAGAAAAAAGAAAAAGAAGGAAAAAAAGGGGGGGGGAGAAAAGGGGCAACCCCACCTGCCTGCTTCTATGCAGTGTGTGTTTGTCCCCAAGCACAACACTGGTTCACCTAACCTGCCACCTGTTGGCTTGTATTGTTACTGTTGCTTAGGACTTTTCCAAACTGCTTTCCCACCTGCCCATCATGTCTGCCCTAGTCAGGGCCTTACTGTGTACCTGATGTTCCCACAGGTCGCCTGGTCCCACTGATGTAGGAGGGAGGGGCTGGTCACCTGGATTTTTCCCACCAGCCGGTAGTCAGGTCCTGCTGCTGGGTCAAAATACATGATCTTTAATAAAGAAATGCATAAAAACTGTTTCATTCATATAATGGAATATTATTTTCTAATAAAAAGAAATGAGCTATCTAGCCATATAAATGCATGGGTGAATGCTAAATGCATATTGCTGAGTTTCAAAAAACCCAACTGAAAGGCTGTACACTGTCTGACTTTTTATATGACACTCATGTAAAAGTAAAACTATGGAGACAATAAAAAAAGATCTGTGTTTAAAAGGGATCAGGCTGGAGAGCTTAAATATTTAGGGGGAAGTGAAACTCTTCTCCACAGTACTGTGATTGCAGACACCTGACAATATGTAACTGTCAAAACCGATTGAACAGACTGCACCCAAATGAACACACATTAAAAATCATTTAGGAAACAGGTGTAATCCCAGAATGAGATACACAATTTCACAAAATAAACTTTTATAAAAATATCAAACAATCTCACTGACAGAGTACTGGGAAATGTACTAATTTTAGTAACCACAAAGGGAAGGAAGGATGGAAAATAGGAGAGATGTAGGAAAAAGGAAGGAAACAAACACGATAACTAAAGTGCACCAAAGGAACACACCAGCCAACCAGTGACCAAAGCTGAAACAAATAAGCAACAAAATAAGGTAATACTGAATTTAAACCAAAGGTATAAAATAGATGTTCATGAGTCTATGCTGATATAAATAAATGATGGAATAAATAAATAGCAGAGAAGAGACAAATTTCCCATGTGAAACAATTACAAATGATTTAGTAAATGCCCTGCCCTTAAACAGCTGGAGCATCCCTCTCCACCCTTAAATGTCAGCTGCACATGGTGACTGTCTTCCATGGAGTAGAGTGGAGACCAGCAGGCAGTGAAAGAGAAGAGGTAACTTCAGAGTGCAGAGACCTGGCAAACTCTACCTCACCCAGGTGAACTAGGAAACATCAGCCATGTTGACAACATACAGCTAGAATATGATTATATCTATGATCTTTATCCAAGCAGTCCACAATCATGATCTAACCTGAGAATATATCACATAGAATCCATCAGGGCCCCAACCTCTTTACCAATATCACTGAAAACTCTCAAATTATAACCCCCCCATAAAAAAGTCTGAGAAATGGTCAAGAGGAACCTCTAGGCATATAACAAATAAATACAGCATGGAATCCTGAATGGGATTTTGGAACAGGAAAAAGAAATTAGGTAAAAACTGAGAAAAACAGTGAAGTATGAACTTTAGTTAATAATAATATATCAATACAGTTTCATTAATTATAACAAATATATTGTATCAGTCAGTACTTACTAGAGAAACAGACTTAATGCAAGATATACAAATATATAAGAATCTACAAGATTGGCTTACAATGGCTGCCCACAGAGTCAGGTGTGGAAGAGTGCAGAAGGGCTGTCTGTGTACCGGAGATCTGAAAGATGCAGTTGAAGGCCTGGAGCTCACTGTAGCATCCTGTAACTGTCTGTATCAGGGGTGAAAGTGTCTGTGATGGAAGGCTGAAGAGACTGCACTGGAGCTCCTCCAAAGAAACAGAAGCAAGCATTCCTTGTTTCTCTTTTATTCCATTCAGGCGACAATGGAATAAAAGATAGAAGACCCCTAACATGGATCTTCTATCTTCAGTAAATCCCTTCAGCCAACCCAGAACTATGCTGATTCAATTTAGCTGGACAGTTCTTCCTCACACTGACCCAATCAGTTGACTATCACATAGACCGTACTAATGCAGGATGATAGGAATAGGGAAAACTATGTGCAATGGTATGTCAGAACTCTGTTCTAGTTTCACGGTTTTCTGTAAATCTAAAACTGTTCTTAAACATTAAATTCATGTAAAAATAAACAAAACAAGAAAATCTAAAGGTGCTACATACATATAATTTCTTATTACTTTGAAGAATTCTTATAATTCCTCTGAGTGGAAGTCAGGGAATTGAACAGCTCTGTTGAAATAATGGGGAACCTCAAAATGAAGGACATGCCTTTAGCTAGAAAGTACTGGATTCAGACTTCAATCCTAGGCTACCTTATCCTTTCCATAACTCCACAGTGTCTCCTTCAACCAGACACTAAGATCCATGAGCAGAAATAGGGTATACGGAGCTCATCACCACTGCGTACCTATCACTGAAGTACCTCATCACCAATTTCAGAGGTTGGCCAGTGACAGATACTTCTTTACAGACTGACTGATTACAACCCTGAAATATGAGAAAATAGTTCAAAAAGAGCTTGTCTTCTAGAAATTCCCCATAATCCTAGTATAGGTGTCTTGCATGCACATCTGTGTTATTGTAATCCAAGAGGTTGGTACTGAGTATGGGCATGGAGAGTGAGAGAGCAATGTCAATTAATATTGAGTGACTGATGCTCCACTGCTTTTACAGAGCATCATATCAAGGTCTTGTGTTAGAAAGAGGATAGACATGATTTTTAGGCTAGGCAAATGTGATAAAAATTTTAAAATACTATGTGAAGACCATGACTGCAGGACAAAAACAAAGGTCTAAAATCCTGTTAGCCAGATGTAAAGAGATTGGGAAATCACTGAGTGAAATTCGTACTTGACACGGAATTATAAAAATGTAGTTAAGGACTTCCTAATGATTGACAGACTGGCTAAATGGAAATCATTCTCCCATATTTCATATGAAGAGGAGGAATATGAAAGATATAAAGTATTTCAGTAAAAGAACTATGGTTGGCACTTTTCAAGTCTCCCAGTCATCAAGGTCAAACTTACATTGCTGTTTATGTCTCCTCTCAGACAGAGCCAGAAAGGGAAAAAAAAGTTGTGGCTAAACCACATGTGGACGGAGGATATACCAGGAAAGCCTCAGTTCAGGTATCAGTTCTTTTCTATGAAAACACTACAGATCCATACTTTAGAAAATACCTTCTTCGCCAACAGGCAAGGTCTGGTACACACTGAAATTCCCAAGTTAGCTCAGGTCCTGCAAGAAGAGGATGCCAAGAAACATCGGACATGTAAGACATATTTGGGGAAAAAATGCCTGTGCGGGGCTGGAGGGAGGAGCACACTGTGATGCAGGTCTGATCTGGAAGGAGAGAGTTAGGTAAAAGCAGCTTAGACTCTAGAGCGGCTTAGACACAGTTCTGGCAAGGAGGGTGCAGAGTGTCAGAGTGGAGCCACCACTGGCCATGTCCTGTGGCTCACAGCAATGGGCCAACTGGTGTCCCTGCTGTGCTCTTCTCCCCTGGGAGAAGCTCTGGGGAAGTATGACCTCAGCCTGAACCTCCTGATGAGCTCAATTCAGGTCACGGTAGCTGGGGCCCTCATTCCATGAAGCCCCCACAGTAAATATGAGGCCATATTGTGCCTGGCATCCCCACCCCCGTCCCCGTGTGCATCCATCACATCCCTTTGTTTCTTCATCATATTTTTCAACATTTGATATTGCCTTATTCATTTGTTCATTGTCTTTTCAATCCAAACTCATCCTTCTTGGACCACTGAAAAATGTTCAAGAGTCTTAGCAGTGTGGTTCATCACTGTATCCTAGCACCCAGAATACTTTGTAGCTCATTAATCTCCAGGTAGGTCTTTGGCAAGTGGGACAAAAATAGGGGCTACACTATGTTTCTCCTCTTTATGCTTCATTATAACAGATGGGCCTCTGCTATCAAAACTAATCAACTAGAGTTTAAATAAACATTTTCCAGTGGGTCTAGAAATTAATAAATAGATCTTAATGACCCCACAGTCTTCACTATTATAAAATAAAAATATTTTAAATACTGACCTCAACACAAATATGTAATATTTTTAAAACATAAAAATGGGAATTCTGGGCTGATGAGATAGCTCAGCAGCATAAGCGCCTGCCTGGCAAGCACGAGGTCCTGAGTTCGACTCCCGGAACCCACATATGAAAAAAGGGCTGGTGATATCACTCAGTGGCATAGGCACCTGCTGGCGCGCGAGGTCCTGAGTTTGACCCCCGGTACTCACAAAAAAAAAAAAAAAAATGGGAATTCTATAAAACATTCAAAGCATTCTCCTTAGAAAAGATTAAAAAGTGTACATGATTTTTTTTAATGTTGGTGGGTAACCGGGAATTGAACTCAGGACCTCGTGTTTGCCAGGCAGGCGCTGTGCCATTGAGCTATATCCCTGGCCTCCCTGAGGGGCACATACCCCACGCTGACTCCCAAGTGCAGGTGCCTCTGGGCATGGACACAGGACCCCACACTCCTCATACAAACAGCCCAAACTCGCAGATTCCTTCTCGTCTTTACATTCAATGTCACTACCACTGACCAGAACTTACTCATCTGATGAAACCAACCCATCATTCTTCTTAGGACAGGAATGTAGTCAAGCAAATCCTGTCACTTTTCTTATTCACAGTGATTCAGCCTGAACTTACAACCTCTGGCTGTATTTCATACAAGTTAATGTTACTTAATATTCCATTTATTTGACATATGTTTGTGCATTTATCAAAATAATGTGACTAAGAGAGTTTACGTGGGTACAAAACTAATTTTACTTTCATGAGAGCCACAGAACTTTGATGGATGAGATGGCAGATGAGAGGACACCCAGAGGAAGTGAGTTCAATGACTTCTCCAAGGTTATGCTTTGGGCAAATCTAAGTTTCCTCCTTCCCACCTGGTCACTTGATTTGAAATCAAATAACACATTTTGAATGCATTCTCTCCTAGATTTAGGGAACTTCAGATTTTCTAAATATTTAATACTGATATCAGATTAGGGGATATCTGACACATTAAAAGTGTCTTGATCGTTGATTTGCACATGCAATTATTTTCAGGGCTTTTACTCATCTTCTAAAAAACAGTGATTCAGACACGCTGATGTGGATCAACCCCCTCCCATTTTACTGCATTGATATTTGAGGTCCTAAAGCTTATGATCTGATTGTGACAAATGAACAATAAAAAACAGAATCACAAATAAAATTCAGGCCTCTCATAACTGCTCTTTTCTTGAAGTCCAGCTTTGAACCTCCTGGACACGTCTTAAAAAGCAGCATTTAATTCTGTTAACTGAGACCAGAAAAGGGACACACTGAACAAAGAGCAAATAATGTACCCTTGGATAAAGTGGTCAGAAAACTGAAATCTAACTTTAAGTAAGCCTTTTTTTTTTAGTACATGTTTGCAAAATATGCAGTTTACAATCATCTGGGGAGTGGGTACATGTACATAATAAGGCTTGATTCTTTTCAAATTCCCTTTCCCTACCCTACCACCTCTCTCCCTCCTTCCTCTTCTAAATCCCCTTTCCTCATTTTCATTCTTGCAAGTATTACTAATCTTATCTCTTTTTTTATGACATATAATGTTTACATTCATTGACATCATTAGGTTCCTGTGCATGGCAGATCTTTATTGCACTTGTTTCCCCTTCCCCTCTGCCTCCCCTCTCACTAATATTCTCTAGGGTACCTTCCTATTTCATGAGATCTATCCCCTTGTTTCCTTCCATACAACCTTGATGGTGTTCTCTTTGTATTTCACCTTTTTCAGATGAGAGATACTATATGGTATTTAAGCTTCTGTGTCTGATTAATGAAACTCAACATCATATTTTCCATGCACATGATTTTCCTACAAATATCTCAAATATGATTTTCTTTACAGCTGAGTAGTATTCCATTATGTATAGATACTGCATTTTCTTTATCTGTTCATCTGTTGATGGGTACACAGGCTGCTTCGAGAAGTTAGCTATTATGAATTGTGCAGCTGTAAACATTGGTATGCATGTATCACTGTAGTATGATGTCTTTAGCTCTTTGGAAAAGCTACCTAGAAGGGGAATCACTGGGTCATATGGAATTTCTAATTTTATCTCTTTGAGAAATGTCCATACTGATTTCCACAATGGTTGTAATTTATATTCCCACCAACAATGTAGGAGGGTTCCTTTTTCATGCAGCCATGCCAGCACTTTTCTTTTTCTTTTTTTTTTTTATTTCTTGATGATTACCACTTTTCTGGTGTAAGATAGAATCTTAGCATTGTTTTTATTTGCATTTTTCTAATGGCCAAGCATGTTGAACATTTTTTCATATATTTCCTTGCCATTTGTGCTTCCTCTGAGAAAGTAGCTGTTAATTTCCTTTCCCTTTCGTGACTGGGTCTTTTACTTCAGGAAGTCTAATGTTTTTTAGTTCTTTACATATTCTAGATATTAGTCCTCTGTGTGATTTTCGCATTTTCCCATTCTGTAGGTTGTCTCTTCTATCTACTAATCGATTGCTCTGCTATGGAGAATCTTTTTAATGTAACATAAAACAATTTCCACTTGTTTATTCTTGTTATTTCTTGTGCAACTGCAGTTCTGTTCAGGAAATCCTTCCTGCACCTATGACTTCAATTGTTTTAACTATTTTATCTTCCAGTAAGTTCAATGTTTCTATTTTAATGTTTAGAGTTTGGATCTATTTTTAGTTTAGTATGTGGTGAGAGATATGCGGCCAGTTTCAATATTCTGCAAACAGATATCCAGCATGATTGGTTGAATAGGCTATCTCCACCAGCATATGCATTTAACCCCTTTGCCAAAGATCAAAGAGCTGAGTGTGTCTCGGGAAGTTTCTGTATCCTCTATTCAGTTCTGCTGATCCACATGTCTGTATTTATTCCAGTGCTATACTGTTTTTATCACTGTTTGTAGCTTGAAGTCAGGTATTGTGATACCTCCTGCTTTGCTCTTATTGCCAAAACTGCTTTGGTTATACTGCATCATTTCTGGTTCCATGCAAATTTTAGGATTGTTTTCTCTAGGTCTGCGAAGTGTGCCTTTGGTATTCTCATTGGGACTGCATTGAATCTGTATAACAGTTTAAAGAGTGTGGCCATTTTGACAATATAGGCTCTGCCTAAGCAGAAGCGAGGGCCATTTTTCCATGTTCTGATGTTCTCTTCAATATCCTTTTTCAGAGTGCTGTAGCTTTCTTCGTAGAGGTCTTTCACTTCTTCATTTAGGTTAATTACTAGGTACTTAATTTTTCTTGATGCTACCATGAATGGTATTGTTTGCATAATTTTGTTATCACTGAGTTCTTTATTGGTATACACAAACGCTGCTGATTTTTGTGGGTTGATTTTATATCTTGCTACAATGCTGAAAGTGATAATTAATTCTAACAGTTTTCTGGTGGAGTTCTGTGGGTCTTCTATGTAGAATATCATGTCATCTGCAAATAATGATAATTTGAGTTCTTCCTTTCCTCTATTTCTTATTTTTTTTATTCTTTTTTATTCTTTTTTTACTCTTTTATTTCTTTCTCATGCTCAATTTCTCTGGCTAATATTTTGAGTACTTTCTTGAATAAAAATGGTGATAATGGGCATCTTCATCTTGTTCATTTTAGAGGCAATATTTTTATTTTTTCCCATCTAATATGATGTTGGCTCTTGGTTTTTTATAAATAGCTTTTATAAAATTCAGGCATGGTCTTTCTACACCTATTTTCTTCTGGGTTCTTGTCATGGAGGGATGTTGGATTTTGTCCAACATCTTTTCTTTTTTTTTTTTTTTTGTGGGTACCGGGGGGTCGACCTCAGGACCTTGTGTGCCAGTAGGCGCCCGTGCCGCTGAGCGATATCACCTGCCCTTTTTTCATATGTGGGTTCCGGGAGTCGAACTCGGGCCCTCGCGCTTGCCAGGCAGGTGCTTACACCGCTGAGCCATCTCACCGGCCCGTCCAACATCTTTTCTGTACCTATTGATATAATTGTTTTTTTTTTTAACTTGCTTCTGCTTACTGATTTGCATGTGTTAGTCCATCCTTGCATCCATGGGATGAAACACACTTGTTCATGATGCATTATCTTTTTTATAATGTGCTGCATTCTCTTCACTATTATCTTGTTGCAGATTTTTGCATCTATGATCATCAAGAATATTGGCCTATAGTTTTGGATGTTTAGTTCACTCTTTATCTGGTTTCAGAATCAGAGTGATGCTGGCTTTCATAAAATAATTTCAAAGTACTCTGTCCTTTTCAAGTTTTTGAAGAGCTTGAGGAGTATTGGTACTATAACATCCTTGAAGGTTTGGTAGAATTCATCAGTGAATCCACCAGGTGCTGGTTTATTTTTTTTTTTTTAGATTGTTTATTAATCTCATTATTTCATTGCTGGTTATCGGGTTGTTCAGCATTTTTGTGTTTTCCTGGGTTAGCTTTGGTGGTCTGTATGAGTCTAGGAATCTGTCCATTTCTTCAAAATTTTCCAATTTGTTAGAATGCATTTTTTATAATAGTGACTAACTGTAGTCTATGTTTTGATGGTCTGTTGTGATTTTGCCTTTTCAATTTTTTATTGCACTGATGTGAATCTTTTTTCTCTTTTTCTTGATAAGTCTGTCCAGGGGTTTATGGATTTTCTTATTGTTTTAAAGAACAAGCTTTTTGATTCATTGATTCTTTGTATTTTTTTAATCTCAATTTTATTAATTTCCACTCTTATCTTCATGATTTTCCACAATTTTGGCTTGGCCCAGATTGTTCTCAGGTATCTTGAGGTTCTTCATAAGGTAATTTATTTGAGCTCATTCACTATTCCTAATGTAACTATGGGTTGCAGTGAACTTCCTTCTTAGGGCTGTTTTCATAGTGTCCCACAGGTTCTGGAAAATGGTACAGACATTGTCACTGACTTCCAGAATTTTTAAATTTCTTCCTTGATTTCTTCTGTGACCCACTGGTTTGCAGGGGTGCATTATCAATTTCCCATGTCCTTCATTGATTTCTAATTTCATTGCACAGTGGTCTGATAGTAAATATGGGGTGATTTTGATTCTTTTGTATTTATTTAAGCAGGTCTTGTGGACTCATATGTGATCTGTTTTGGAGAAAGTACCATGTGATGTAGAAAAGAACATATACTATGCTGTAGTAGTGTGGCATACTCTATAGATATCAATTAAGTTCATATGTTCACAGGTGTGGTTCAGCTGTAATATTTCCTTACTGATTTTTTGTTTGGTTGATTTATCCCTTTGTGAAAGTGGGGTTATAAGATCCCCCAAAATGATTGTGTTAGTAGTTATTTAATCTTTTATATTCAGCAGTATTTTTTATGAAGATAGGTGCTCCAGTATTGAGTAAAAGCATTTATAAGAATTATCTCTTCTGTTGAATTGTTCTCTTAATGAGTATGTAGTAGCCTTTTTCCCTTCTAATCAGGTTTAGCTTGAAGTTTACCAGGTCTGAGATTAAAATTGCTACCCTTGTTTGTTTTCAGGGTCACATTGCATAAAATATTTTTTACATCCTTCACTTTTAATATATGAATATTGTTTTGGATTAGATGAGTTTCTTGAATGCAACAGAATGTTGGATTCTGGGTGTTTTTTTTTTTTTAATCCAGCCTGCAAATCTGTGTCTTTTAATGGAATAACTGAGGCCATTAACTTTGAGAGATATTACTGAGATATGTTGATTTTTTTACTATCATTGCACTTTTTCTCTATTGGTGATTCCTTTGATTTTCATTCCTGTCATGTTTTGTTGGTTTTTATCCACTGACCTTACTGGGTGTTTTCATTTCATCTGTAGTTTTAGCTTTATTGGTTTCATCATTTATGTCTAGGATATTCGTGAGTATTTTCTGGAGTGCTGGTTCAGTAGTCATGTATCTCTTGAGCAGGTCTTTTTTACGAAATGTCCTTATTTTTCCACCTTTTTTGAAGTAAGGGTTTGGTGGGTATGGAAACCCAGGTTGGAAGATGTTTGCTCTTAGGGCTTGAAATAGTTCACTCCAAGCTCTTCTGGCCTTTAACATTTGTGTTGAGAAGTCTACTCTAACTCTAATGTATTTACCTTTTTATGTAATATTTGTTTTACTCTGATTGCTTTTAAAGTCCTGTTTCTCTGTTGAACATCTGGCAATTTAATAAGGCTAAGTTTTGGTGAGCACCTTATTTCATGGTAGTTGTTGGTGTTTTGTAAGCCTCACTTATTTGTATGTTGAAGTCTTTTCTCATATTTGGGGAATTGACAAGGGGTGGAGTGTACTGATTGATACATTGTGTCAACTTGAGAAGTTTAGAAGTTTAACTAAGTGACTCAGCAGGGGCCATGGTCCTCCCTTTGTGAATATCCTGATCCTGTGCAAGAGGAGGGCACGGAGATGGTGTGAGTGCTACACCCGCCATGGGAGGGGGTAGCCTGCTTACAATGTAAGGGAGGGAAAGAGGCTTGCTTTCCCCTTTTTTGCTCTTGTTGCTTTTGCTGTCTTCTGCCACCATGAACAGTTGCCCCTCAGCCATGTGTCCTGCCTTGGAGCCAGCTGATTACAGACCGAAGCCTCCACAAACTGTAAGCTAAATAAATCTTTCCTTCCTTAATTTTGGGCATCAGGTTTCTTGTCTCAGAAACCAGAGAAAAGTAACTAACACACTTGGTGAGCCTCTTATTTCATCATAGTTGTTTGGTGTTTTGTAAGCCTCTCTTAATTGTATGTTGAAGTCTTTCCTTATATTTGGGGAGTTTTCTACTGAGTTCTGTAAACATATTAATAATTTCATCTTTGTTGCCTTCTACCTTTTCTTCAACTCCAATTACCTTTAGCTTGGTCTTCTTAGTATCATCTAGTAGCTGCTGGATAGTCTTTTCTTGTTGTTTTAGATTTTGCGGCTTCTCTGAGTACTTGTTCATAATTTACGAGTTTGCCCTCAGTTTCAGACATTCTATTTTCACATTGGTCATTCCTGCACTGTATGAATTCCATAGTTTTTGTTTTGGTTTGGTTTGTTTTTTTTACATCTTTCTGGTATCTTTGAAAGGATTTTTTATCTTCAGTAAATTTTTCGTTCCTATTTTGAACTGATTTGGTCAGCTCTTCCAATTTTGTACTCATTTCCCATATATCCACTTTGGTCTTTATCACTGATATCTCCATGAACTTTTGATGCATTTTCTCTTTGAATTTGTCTAGTTTCTTCATTTCTTCTATAACTTTTTTGTAGAGTTCGTTACCTTGCATTCTCTTTCCTCTCCATTTGTGCCCCCCATGACCTGCCATAGGAGAGTTGGGAGACCTCAAGGGTCTTCTGTTGCTTTAGCTTCCCATGTTTCTCCAGGAAATCAAGAAATTCAGATATTACCATAGAGAAAAATCCAGTTGTCAACCACTACTATGTGACTATATTAGTAAATTCAGTGGCAGCAGTGGCATTAAATGTCAACTGGATGTTGACAAACCCCAGAAACCGCTCATGAATATCCCTTACCCAGAATAAAGAGGAGTATGATTTTAGTAAGGACAATTAGACCACCTGTATATCGGCTTATACGACTTCAGAGCACTAGCTTCTGGTAAATGTAGGCAGCAGTGCCAGAGCTCAAACACACCACTTGACTGACTACCTTCCCTTTCAGGACTGCCCCTCTGATGATTTCACCCTCCACACCTGGCCTCCATGACAGAGCACAGGCCCCATGATCTTCCTGGTCTGGTTCCGGGCTTCCCAGAGGATCTTATGAGATCCGTACTTAGCTCTCCGCCTCTCCAAGCCCATTTCCCAAGGGTGTCTCTCACCCAATCTCTGACAGGAAAACACTTCCGTCCTGAAGCAAAACTCTCCTCCTGGGTGTTGGTCTCCTCTTCAACCAGGTAAGTCTTTTGTTTGTCGCCCGTGTGGCCCTGTGCTGTGGAGACCTTGAAAGCAGGGACTGTGTCAGGCAAAAGTGAAGTGGGCATTCCTAGTGTCCTTCCTGGCTTGGCACGTGGGGCCCACCCAGGTAACACTGGCAGTGGAGGCAGCTAGGGGTGGGGTGTGCAGTCTAAGTAAAGCTTTGTAACAAATATATGAATAGATTTGTTTATTAGTGTGGCACAGTCTAGATTTTTAGACTGTTTTGCAGAAACTGCAGTATCATTCTGCATCCTATATTTACAGGTACACAGTCTAAATTGAAAGCAAATTCCAAAGAAGATCTAGGGAAAGGATTAGTAATTTCACCCTAGATGACTTGGGGAAAAAAATCACCTCTGAGATGAGCCATAAATCAGAGCCACCTTACAGTTTTCTCTCCTCTATTCCTACGTTTGTTCAAAAAACATTGAATTTGTTTAGTGAAACATGCAGAATACAAAACAGACCTCAAAGACAGAGCCTCCATCACGAACAAACCTGTCCATGTGCAGTTAAATCCAATATATCTATCTCTCTTCGGCTTTCTGAGCCTGTGAGCCTGAGAGGTCACCAGGTAATTATGTAGAGGAAATTCAGGCAAATCTTGAGGTCACTTCTTCTCTAAAAGGGGTGGTAGTGCCAGTGCAGAGCACCTAGGTGTAAGCCTAGGTACTTGCTTACTGTCAGCAAAGTCAGCAGCCTCTTCCCAGGGCAAGAAAATGATTTAATTTGGGTTCTCCTCCCCCATTTGGAGGTCTAAACATATACAAGAAAGATTATCCATATAGGTAATCTTTGAGATATAACACAAATCTAGTCAAGAGATGATAAAGGTACAGATTTAATATTCATTGTGTCAATGTGACCAACTAGACATAGAAATCATTACAGCCCAGTGTATCTCAAATACTGGGCTGAACTTCATTTTGCTTTTTCTCTAGCTGCAGAGTTTTTACATTTACTTTTCTCTTTTGTTCAGCAATATACCTCAATCTTCCAGCCTATGACAAATCTGGTTATTACACACACTCAACATTATGAAATTTTCTTAAAAGGCCGACAAGACAAGCCAAAAACAAACTACAGAATTTCCAGTCATATGGCTGTTTACTTTCAGTCAAATGTCCTTAGAATAGTTTGATGGTGTCAAGGAATACTATAGAGGTAGCTTTTTTTGAGAGATTTTTGAGCAAGGAGAGATAAATACAAGGACAGTTCAGGGGAAATCTTTTTTCTGAAAGTTGCATTTTACAATTTGTAAAAGCCTTTTTCCATATTATTTAGCAGTTCCTGATTACACATGAGAATCACATAGAAAAATGTCAACTCCAAAATCTTACTGCCAGGGATTCTGAATCAAAATGTGTCAAGAAGACTCCAGTAATCTGTTTTTCTAACAAGCACCTGCAGGAGAGTCTGATGCCCTGTAGACCAAGCTTAGAAGATACCTGGCTGATAGCCCAGAAGCTGAAAAATGGCTGTGTCACCTGATTACTACTCTTTAGATAAGCTAATGAATAAGCTAATCCTGGGGACATTTAGATACCTGCCCAAGATCTTTCATCTCATGAAGAGATAGGTCTTACACAAAATGTTTGATGTCAAATCCAAGGACATACACTTTACCAAGTCAGGATAATTTTAAATGAATTTTAAAAAGAGCACAAAAGAAACAGTTGCTGGATTAAGGAAACCATGTATGTTAATGGATTTGCAATAAAGAGAAAGAGAAAATGTTGTTTTGTTTTGTTTTGGTTTGGTTTTTTTGGTGGGTACCGGGGGTCGACCTCAGGACCTCACGCACCAGCAGGTGCCTGTGCCACTGAGCAATATCACCGGCCCTTTTTTCATATGTGGGATCTGGGAGTTGAACTCAGGCCCTCGCGCTTGCCAGGCAGGCACTTATGCCGCTGAGCCATCTCACCAGCCCAAGAAAATGTTTATAAGTGAATAAAGGAAAGTTTCCTTACCACCATCGTGTCCAGGGCTCCCTCCCCAGACTTTCGCTAAGGTGTCACACAGGGTCTGCTCCTTGCACCCTCACCCCACCCTCCTCGACCACCTTACCACTCTAAAAATGATGGCTCTCCTCAGTTTTCTCATATGAAGGGCAGGTGAGGATGTTTACTTCTTCCTTTTTGTTAATTTTTTATTTTACTAGTATATGTTTGTAGTTTATGCAGTTTACAATTATCTTGGTGAGTGGTAACATGTACACACCACACCTTGTTTCTTTTTAAGTCCCCTTCCCTTCCCTCTCTCCCTCCTCTTCCAGTTCCCCTGTCTCATTTTTCATTCCTGTTGATATTATTAATCTTAGTTCATGTTATGGCATCTAATATTTACATTCATTGAGGCCATTAGGTTCCTGTACATAGCAGATCTTTATTCTATTCATTTCCCCTTCCCCTCCTCCTCACTCCTTGCGCTTTTTCCCTTGGACCCCTTCCCTACTGCAAGAGATTCATCTCCTTTCCCCTTCCATCTATCCTTATTATTCACTTTGTTTGTACTTCGCCTCACTCAAAGGAGAGATACTATATGGTGTATTTAAGCTGGTGTGTCTGGTTTATTTCACTGAACATGATATTTTCTAGGTGCATCCATTTTCTTACAAATGTCTCAAATCTGTCATTCTTTAAAACAGAGTAGTATTCCATTATATATAGATACCACATTTTCTTTATGCAATCATCTGTTATTGTTATACAGTCTGTTTCCAGGATTTAGTTATTCCAGGTTGTGCTGTTACAAACATTGGTATGCATGTATTGCTGCAGAATAATGTCTTAACGTGTTTCATGGAAGAGACCTAGCAGGGGGATCACTCAGTCATATGGAATTTCTAATTTCAATTCTTTGAGAAATTCCATACTGATTGCCGCAATGGTTGTCCTAGTATACATTTCCACCTTAAGTCTATAACTTTCCTTTCTATGTTTTTCTTCTTAAACCACCGGTTCCTCTCCTCTTTCACTGTGTGATACCAATTATAAAAATGAGGGGAAAAACCTTTATCCTGTAGTTCTCTGAATCATTCAGAAAGCTGAGTTGGACTCAGAAATCTAATATCAAACCCAAACTCAATCAGAATGTAATGTCTGATGTTGGAAAAATTATTTGACCTCTCTAAACCCTGAAAAATAAAATGATTAGACTGTATTTCCCCAAAGGCTCCTTTCAATGCTGAAATTCTAAGAATTGGATGTTGCAGTCAGCAGTAAATAAGTATAAAGCTCTATGCTGGGCATGGCAGATAATGAGAAATGGAGCCCCAGTAAGGAGCTCTCCACTTAACCCTGTAGGTCACAAGAGGTACTGGTTTTACTGGACTACAGAAAGAATTTTTAATATGTCAGGGGAATTTATGAGAGAAAGAGAAAATATAAAACTAAGGGACAAGGTATTTCTACCATCTCGCACCCACTACTATGTTCCCATCTACTCTGCCACTTTGTGACCAGAGTGATCTCAAAATGCAAACCTGACCACAGTCCTCACATAAAACCTTCCAGTCCTTGACATTAACCTACAACCTCAACTCCTATGTAACCAAAAAAGCAGAGTCCATATTTGTTTTATTTTCTTTCATCCACGTTTGGTGTCAAAAATGTCATAAGAATTTCTATGAATATTCTTTGAAATAATGAAGTGAATAAATGAATAAATTATGAACGAATGAATGAATGAATGAATAGCATGACATGGCACATGGGCTGTCCCTTAATGGAAAAAAGAAGGCTAAAGCAAAGGCTGGTAAAACAGAGGTGGTGCCTCAAGGAAACAGGGAAAGGAGTTACTCTCTGCACAAGACAGAAAACCAGCACACCAGCTTTGAACCACAAAAAATCCTTCTTGCTGCAATTTTAAGAAGCAACTGAGATGCAGCGCCAGACTGAAAACACAGGAGAGATCTGAGCCTCTTTCAAGAAGGCTTAAAATCTCGGAGGTCTCCGTGTAATAGACAGCAAGGGGAGACTGCGTGCTGCAGTAATTGACTTAGATGAACAATTCTGCTTTCAGGGCCAAAATACTTCATGAAAAACCATTATCTTGCAGGCATTTTTCACATCAGAAGCCCATTTCCCTTAAATGGATTGCCAACTCCATTCTTTACCTAGCCACTCCTTTGAGTTTTGTCAATCTGACCGCTTACAACAGGTGCAAGCTAGGCTTTAGGGCTCGTTTGAGCAAGAGAATGAATAAGTACTGCTTTATAATTTTCCTATCTGAAGAAATCCCCTTGAAAAGTGGGACAAACCAATTCAGACTGGTCACAGACCTGGATTAGGTTGATAGAGATATGTTTAGTGAGCGCTCTGGTGAGTGCTCTGTGTGCATTATGCTGGCAGGTGCGGCCAGACGGCTGAGAGCATGAAACGCAGACTCACGCACTCTGGTTTCAGTCCTAGGTCTGTTCTCACAGCTAGGAGATAAACGACCTGTTCACTAACCTCTAGGTGCCTCCCTTGTGTCATTTCTAAAATAGGGATGATACAGGTATCTATTTCATAGAAGGGATTCAATGAGTTAATTTATACAAAGTCTAAAGAACAGTTCTTGGTTCATAATAATTGTCACATACATGTTAGATGCTGCTGCTGGCAGTGGTAATGGTTATTACTAAAATCATTACTACTATAACAATTACTACTACTATTTTTCATTTAATTATCTTTCCAAAACAAATCTATAAAGTAGAATTCATATTTCTCAGAAAGCTAATTACAGAGTTTAACCAGTTAGTCCAAGATCACACAGCTTGGGTATTATAGAATATAAGGCACTTTGACCCAAAATTCCATGTCTATACCATGGAACAAGGTGTCATAATCCAAAACACAAAGACAAATAGAATTAGAACTGTAAAGTGAATGAGGAGCTCAAAAGAGGAATGAATGAATGAATGAATGAATGAATGATTTTCAATCAACCTGATGTCATCATTGTTGTAGTAGTGAATCTATAGATCTTTAAGTCCAACAACAAAACCTCAGTTTTTTAATACATAAAATGAAGACAAGTGCACCCCAGAAACTATCAAGGCAATGAACACACATCTTAACAGTTTCTCAGAAAAAAAAAAATTAGAAAAGTATCATTCAGAGGACTCAAGCAGCAAAACTATTTTACTGGCAATTGAGACGAAGAGATAAAAATTGAGAAGTAGCATAAAAATTCCACTAAATTTTAAGATTCACAAGGTGAGGCACTGAAAATATCTTGCTCACAAGTACAGTAGCTGGTACCCAGGCAATGTGCCATAAAAATTCCTAAGTGGAATGCAACATCCAGATGTGAACTACTCAAATAAATTCCTGCCCTCAATAAAACTTATACTTTGTGGAAATGTGATTTAACATATCACCAGAACACTGTTGAGGTAGAAAATGCTGCAAAAGAGAACTCAGGGTGCTGTGGGTCCATAAAACAAGGTATTGTCTGGATTATAGGAATAATTCTCTTAAGGACAGTGAGGTTGGACTTAAAATATGAAGAATAAAGGAAGTAAGCAGGTTAACAGATGGCAGCCAGAATGAAAGATGGAGGATATGATTCATAATTGCTGCCTCCAAAAAGATATAATAGTGTGGAGAAAGAATCAGACTTGTTCCTTGTCAATTAACAGGAAAAAAAGCAAGGCAAAGAAAAATAGAGCTTGAGATAAAGAAGGAGGTGGAAAACTCCAGGCTGACTACTAAAATGTGCAGTGATTTCATGGTCAAGGAGGCATGGAGCCAAAATGAAAGAAAAAAATAGCTTTTGCCATTATAAAGAGGACACCTTTGTCCGACAAGGTTTGAAGCCTACCCTCTCCAAATGCTTTTCCTGCCTGGAACCTCTGTAATTGAAACTGGAATCAGGGCTCCCATGTCTCCCAACAGCAACCCCAGCATGAACTGTAAAGTCACACAAGGAAAATAGAATTAAGCCCCCAAACCCGTTGGTTTTCAGAGCCTTTACTCTCTTTTGTTAATTGACCACATCTCCCATATGCGATATTCTTCATGCTATTTTGATTCTTCCTCTTGTGAAGTAAATAACAGGAGAAAGAAGTAATCCACGTTTATAGAACCCAGTGCTAACTCTCCCAACCTCTACTTCTCACATACAGAATCAGAGTGGATAGGACTGGCATCCTAGGATCAAAAAAACATGGACCAATTCATCCTCCACCGATTACAAATTGTGTAATCTTGACCATGTCTCAGAGCTTCGCTTTCTCATAAGTAAACTGGGAAAAATTATTATACATACTTTATATGCACATACCTCATAGCTTTATTGTCAATAACTACTGAGGCTATCGGCATAAAGTACTTTTTTATAGCTTGCCTGTCATACTATAATCCCTCAACCCTTTTCAATATTTATATCATTAATAAGACCTTGCTAGAACTGTAATACTTTCCTTGAAGTGATGACATTAAAAGAGTGACATTTGTGGCACTAAGGAATTGACTGGGAGGTGGCAATGTGCTGGGCATCAGGGAATTAATGGCTACAGCTTGTAAAACAAAGATTAGTGTGGCAATGATTGTCTAGTCCAAAGTTTTTTGTAAACCTCGTTGTATTCGGACAGCAAGGCAGAGAAGGGTTAAGCAATTTGGACAAGCATGTCTTTTAGAAAGAGATAAAACTGTAATTTGTACATAGACAATTCTGCCGCAAGAGCCCATGCACCTACGCCATTTCTTTTAGTGCAAGCCATGCCTGCATTACGTAAAACAAATGCATTAGCTTTAAAAAAAAAAGGACAATATTATATACTGGCTATATATGGGTCACACCCTATGGGTTCAAGTTCTGATTCTTCACCCAGTAACTGTCTGAGCTGCCTTCTGCAGCTTATTTAGCCTCAAGCCTCAGTTCTCTCTTCTGTAAGATGGAGATCATAATAAAAGCTGCCTGTTTTGTTTTTAGGAGAATCAATGTTCTTACCTGAACATTATGCCTAATCCATACTAAGTGTTAGTATTTCAAGGCTAGCAAACTTTAGAGCTAGAAAACCTTTAAAAACTATCTCAAATTCCTAGGTTTTTAAAGAGAAGAAGCTTGAGAGCCATGAAGTAGAGAGATTTGTTCAAAGTCGTCTAGATCACTAGACGTTGGTATTCGAAGTGCTGGCGCAGTTCTCCTCAGCAGCAGGTACTGAGTCTTACTCATCTTGTGATCTCACAAGTATCTGATGCTCAAGGGGGAGCCTGGGAGACACAGCAGAGGGAATGTAGGAGAGGATGAATGGAGGGAGAGAAAGAGGAAACTGAAGGCAGGATGGAGGGCTACTCAGGTAGCCCAGGGGACCCTACTTGGAGCAACTCTGGTGTTAACCTGAGAATAGATGGTACCACTGGTACCACTCTCCTCCAGGCTGTGGCCAGTTTCTCACCTATTCTTATATATTTGCTGCTATCCAATCTCCCAGCAGAAGCTCAGACACCAGGAGTGTCTGGTGCAGGGGCCCTAGCGTGTATCTAGCAAACACTCGAATCTATCATTGCCATCAAACCCAGTGCACAAAGCACTCCCCTTGCTTTGCTTCACTACCCCAGCCTCCTCTTTCAGTGCCAGAGGGACTTGGATACCCAGTGTAGGATCAGACATTCTGGGTCATGTTGCCATTTAGTCAATGGGCCAAGAAGATGACGTGAGTGATGACAGAGGAGTCTTTTCTGGTTCTCTGCTCATTAAGAGGAACTGTGATGTTTCATTATTCCTCAATTTCTTAAGCAGTGGATGTTTCATATAGGATTAAACATGACACTATGGCACTGTGGGTAACACCTCAGTATGAGTCCCTTTTGCATGTTGTTTTCTTTAAATGATCCACCACGTTAATACATTTTCAGAGAACAAATATCAGTGTTTCAGTTACTTTTTACTCAATCCAAATTTCCATAAGATAACAAATTTTAAGAAAAAAAAAAACAGCTAACAGAAATAGTTAAAAAAATAAATTTGCATACTTGTATTCTGTGTGCATTTTGGTCTATCAGTTAGCACGTTTTCCCACTACCCGTATGAATCCCAGTATTTACTTCCACCCAGTCACGGACTATACCTGGTGGACCATACGTATCACCCTTTGCAATTGCAGACTGATGTTGCTTGAGTGTAGCTATCCTTTCTGCACAGTGGTGATACAAATAACCATGCCTTATCACTCTAAAAAAGGTGTACTTTCTTGTCTTGATTTATGTACCTGTGCCCTGGTTAAATTCTGACCACCTCAATTCCTGATCGGCCTCTTGTTCTGTGCTTCTAAATTTTGTGAATTTTAGTCTGATCTCTTTTTCCTCTGAATTTCTCATTTTTTTCTGAGATAAAGTAATCCATACAAGGGCCCTCACTTTCTATGGTGATTTAGTGACCCTGTAACGCTCTAGGTCAGTGCTGACTTCTAAAAAGCTTCAATCAACCGCATCTGGCTGGAGTGTGTTTTCTATACATATGTAGCCACTTCAGCAAGCCAGCATTAATAAAAAAGTTCATATCTTTTGAACATCTTCCTCAAGCCAAGCATCATCCTCAGCATTTCTGAATTGTCTCATGGACCCTCATAACCTAAAATGGGCACTCGTATGCCCAGAAAATTAAAAATAAGAGAAGTAGAGTAGCAAATAACAAGAAGTGAGATTTAAGCCCTGGCAGTCCAACTCAGAATCCAGGCACTTAATGGTTATGCTGTCCTGTGTACAGAAAATAGCAACAGACTAAAAATAAACCCATGAAACCATTTAAAAATATTGGCAGATGAATTTCTATAATGGAAGATAACTCAGTAACTTCAGTAGAAGTTTATGGAATTTAAATGAATCAGACCCACTCAATATCAATCGATCTTGAGTTTCTGAACTACTCAATTCACCAAAAAAGCCAGGAATCTATCTGCTTGGTTTTAATTTCTATTACCTGGAAAAATCCCTTCCTTGAACTCTTGCTACCAGCCCTCTACTAAAATACCCTTTGCTTAAGCAAATTCCTTTGTATCTTCCATGTGCTTACTTTTCCTCTAAGAAATCTCTGATCTCCCATGTTAGAGCTGTGTCCTCCAATTTACTTCTGAGCATACTATATTTTATAAAAGAAATAAGGGGAGACTAATATACTACTGTGCATTATTCGGTGCTGCAGACCACACCCGGGCCTATGTGTAATTCCCTGAGATACAGGTAGGGAATTATCTATCTCTGTATCGAAATCTACATCTATATCCAAATACACAAAGAGGATGATGTAAAGACAAGAAAGTAAAGAGGAAAGTGACCCCATAATTAGTTGGATCTTTTGCCCCCAAATCAGTGATTTCAGCAAGATGATTTTTTACTACAAATATTATTTCTTTTTCCTTGGCCATTTGGGTCAATAAATATCTCAGGATAAAAGGGTTCCTTTGTCTGTTTTATCACCACCATCGCCTGTTCCACTAGACACTTGGCTCGAATATTATCATCATGACTCAAAGAAAGATAGGTCTGGTAATATTTGGGAATTCATACAACTTATTATTGCAGAATGTACGTGAAGACGTATAAGAGGAACCAAAATGGAATAGTTTCTATTTAAGGATATGCCTTTGCGCTCTATCTTACTCAGAATTTTATGCAAATATCATAAGCTAACATGCCAAATTTTGAAATATTTAAACATTTTTATTCCAATTTTAGGAAAAATGGTTAAGATGGAAATCGATTAGGAGGTCAGACAAAGCTGGCCATTTCCGACAGACGTTACTCGTTTTCCAGTCGTACACCCGCACCATAGAGAGAGTCAGGGCTCTCAGTGCAGACGACAGAAGGACACCAGCTAAAGTAAACAGGAAATCAAAGGACGGCATGGAGCTGCTGGTGAGCAATCTAGAGAATGGAGAACATGGGTCTGAAATGGTCAGAACCACAGGTCCCGCACAGGCGTGGTCTCTTCAGATCACTGACACAGTAAAGCCTCCATGAGCACTCACTCTGCAGCTGCTAACGGCCAACATTCCGACCACCACCATTACCAATAGCACCTAACTATTCCTATGGCTCTGCTTTATCAAAATTTCCCCGTGCATGGCAGAAGCATTTACCCAGCAATTCAAGGTGATATGCATTTCTCCAAGGAGCAGGAAAGCATTACTCTCCCTAACTAAACAGCTTTAGGGAGAAAAGTGCCCTGCTTCCCAACAGCCCCCACAGTGGAAAGCTTCCACAACAGAAGGATGAGAAGCTAAACTAATAAACATACGCGTAACTACTCATCGGTTGACTTGTTTGTGGCTCTGACCAGAGTGTGAGCCTCGGGAGAGCAGGAATGGGGCTGACTTCGTTACTCACGGAGGCCTAACTCCCAGCCTAAGCTCCATGTCATCACACATGCCCATTAAACGTATGTTTCATGGACAAGTAAATAAATGCTTTGGGTGTCCCTAGAAAGAGGTTATCAGGATAAAAACAGGTAGGCTATCTACACAGACAGAAAGGCAGGCAGGAACCATCTGGCCTTGCAAGACAAGGAATGAAGAAAAGTCTCCAAGCAGTTGAAGATTCAATAACAGACAGACGATCAACAAAAAAGGCAGAATAAATTACAGATAGCTTTCCAGATTTACAAGAACAGGGACGGCAAACAGAGAGACACTACATGTCTTTTATTTACTGTGATACTGGGGACTGAATACAGGGCCTTTCCAATGAGTTACATTTTTAGCACTTTTTAACTTTTTTCAATGTGAGATTGTCTTATTAAGTCCCTAAATTGCCCAGGTTGGACTTGAACCTGTCATCATCTTGCTTCAGAGTGATGGTATTACAGTCATGAACGAACACACCCAGAATCTTTCTTTTTTCTTAGCCTTTATTGAAATATAACTGATCCACAATAAGCTCCACATGTTTAGTGTACGGTTGATAAGTTTTGATATAAATATGTATGTGTGAAATCATCACTATATTTAATATAGTCAAAATAATAAAAATATACTTTCCTCTGAAACTTCCCCGTGTCTCTGTGTAACCCTCCCTTCGTGCCGCTCTACACTCCCTTCACACACTATCCCCAGGTGTTCACTGATCTTTTCATCACTATAGTTTGAATTTTCTACAATGACACATAAATGAAATCATACCACAAGTACTGTTTCTGACTGGCTTCTTGCACTCAACACAGTTATTTCGAGATACATCCATACTGGTGTGTGCAGCACTACTTTCTTTTTATTGATGAGTAGTATTTATTATACACATGCATCACAATTTGTTTATCTGATCAATATTGAAATTTGGATTCTTTCCAGTTTGGGGCCATTGTAAGTGAAGATGTGACCATTTGTATGTAAAGCATCGTATGGTTAGGCACTTTATTTCTTCTGGATATATGCCCAGGAGAGGCATAGTTGGGTCATGGAGAAATGGTTTGTTTAGCTTGTTAAGAAAATGATGCCACTTAGCTGGGTCGCATGTGCCAAGTCAGGAGTGAGGAGGATCGCCAGACAACATGGCTCACATCCAGATGCTGCTACTGCCCTCCTGGGCCCCACAAGACCAGCCAGGAGCCAGGATGGCCCCAGGACTGCCCTCCTGCCATGGCCAATGCTGTGCCCACTGCTGGGCCTCCACAGCACAGGGCAACACCAGTGACAACCAACAGATGCCCTGATCAAAGAAGGCCTAACACCCAGGAGGAGAGGTTACCTCAAGACTGAAGAGTTACTCTACCACAGAGATACAGGTGAGATACGGCCTTGGAATATAGACACAGAGAGGGTGACAGCTAAACAGGATCTCCTGGGATCCCCTGGGAGGCCTGGGATCAGACCACAAAGATCACGGGGCCCGTACTCTGTTGAAGGAAGACAGGTTTGGAAAGTGTAATCGTCAGAAGGGTCAGTCCTGAAGAAGGTATTTAGTCCAGTGGTATATTTGAGCTCTGGCACTGCTGCCTACATCTAGCAGAAATTAATGGTCTGAAGTACTGTAGATCAATAGGTGGGCGGACTAATTGTTTTCACTAAACTCATACTACACTTTCTTCCGCTTGAGTGATACTCGTGAGTGGTTCCCAGGGTTTGTCGATATCCAGTTCACATTTGCTGCCATTGTTCTTTCTGAATTTGCTAATATAGCCAAGGTAACATAGCAGCAGGGCTGAAACTGCTTTCCTCTCTATGCCAATATGTGGATAGCCAGGGGTCATAAATAACTTTTAAGAGACTTTATATACACACATGAACATCGGAAAGCAAGGCAATAGAACAGTCCCAAGATCTCAATTCTCCTAAAGCAGATCAAAGGGACACAAATGGAAAGGAAAGCAAATAACTGGTAGTAGAAATCTACAAAAAGATTATAAAACAGGTGAGGAAAGTAGGTGTACTCGAAAAGGAAATAAACCAAAAGTTTATGGGATTTTCACTCAAAATGTTCAAAATGGATTTTGGGGAAATAGGTAAAGAACTGGAATAGTTGATTAAATAGGTTCAAAACATGAATGAAAAATTTAACAATGATATACAATCATCAAAAAGCTATCAGAGAGAAATATTTGACATGAAAAACTCTGTGGAATTCATAAACTGGAGAAATGACCAATGTGAACACAGGATGTCTGAAATTCAGGACAAAATGCTAAATGAGGAAGAAATACTCAAAGAAGCCACAAAAGAAAAAAACAAAAGAACAAGAAAAAAACATCCACCAGCTACTAGATGACACTAAGAAGATCAACCTAAGGCTAACTGAGTTGGAGAAAAGGTAGAAGATAACACAGATAAAATTATTAGTATGTTTAAAGAAATCACAGCAGAAACCTTCCCAAATATGAGAGAAAAGACTTCAACATACAAGTAAGCAAGGATTACAGAACACCAAACCACTATGATGAAAAAAGAAGCTCATTAAGACATATCCTTATTAAACTGCCAGATATCCAGAAAAAAAACCCAGAATTTTCAAAGCAGTCAGAGAAAAACAAACAATAAAAATCGCATATAAAGGTAAACCTATTGGCGTCACGGCAGACTTCTCAACACAAACCTCAAAGGCCAGAAGAGATTAGAGTGAACCATTTCAAACCTTAAGACCAAACATCTCCCAACCCTGGTTAACATACTCGGGAAAATGTTCCTTCAAAATAGGAGAAATAAAGACATTTCATGAAAAAAAAAAAAAAAAAGTCAAGATATATACAAATACTAAACCAGCATTCCAGAAAATACTCAAGAATATACTATACAGAAATGATGAAAATTGGACTCCTTAACCAGCTCCACTTGAGGAATCCAGGTATCTGGCCCTTCCCACTACACCACGGGATGGCAACCAGTGCAGGAAGAATCCAGACTCAGTAACCAGCCCTTTTCTCTCACTTTTCTTTTTCATTTTTCTATTTTTTTCTTTCTCTATTCTGTTTTTTTGTTTTGTTTTGTTTTGTTTTGTTTTTGTTTTTGTTTTTGTGTGTGTGTGTGTACCAGGAATCAAACTCACAACCTCGCTCTTTCTAGGCAGGCGCTGTACCGCTGTGCTATATTCCCGGCTTCTTTTCTTTTTTTTGTTCTTCTTTCTTTTTTTTCTTTCTTTCTTTCTTTCTTTTTTCTTTTTTTCTCTCTTTTCTAAACAGCTGGGAAGAACTCCAGCCACAGAAAACTAATCCCAACTCCCAAACCCAGAGACCAAGTTCAGAAAATCCCTCAAATACTCCTTCATTCTTTCTTTTCTGCCCTCTTCTCTTGTTTCCCAAACCTTATATGACTATCCTTTGTCCTCCAGCCTTGCTTCTACTACCTTTCCAGTTATCTTTGTTTTATACACTATCCTCCCTAAATTTCCCCACCACAGGGTAAAACCACTCTACCAAGGGGAAAACACTGTGCATACAGACTCCTAATTTATAATCAGTTCTGTTATATAACTATAGACTTTGCTCCTATGGTCTAAAGTACAAAATCAATAGTTGCCACAGTTTCTCAGTTTCTAAATTGTGCTTGATGCTATTGTTGTTGCCAATTTTACTACTTTAGCTAGGATGTCATCTCTGTTCTAATCAGTTCTTCTCCCTTCTGTAACAATACTGGGAAGCTCTGGGGTAATAACCTCACCACAGTCCAGCATCACAGGACAGGGGACTGAGCCAAACAGATACCAACATCCAACTCTTAATTAATTGGGAAGGTAGGATCTTGGGACAGACACAAACCAAGAACCTCCTACACACAGAAGTCATCCCTGAAGAACAGACTTTTCCTAGAGAAGCCTTGATACTAGTAATATAACTACAAAAACTCACAAGGGCCATCACAGAACACAAAATAAAAAATTTTTTGAAATAGAAAAAGACGAAGAAGCAAGATGTAATCTCAGACCTCCAGCCCACCAAGAACAACTCCAGGAGATATTGACATAGAAGAAAGTGGAAGACACACACCTGAAATTTCTGAGATGATAGCAACTAAAGTAAAGAAACAAATCCATGAGGCTATTGAGGAAATCAGATCAGAAATAATCTCTCAGATAAAAAAAGAAATGTCAACATTTATAAAGGAATTGCTCAGCAAATCTAGAGTAGAGATACATTAAAAAAAAAGATGATGATAGGAAGAGGAAGGAAACTGTGAATGATCAATATAGGAAAGAAATAGAATGCATGAAACGGATTCAAACAGATATCCAGGAAATTAAAATTTTCATTGAAAGCTGGCAAAACCACTTGAACAATACTGAAGACAGACTTTCAGACCTTGAAGACAGGATAGCAGCTAGCGATCATGAAAGAAAAGATCTCTTGAAAATAACAAAAGATCAGGAAATAACAATTCAACAGCTTCAAGACAATGCAAAGAAAAATAATATAAGAATAATTGGTGTCAATGAAAAAGCGGGAGACAACACAAATGACATAAAAAGAATATTTGCAGAAGTAATAGCAGAAAATTTCCCAGGCATGGGAACATAATCTGACATACAGATAAGTGAGGCATATAGAACTCCAATTGGCCATGACCAAAATAAATCTATACCCACACATACACTACTCAAGATCCCAGAAATTCAGCCCAAGAACAGAATATTAAAAGCTGTTAGAGAAAAGAAACAGATCACCTATAAAGGAAAGCCCATCAGAATCACGGCAGACTTCACACAAATCCTCAAGTGAAGTATTTCAATCCTGAAAGAAAACAACTTCCAACCCAGATTGATGTACCCTGAAACACTATCTTTCAAAATTAATGGAGAAACAAAATACTCCCATGACAAAAAACAACTGAAGAAATTCATGACCACCAACCCAAACCTACAAAGAGTACTGAAAGATATTCTAAACAGAGATAAAAATGACCACAATTCCAAGAGCAAAAACAGAAAGAAACCACCAAGCAGGACAAGCAATTAAATGGAGAGGAAATGCAGGGAACCAACAGCAGGAAAATACCACGACAAAGGTAAGCCAATATATATCAGTCATAACCATCAATGTAAATGGCCCCAATTCACCAATCAAAAGAAACAGATTGGCAGAATGGATCAAGAAACAAGATCTAACAATATGCTGTATACAAGAAACACATTTAACTCAAAAAGAAATTCATAGACTAAAAGTCAAAGGGTGGAAAACAATGCTCCATGCAACAGGAACCCAGAAAAAAGCAGCAGTAGCTATTCTGTTTGCAGACAATGTAAACTTCAAACCAACAATGATCAAAAGAGATAAAGAAGGCCACTACATACTTGTTAAGGGAAAACTTCAAGAGGAAGATATAACAATCATAAATATATATGCACGAAATAGAGAAGCACCCAACTATATGAGACAAATAATAATAGACAAGAAAAATCAAATAAGCGATAACACAATTGTAACAGAGGACCTTAATACCCCATTGTCACAAAGAGATAGATCAACTAGACAAAAAATCAGCAAAGAATTAACAGAACTGAACCAAACTTGTGAACAAATGTACTTAGTAGATATTTTCAGAGTGTTCCACCCAACAACATCAGAATACACATTCTCAGGTGCACATGTGACATTCTCTAAAATAGATCATATACTAGCCAATAGAACAAGCTTAAGTAAATGCAAAGGAACTGAAATTATCCCATGCATATTATTTGACCAGAGTGCAATGAAATTGGAAATTAATGACAAAAGAAACCACAAAAATTTCATAAACACATGGAAATTAAATAACACCCTCCTGAACAACCAATGGGTCACAGATGAAATTAAAAAAAGAATTTAAACTATATCTACAATTAAATGAAAATGCACATACAACTTACCAGAACCTATGGTATGCAATGAAAGCAGTCCTAAGAGGGAAATTTATAGTGGTGAATTCTCACATTAAGAAAACAGAACGAGCACAAATAAACAACCTAATGCTAAATAGCTAAATCTTGGAAACAACCCAAATGCCCATCAATGGATAAAAAAAGATTTGGTATTTTTATACAATGGAGTACTACTCAGCTATAAAGAAGGATAAACTCAAGGCTTGTATAGGTAAAAGGATGCAAGTAGAGACCATACTCATAAGTGAAATAAATCAGACTCGCATGTGTAAACGTCGTAATGTCTCCCTAGTGTAAGAAACTGAAAGAGTAAATAAGATCTAAAATCTACAATAGATATTGTGAAAGGGAAAGAAACTGCTTAAATGGAAAGAACAACTGGGATGGGGGAAAGGAGAAAAGAAGGAAGGGAAAAGCATATATATAGATAGATAGATATAGATATATACATACAAGATAGCTAAGATAATTATACTACTAATTTCTATTAGTTCATTGAAAAGAATGGTGTGTGCTTATATTGTTTGATCAGTTTTGCATACCTATATCTTCTAATCTGAGCAACTACTTTGAAGATAACAATACGCAATATATTAACCATTCTTAATTTCCTATTATCTTGTTTTGAAATTCTGTGTCATTGTTTTTATTGGTTTTTTCTCTTTAAAATAATAAAACAATAATGAAGTCATGAGCATATATTAAAGATTGCTTCCATGTTACATGAAAGGTTCATCAATATTATGACCCAGCAATCAACAGGAGCTCAGGCTGCTAGGAACAGCTGAGCATCTTAATTGTCTTTGAAGGCCTTGAGCCTGTTGTCGTCTGGGAAATTAAGGGCCTGAGATTTGGCTCTCAATATTAGAAGACAAAAGACTAAGGATGCAGCTCATGTGATCATTCTTGTGTAGAGACCAAGCTCAGAGATGAATGAAAAGGTGGCAAGTCTGAGGGTTGTTCACTGTTACACTATTTTTAGTTCATGTAAAAATGGATTTTCAGTCACCTCATGCCTCTAAATTTCAATGCCATATCTACATCTTATATCGCTATTTACCAAGCTCTTACTCTGAGGCAGATACTAGGGTGTGTGCTTTACCTCTTTATGAAGTAAACTTTACAGCAATCCCCATTTTACAGATGAGATAACTGAGGCTTGAAAATATTAACTATGTGTCATTCACACAAGTCAGATAATGAGAAATCGGCCAGGACTGAAAAGTAGGAAATCTGGCCGGGAACCTGTTCTTAATTGGTACACATACAATATTCCAAGTACACTTTGCTACTCCCAGCTAATAATAAACACTTTCCAAGTGGCAGTCGTTGAACTAGATCAAAAAGCACAGAATAGTAAATAAATCCATATCCTCAGTCCATTAACTCCGTTGATCCTGTAACTATTCAGCTTCAATGACTGAAAGGAAATTTATGTGCATGTTTTTCCTTCTCTATACTAAACTCTGACCCTGAGTCAATGGAGACATCCAGCCTTTTTTGAATTCCTATATAACTTAAGAAATTATAACAATTTAGAAAATGAAGTAGCCTTCAATATTATCTAGCCCAAGAGTTCTTTTACAAATCAGTAATATTTACTTAGAGTTTCCCATCTACTGTACTAAAAGATTTACATTCATTATCTTATTCAATTTTCCCAAATCCCTAATGGATAGAAAGTAACATGACCCCTATTCCATAGAAAAAAATACATTGAAACAGAGAAGTTAAGTGATTTTTCCCAAGGTGATACAGCTAATATTTGTGTGCATAAAATATATATTAATATATAAACATATATAATATACTTATCAATGAGTTACATTAATATATTAGCTATATATTATATCTTTTATAATAATGTATTTTATATATTAATATGAGATGAGGTATAAATCACTTGATTCTAAGTCTAGAATATAGATTTTTGCTACAAATCGCCTGTCTTAAGCACAAAAAATGCTGAGTCATCTAGGATAAAATAATGAGTGATAGATTGATCCCAAGATTTTTTCTTCTAATTGGAATCTGTGGCTCTCCCATACCTTGCTACCTTTAAATGAAGAGCTCCTACATCCTGTATAGTTCAGAAAACATAATAAAAAACACAGCTGAGTGTTGTGGTATACACCTGTAATCTTAGCAATCTGGAACACAGCTTTGAACCGAGCTAGGGAGCTTAAGGACTTAGCAAGACCCTGTCTCAAAATAAAAATTAAAAAATAACCACCCGGGGATATAGCTCAGTGTGAAGGCTCTTTGTTCACTCTGCAGCACAGCAAATAAGAGAATTTTTAAATCCAGCACAATTCTTTAGGGCATATTGGTCTTTGAACCCCATTAAAGAGAATTTTATGAACCAGTCATATTTCTAATTTGATTAGCTTTAAAATTAGTTTGTTTTCCCTATGTACATGCCAATTCTTGACAGCAGAAAAATGTAGAATTAAAGCATGCCTAGTTAACTGTCAGAAGGTTCACACTGAGATTTAAAACATTAAAAATTTTGAAATCATACTTTCACTCTGATTGAAAGAAAATCTGAGAATTTAATCTTAATCTCTCTCCCCTAATTTTTACCAGTGTAAACTGTCATTTCATAATGGGGTAAAAGACAAAAAATGCAGTGGGTTTTTGATATAAATGGTGGGTGTGGAAGACTTTACTGAACATGGCTGTAATAGGGGGAGAGACAATTGCGAAGAGGGAGAGAGATTGAACTCACCTCTGAACACGACCTGGTCAAGGGAGGATTTACAGCACACTGAAAGGGAAAGGAAGGATCATTACTAACCTGGAACCTGGTTAGGTATCTGAAGGAAGACAAGCTTGATTGGATAACGCATAGAAGAAAGCAAGTATAGGAAAGATACACCGTATCCACAGGCTTCTTCACTAAAACCAGACTTGGCAGGCCAAAAATGGGGTCCGGCAGGAAGCGTAATGAAACAAGAGCTCCAAGGAGGATGATTTAGTGACGGAGGGACTCCTTGTCAGTGGTGAGCCGTGCAGGTGAGGATGACCACAGGAGGCAAGTAGAGAAACTCCTTCCCAGGGTTATGCAGTGCCAGGCCCTGGAGTATGATGTTCAGATCAGTTGCAGTTTATCTGAAATTCTCCTCTCCAACCTCTTCTCAACTAATGTCCCTTAGAAGTCACCCATGCCCATCTTTTTGTATTATAAATCTCCTCAGAATTTGTATTAGTCAGGATTTTAACAGAGAAACAGAACCAACAGGATGGATGGATAAATGGATGGATGGATGGATGGATGGATGGATGAATAATTTATAATTTATTTTAAGGAATAGGTTTATATGATTATGAAGGCTGAAAAGTTTCATGATCTGTAGCCTGCGATGTGAAGATCTAGGCAAGCCAGCAGTGACATCCCAACTTAAATTTGAAGGCCTGAGAACCAGAAAAGCTGATAGTATAAATTCTAGTCCCAGGGCAGAAGATAAATGTTCTACCTCAAACAGTTAAGGAGACATTCTTTCTTATTCAGACTTTATGCTCTATTCTGGTCTTCAATTGATTAGATGAGGCCCAGCCATATTAGCAAAGGCAGTCTGTTTTATTCGGCCTACCTATTCAATGGATTCAAATGCTAATCCTATTATGCCTAGTATTTCATTTTTGGAATGGCACGTAACAATGGAACATAGTAAGAATTTTTCTCTTCAAATTCTTGTTCCTTGAACTTTTCTAGGTAACACATATGAATTTCATGCAAAAATTCAAAAAATTGCAAGCTTTAGCATAAATCAGTTAATTTAATTTCGGAGTCTCCTCACAGACACATCCAGAAAAATGTTTTATGAAATATCTGTGTACTCTGTGGTCCAGTTAAGTTGACACATGAAATGATTGTGTGAAAATAGACACAAATCTATCACAGGATTCATATCTACTTTCACACCATCATTTCTGTGATCCCTTGAAATTCTTCTCTAGAAATTTTATTTTTTCCTTATGGAATTAGTATGATTCATTCTTCATATAGTATTCTGTATTAGCCACTTCCCCATTGCACAGATAAAATCCCAACACCCAAAACTTAAAGGAGAAGAAATTTATTTGGCTCCTGGTTTCAGAGGGTCCAGTCTATGGCCGGCTGGTCGCAAGGCAGAAATGACATGAGAGAAGAGCATGGTGGAGGAAAGTTGCTCAACCCATTGCAGCCAGGAAGCAGAGAGCAAAACGAGGAGCTGAAGACAGAATATACCCTTCCAGGTAATACCCCCCAGTGACCCGCCTCCTCCAACCAGGCCCCATCCCCCAACAGCGCAACAAGCTAGGAAATCATCAGTGATCAATATAGCACCCCCATAATCCAATCACATTCCAAAACCATACCTCTGAACACATGAGATTTTTAGGGAATATTTTAGATCTAAACTATAACCATATCCCTTTCCATAATTAACCTCTGGCCCAGTCACTAGAATCACTTGCTGTGAGAGGGTTTGTTTTTTCTGTACCAGGAAATGAATCCAGGGCCTTCATACTGAGCCCCTTTTTTCACTTTTAATGTTTATTTTTTATTTTTCAGACAGAGTCTCACTAAGTTCCCCAGGCTGGACTGGAATTTTCAATCCTCCTGTCTCAGGGTCCCAGAGTGTTATGATTATAGGCATGTGCCCCCATGCCCAGCTATGGCAGTTGATCTTGACTGTCCACTTGATGGGATTAAGAGATCTTTAAAGGAAACTGGATTGTGAGGGCACTCACCTCGCCAAGGGGTTAACCCACTACTGTGTTCATAGTTGAATGGATATTAGAAAGTGGGGCCTACCTGGCGGAACTAGGGCAGAGAGTGTAAGTTTTCTTGGGCTCTTTCCCACCTTGTTTCCTGGCTGCCATAAGGTAAGTAGCTTTCTTTCCACCACACCACGTTTCCATGATGTTTCTGCCTTGCAGCCAGCTGACCATGGACTGAAACAGTGTTTAGTCCAACATAAACCTTTCCTCCTCTAAGTTGATATTATCAGGTATTTGCTCATAGCAATACTAAGCTAACTAACATAACTTCTCACCTCTAGGCTTTGACTTTCTACTATAAAATGTTACTTCTATTTTAAATTAAAAATACAGATGTTTCTCAAATTATGATGGGTTTATATCTCAATAAACCCACTCTAAATTAAAAATGTCTTAAGTCAAAAATGCATCTAATATACCTAACCTACTGAACATCATAGTTTAGCGTCACAGTGTACTGGAGGGTATCAGCTGTTCACCCTTGATCACGTGACTGACCAGGAGTTACAGTTTGCAGTTTCTACCCAGCATCACGAGAGCACACTATGCCACATATCAATAGCCTGACGCAAGTTCAAAATTCAAAATTCAGATTTTGATTTCTATGAAGTACATATCAGTTTTGCAACATTATAAGTAAAAAACTGTAAGTAAAACTACAAAAAATCAGCGACCATCTGGAACTGTAAGTTATTAACACTTGTGTAGTAATTTATGGGTTTACGTAATGGAAAGAAGTCAATATGAAGCCTTGGCTTTTACATGTTTGATTTAACCTAGATTTCTCTAGATCTAGGTCCACAGTATTTTAAAACTTTTTTTTTAAGTACTGAGTACTGAACTCAGGTCCTTCCTCATGCTAGGCAAGTGCTGTAACACAGAGCTACATCCCCAACCCTAAAGACATCTTTCATTGTCTTCTGGTATCTAATGGGTAGCGGACAGAGATTCTGTTCAACACCGTACATCTAACAATAGTGAACAAGCCAATAACAAATAATTAGCCAACTCCAAAAGTCAATAACGATGCGATTAAGAAACTGGGCAGTAGGAAAGAGAGTTGCACTGCATTATAACAGAATTTGATTGATTATTGAAACAATACTCAAAATAGAGATTTTAAAGAGTATAACCAAATGGGCTGTCTTGGGAAACATGGAAACAAAGTCTCAAGACTTGCACAGTGTCCCTGAGGCACTTCAGCTGGTCCACACAGAAAAAGGACCGAAACCCGTGTCCCGGACTACCAGTGCAAGAAACATGCTGGTTACTTTGATCACAATAGAAATGATTAACTGAAATTCCCATAGTAATTTTTCAAGTGACAGGCAATTTAAAACCACACAGCTGTACAATCTATACCTGTGTTAAGGAGCCCGTACCTGGTCTCCCACAGTGACCTCTGCCTTTTGGTATTCCTGTGTAACCTCTTTCTCTTGAATGGGGGCTGGACGTGTTGACTTGCCTACAGAATACAGCAGGAATGATGGTATGTAACTTCTAAGATTAAGTGACAGAAAGACTGCTTCTCTCCTGGGCCTTCTCTCCCCTACTTCTTCCTCCCTCCCTTCCTTCTCCCCTTTCGCCTCTCACTCCCCTTTCCTCTCTCCCTCCCTGCCTTTTCTGGACAGTTCTGTTTGGAGAAATCACCTGAAAGTGAATTTGGAAGCAGATCTTCCAGTAGACCAGTCCCGTGTGACCTCAGCCACCCCCTCCCCCACACACACCTAGAATGCAGTCCCGCTATAGAGCCAGTGTGCCCTAAAAGCCATGCTCAATTCTTAGCCCATAGAAACTGTGAAATAATAAAGATGTGCTGTTTTAAGCCACTAAGTGCTGGTGTAATTTGTTAAATTACCATTGTTATGGTAAATGTAATAATCTTGAAATATTTTAAGAGGAACAGAAAGAACTCAAGAATTTCCATATATTTATAACCCAGAAATGCCCAAATCATCTGGAGACCATATTATTGAATTTAATTTAATTTAATTGAACCATCATTATAGAATTAACTCAAATGCCATTCAGCTTGGACCTACTCTGGGTATATTTGCTACTAGTAAAACCATCTTAATTGATATGTTTTTAACTCTCTGAACATGACAGAAAAGAATTATAAATAAAAAGGGAAATGAAATCTGGTTTCCTGTAATTCCTATTGTACTTATTTATGCACTAGAAAAACCTGCCATTTACAAAGTGAAAGAAATAGTGCAAGACATAGTTGGCACTGTTTTAACTCACATCCAATATATTTGAGGAACAAATACTAAAGATTCCCTAGAGATCCTGGAAAAATACTTTACTACCCCCAAATAGATGTATAAGTTATTTTTACAGAAATAAAATGGAAAATGGGCATTGTCATCCAAAAATAGTCTGTAATAATAATATATTAGACTCAGGATCTCAGAGCTGAGGACTTCGAACTTCAGAACCTCAAAATGCAGAATCTTAGAACCAGTGACATATTTAAAAGCCCTCTACAACTTATCTTGTGCTTACATATTTTTTGCGTAGGGAAGTTAGCTGCCTACCAAGGCAGCTCATTCTTTTTCAGATAGCTCCATATAAGTTTTCTAGAAAGTCTCCCTTGTCTTGTGAAACTCTGCAAACTGCAAAAGATTCCTCATGTCATCTACATCATTCTTAATGTGAGGGATTTTCAGTAACAGAGACACTACAACCTTCTAGAAGCGCATTCTAATAACCCAGGGAGCCAGATTTTAGCGTTTGTAGAGTCTAACCCCAAAAATTCTTTAAACAATCATCTACCTTGAGGATCCTGACAATAAAAGGAGCTCTACAATCTTTAAGACTCACAAAATTTCCTAGTTCCAGTTTGTTAGTCATATCTCTGAGCATTCAGTTGACCAAAATTTCAAACTAAAAGTGTAGACCAACTCCTTCTATGAGTTAGAGGTTTCCAAGGAAGATATGCAATATGATTTCGGAGTAAGGCTCAAACTTAGCTCCCAGCCTGCAGTCTTACTCCACCTCTTCCTACTAAGCAGGACGGGACACCAGGCAGTTTATGCACTCCTTGGACTTTTCTAGCTAATGCTAAGACCATTGTTTCTCAAGCTGTGATCAGTGGACTCCCTGCATTAGAAACAGTTGGGAGTTTAACACAATGCAAGCTTCTAAACCTGCTGAAGCAGAATCGCTCAGGTGGAGTACAGGGGCATGAATTATTAAGAACTGCCAGGCAATTTTCATGCTCACTAAAAACTGAGGGCCACTGGATTAGGACAATCATTCCATGAGTGTCTCTCAAGAGACTGGTCTCCCCATGAATCCTGTGAAAAATAAAAGATACTAAAGTCAGATCAATCAAGGAACACAGGAATATTGTAGGGGAAAAAATCTATTCTACATCCTGTTGCAATACCAGGGCAGTATCGCTCATCCCTTTCAGCTCTACCCCTCATCTATGAAGAAGAAGGAGTTACGCCTCGGACTGCTCACTTCTGGAATGTGCACTGGACTGTCATGATTGGAGTGATCGCTGTGCCTTAAAAGCATAAGCAAGATTCCAGTCCCCTCCTGCACCTCACCGAGAGACTGCTGTTTCTGTGTAATGTGGCTGTGATTGTTTTCTTTCTAACTCCTCCAAACACACAAGTTAGAAAAAGGCCTGCCCTGCACTCCTGACTGCTCTCCGGATCGTGTTTCAACGTGGCCACTTATAGAGAGCCCTACACCGGGGTACTGGACACTTAAACAGCTATTAATAATGTGGTATTTTTATTCTCACTTCATTTTTTTAAAAGTATTCCTTGCCCAGAAGTTTCTTCAATCCAAGATCGGGGCATTTTCTGGGATTCTGAACCATAATTCCCATCCTGTTTATGTTCTCATCCTTAAATCTACAAAGAAGTCTCACAGTTCATCATATAAATGAAGGAAAAATGAATCTTCAGAAACTGGATTTTTTTTTTAAAGATATCGGCTGCTTCTCCAGGCTTTCTCGGGCTGGGAGCATAGCTACCACTCCCAGGCCTGAGGCTGAGGATTCAATAGCATCAGTTCTCCCGACCAATACTTGAATACAACTATACATAAATATTTTTCGGCTTTTGTTTGACCCAATCTACAAACTGGAGTGTTTCTGTGCATTCGAAGAAAGAGGGCCTAGCTGCCATCCTCAATTTGGCCAAGTTATAAATAAACTAATTTTTTCCATTTTCATGGGTTTTTCTCATACTTGGCTTCAATGACCCAGTAACCCAGGCAGCTGGGCCTAGATCTGGGCCTGACTGAGCCCCAGCCAGTACCAGAAACCGTTTATTAAAGGCTCTGTGAAGTTTTACAGTGAAGAAACTTGCTTAACATAATTTAATTGGCCATTTTCCAACACTACGCGCTCATGACATCCTCTGAGGTAACATTCCTCGTAACTCATTTTGGAAAATCTTAGAGTAGACTAGAGAGTCGACAAACTTTCTATAAAGTGTCAGCGAGCAGAGATTTTAAGCTTTTACGGGCACACATTGTCACAACTATTCAACACTGTCTCTGTAGTAAGAAAGCAGACATCAAAAACATGTAACTAATGATCCTGGCTGTGTTCCAATAAAACTTTATCTACAGGAACAGGTGTGTCACACCTGACCTGATGGGTGAGGCGATCCCAACCATCGCCACCACCACCACCCCCAGCACAGCAGGAAACCACAGAAAAAAACAAAGCCGTGTCCATCTGCACCGCCCATCCCAAGAAACGTGACCACGCTGGCATCTGCCCCACCACACTAACTCCGCCCCCAAATTCCTCAAGGCAGTAAACTCCTCCTCTCCCCTTTAAACCCTTTGTTCTACCCTCACTTCCTGCTGACTCCGCTCTCCTAACTCAGCCCACTTCCACGGGAGGGAATAAACAGCCACGGTAGCTTCTACAGAGCTTTCTCAGGTGGGCCCTGTCCCCTCTGCATCTTTAACAAGGTGCAGGCTACATGTGGCCCCATAGGTCCTATGTAGTTTACTTACTCCTGGTGCAGACTGAAAATACACAAGTGATTTTTGTTTTTTTTCTAGGTCCACAATCTGCTCTTGTTTTTAAAGTCTTTTTTTTTTTTTTTTGATGAAAAATAATGGAGGAAAAAGCTGAAAGAATCGATTCATCTTTTTTACTTAAACCAATTAGTCTTTGCTTTTAATTATTTTGATTTCTATCGTCCTCCTCCATCCTTTCCATCGGCAACCAAGTGTTCTCGCCAAGACAACTGGCTTTTTGGAAAGTGAAATTCAAAAGCACTGGGCAGAAACCCAAAATGGGAGAAAAGAATGTTATGGCCAAGCAAGAGTAGGTGACGGAAAGTGCAATCCTAGAAAGGATGAGAGACCTCTCCCCACCCCCACCAGTGCATTTCTATTGCCTTTCCCTGTATGCATCCCTCTGGAACCTTTACTGTTGGCTTGGCTGGTTCTTGGAGTTCGTTTGGTCCCTCACCCACAGAGGAGGTCGCTGTCCTCCCAGGCACAGAGAGAAGTTAATGGAGTGGAGAGAGACCACCTCAAGTTTCCATTTAGGGTAAGAGTTGACGGCCAGTGATTCTAAATACATCTATTACCTTCTATCTTTTCTTCTGCATGTTGTTCTTGAAAATAAAAATATTTCCAGAAAATAATCATCTATTTGCATCCCTATCCACATATATGCTTGTTTTAATTGAAAAATTCCATTCAAGTCCATGTGCTCTGCCTACATTTCCTCAGCTTCTAACTTCTTGGAATTATTCCAATCGGCTTGTTCTGTCCACCACTCCAGAGAAGCCACATCAAGTTCACCATTGACCTCAAGGTATAAATTATCGATCATCTTTTGCTCAATATCTTAGCAGCATAGACTTATTTGATCCTCCCTTCTACCAAAACACTTTCCTTTCTGTGTCCCTGGATACCTCATTCAACCAGCCACTTTTCAAACATTTGTGCACTACTGTTCTAATGCAAGCCACCTTCTTTTCTCATGTGGTCTATCAAATAGCTTTGTAACTGGTTTTCTTGATTACACTTTTGCCTCCAACCCAAACTATTTTGTACACAGGAGTCAGTGATGATAACTTTGATACATGAGACCCTCTTAATCTGATCAAAATCTAATAATGCCATGTCAACATACAGAGAATCAAACCCAACCCCACTTCACAGCCTATAGAAGCTCTACATAAAACAAGGTTACAACAACTTTCTCACCTCTACCCCAACCCACCCCACACAAGTTGCACTACCTTCCTTCTAACTCATTGCCATCTCATGGTCTTTCTGTTTGCTGGCTGGTTTTCCAGTAATTGGCTCCTCCCAGATATTTGGATGGCCTGCCTCTCACTCCATGCAGACCTGTATTCAAATATCACGTCTCAGAAAAGCTTTTTTTGACCAAGATTTTTCCAATTAACTTCTTCCTCTTCACTGTCTATCCCCTCTTACCCTGCTTTAACTCACTGCAAAGTGCTTATCACTTCTTAGATATCACATGTTTATTTGTTCATTGTTCTGTCTTCCCTGGTAGAAAATAAACCCCATGAGGGTTATTCAGTACTCTATCCTTTCTAGAACACAGATATTCAGTAAATATGTATTGAATAGGCTGGATACCAGGGTATAAAACACATATAAGGCATAATACTTAGTATTAAGTATCCATAAATCTAATTCAAATTATGAGACAAAAGAAAAGAGGAGAGGCATGCATATAACTGCAAAGATATAAGGCAAAGTGTCTGGTATAAAAAAGGGCTAAGTAAATGAGAGCATGGTTGAGTCAGAAACTACATTCCAATAGAGGGAGGATTTACAGGGCAGATGACATTAGAAAATGCTTAGTATTTTGCTTAAAAGAAGAGAATGAAGGAACAGCTGACAAATGCTAGAGGAGTAAGGAAGCGTGTTCATTCATTTAATGAACATATTTATTATCTATTATGAGCCTGCTAGGCACTGTTCCAAATGGGGACTTAGGAATGAATAAGACAGAGAAGTATACAAATTATGGCCACAAAAATTTTACCTTGTAGTGGGAAGAATTGGACACTATGAAAATAAACAGAAATGTACCAATTTCAGATCATGAAATAAGTAGGGTTATAATAACACATTAGGGGTTGGAGGATTGAAGAGGGGTAGAGGCACTGCCTGGAACATACATGATGCACACATTTTCTCAAAGAAGTCCTAGGATCTAAAGCATGGGAAGCCAGCTTTGCACGCAAATGAAGAAAATGCATACCAAGCCAGGGATACTGGCTACTCATCCTATGAGAAAGCAAACAGTCATAACTTCTGGTTCTCCACCTCCAAATCATGTATAGAGAAGAAAAATCATGTGTAGAGTTGCACATCATTGTTCTTGTATTAGACAGAGCCCTGTGATTAATTCCAGCCCCCAAACTGTAGTAGTGGTAATGTGTACCACTTAGAAGTTGATGGAAGATCTCCCAGAGTTATGTGTTCCCTCTGGAAAAACAAGTAACAATTATTTATAGGATTAGTGGCTGTTTCAAGTCCCAAGAAACTGAAATAAGTAGAGCCCTTCTGTGTTCCATAATGGACAAAAAACAACACTTGGGTGCTTTTTTCCTCATAAACACCTATCTCTCTTTCTCTTGGGTAGATACCTAGTAATGGAATTAGAATTGCTGGATCATAGGGTAATTCTGTGTTTAACATTTTAAGAAACTTCCAAGCTGTTTTCCAAAGTGATTATACCATGACAAGTTCCCACCAGCATTCTATGGCGGTTCCAATTTATCTACATCCTCACCAATAATTGTCTTTGTCTTTTTGATTATAGGCATTCCTATGAACAAGTCTTAATTGGTATTTCTTTGCAGTTTTGATTAGCACTTCCCTAATGAGTAATGACCATATGATTTTATGGACACTATGGCATGGCATGGTAGCAAGAAAACCACTGAAATTGCTCTTCCAAAAGTCCAGACAATAAATGATGGATGTGGTTTAACAGCACAGAGGGTGTGAACCATGAGTTCCCACACAGCACAAAGAACCTGCACAAACACTGCTGCAGGGGACCCGACCAAACATCAGCCTGGCTAACACTGGCATTAAGCCAAGTCGGTGACACACAGGGTTGTCAAGCCACAAAAAGTGCATTAATCAACCAATGTCATCAAACTATTTACAGAATGTCTCTACTTACCACCTTGTATAATTTTCCATTTCCCACAATTTTCCATACCTCCCATTCCTTTTTTTGTGTTCCCCTTTCATTCCTTGTTTAATTTTCTATATCCTTATAGACACCAACACATTTTTGGTTTTTCCCTTTTCACTTTACCGTCAACCCTTTACTTCCTCTGTTTCCCCTTTTAAAAATTCTGTCACCTTGACATGAGTTGTAATGAATCATCATTCTCCCTCCCCTACTGGATTAATCCCAATAAAATCTGACTTACCAACTTTAGCAAGTATCTGATGTTATGTCTTACTGACAAGAAAATCTCGGAAACAGAACGAAAATTCATACTGCTGGAGTACATACAGGGATGAACAGAAAAAATCAAGGCAGATTCCTGAATACCTGGGTGAGTAAGAATGACATTTATGGAGAGCAGAAAGTTCCTGGGAAGCAACATGGAAGGAGAGGAAGGAGAAATTTTAAAACTCTTTTGAAAATGCAAATTTGACATACCTATAATATATTCAGTTAGAAATAATAGAGTCAGTATATGTATAAATCTAGAACACAGGAAAGAATACAGTGAGTGATTATAAATTTGGCAGTCATCTCTGACCCATTTGGTGTTTAAAACCATGTGTTGGATGATATCACTGCACGAGAATATGTAGACAAAGGAGAAGGTCCAGAACCCAGAGGTAGAGAATCTAACAAAGTAAAAGTAAAAGAAGAAGGAAGAACCACCGAACTAAAAGACAAAAAGGAGAATACATAGCAGCAAGGGGATAATTAGGAAAGGGTGGTGTTGTAGAAAGCACAAGAAGGGTTTCCAAAAGGACAGGGCAGTCAACAGAAAACGGTAAATAAGAGTTCAGAGAAGCGTCCATTCATTTTGGCAACATGATTGTCATGCTAGGAAATGGTTTTAAAGACGTAATGATGGCAAAACCAAGATTAGAGTGTGTTAAAGGGATAGTGAAAGACACAAGGAAGCAGATGCCATGAATGTAGACCACTCCTTCAAGAAGATTTACTGTGAAGGAGAAGAGAGAAACATGGTAACAAAATAAAATTTGGATCATAGAAAGGTAGTGTAAAATGTTGAGAAACCATAGGGTATATTTCTGTGCAGTAGGAATTTTCCTATTGAAAAGAAGAAACATTCAACAGGAGAACAGAAAATGGGGCAATTACTGAGGAAGTCACAGGCATAAAGAGCACCAGAAAACACTGCCCCTTGAAAGAAACAGCAGCAAAGATGGAAAACACAGCTATGGATCCAAATAATTACATGTTCTGGATTTGACAGTGTGTATATGAAAGAGTAGCCTCTGCTTTTATTCTGTTTTCAAGCCAGGTTATCAAATAAGAGTACAGGCCCGAAGTAGACATAAGATATCTGAGGGAGCAAAGCGTTAAAAAACTGCCCCACAGAGGAGAAAACAAATTTACCAGGATGAGAATTCTAGGCCATGTGAACACTCATTTGAAGTATGACGTCTTGAAATCAAACTGCAATGGATTAGTCTCCATGCTGTATGCATGCTTTCCACCTGGGGGCAGATGTTCATCTGCTCAGGTTCAGACATGGACAAGGTAAATAATCACATACAGCCTGCTCTTAGCTCACCATCAGAATGCAGGTTGTTGAAAGTGTGTGCAAGATTAGGATTACCATGATGGACTAGAGTCTCAGCTGTGTAAGGAGATAAATATAGGTAACAGGTCAGTGCTGCAAAATGGTGAGGTCAATGCATTGGAGATCTAGGTAGGGTAAAGATACTGTTGTAGTGAGAGGGCTAAATGAATCAAATTACAAGCACAGGAGTTGGTGATCAGAGAATAGAATGACTGAACATAAAAGGATAAGATGATGGAAACAAAGATTTCCAGGGCAGTACAGAAACTGAAGATAACAATATCTATACTGAGGCCCTGGAAACAAAACTTTTGGTGGAGACCAAAGTTATTCCAACAGAAGACTTTCTTCAAAGTTTAAATTACCAAACATTCTAATGGCTTCTACAAATTCTTTATGTTGTATTTAAATGGGGAGGGAGTCACTCTTAGCCTATTAAAGCTCACCATTGAAAATCCTGGGGTGGAACATGGAAGTCTTGGACCACAGGTATCACCACATCCGAAATTAGTTACGACACTCCTAAGGTCTGTGAGAATGGTGCTCCATGGATTTGTTACAGCACTTGAGTTGCATCTTAGTCACTTTACTTGTCACTGAGACACAATACCCAACACCCACAACTTAAAGGAAGCAGTTTATTTTGGCTCATGGCTCAGTCCACAGTCAGTTGGCTCCAAGGCAGGACAGCACTGCAGAGGTAGAGCACAGTACATGGTCATGGCGGAGGAAAGCGGAGCAGAGGAGCTCAAGGCATTTGGGAAGGGGGAGCAAAGAGCATAAAAGGAGGGGCTGGGAGGGGGAAAAACTCTTCTAGGCCATGCCCCCAAGGGACAGGCCTCTTCTCACCAGACCCCACCTCCTAACAGCACATTCAGATCTAAATCCCCATAAAACAATCACCTCCCAAAGGCCCAGCTATGATTCCGTAAGGCTTAGGAGGACTTCTAGATAGAAACCATAACAGGGAGCTGCACGATGCAGCCCTGGAGACACCTAACCTGAGCAATGATCTAATCGAGCAGTTCTCAACTAGAGGTGATTTTCTCCCTCAGGGGCACATTTAACAATATCTGGAGGTATTTTTGGTTGTCACAACCTGAAAGGAGGAAAAGCAGCACTACTCACATTTAGTGGGCAGATGCCAGGGATGATGTTAAACATTTTACAATGCATGTGACATCCCTCCTCAATAAAGAATTATAGGAACCAAAATGTCAATAGTACCAAAATGGGGTTTTCTGGTACAGCATGGAGCCCTAATCTTTCCACTTCAACCACTTATGTTTCTGACATTTGTTTTCCTTCTTGGCTGGAGATAGAAAAAGCATCTGCCATCACTAAGTCATTCAATTAATTACCCAATGCATAAAATCAAGGTAATTAAAAAGGAAGAATTAGGTCAATCCTCCTCAATTGGCTACACTCTAATTATCCCATAAGTAAGCTCTTTGCCTAATAGTGGAGCCTCCATGGGCTCTGAGAAATGCCCTGAGGTATTTCTTGTCTTTTCTCACACATTTGCAATTCGCCAAAGGGCTCACAATGAGAATTCTCTGTTGAGTATCCAAAACCTGAGAGAACAGTTCTGAATAACACACTTACTTACCCTAAGACCTTTCCTTGAAGTTAGTGCCACAGTGGGTATTTATTTTAAAGTCCAGTCTCTGGTGCCAGCTCTGCTACTACCTCATGGTGCCATCCTGGAAAGGTCATTATTCCCCTCTGGATTTAATTCAGTGCTTATAGCATGCAAGGAGGAGGTGAGTAGATCATTTCCAAAGCCAGGACAATAAGAACATCAGAATCACTGTGATAGGTACCAGATTCAGAAGTGAAAAAGGTAAATCCAGTATGGTCTTCTAGGACTTATTCTCCAGTGATAGAAAGACAGATACTGTCCTTGTTTCTTTTCTCTCATTGCTGAGACAAAATACCCAACACCCAAAGTTAGATGGGGAAAGGTTTATTTAGCTCACAGTTTGTGGAGGTTTCAGTCCATAATTGGCTGGCTCCAAAGTAGGGTGGCACAAGGCTGGGGGGCAGCAGTTCTTGCTAGCTGAGGCAGAGGGAGACAGCAAAAGCAGCAAGAGCAAAAGGGGGGAAACAAGCCTCTTTCTGTCCCTTTTATCTTATCCAGACTGCTGGGATTAGGGCAGTGCCAATTCAATCAGTGGACTGATCCAGTAATCACCCACACTTAATCCCAGCATTGCACTAGGAATCAGTCACACACTCTAGATTCAGCCACCTCCAAAAAAGCCTGGCCCCCATGACTGCACGAGGCTTTGGGGGGACTTCTAGACAGAAACCATAACAGATACTAATCCCCTAACAATGAAATGCAACAATGCATACAGAAGGGCGTAATATTACCAGAGCCTTGCTACTTGTGGTTCATAGAGCAGCTTTATCCTCTTCACCTGAGAGCTGATTCTAAAGCAAGAGCATGGGCTCCCCACCCGAGGTTCAATGAATCAGAATCTGCCTTGCAGCAGGACCCTGGCACTGAAGTGTATGTGCATTGAAGTCCGAAGTACACTGGTCTAGGGCTTGGGAGGGCCTATAGGTGCTCTTACAAAGGACGAGGTGGCAGTAAAAGCTGCAAAGATTGGCTTGGGCCAGGTCTACAGTTTAGGCTTCCTTTTGCAAACATTTGAAGACAGTGTAAAGCACTGAAGTAGTAGAATATAATCAAAACTGAGATTTATGAAGATTCAATTATCCATCTATGGACAGACTATGAACAGAAAAAAGAGAACAAGGTTACTAGGATATTAGGACAGCGTAGGACAATGAGACATGAAGATAGATAAAATAATAAAATAATTCAATCTAATGCTGCTTTTGTATTTCAATAGCACACTTACAAAAATCATAGGATTTTCTTCTGATTTTATAATCTGTCTTTTAGCCTCTCAGAAACTTAAGTTTAGCAGAGAGATTTTAAGTTCTTTCCAAAGTGCAAGTTTAAGAATTTTAGGTGATGGCAAAATGTAAAATAGTGTGTGTGTGTGTGTGTGTGTGTGTGTGTGTGTGTGTGTAGATATAGATATATAGATATATATTGCATGTACAAGTAAGACTTATCAGCCACTTACAGATGATAGACTTTTATCATCCGTCCAAATCTACTGTCAAAATAATCAAGTTTTAAAACACAGCCACTATGTATTGGGAAAGATGAATAGGTAAAAGCATATAAGAAAGTCACTTCTTTCTGGGATTTTTCTTTTCATCAGACAATTGTGATGTTTAGATTAACTTCTTAAGAGCCCTTAAATTCTAGGATCTTTAACCCCGTCACCCAGTGATGCCATTCATTGAACAAATGCATCCAGAGCCCCTATGATTACACTAGGGGCCACCCAGGCACAGGGACACGAGGGTGAGTTAAAGCAGATGTGCTTTACCAAGCTCCCCGTATTGCCCAAGGATTCCTCTGGGTAGACAGCTCTAACGTTGCAAAAAAAAAAAAAAAAAAAAACCTGAATTTTTCACAGCTTAACTTTGAAAATGTGGTAGAGTAGGCATATTGGTTTCCTGAAACTGCCTAACAAACAGAAACTTACTTTCTCACAGTTCTAGAGGCCAGACGTCCCCAGTTGAAGAGTTGGTATGGCCCTGCTCCCTCCAAAGCCTTTAGAGGAGAATTCTTTTGTATCTTCTCCGGCACCTATCGGCTCCACATGTTCCTTGGCTTCTGAGATATAATTATGGTCTGCCTCCATCTTCATAAGGCTGTCTTCTCTTCTCTTATCTTCTGTTTTCCTCTTATGTGGACTTTTTCATTAGTTTTAGAGACTAACAAATAATCCAATATAATCTCATTTCAGCAAAGACTCTTTTTCCAAATAAAGTCAAGTTCAAAATTAAAGACTGTTAAATCTGAATATATCTTTTGGGGATCTACTATTCAACTCCCTGCAGAAGGCGCAGTCACAAAATGATTCACAGAATTATTGTGGTCTGGTTATATAAAGAGAGCCACCATTCCATCCACAGAACCAGTCAGTTATGGTTTGTACCTAGATGGCTCCAAAGCCTCGTGCACTCATAGATAGGGCTTTGCGGAGGTGATTGCAACATGGGGGGGGGTGCTCATCAGTGGACTAATCCGGCTAAATGTGATGTTGGAAGGTGAAGCCTGATTAGAGGAGATGGGTCACTGGAGGTGTGGCCTGAAAGGGTGTCTTTCTTTCCTTCTCCCTTGATCTCTCTCCCTCTTTCCTGCCACCATTCCATGAACTGTTTCTCCTCTGCCAGGTCCCATCCACCATGCTGCCCTTCCTTGGAGCCAGCCAACTGTGGACTGAAACCTCTGCAGACAGTGAGCCAAAATAAAACTTTCCTCCTTAGAGTTGTGGGTGTCAGGTATTGTGTCTCAGTGATGAGAAAACAAGTAAGACACAGCCATTTGTAGTGTTCTCAATTTCTCACAGTTAAGTGAACGACATAAACCAAGCAGATGACTGAGGTCTCAGAAAGGCACATACTTTGTCATCTCTATCATCTACTTAGCCTGGGGACCTTGAGGGTGACATCAGTAAACTTTTAGAAGTGCTTGAATAAACTGATGGAGCTTCAGAAGAAAAGAAGCATTTAAGTGAGGGGACAATTATATTAACAGTCTTAGAGAAAGCTTTTCAGAATCATTCATTAATACAGTTCTATTTAAGTGAATAGGAGAACAAAACATAGCTTCATTACCCATGGGATGTAAAGAGAGTGTGCAAAACTAATTTTGAAGGGAACAAAAGCTCAGTTTAAGGTTGATGGGCCTTGATTTTTATTTTACTGTCCTTCATAGTTTTCAATGAGAGTGGCTCCAAATCCATTATACTTATCGGATGAATGTTGTTGGACACTAGAGCTGTGGGATTATAAGAATTATGTTATTATTATCCTTAATATTAAATCATGTGATGCTGTATCATAGAATATGAAGAAAATTATATAATAAATAATTCCCATTAATCATTACTATATAAGCAATTTAGTTGGATGAAAAGCCATTCATCTACCATGCTGTACTAAAATCTTTTGAACCAGATAATATATACATTTTGCTTCTATGAGTGTTCACACTACCTGCAAGATTTATCTGAGATATATGTGAAGATGTATGTCCTATTCAAATGTGATCAGAGAAGAAGGAAATAGGTTTTTTAGTTTATGCCTTGATTCTAGTCAAATTATTAACATAGCAAGATACCTTTTCCTCTGGGAGCTCTATTGTTTTATTTTGTCAGAGGAAAGGCAGCATCTCAAGGGATCATGCAATTCAGACACAGAAAAAAAAGGATATTAAATAAGTCTGGACAGTGCTACAAAGTATATCCTTCTTTGATATTTGTAAATCACATTAGAATATTAATGGTTCTGAAAGCCACGCAATTAAAAAATATATTTTTGCAAGCAATTTTGTAGCTAATAAACTGATCCTAAAGTTTACATGGAAAGGCAATAGACCCCAAAGAGCTAACACATACTAAAGAATAAAGTCCAAAAACTTGCATTATGCAATTTCAAGGCTTATTATAAAGCTATAGTAATCAAGATAATATGATATTGATTAAAGAAAAGAAACAGATCAATAGAACAAAGTTAAAAGTCCAGAAACAGACCCATACAAATATTGTCAACTGATTTTTTTTACAAAGCAAAAGGTCAATTCAATGGAGAAAGTATAGTCTTTTCAACTAATGGTATGAAACAATTCTGCATCCATATGCAAAAATTAACCTACATAGACCCCTTACATCTTTATATAAAAATTAACAAATGAATTATATGAATGTAAAAATAAAACTATAAAATTCCAGAAAAAAAATAAGGGAACTGTGGAAAACCTTGAGTTTGGTAATGAGCTTTATATACAACTCTATGAGCACAATCTACAAAATAAAATGATTTGTAAGGTGACCTCTATTAAAATAAAAAAATCTCTATAATATATACTACTAAGATAATAGAAAGACAAGTCACAGACTAGGAGAATATTTTCCAAAACCATATATCTGATAATGGATTTGTATCCAAAAATATACAAAGAACTTTTAAAACTCAACAATAAGAAAATAAACAACCTAATTTAAAATGAGTGCACCATGTGAATAGACACCTCAGCAAACAATATTTAAGATAGCAAGGAAAGATGTTCAACATCATGTCATGGGGAAATGAAAATTACAGTAAAACAACAATAAGACAGCACTATGCACCAATTAGAATGGACAAAACGTAGCAGTCGCTGATGAAGTGAGGAGCAACAGGACCTCTCTCGCATTGCTGGTGAGGATGCGAGATACACAGTCCAGTGATGGCAGACCTTTTAGAGCTTTCAATAACAAACAGCTTGCTGCGGCACACTTGCCATAGGTCCATCACCACTGATACAGCCACTTCGGAAGACAATGTGGCAGTTTCTTACAAAGCCAAATAGAGGCTGACCACACAACCAAAACTACTGTCTCCACACAGTCGAGCAATCATACTCCCGATTTGAAAATCCATGTCCACACAAAAACCTGCAGCTTGGTTAATAATCTCTAAATAGTGGAAGCATTCAAGGTGTCCCTCAAGAGGAGAATAGATAAACAGTTAACATCTTTGCTAGGTCTCCACTGTCCTCATGATGACATTCAAATTCCTCAGCACAGTGGCCTTGCCATTTTTTGACTCTTCAGCATCACTGCTGACCACTCTGATCTAATCATATATAGATCTAAAGTTTTCTTAATATTTCAAGTTCTCGCCTGCTTCTGCCACCTACTGCCTGAATCACCCCAACCACAGCCTCGCTGCCCCACTTCTCCTGAAGAGTTCCTACGATTCATCAAGATGTCACCAGGCACCCTCTCCTGCAGGAAGTTCTCTTTGGCCTTCTTAAAAGCCAAGCTGCTTGTCTGTGTTTACAGCACTTCGAGCATATGCCTAAATCTATAAAATGAAGTATATAGTCCATATAATTATTATTATTTTTATCTGTCTCTCATTTAGACTGTGAGCTCCTCATTGCATTCAAAACAAATGAATGAAATATCTGCGCCATCACTTGGGTGCTTTAGGCTAGGACAAGCTGCTCCTGAACTAGTGTTTTCCTTTTGAGGTACCTGAAACTGAAGTCTTATTTCTGAGGAATTTGTCTAGTTTACTAGACCTAGAACTAGCCTTCCTCTGGTAGTTTGTGACCTGCCACGGACCAATTTCATGAAGTAATCTGTTACTTGGAGACTTTCTGTTCTATATCCAGTCGGTGGTGGCGGGGAGAATAATTGAATTTAATGAAACACTCCATCAATTACAGATAACTGTGTTTTCAGTAACTGGTTATTTTTTTTTTATGGAAAAAATAAAATTTTGTAACAAACTAATAGAATAACAATAGTTAATACATTGCATATTGTTATCTTCAAAGTAGTTACTCAGAGTATAAGATATGGGCATAAAAATTTTTCCGATTGATACTAGCACAAACCTTTCTTTTCAATGAACTAAGAGAAACTAGTATTATAACTGTCTTGTATTTTTTTCCTTTTCTCTTCATTCCTTTCCCCTTTGCCTCACCCTAGTTCCTCTTTCCTTTTGAACAATTTCTTCCCATTTTACCATATCTATTGTACATTTTATTCCTTATTTATTCTTTCAGTTTCTCACACCAGGGAGAATATACAATGTTTACACGTGAGTCTGATTTATTTCACTTATGAGTAAGGTCTCAAGTTGCATCTCTTTAGCTATAAATGTCTCAAGTTTATCCTTCTTTATAATATTGAGTACTGAGTAATACATTGCATAAAAAGACCACATCTTTTTTATCCATTCCTTGGTTGATGGGCATTTGGGTTGTTTTGAAGATTTAGCTATTACAAATTGTGCTGCTATAAACATGGGTGCACATATGTTGCTGTGGTACGATGTTTTAAATTCTTCCAAATAACTGTGTTAATTGCCTCAGCAAAATAGAAAATAGAAAACTGTCCAGTTCCAGAGCCACATTCTTAGCCAGTTAGCACTGTGTCTCTGCTTTTCTCATGAAGCCAAACACAGGTCCACTTGTGCATGGGCTGAGTGGGTGGAGAACTATCCAGTGCGAGATGAGGGATGCAGAGAAGGCGGAGGCAGGAGGCATCTCCAGCTCCCTACGCAGGAAAGTATTTTCCTTTTTTTTTTTTCTTTTTTCTGTGGGTACCGGGGGTCGACCTCAGGACCTCGCATGCCAGCAGGCGCCCGTGCCACTGAGCGATATCACCGGCCCTTTTTTCATATGTGGGTACCGGGAGTCAAACTCAGGACCTCACGCTTGCCAGGCAGGCGCTTATGCCACTGAGCCATCTCACGGGCCCCCAGGAAAGTATTTTTCCCTTAGAAAGCTTTTACTCTAAGTTTACGTATATATGCTAACTTGTTTCATTTGTCCAACTAGTTTCTCTTAGTTCACTGAAGAGAAAGTTTTGTGCTTTATCTGCTTCTTCTTTGTAAGACAGAATCTTCTTTGTCTAAGACTTGCACTCTGAGTAACATTTTGGCCATTCTTTTAAGATTATGATACACATCATATTAACTCTTGTTATTCTCTAATTATTTTGTTCTGAAATTTTTATTTTTTCATAGAAGAATGCTTTTTTATATTTTTATTAATATCTACTTATATTACATTATGCTGAACATGAAAATAATAAAAGATTAGAGTAACCAAGTACTAAACTAAAAATGAAAAAAAAAAATTGCTACTCATTTCTTTTGGTGTGGCAAATTAAGTTCTCGCAAATAGCGTAGAGCAGGGGACAGCAAACTTCTTACAAAGCCAGAAAATATTTTATGCTTTTCTGGATTAAGAGACAAAGTTGAGGGGCCGGTGAGATGGCTCAGCGGCTTAAGCGCCTGCTTGGCAAGCGCGAGGACCCGAGTTCGACTCCCGGAACCCACATACGAAAAAGGGGCCGGTGATATCACTCAGCGGCACGGGCGCCTGCTGGTGCACGAGGTCCTGAGGTCGAACCCCCGGTACCCACAAAAAAAAAAAAAGAGACAAAGTAGAGGCTACTGCATAGGTACTAATATAACCATTTAAATCTATTTATTGAAAATTGTAAAAAAAAAAAATCCTTAGGTTATACCCAGGGTGCAGCTCATGCTACAGGGAGTTGCCTCCACTCTCCATGTCAGCACTTCTGCTATTTGAAGGTCACACTTTTGCTAGCATTTCCCCAAACTCCATCCCACAGCCAAGCCCTGGCCATAGCCTTGGCCCCCGGGGTATCCTCCCTTTCAAGGTCTCCAGATGCCTCCAATCCAGGAGAACTTACTATGCGTTCTGTTTAAAATAGTGGCTCTCAGAGCAAGTGCAGTAATCCACATCTTATTCGTGAAGCCCACATTTTGACAAGGGGTGCGTATCAAGCTCCACGCCCCTACAGATGTTCCCTGGTCCTCTACTCCTACCTGCTTCTCATAAGGAAGAATGTCTCATGTAAATGCTAAACAAGATAATATATGAAACAATGTTTTCAGAAATTGGACAGTGACTTATGTAGGACTGTGATCCTTAAGAGAAGGAAGGGACATGAGGTAAAATCCTCGGTATTAGTCAGAGCTTGCTAATGAAACAAAACCGGTAGGATGGATGAATGGGTGGATGGATGGATGGATGGATGGATGATAGAGTGATATTCATTATGGGAGTAGCCTATTCTGATTAGAGGATAAGACGTCCCATGATCTGCCATCCACAGATGAAAACCAGGAAAGCTGCTGGTGTAGTTGAGTTTGTGTCCCAGGGCCTAAAGACCAAAGGAGCCAATATTGTAAGTCCCATTCTGAAGACCCAAGAACTAAGAACAGAAATGTCTCCTAACAGGAGAAAAAGTTCCAATTCAAACACAGTGAATTTTTTCTTCCTTCACTCTTTTGTTCTATTCAGACCTTTAACGATTGGGTGATTTCAGAAATAACACATCCAGAGATAAAACTCCACCATCCATCGGGAATCCCCCAGCCCAGTCAAACTGACATAAAATTAGCCATCATGCCCTCCCACTCACACTTTTTTTTCCTGTACTGGGGATTGAACCCTGGGCCTCAGCACTGAGCTACATGCCCATCCCTTTCTAAATTTTTGATGCACGGTCTCACTAAGGCACTAAGGTGCCCAGGCTGGGCTTGAACTTGCTATGCCCCTGCCTCAGCCTCCCAGATTGCTAGACTTACAGGTGTACACCTCTGTACCCAGCTACTCTCCTTCTTTTTGAGAGCATTTTCTCAAGTGTGATGGAGAGAAATAGAGTCAAGCATACAGCAACAATGCTTCTGGATTGAGGAAAAAGATTAAAGCTCATGACAGCCAACATGATTAAAATTTGAGGAGCAGAGAAAAAGGGACACACAGAGAGTCTTAATCATCTATGGAAGAATATTCCTTGGGACCTGAGAGTGGCTGTTAGCCACAATGCTGAGGAACTCCTTTGTAAACACAAAGTCCCTCGAAGTTTACAAATTGCTTACACATACCCACTCCCTGACCCGCACCACAACAATCTCTAGAGATGCAATGAGGAGGAGAAGATTCAGAAATTATCTAAACTATCAATGGAATGGATATGTCTAATGCTAGAACCAGAATTGGAACTTTTACCAACCACTTGCTTTATGTAGATACTTTGCTAAGCCCATTCATTAATCAGCAAAGCTAAAGCTATTATGTGCCTCTCCAAGCATCAGTATCATTGCAGAACTCACAAGCTAAACCGCCATTCCCCACGCCCTTCTCCATAGGCTCTGCCGCTGGTCCTTTTCCATGGTAACATTTCCTCTGTAGTTGTGCTTACTTGGAACTGAAACTGCTGGTAGCTGGACTCATTAACACCAATTTTTTTTTTTTATTTTTAGTTTATTTGTCTGGATGTGAGAAGTAAATCTGTTTCCTAGCAACCCTATCCCTGCTTCTTCAATTCTCCCTACTCATTATCTTCCCCATGATCAACTACAAATTAGCCAAATTACGGCCAGGTTTTAGATTTCCCAGAAATGGAAGGGGCACTTGCAAACATTTGTTCTCTTGGCACAAAGTGGCTGTGAGGACTCACGCTTACTGAGAACAAAGCACGAAGTGGAAGTGGCCATTCGTCTCAGTGTGTCTGTGGATTTGGGAGCAAGGTCTCCCAGGATAGCCACTGAAGTGCCATCTTTTGGCCATTTCTTGGAAGAGCCAATACTAAACCCACAAGAAGCCATAATTTCCATTTAAAGGGGATCCCCTGATACCCATCTCCAAACTTAATGGTCAACATGATAATTTTACCTTTAGCTCTATTGTGAATTTGCCAAATGACTGCTGCACCTCACCCTTTAATATCCCAAAAATCAGACAACTGTTCAAATTGATCTTCGAAGAAACATGGAAATACCATGGGAAAATGCCCTCTATACAAATCTAAATGCAACTGGGACTCATGTGACCGAGATCTACTTTGTCTCTTCAAGCCAAGGGCTTCCCAATCATGAACAATCTGTATTAGAGGCTATTTTCCCAAAAAGAATCCGTTCTGAGATTATTTCCCTAAGTGTTCTATCAAAGGTAATTTCAGAACAGTGTACAGGAACCAAGGTAAACTCATATACTCATTCTTTCATTTGTGTATTCGGCATACAATCTGAAGTGCCTGTCCTGCACCAGGCACCATTCATTCTAGGAGGGGGAAGAAGGGAAACAGTAAAAAACAACTCGATGTCTTTACATGAGGCTTCAGGAAAGGGCCGCTTCTTCCAGCCCAAAATAGGGTTACGCATCCCTACCAGCTTAAAGCCCTTGCCTGGGCCAATGAAACATGAACTGCGCCAATGTGTGTCATTTGAGGTAGAAGCTTTAGGAACCAGGGCATGCTTTGCCATGTTCTCCCTTTATTCTGCTTCTGCCCTCAGCCTGGCTCGCGGAATTAGAGAAGTCCATCGCTGAGCCCCCAGAAGATCCAGCGTGTAAATTAACACTAAAAATCCTTTCTTGCTTTGTGCCACTAGGGAAAAATTATACTTAATGTTTTCTGATTGAGAGATCACAGTTGTTATGGACACACAGATCAAACCTCGGTCTCTCAGTGTTTTCACGTAATTACAGCCTATCTTGACTGTCTAGCCCAAATTCTGAAAGTCATGCCAAGGCAACCCCTATTTCTCTATTATAAAAGAATTATGTGATGACCTTCTTCAACTACAAAGGCAGGAGAAGGACATAGAAAACCTCACACCGGAAGTAAGACTAAGGCCCTTGCTGCTATAGATTGGTTTACAATCTGGTGTATGAAGATAGCTGAGATTCTACGAAGTCAGAGATTTCAAAACCTGAGGCATCATATTTACCACCTGATATGCTCCAAAGAATTCCCTCAACAGATCATACCTGGGTGAGTGCTCCCAAAATTAAGCTTCCTGGACAAGTTTTATGTATCACAAGCACCTCTAACTTGTTTCCTGAGTTGTATCCGTATTCTCATTCTGAGATTGGGATCCTGTTCTGAATCCAGGTTTGTTGGATTGAAGCTTTGACCTTACACACGCCAATCCTGTTGTTCTGAGAACTGAATCCTATCTCCTGAGCTCGCAGCCACTGGTCTGAGTTCTGGTTAAAAACAGGTGGCAGGATGAGAGAGGACAAGATGTGTGACAGCTCTAAGCTCCAGAGGAATGCCACAGTTTGAAGACGCCTCACTGGGACTCACTGTGGTACATGATTTCTAGACATGGCTAAGCCTAGAAGCCCCTCTCAGAGAAACTTGGTGCCCTCTTCCCAGCTCCTATGGAAGGGTGACTCAAGGTAAGTGTGTGTCAGCATGTGCTGCACTGCAAATCACACATAATTGTACCACTGAACAAACACATGTGTGCATGTGGCAACAAAGGAAAGCCACTGCACTAATTCACTAACAAAAATCAGTAGTCTGCCTTTCAAGTTTGAACAAAGAAAAGGAAAAAAGAACACGCTATGATCAGATGCCAGGGAATGTTTAATCTGAAAGTTCCCATGGTGTCAGGGACAGGATGGTCATTTTCAGCCACATTCTTCCTGACAAATTGTCTTAGAAAACTGTATTTACACAGAGAAACCCATCCACATTTTTAATGCAGCTAGAAAGAGATAAAAATAGAAGAGGAAACTCCATTCTTAGGCCTCCAAGCAAAGCGTATGCTTATCTGAGTCAAAGTAGATAGATGTGTTCATTTTCATGAAATGACCCTGTAAATGTCTAAAACTCTTCATTTGTTGAACAAGCTTGAATGGGTTTGGTTCCCAATAAAAAGATTTGCTGGTAGTGAATTTCCTTAAACGGTGAGCACTGGCTGTTCTCTAGCCTGATGCTGCCACTTGGTTATGACAAGCTGGACCCTCCCCAGACCCCCACTGTCCTTTCCCATCAGCCTGGGCCATGGAAACCTCCTCATTCCTCCCAGCTAATTCAATCCTAATTATGACAATGCTTCAGTGAGTTTATTCATTTGTTTTACTTCCGCCTAAGTCATGTAGATTTCTAATGAAAACAAATAGCTAAATTGAAAGAGTTTTGTTGTGCTCTTGCTATTTTTGAAGAAGTATGAAAACAATCAGTGGTATCTCTGTTAAATAGCCAGGTAAATGAAATATTAAAATGAATCCCATCATCTTAAATGAGAAGTTTCTCCCATAATTTTTTATAAGTCCAGATGTGCCCTGAATTAAGGAAATTTACAATAAAAATAAATCTTAACTTATAAGAAATTTTCAAAGTAAATTTGCTTTTCCAAAGCTTTTATTAAATGAGAAATAAAAACTGCTCAGAAAAACTGGGAGGAAACAGTGACAGCACTGACAGATATCTTGGAGAATCGTGCAAACCAATTTTAAAAAGCAAGGATTTGATTTGCATAATATATTACAGGACACGTCACTTTCTAGCAACTCAACCCACAGAGTTTGGGATTCCTGAAACTCCACAATGATTTAGCTGACTTTAATCTCATAGAAACACACTCAAGACAATCTACCAGAAATGATTTCACAGCATAATTCATTCCAAGAATCAAGTCTTGCTGGGAACTGGCTGCACAGGTCTCCTCCTTTCATGATGCAAAATCTCAATCCTGATAGCCCTTACTGTCTCCACATGAAATTGGTATAACCTAGGACACTCACTGGGGAGGGAAAGTGAATTATCTACCACGTTTACCAATTTTTGCTGAACAACTCAATCATCTTTTCTAGACTTTGTTCTTCAGAATCAAGAATGAAATATAAAGTATGGGCTTCCTGGAGGACAGTTGTTATATGCAACCAGTACCCTTATTTACTCATGATATAAGTATTAATATTACATCTAAAACAACTCATCTATCATTAGAGATTACTTTTTATTAGATTTCTATAAGAGCGCTCTGTAAGCAGTTTGTTTTAGGATATTTATTATCACATAGTGGTTAAGGATGTGGCTCCCAGAGATGGATGCCTGGGTTTCAATCCCAATCTCATTAGTCACTAGCTGTTGTTAGTCACACACGCGACATAAACCTTCTCAGGTGTAGTCCCCTCATCTTTCAAACACGAGTGAAAACAGATATAACATTGCAAAATCATTGTATATAATCCATGAAAGCTGGCTAAGTTTAGGTCAACTTGATTGCTCATGAATGGGAATAACATTTGAATCAGAGTAAAGCCGATTGTCCTCCCTAATGTGGGTGGGACTCGTACAATCAGGTGAGAGCACAAACAGAGCACAAATGTTGACCCTCCCATGAATAAGAGGGAACTCCTCCTGCTTAGCTGTGTGAGCTGCAATATTGCTTTTCAGGGTAAGGCTGCAAGCTAAGGCAAGGAATGAAACATCGGTTCTTTAGGCTCCCAGGCCTGGGCATTATGGGACTAGAATTTCCATCAGTGGCTCTTCTGGTTCTTGGACTTCAGACCTGGGGAGGAACGACACACCGACTCTTCCCGGGTCTCCAGCCTACCAACTGCAGACACTTCTCAGCCTCCATATCCATGGGAGCTTTACTCTGTCACAAATACCAATCTTTCGTGCTTCTGCATGCGTGTGCATGTGTCTGTGTGTGTCTGTATGCATATGTGCATAGGTGAGTCCTGTATCCATGGATTCAACCATCCACAGGTCAAAAATAATTAGAAAAAACTGTAGAAAGTTACAAAAAGGAAAACTTGAGTTTTCCACTTGCCAAGCACTGTGCAGAAGACACACGGATGAAGCGATGTGCAGGCGCGTGCTGCTGTAGCCCGCAGCCTCTCTCCACAGCTCATCATCTCAGCACTGTGGGCCTCACATATCACTCGTGTACCATGCAGTCCACCTGGGGTGGCTACGTCTATTCTGAAAATGTGCAAACATTTCCCCCCGTCACGGCCCCCTGAACAGTACAGTACAACAGATACCTGCCTAGCATAGGCATTGTATTAGGGATTATAAGAAATCTAGAGATGATTTAAAGTGCAGGGCAGGATGTGTATGGGTTATAGGCAGATATTATACTCTATTATATAAGAGACTGAGTATCTGTGGGTTTGGGTAGCCACAAGAACGCACCTCCCCATGATACTCAGGCTCGGGTGGTGTGTGGGTGTCCAAGCGAACACGGACACACACACTTCCTATTTTTATTTTACTTCTCTGGAGAAACTTTACAAGCCATGTAAAGCATTTAATACATGGAAAACACTCGGTGACAGATGAGCTTTATTGTCCATAAAGGACAGCGTTGGTCACTGTTGAAGGCAACTACTGTGATGACTCAAATCCAACATTTGCTTTCAAAGAACTCACAAAGCATGCTCCCGTCAGCCCTCCTCCTTACCTCACAGCACACTCCACAGCTGTTGGTTTGCAAGCCTATGAAGGACCCGCCATGACTGTAAATCACACCACCATCTAGGAAGCCAACACATCACGGAATTCCAGAGGAGCACCCAGGAGCTGTGCACTGAGGGAAGGGGCCCAGGAGCTTCTAGCACAGTGGCAGTGAAGGTACGCACATGTGCCACAGGGAGCTGTTCGAGTTGTTGAAAGCACTAAAGGGTTCGTCATCCCTGCCCTTGAAGAACCTGACCTCAAAGGAGATGAGTCAGCCAGACCTGCTTGGCCCAAGAATGAAGCCCCAGGCCTGGACCAGAGGTACCTGTAATCAGTGAGATGAAAGTACAACAAAGCTAGTGCCTGAGAGGTGTTGTCTGGTTTCCCCTTAACTAGCAGTGCTTATTCCATTTGAGCCTTTTCAGCCCAGGCTTTCTTCTTTTAATTTCCCGGAACATGGAACAGAATTAATTTGCATGGTCAATTCATGCCATGCAAGACTTAAATTTATCTTCCTGCAACAAGTCTGTGACTGATTATCTCAGTAGTTAGGAGGCCGCCACATGGATCCAGTTTCCATGTACACCAGAGCTACTACAATCTTGGGCGTATTTAATGCCAGCATGGAGGACTAGACAGAGCACAGGACACGGGAGGGGGTGGACAGTACCCACTCTCCAGTAAAACAAGAATGGCTCGTCCCACTCCTGGGATGATGCAGAGCCCTTGCCTGATGCCTTTTACCCCCAGCCCCCTCCACAGCTTTCTAATTCCCATTTCTGATCCTGTTGAGGACCCCATGTACGTCCAGAGCCAACCTCCATGTCTAATACTTATATTCTTATCAGAGGTGATCCTTAATAATATCACCGTTTTATCTGATTACTCATCCGGTGTAACAATACCAAAAATTATAGGAAAACCTCAGAAAGCTTGAAAACAAAATTATCTGCAATTTAATCACTCAGAACAAAAGATAATATAAATCCTTCCAGTATTACACACACACACAATAGTAGTAATAGTTGTAGTATCTAAAAACTACTATTATGAAACTTGCTTTTCCCCCACTAACTGCATAACTTGAACATTTTCTCCTGTTATTAAAAAATCTTCATTATTTTTATGGCTTTGAAACACTCTATTGAAAGGAAGTACCATAATATACTTAACAGCTCCCTTTTGTTGGAAAAAGGATTATTTCCACTTCTTTTGCTATTCTAAATAAAACCACATTCGTGTTCTTGAGCCATAATCATTCTGAGCCTACGGAATGGTTAATCCTCAGGTTAAATACTTAGAAGTGGAACTGGTGAATCAAAAGATGTGCACAGCTTTTTAAAGACATTTGAAGCAGATTTCCAAAGTCTCTTACAAGCATACCCTGGGCAGAGTATATTCCTCCAGGAGTACCCGAGTCGGCCTCAGAAGAATGGAAGGAACCCTGAGGCAATAGACAGGAAACAGCCCACCCATGCAGGAGACACTTAATGAGTGCACACTCCGTACCAAGTGCTAGGAGCACAGCAGGGAAACAGACGCATATAACCCCCGCCCTTACTGTGATGACAGCCTGGGGGAGAAGCAGACAAGCAGCTGCACCACTCACCAGTTTAACCTCGTGACCACTTCCACCCCCACATGTCTTACTTTAGGGCAAGCCTGTCCCAACTGCTGGATCTCAGTATTCTGTGTTGAAAACCAGGTGTCCTTTTTCTTCACTGAGAGCCACAAATCTTGCTATATGACCTCTCTTGGAGCTACTGCAGGATCCTGCAAGAGCAGCCAGTCCTTCTGAGAACATTTCTTCGCATCTGCACAAGTTACCCACCAGCCACACCAAACTCCAGCTGCACTCTGCCCCTTTTCTGGAAAAGTAATAAAAAGTGTGGCCACGTTTGGCTTCACTTTATTCCTTCTGCTGTGCCCTTTACCAAGCACTTACTACAAATCGCTCTACTCAATCCAAACAGAAATGCTATGAACCCAACACAGTTCTTACTCCTGTTCTACGAATGAAGACTCAGAGGATCAGAGTTTAGCTTCCCATAGTCAGTTAGCAGGGTTGGAATGCAAATATAAATCTCTCTTACCAGAGAGAGATTCCACTGGTTTATGGGCATCTCTGGCACGACATGATGCATATCCTCCCTGGCAGGACACACCTTGTTCATTCACTGCTAGGTCCCCTCCAAAGGCCAATCACACTCCACGGACACAAAATGCATCGCCACTGCCAATGAATACCAAAGCTTGACCAAACTGCAGAGACAAGCAAGGTCCTTATTTATTTGAACAAGATATGGTATATGTAAAAGATAAAATATTATTCAGCCATGAAAAGGAATGAAGTACTGAGATAGATTGAGACATTACACTAAGTACAATAAGCCAGATGCAAAGGATAAGTATTATACGATCCCATCTGCATGTAATTTCCAGAATAGACGCAAAGACCAAAAAAAAGCGGATTAGTAATTGCCAAAGACTGAGAGAGATATGAGGGGAGAATACTTCTTGGATACAGAACTTCTTGGAGATGATAGAAATGTTTTGGAACTGGGTAGAGATCAGGGACTCAAGGCATTGCAAACTTGCTAACTATTCCTGAACTGTTCGTTTTAAGGTGGTTAATTGTGTGCCACATGAAGTTTACCTCAACTTAAAAGGGAGGCGGAGGGCAACAAGGTGCTGAGTCAAAATATTTGGGCCCAGAAAATTTTACACAGAAACCTCCAGGTGATTCTGGTGCACACTATGGCTTGAAAAACAAGATTCCTACTATGTAAAGCTCTATGGGAACGATTATCCAGAAGAACCTAAGAATTGAAAGTTATTTATTTTCAGAGATTATTTTAAGAAAATAAATCCTAAAGGAAAAAGCTTTGGTTAAAATGACCACAAAGATTGCCAAGGTGAGGTGGCACCATCCATCTGCCCTGTAATATTACTTCCAATTAGCCAAGCATTCGGAGGGTTTGCCTGGCCCATGAGCACATGGGCCCAGCCCAGTCACGAGGATGGGGGCCACGATGACAGAACACAGTGGGCCAGAAAGGCATGGTGACATAGGGAAAGAAGAGCAAGTCCACACCACAGGAGGAGGGACACTGCCTCATCGATATGACCAGGCAAAGTAATAGCAAAGCTCGAGCACAGCCCTGAATTAAAATAAGTGAGAATCAATGGGCTAAAAACCGAGGATTCAATAAAGCCATTAAGTCATGGCTATTCCTTTTGTGGCAAATTAATTCCTTCGTGGTTGTGCTCCCTGTTGCTCCCAAGGTTCAATACACTCCTGGCAAGGAATCTGGGCAGCACAGATCCCAGTAAATGCTTTATTAACACCGTATCCCCTACCTGATTTATTCCTGGGAGGCAGATGTCTTTGCTTTTGGCCTTCCTCCCCTAGTGTGTTGTTTTTGCTTCCATACCTAAGTCAATTGCTATATGTTGCAAGGGAATCACAAGGTAATGTCACTTGCTCACACCTGAAATTTGGGGCCAGGTCTCACCAGGGTCACTACTGCTGCTGCTGCTGCTGCTAACCTTCCTAATGGAGTATGTCAAGTTTCTCTGTGTCCCCCGCCCATGAAACACAGTAGCAGGCCTTACCTTGTGAGAGCTGCTACATAAAAACATACTTAATTATTATCTTGGCCCTTTGAGGGCCATACCATGGTCAAGAAAAGTGAGTCTCAAGCGGTTTAGCACCTGTGTCCCAGGCTCCTGACCTGAAAGCTTGCCTCTTGAGCAGTATACGCTAATGTCTCCACATACCTCCCTCCCTGACCCCTCCAAAGCTCCAGGAAATGACTGGGTCCAGTGACCCCCTCAAAGCAGTCCCCTGCCACCACCCTGGTCGTGGGTGACAACTGATTTCTGAGAGCATCTGGCACAAAAAGAGTCAAATTTCTCCCCACTGTAAAGTCTTATATTGGCCAAAAGATTGCAAAGTCCCTGACCTCTTAACAGCCAAAACTGACCTTAGCACATGGCCAGGTCAGCAGAGAAGAATTCGGTGTCTTCCAGGTGAGTGAGCACTAAGGGCGACCACCTGCATCCGTGACACGGAGGACGCATCGCAGTGTTGGAGGTACACGAAAGCCATGGCTTTGGAACACCCTGGGTCCCCATTCCCAGCTTATCCACTCGAGCTGGGAAACCTCCAGCAGTTTTGAGCTCATGAAGGCTGAATTCTCATGCGTAAGTTGGAGAGGTCTGTCCTACGTGGGAGCTGTGAAGAATGCGTAGAATTCTCCACGTCGGAGCAGTCAGCCAGAGCCCAGCGCAGAGCGAATTCTTAAACGGGAGCTGTGCGGACGATGTCCCGGGAGCAGGGCCCGGCCACACCAGCGAACCACAGCGTGCCGCCTTGGCGTGGCTGGCGGAGGTCAGACCTGCGCCCACACAAACCTCCGTGCCCCTTTCCGGCCAGCCCGTGTGTGGCCAAGTTCACTTTTCTGAACCTCGGTTTACCTAGAAGCTAAGCAACATTGCCTGCCTGCCTCAGAGGTTTATCGTCAGGGACATTAGAAAGCGATAGGCCTAGTGACCGCCTGCCCCTCCATTGTACATAATTCCGTCTTTGGGGTTTTAGACTATCGTTCTTTTCCTAACCCAGTACTGCAGAATGTACTGACCAGGATCAGCGTTCGGGGTCCGTGTAAGGTGCACAGGTAGCTAGGTTCGAGCCCGCAGCTCGATGCAGTTGGAGTGACTGGCCACGAGGGGCCGCTGGTGAGCTACAGAACTCGGGCCTCTGCCTACCTGTCGGGTTCTTAACGCTGCATCCGTATTTAAAGGGCTTCCCGTCCTCTTCAAAATCCAGCCTGCGGCCCTGTGCAAGGAAGGTTGGTTTCATTTTCTACAAGCGTGTTAGCCTCATTTTCTGAGCCCGAGGTCGGAGGGAAAGAAAACGAGCTTTAAATGACGAGCTTTAAATGGATTTCGAGAGCCGCGTGTTTGGTTGGGGAGCAGGGGTGAGTGGCAGCGTTTGCAAAATCCCGGGAGATCCGCCTCCACCGGGCAGAGTGTCCGCCACGCCTGGTGAGTGAAACCCCTTTACGTCTTATAAACACTAGGAACTTCTAGAGCACACCGATGACACGGATAAGTAGGAAGGCCAGGTCAGTGCCTTGTTGCAGGGAAAGTCAGCCCTGCCTAACACGGAGAGGAGGGCAAACCAGGGACGGCCTCGCGGATGTGCATGTGAATTCTAGCAAGCTAAGTAGCCTGTCCAAGCAGGCTCTTCTCATATTCAGAGTTTTTTTTCCTGTTTTAGGGTGAGTACTGAGGTGTGTGTGTGTTTGTGAATTTAGGAATGTTAAAACTATAGCTCAGCTTTATATTCCAGTTGCCAGGAACTTATAATGTCTGCTGGAAACAGGAAACCAGAAGCAAAATAGAATTAGAAAAAATATCAATTGGTAGGAAAATCAGGAGAGATGCAAACTGCAATGTACACTATCAAATGGTGGATCTCAGACTATGACAAACACAAAGCAAGTCGCAGCCATCTGCAGTGGGTGGCTGGGGAGGGAACACAGGAGTTTCTGGAGAGGAACTGAAGAAATAAGGATACTCTGCTGGGAAAAGAGAAAAGATGAAGGGAACTTGATCCCTATCTTTGGAATGAGGACTGACGGACCTCCTTGTGGTCCAAAAAGGTGGGGTAAGGGTCAACAGGTGTCCAAGAGTCCATGAATCCCCATATAGGGTGTGTGTGTGTGTGTGTGTGTGTGTGTGTGTACAATGCACATATGTACATTTTTTAGGGAGAAAGGATCATAGATTTCTTTTTTTTTGGAACCGGAAATCGAACTCAGCACTTCATGCTTGCCAGGCAGTCATAGCTTTCTTTATTGGATTTTCATGATATCAAAAAACTTAAGGGCCAGTGAGATGGCTCAGCAGCTTAAGCGCCTGCCCAGCAAGCGCGAGGGCCCAAGTTCGACTCCCGGAACACACATACAAAAAAGGGCCCGGTGATATCGCTCAGCAGCACGGGCGCCTGCTGACGCACGAGGTCCTGAGGTCGAACCCCTGGTACCCACAAAAAAAAAAAAAAAAAAAAAAAACTTAAGAACTCTTGATATGACTATAGCAGCTACTGTTTATCAAGTAATTACTGAGGCCCAAGCAGTGGGCCAGACCCCTTATATAAGCCACTGAATGCTCCCAATAAACCTCCAGAGGCAGTAGGGTAGAGTATGAATGCACCATTGGTGCCAGCCTGCCTCCGTTTATATCTTGATTCTGCTGTTAACCTGCTACATATTTTCTCTCAGTTTCCTCAATGTAAAATGGCAATGACAATAATAACCCAAAAGCGTAAGTTAGTACACTCACAGCTTTTACAACAGCCTCTTACAAGCTTTCTAAGTGTGAGCCATTCAGGGTGTGGTGAGAAAAGCTTAAAACTAGCTCTTTAAAGAAAAAAAAGAAAGCAAACAGAAGCTTTAATTGATAACATCGACACTTTCTAAGGTATAAATACTTCTCGTTGGCCAATTTCAAACTATCAATGTGAAATCAGACAGCTCACAAAATTCCTAAAAAAATTAATAATTACTTTTCATGGGATGGGATGAGCCAGCTACAAAACAAATTCTCCTAAAATTCTCCCACTCTGTTCTCTCCCCTGGTTGGAGATGACAAGAACAGCTCCTCACTGCCTTGAAGAAGCGGAGTTTCTATGGAATCGAGAGAAGCAATGTTCATATTCTGTTAGAGGAGATAGGTTAGAGGAAGGGACTCGAAGAGAGTCTGGAAACAGAACAGAGCCGGCTTGAGCCAGTAAATGTTCCTGCTGAGATCTTACTTGGGGCAAGGAGGAAATGAACGTCTACTGCCTACTTAGTGCTTATTACGTGCAAGGTGCCACTTTACACAGCTTCATTTAACAGCCCTTGGAGGTCGGTGGAACTATATGGTACTCTCCCCATGAAACCTGTCCAAGAACAAAAGGGAGGGAGGGCAGGAGCTGAGGGACAAACTTGGCTATGAGCCCAGGCCTGTGTGATCCCAAAGCCTACACTTTTTCCACTCATCTGTGCTGCCTTTTGCGCAACAGAGAAACCATCAGGGCAGGCCTTTGGGTCCACTCATAGGTGGGAAGGGGCCATACTTGAAACTCTCTTTAGGAATATTTTGTAGATGAAGGCTCAACTTTTGCAATCTCTTCAGCAGTTCTGTGCTGTAAAACCCTTTCATAGAAGGATCCTCCAAGCTGCTCCATGGTCAGGAGGTTCTCCCAGCCACCACAATCTCAAGGACCTTTCTATAGCTGCCACTGGGGATTCAATCTTCCTTGGTGGCTCTCTGAGATCACCAATAGTCCCTGCCACTATCTACTGAGATTTTTCCCCTGATAGTCAACTAACCGAAGGCCGTGTGGGAGAGTTACATCCATGGAGACACACAGGCAGGTGACACAGGAAACGTGCGAAAAGTCTTCAGCCATCCCTGGCAGCCACTGTCCTTTCTCTAAAAAGGCTACAAAAGATGTATCAAGTATGACAGATTCTAAAGTCAGATCACTCGGTTCTAGCCAGTGCTCTGGAATTTGCTAATAATGTGATTTGGGCCTTTTGCCCAATCTCTGTATTCCTCAGTATCCCCAATTGTAAAATGGAGAAACCAATAAGGTTTCCTTCAAAGCACTGTTGTGAAGATTTAATAAAATAATATTGAAAATGGTCTTAGAGGGGGCTTAAATTAATATTCTGCTTAGCATTGTAAGTATGTTATACACTCAATAAATGTTAACTATGATAGCCTACTCATAGATCTACTTTTCATATATACAAAATTGGTATATGTTTATGATATGATCTATCTTTTAAGTCCAGTTTTGGGAAACCTATTGCCCTCCCCAAATCTAGGACTCTGGTTCTAGGACTCTTTGATTTACTTTCATTTAATGTTTTGAGATGTTACTGGTTGCTTTGAAAAATGTACCCTCTTTCCAGTGAAATTGAAAAGTGCATATAAAAATTTATATATAGTGAGTAACTTCACATCCTAAAATCCACCCTTGGCCACCCTGGGATGTGTTAACTGGACTGAAATTCCCTGCCTTCCATTTAAGTGTGTTCTTCCTTGGTTTGGCTCCTGGAGCCTTTGCTTCTTGCTGCTTCTTTTCCTATTTCTACCGTTTTTTATGATTTTATCCACCTGCAAGGGTTTTTCAGGCCTCTCCTTTTTGCTCACCACCAACCCCTCATTAACTAACATAAGTCATTCAAGAGTAACCACCAAACCACTAAGAATCAAAATGATTGGGTCTATGATTCCAGGTATACATCAGCAGGACTGGAAAAAAATTGCAATACTGTACAGGGAAGATCCGGCGTTATCTTTCCTTCTACCAATTACAATTCCTCAGATGCCAGTTTACAAACCATCACATCCACTTTTCCTATATCTAAAGCCACTTCTCATTCCTCACAATAATTCCAGTACAAAGCAAACTTGCTTCTGTAACTCTGTCATCCTGCCTGCCATAAATCACTGCACTGGATTCTATGCTGAAATGTAGCAGGTCCCCAGAGATAAGATGCTGTTCCAGGGCCGGTGAGATGGCTCAGCGGCTTAAGCGCCTGCCTTGCAAGCGCGAGGGCCCGAGTTCGACTCCCGGATCCCACATACGAAAAAGGGGGCCGGTGATATCGCTCAGCGGCACGGGTGCCTGTTGGCGCGTGAGGTCCTGAGGTCCTGAGGTCGACCCCCCGGTACCCACAAAAAAAAAAAAATAAATAAATAAATAAATAGATAGATAAGATGCTGTTCCTAGAAGTGGGCAACATGTGTCATCTGCAGAAAGAGCATGGCCATGCTCTCCTTCCGGTTATGCAGATATATATTATATACGAGACCTCAGTTAAGTCCTTAAGCCTTGCCTTGGTCACCTGTAAAATGGGACAAAGAATGGGAGTAAAGATGGCGTGAGCACCAACAGAGAGAGCCTGTTTACCACCCAGCATTCATCAGCTGGACACCTATTGATTAAGAACTTGCTGTGAACTGTCCATCAGGTTGAGACAGAGAATGAACTATGAGGAAGATGGAGCGCTTGCCCTCAAGGCATTCATGGTGGTTTTGAGGAACCAGATCTTGACAACTCTGTGTTAGAAGAATACACAGATGTTCTAGGAACCCGAGAAGAGACCTTTAGAAAAATGCTCAGCGTATAGTAGGACTCAGCAAAAGTGTCTGCCTTGACAGACAGAGCCTCTGGTAACTAAATGGATGGTCTTTGTTACAGAGAATGTCCCAGAGGCTAAGTTCTTGACACTGCTAGATGATAGCAGGTGTCACCCGCCATCATCCATCAAAAAGGCCAGAGAGAAGTCCCAGAAGCTTCATTAGGCAGAGGACAGAGCGCCGTTTAGACCAAATGTCTTGAGTGCAGCCGTTCACTCGATTTGTTAGAGAACTCACTGTCCGGACCTGGTGGCCACGAGAGCAGTAAGAATGGAAGCAGCCAGGAAAATTCATCAGGACCCAGATAATTTTGATAAAACGTTATTAGAAGTCAGTGCAAACTGTGGGGAGAAGAGGATGTGCAGCCTCTGGGGCGCACTGTCTCAGCTGGATGAACCGGGACTAGCCAGTCCCCAAAGAATGCCCACTCGTTCCTCAGCTTTGCTGGCCGGGCCTCGCATTTCTTAGCTCTTCTTCTCTAGCCACCGCCTTTCCCAGCAACTGCTCCCACCCCATTTTTATTAGTAACCCCCTGCCCTCCATTCCAGGGTTTCCTTTTTCTGGTGCCTCTGTGGCACTTTTTGCTCACACAAGGGTTCAGTATTAGAATCAAAGAACCAGGCTTTTGATTTCAGTTTCTATCACTAACCTGCTGTGGAATCTTGGTCCATTCTCTCCTTACTAGGTCTTAGTATTTTCATCTGTAAAATGGGGAAGGTGGAAGAGACTTTTCATTGTCTCCGTTATCTTTTTACTATTCTTTGATTCTAAAAGTACATAAACCCCATGATTTCAATACAAGAGAGTTAACACTTCGTCAGTAGGTCTTACCGAACATTAGAGGACAGGATGGTCTTTCTTTGTTCTTTCCTGCTCCCAGAGAAAACTCAAACCTAAGCTAAAGTCTTGACCTCTTTGCCAGCTCTCTGAAATGAACCAGCTTCCTCTTTGAGACTTCCTGCTCATCCTTCCATGGGTTCAGCTTTATCAACACCACAGCTGTCCTTTACGTGCATTGCCAAGCTGGTTTCTTACATTTATAGAAAGCCTTGTTCTTACAAAGGCTGCCTCATTCATTATGAGCAAACCAAGGCTGAGAAAACTTAATTGAATTGCTAAATATATGCATCAATTAAACGATAGCCTAGACTCGGACTCTAATCTTCCAGTCACACTGTTTCTTCCACTACCCCCAAATACCCCTTAGACATGGCCAAGGACGTTCCTAAACTAACACTCTAACCATCTGTCTAGGATGGTGAGAGAATGATACATTTAAAAATCACTAATGGATACAGACTAAAAAAGTTGAGTAATGGTAACTATAGGAAAGACAATGGCCAGGGAGGTAAAGAAGAAAAGCAAATTATTTTTCTTTCGTTTCACCAAAGAAAGTGACACCAACTATAACAGAGCTGGATCAGCTTCTTGGCATTAGGGAAAAATATTGCAAACACAGCTTTGAGATTAGATGTTTTAAAAGAGCAATGTAAGGATTTTTTTTCCTCCTCTTTTAGTTTTTTTATTTGCTCTTTTATTAATATTCCATATTTCATAGTTACAAAAAAAATCTTCTTCTGCATAGTGAAAATAAATTGGTAATGTCAGCACTTTCTCTTCACAGCTGGGTCCCAGGTTGGTAATGTTTTTCTCCCATAAAAACATTATCCTATAAAATTTAAGGTTATTAAGTAGCAGGTGAATAATTGATGATGCAATTATGAAACATTTATGATGGACTATTATGAGCTTGCAAATAAAAGAAAACATTTGGGGTCTCCAAATTGATAAACTTTGGTAGCCATGTCTTGCCATTTCTTGAGGGATCTAGATGGATGTTACGTGCTCTCCACTGTCTTGGACCTTCAGAGATGGTTAAAGTCCCTTCGAGTTGTGCCTGAGAGACACCGCAGCAACTCAGCCAGCCAGCATCACAGTCCACTGCGAGGCAGTGAGTGTGTCCTGAGGATAACAGGGATCACGAGAAAGGCAAATCCTTGTGAGAACATACTCTCCACCAGGCACTGGGAAAATCGCTTCACACACTTATGGCTTCAACCACTCAGAAATCTATATTGCCCTTCTCAGCCCCTCTGTTTAGACTGGCAAACTGAGGGCCAACAAGGTTAGTATTTGCCAAAGATTACATATCCAGTAAGAGGCACAGCCGAAACGCAAACTCAAGCAGTGTAACCCTTGAGTCTGCACTCTTCATCACCATGATTAAGACAGGCAAGACAAGGGCTGGGGAATGAAGAACTGTGTCATCATGAATGTGTCATTTGCAGCCCTCCTGGTCTTCAGAGCCCTTTTATTACACCCTCTCAGGCTTTTGCAGCATCACTTTTGGGTATTATTGGACAGGTATCATTGTCTCCAATTTGTAGATGAGTAAGCTGAGGTCTGGAAAAGCTAAATAACTCAGTCAAGTTCACATAGCAAGTTAATAGAGGAACCTCAACTAGAATCTGAGGGCTTCAACCCCATGAGGTAGCCACCATAATATAACAGCACTGGAAAAGTTTCCTCACTAAATCTCCCACTCATTACAGCATCTCTGAAGACAGACCTCCCAGCTCCCACTGGAACACCTCCAGGACTGAGTGCTCCCTGCTCAATGCAAAGACTCCTCCCATTCATAGAATTCCGCAGGCTTTTCCTTATCCTGAGTCAGCTATTTGTCTCAAATGACTATTGTTTTATCTGAAGGGACATAAATCTCTCTTCTCCTTTCGGTTCCTCCTCACCACAGGCTGTTGCTTTCTCATCCCTCCCAGCATATGTTTCTAACCTATTGGACTCCTTAAGTCACTTACTTGAATGTTCCCCATGTTAACACCCACTTCTAAGCAAAACTGAACCCCATCTCTTGGGATATATGTTTGGAGTTAGTCACTGTCTCCCTCCTAATTGAAGCTGTGAACAACACTATCCTATTGATATGAGCAAATTCAGCGATTATTTCCTTAACTATGGTCCCAATCCATTTCCATGAACTCGCACTCCATCCCAAAGCTTTTCATTTGAATGTTATTGAACTAAGTCGCTTTCATTAAACACCCTTCTGTACACACTCCCTTCATCTCTTGCAGCATATGGTGACTCCAAAATATCTTTCAGTGCTGGCAAAAATAGCATTCCTGATGACATCCCATTTATCTGCATTGCTGTTCAGTGCTGAGCAGAGAGCATGGCCTGAACCTCACTGATGCCCAAAATGATCCAAGGAGATGGAGGGAAAAGTGTGCACTTGGGGATAGGATGAAAGGTCCTCTCTTCGAAGCTCTGTTCTGTGAGATTTCCAGTACAACGCATCTGTGTTGCAGGGTTCAGAATCTAGTCAGCGCCCTCGTGCTACAGTCAAGGGCTACACTTTGGAATTGAGAGGGAACTGAGAGATGCCTTTTCCAAATCCCCTCCTGTTCTAGGAAGCTGAGCCCCAAAGACTAGAGAGGACTTGCCTGGCAAATGTTAAAGGTAGCTAGGGAGGGGGGAGGAGGAAGTAAGGCAGAGAAAAGAAATAAAAAAGAATATAGAACCAACAGTGATGCAAATTAAATGATTTTCAAAAGATTTTCTTACAGCAGGCATATAAGTTAGGTCATTGTGATCCCCATTTTACAGAGGTGGGATTACATTATCCACAGTTGTATTGACAAAATTTAATGTAACTTTTTCTACTGCAACTGAGTTTTAACCTGTCTACATTATTTCGTGTAGTATTTGTTTAATGTGTTTTTTCCAATTAAATCACAGTGTGACCTGACACCCCACCCCAAATAAAAGGTAGAACTCAAGTCTAAGCCCCGTAACTCCAAGCCCTTTGCCACTACACTGGAACTTTAGAAATCATCTGCCCCAATCCTATTTACAGCTGAGCAAACTGGGGCACAAAGAGGGAAGGTCACCCAGCTCAAAGTACTCAGAATGAAGAACAAAGACAGGTTTTATTACTAATGCCTTTTCCTGAAGAACAAAGGAATGTGATTTTCTGCGTTTCTGTGCTGGGTGAGGCCATGTAGCCACATCACAGACAATGAGGCCCACACCACTTGGCTTCTTCCAGTACCTCAGGCATCTAACAGTGCAAGCTGCATCCCACATTGATCATTAAATCACTCTTATGTGTTTCCCAAAAAAAAAAAAAAACAGACACACTTGCTTCATCCAATGAGGACATCAAGCAGCAGAATTTCAACTCAAAGTAAAAATGACAGGGAAATCCAAGTGCATCCTAAGCAACCTTTGCCTCCTCATCAATGGTGTTGGCCTAAGAACGCATTCAAAAGGAAGTCCCACACTGCAAGTCCAAAGATAAGACATCGCTAAGCAGTGGCATCTCGCAGCCACTGTGGCATCACTGTAAATCATACTCGGTTACCAATGTTCTTCAAGCAAAATTCTGTTATTCATTCTCTGCAGACAACACACTGTCACAAACCCATCACAGATACTCATTTTTCTGCCTATGTTATGCCTGCATGCGAGGACAATCAGTATCTCCAGACAGAACTGCACCCCCATGCTGAGAAGTGAGCCACAGGCTGCTGTTAAATAAGCAAAGAGAATGAACAAGTGTCAGTGGGAGAAAACTATACCGGAGAGGCTTAGGGTAGTCATCCGCCCGGGCCCTTGTCACAAACTATATTTTTCTTATCTAGATTGAGCATGATTAATATTTCCAAATAGTGAAGTTTTTTTTTTTAAATCTTTCCTTCACATTTTTAAGGCTGAGAAAAATATTTTCAGTTGTTCATGATTTAAAAAATTATATTATTTTAATTGGACATGACTTGTATGAGGGTGATGAGTTCAGAAGGGATAGAAGCCCACCTCTCCCTGCCTCATTGCCACTGTCATTTCCAAATCACTATTGCAAACACACACACACACACACACACGCGCGTGCGCGCGAGGGTGTCCAGGCCGCCAGTGGATCTTCTGTGCAGAGTCCTGTTCTGTACTGTCAGCTCCACTTCCTGCACCACACGGAGGCATTGTAATTCCCCACACACCGCCAGCGGGAGGTGATTCGTGGATTCCAGGCAGGTGAGCTCCTCTCAGGGAGTTTGGCAATTAAGCTTGGGTTAAACAAAGCCACCTGCAGTGTGAAGCCTTCTGCATGAGGGTTTGATTACCCAGGCAGTACCCCTGAAGAGGGATTAAAAGGACTCTATCAAGGGGGTAGCAGAATCTTAATTGAAATCCATATTGCTATATTTGCATCCCTAGAGAAAATCTGCTGGCTTTGAGTTTTCCAAAGGGTGAGCTACTCTCACTCTAAGAATTCTGCTCATCTTCCCACTTCTGAGCACAGGGGCCCTGCAAGAATGCCTTGCTCACACGTTCCTCCTCTCACACTAATTGGAGGACAGGAGTTTGGAATCTCCCATTAGCCTACAAGTTACAGCATACCCTACTCATTTGCTCCTGATTTTCAATTACATTGGTATAATGTACTTAAAATCTGTGTTTTATTTGGAAAGATAAACACAGCAGTTTGGTAATTTCATTGCTATGTCAATTTACAAAGAAAATTCTATTTAAACTCAGTGACTGGCCCACTGCCACCATCCCAGCCAGCGGCAAGCTGCTGTCTAAGGGGACCGGGGAGGTGCCAGCTGAGTCCCTTGGGTGGAGGATGTAGCTGGCAGGAAACCTCCCTCATCCTTTCAACTGTCCCCTAGGAGGCTTCAGGAATTTTCTCAGTGTCTAAAGCCCAGAATTAGAAACAAGGATTGATTTTTCTTATTTTTTCTAGCTAGTTTGCATATAGCTGATATTAATTAGATATGTGTGATGTGCTCAGCACTAAGCAAAGTATTTTCTTCTTACTAACTCATTTGATCCTCATGACCATCCTTTGGCTGTTATTATTCTCCCTTGATTCCTGAGGAAACTGAAACTTAGAGAAATTAAGCGACACAAACAAGCCCTTATATTTGGTAGCTGGATGCAATCCGATGGTTGTCTGTCTATAGTCGACATGCTTGACCACTACTGAAAACTGGCTCTATTTTCCTAGCTCATTCTTACCTACTGGTATGTGGAGAAACCTAATACAGCAATAACTACATAGCCTCAACCTTGCTCCTTATGTTGGCCATAGTCTGACTGTTACCAGGACACTGATTAAATCCTAATACAAATCACATACTTATCTCAAAGTCACCTCAGGATATATACTGACCCTCTAATTCTACTCAGAGACTGACTCTGTGCCACCATTATGCACAATTTATCCTGGGACCTCACCCAGCTTCAAACAGGTTTCAGCTCTTCCAACTGGCCAGGTTCATTCCTCCCACAGGACCCTGGTGAATGATGTTCCTTCTATGAGAGCCATGACCCTGGTCCACTTCACACTGCTCCTCCTTCCTCCATCAGCTCAGTCATCATTTCCTTGCAGATGATGAAACTTCAGCCAGAGTCAGATTTCCCTACTGAACACTCTTAGAGAGCTACACTGTCTTTCTCAACCCATTTGTGATCACCTGGCCACTTGTTAGTTGGAGGAGTGCCTGTGTCCCCTGCCAGACTGTACATTCCAGGAGGGCAGGGAGTGTGGCTCTTTCAAGACAACCATAGTCCCAGCACTCAGGGCAGCACCTGGCTCATATCAATAAACACCTCTCCATCAATGTCAAGACCAGGTATTCGTCACACTCACTGACCTTTAACCCTGAGAGTTCACATAGTTCAAAAATCATAAAATTTGCACGCTGATGCCAAGTAATAGGAAATCAGGAAACCATAATTCAAGGTATAGGATCTACTAATATTAAATGATCTTTCTGAATGAAAGACACATTATTAACTTTAAAAATTATCACAAGAATGACGTTAGCATTGATTTGGCATATTTCCCATCCTTTAAAGTTTTTTGTCATTCTTGGTCTCAAAAACAACTTCTGGTGAGTAAAGATATCAACAGGCTGGCGATGTAGGTCAGTAGCAGACTGCTTGCTTAGCATGCATAAGGTCCAGTGTTCAATCGCCATCACCCTATCACACCCCAGCAAAAAAGCAATAAAGATATAATTAATATTTATTTAAAGGAAATTCCATTATATTAAAGTCTAAGGGATGATGCAAGTTATTTTGTTCTCCAAGATTTTGTTGCAGAAGATATGTGTTAGGTATAACAATGCCACTTACTAAGGCTGGAAATAGACACAACAGACAGAAATTTTCACTAGAAGCAATTCTTCTAAAAAATGACTTAGGACCAGTGAGATAGCTCAGCAGCATAAGCACCTGCCCGGCAAGCGTGAGGTCGTGAGTTCGACTCCCGGTACCCACATAAAGGAAAAAAAAGGCCGGCGATATTGCTCAGTGGCACAAGTGCCTGCTGGCAAGCACAAGATCCTGAGTTTGACCCCCGGTACAAAAAAAAAAAAAAAATGACTTAATGTGTATATAATGTTGAGAAAAGATAAGCCAGGAGAAATGATGGCATAATATGCATAAATGCATTACTCGATTATTTTACCAAGCATTTATTGAATGTCCACGCTGTGCCTAGAACTAGGCTATGGTATTAACAAACAATCCCATTCCTAAGAAAGTAGTCTCTTCTAGTCATGGGTGCTCTGCCTAAGGGAAGGAAACAAAGGTCCAAAGAGGTTTAGTTGGTTGCTCAAAGTCACATGTGCAGAACAAATGCCAGAGCTGGAGGTCTGGATTCCCGAAAGTCTCCAGTGGACAGAGGCCTCAGGGGCTTGGGGTGGATAAGGGTGAGGCTGGAGCTGAGCTATAACCAACAATTCGAATGGAGGTCACTGGCTGGAGTCAGAGGTCCACTGTGAGAGATGACAAACACTCGGGCTTGTAAGGAAACCAAGCCATAAGGTGTCACTTGGCTTTTTACAGTAGAAAAAGAATGCCAGGGAGCAGGAGTTGTCATTGGTGCAACCAAAGAAACCGTTATATGGTAGAAGGAGCACCAGGAAGCAGCAAGCAACCTGAGTTCTCCTCCTGTCTGAGCCACTGACTTGCTTGGACTTGTCCTGCCTCTCAAAAGCAGTCTCTCTGCAGGCCACATTGTTCCCAACTTTAAAATCAATCAGTTGGACTGCAGCAGCGACTCCCAACTTGGCTAAAATTTGGAATCACCTGGAGAGCTTTAAAAATCACTGATGGTCTGGCACCAGCACCTGAGATTCTGACAATATTTAAAAGCTCCCCGCGTAAGCCTTATGGACAGCCAAGGTTGAAAACCACTGGACTAGGTTTCTAGGGCTTAAGCCCCAGTATTCCATTATCTTAGCATGTATGGCAATAATCCTCAAAATTTAATATGAGTAAGAATTGCCCAAGAGCCCTGTTTGAAAAACCATACATTTCTGGTGCACAGCATCAATACAGACTCCATGTCAGTGTGTCTAAAATGGGGCCCAGGAATCTGCATTTTTAGAGAACTCCAGTTCTTAGGAGTACACTGCAAAACACACTAATCTAACCATTAGCTCACAGCCGGAGCTGTTCTTCCTCCTCATCATAATCGCCAAACAGGCTTTCGGACGCAAAGCTCACGGCTGGGAGTGCTGGCAGTACAGTGGAGCTGAAAACCACTGAAATAGGCTCATCACTTGGTCTGTCGTGGGCTGACAGATGGTGGGAGGAGGCCCCTTGAATTTCAGGGAAAACAACATGGTGCTGCGACCCGCCACCGCAGAGGCAGAGCCGGGCGGAAGAGTGGGAGTCCACAGTGCCGCTCAAAGCCACATCAACTGAGCAGCCCGTGACATCAGCGGTGATGCCGTGGGCCCCTGTCACAAAACCCAGGGTGCCCAAAACTGATTTCCAGCTATAGAAATAACGCCGACCATCTGTAGGTCCACAAGCAGGAGACAAGCTCCAAACCTGACTGTAATTTAGCACTCATTTGCATTTTTAAATTAGTTAGGCTGTGGACCGTTGCAAAGCAATGACAGAGAAATTTTATAATAATTAGCTTTGTGGGATGGGGGGAGGGGAGGGAGGGAATGGCTCTGCCTCACAATTTTGCTGGGAGGAAAAACACAATTGAGCATCTCCATCTCAGGTCACCAGATCTGATTATGATTTCCCGGTCCCCATCGACCTCACGAATCATGGCAGCTTCTCCAAAACCTCAGCTAAACCTTCAAATCCATATATCCTTCTCTGAGGCTAACACCACCTTCCTCTTTCTGTCCCTTACGCAGCCACACTAGCATTTCTTTATGTTGACTGAATGCTACTGAAGTCCCTTTTGTTCGCTTTTTTCAGGGCTGAATTCAGCTCCACTCTGTACGAATACTCATCCCGTATGTGTCAACACCACGATGTGTTTGCTAAAAGTAACTGACGTTGATGGAACTCTTCCGAGCTTGAGAACAACATTACCGTCCATTATCTTAAATGGGTCCCCCACATTTCTGAGGAGGAACCAGGCTGGAAGTGATTTTCCCGTATGTTACAGACAGAAAATTGAGGCTTGGGGAGATTTAAGGACTTGTCAAAGGTCATACAGATAGTAGAGGGATTCGTTAAGATAGAAACAAAATCTTTAAACATCGAAATCTATATCGAGTAGTTTCAATCACAAGATGGATTATAAAGGGTCTGGGGACAGCATTTAGAAAGAACCAAGTTTGACTGCACAGATGAAATCGTTCAAACAAAGTTGTGTCACACTCCGCCGCTGCCCTGAGCACCGTGGAGCTCTGAGAAGGACACTGGTAACTGGAAAGAGGAAAGGCGATTTTGAATCCTGTCGTTCAAGAAATGACAAACCTAGGAATGTTTAACCTAGGGACACTGAGAAGGCTGATGAAGGCTTTCTTCAAACAACTAAAAGGCTTTCAGAGTGAATCAGTACTGCAGTGTTTGAGGGCTTTGGAGGCAAATTGCTAGGGTCTGAAACGCAGCTCTGTTACATACGACTGGGTGATTCAGGGCACGTTGGTAATTTCTAATCCCTAGGCCTAGGCTACTGTTCTACATGAAGGAAATACTGGCGGAATAATGATGGTTTCTTATAGGATTGTCAAAACTATCAAATAAACTAATGCAAAGTCAATGGAGAATATTCAATGGAAATGAATATTCAATAGATAATAGTTATGATCATATCTACGTCTTATATGTCCAGGAAAGAGCTTTATATTCATTTAACCTAGCAAATCTAATAAGTAGATTTTAATTCTCCATATATAGATGAAGAATTATAAAACAGATTTAGAGAGATCTACAAACAATTCTTTGCAACCATAAAGGGCTGTTGCAAACAGTTACTGGCCCATTAATTCCTTTTATTCAGGTGTATTGAAGATCAAGTCAGTGAGAAAAATTCTGCTAGGTTGAATAACACATACCCCAGCCAGAGAAACTAGCTACACATTATCATCGCTTATATGCAACACTGGATTTGTCCGAGCTGGGTAACAAAGCAAGGAAGAAGGTAAAAGGAGTAAGGACAGAAGGAGGAAAAGAAATAACACTGTCAGTGTAATAAACAACATGACTGGCTATATATAATATCCAAAAGAATCTTCAGATAAAGTTTTGAATCAGTAAATAAATTAAGCAAAGTCACTAGATATCAGGGCAATCTGCAAAGAATTGGTTGTATTTCCATGTACTAGTAACATTAGAAATTAGAAAGTTACATTTTAAAGCCTAATGTTTACAATAGCATTAGAAACATCCCAGTTTCTAGAAATAAATGTTACAATACAAAATATCAATTAACCTCTACACTAACAACTATTAAAAACCATTGGTTAAAAGGGCCAGTGAGATAGTTCAGTGGCATAAGTGCCTGCCTGGCAAGCGTGAGGTCCTGAGGTCGACTCCTGGTACCCACATAAAAAAACAAAAGAAAAAATCTAATTAGAGGTATATGTTCATGGATTGGACACATTGTTATATTATAAATATGTCAGTTCTTCCCAGACTCACCTACAAATTCTATGTAATCCCTTTTGAAAATTCATCAGATTTTTTAATGCCAACTAAAAATCAAATCTTACATTTTATATGAGAACTTAAGGTGCCAGGATGACCCAGCTACTCAGGAGGCTCAGGCAGGAGGATCTCTCCAGAAAGCTTGAGAACTTACCAAGACCGCATCTCAGAAACCAACAAAAAATTCAAAGACTAGTCAAGGTAATTTTGAAGGAGAAGAATATATGCTACTTTGTTTCAAGGCTTTTTATAAAGTTATGACAAATTATATGCATACACCCCTATATATTTTACATGTATACAATATACTACATATAAGCATATGTATGTATGTACATATATATGCTATATTTTTTATCTTTTGTTTTTCTCAAAAGTGCTTTATACTTTTTTCTATAGAAGATTATATACCTTTTTAATATTTATAACTAACAATGTAGTGTTTTGGTGTTACTGCAAATAATAAACTTAATATAGAGAATGATTTCCTTATACATAATTTATGCAAAAAATAGCCTGTTGATAGGTAAAAATAGTGACACACCAGTTTAATGGGTAAAGGACTTTTGGTGGGGGGGTATGGAGGGAGTACTGGGAATTGAAACTAGTTCTTTACACTGGGCTACATCCCTAGCTTTTTTTTTTTTTTTAATTTGGAGACGAATTGTCACTAAGTTGCCCAGGCTGGGCTCAAAATTGTGATCTGCCTGGCTCAACCTCCCAGAGTACTGGGATTATAGGTGTGTGACACCATAGTTAGCTAATGAGTAAAGGACATTTTAATTTAAAAAGGTGTATTAACTAGATATTGATACAGGGAAAAACCATGACCCCCTTACTTATACTATATATATATATATATATATATATATATATATATATATATACACTTATACACAAAATCATTTCCTGATAGATTTAAAATCTAAAGGCAGAAAAAATAATAAAGCTTATTGATGAAAATTTATGAGAATATCTTCCAATTTTTGAAGATGGCAAAAATTTCTTAAACAAGATTCAGAGGTACTAAACATGAAATAATAAATTGTATTAAGTTTAAAACTTCTATTAATAAATAAACCTGAGCATGAGAAGACAACCTATAGAATAAAAGATGATACTTAAAATCCACACATCCAAAAAAAAAAAAAGACTCAAAGTCAAAATAGACAAAAGATTTAGACCAATAAATCAGAAAAAACATAATCTGATAGGAAAAAATTCAAACACTTCAATGTGTATATCACAAAAGCTGATATGCCAATGGCCAATCAATTTATGAAATTGTGCTCTACTTCTTAGAGCTTAAGAAAATGCAAATTTAAACTGCAATGTGATGGTACCATATACCCACCAGAATTGCTAAAAGCTAAGAAAAGTCACCATCAACAAAAATCAAGTGTTGTCAAGGATACTGTATTACTCACTTTCCCCTCACTGGGAAAAAATATCTGACACCAATGAATTAAAGGAGATGTTTTTTTCACTCACAGTTTTAGAAGGTTCAGTCCATGGTTGCAGCCTCCAAGGTGCAAGCATCATGGCCCAGGAGCCTACTGAAAGAAAGGTGCTCACCTCAAGGCAGCTGGAAGCCAAGAGAGAAGGGAGAAGGCTGGGGACAAAAATGCACCCTTCCAGGTCACACGCTGCAGTGACCCACCTCTGCTGAATAGGTCCCACCTCCTAACTGCCCTTCAGCTATGAACTCATCAATGGATTAATCCACTGATAAGTATAGCTTCCCAATGATCCAACCACTTTCCAAAAGCCCCAGCTATGAACACATGGGAGTTTTGGAGGGCTTTTTAGGTCTAAACCATAACAGATACTGACCATCAAAGGGAGTTCCCAAGCACTCCTGGTGGTATAAATACAATGGAAAATGATTTGGTAGTAACTACCCTATGACTTTGTAATGACACACCATGGTATTAATTTAGATTACTAAAGAAATGAATTAATATGTTGATCAAAAGCATGAAAAAAGGATGAGTATAGCAGCATTATTTGTAATACCCCAAACTGGAAACTGTTCAAATATCTACCAATAGTAGAATTATGCACAAAATGGAATACAGCAATGAGAATAAATTATATATGACAACACAGATGAGTTTCACAAATGTAACGTTAACAAAAGAAGCCAAAGAAAGGGGATATCGACTTTTGTAGCAATATTGAATTCAAAAAGAGCTGAAAATAATATACATAGTGAAATCAAGTTAGAAATAAGCATGAAGAGGGTTTCTTTGGTCTTGGTAATGAATATTCTTCTTGATTTTGGTGTAAGTGATAAGTATATGTTGTATTGAAAATTCATCAAACTATAGACATAGAATAATGGAATATTTCTATGTGATTATTATAATTCTATAAAACTATAAAAACTAAAAATGTACAAAGTAGGGGATTCTGTTCTGGTTAGGTGATGACAACCTTGGAGGGGACCAGGTATAGGCAAGACTAGAAGAATTAGTTGTGATCAGATTGACAAAGAGCTCAAATACAAAAAATAGATGTTTTGCTAAACCAATATATGGTTTAGATCTTTTGCTGAACCAATATTTGGCAAACTTTTAAAATAAAGGGCAGACTGTAAGTATGTTAGGCTTTGTATCACAACCACTTACCTCTAGCTTTGTAGCATGAAAGCAGCAGTAGATAATATATAAATGAACAAATGTAGCTGTGCTCCAATAAAACTGTATTTACAAAACAATATGGGGAGCAGATTGGTCATTCCTATTCTGGACTGTGAGATCTATGTGGTAGTTTTGAGCATTTAGAGTTATCATGAAAGTGTTTAAAGATAATCATTCCAGGGCCGGTGAGATGGCTCAGCAGCGTACCTGCCTGCCTGGCAAGCGCGAGGGCCCGAGTTTGACTCCCGGATCCCACATACGAAAAAAGGGCCAGTGATATTACTCAGCAGCACGGGCGCCTGCTGGCACACGAGGTCCTCAGGTCGACTCCCGGTACCCACAGAAAAAGAAAAAAAAAAAAAAGATAATCATTCTGACAGCAAATATAGAATCACGTATTGGAGGAAAACACTACTTGCATCCAAGACCTAACTAGGGCAAAATGCTATGAAGATGCATGGAGTGGGGAGGAGAAGATGACAGAGAATGTCAATAACATTTTCCCTTTTGGTCTCTTGAATGCTCACAATTTCTGTCTGCCTCTCAAAGATGAATTGGAATGGAAGGAAGGACCCCTGCATACCTACCCCTTACACCACCACATGCTCACACAGAGGAGTCAGGATTAGTTTTGTCAGAGTCAAGAAAACAGATTGGACTGCTTTGTCTAAGGGTGGTGTTCTCGAAGAGACACAAGAACTTGGTACAACTTGCTGGGGAATCTGTACAGCCATCTCCACACTTTCTGGATGTTTAGTCTTATTCTGGCATAAGAGTCAAATCTGACTTTTATCCAGCCTGGAATAGCTTGTGGAGACAGTGGAGCCAGATACAATCTTTCTATCTTTTTTTCTGTGCCTTTCTTTTCTTGTCAGCCTAAATTTGGAGACAAAGATCCATTCGATCTTCCTTCACTTTCCCCTAGACTGCCCCTGGCCTCAACAAGAGGAAACACCTGGTCTGGTTATCCCTACTTTGAGGTTTGAATCCAAACACTAGTAATAATGGTGTTAATTTTACATATATATATATATTCTTCAGGGAGCGTATGGAAAGAGGAGTAACTGAGTGAAAGCAGGGTTTGTGTACTTCTGGGCCCTCTCAACATACCCAGCCATAGTACCCTCCCCCAGTGGCACCCCAGGATCCCATAGCTGCTATCATTTCACTTGCCAGGCAAACCAGCCCTATAGGTAAAGAGTACAATGGATAGTCTGACCTAAATTCTGGAAGATCCACAAAAAAGATCAAGTAAATGCAATTTCTTCTTGCCTTTCATCTTGTATCCTTCCTGCTCCCATACACACACACACACACACACACACACACACACACCACTGTATGAGTTAGCGTGAGAACAAAAGAGATCAGAAAGAACACACTACTTCTGGTCATTGCATTTAACCAAAAATTCTCCTGAAAATGCAGAAGGAAAAGCAAGTGGCCTTCCACCCTGAGCCATTTTCCAACAAGCTATATCCCTCTGTACCCCTCCTCCCTCTAGGCAGGTATCTTCACCTTAATTATTCTGCCCACATCAGAAAACATTACTTCTGTGACCACAAAATAGCAGCCTCATTACCAGAACCACAGCCTGCAGTCAGATGGATTTCCCCAAAGGCCCCCAAACCTTTCCATTTTATTACCATGTCACTCCTCATTTTAACACATATTAATCACAAAGATACATTTTTCTTGGGCTATAAATTTAACTGAGCCCTTCCGAGCACTTGGTAAAGGTTGGTTCATGGGAGAAAGAAATGGAGTGATTAAATTTGTAAAGCTGAGTCTCTATCCCTATTTATATATGCACAAAAAAGGAAGTGGTCTGATGTGGATTTCAAAAACAGGTTAGGGGCACATTTTTTTGTCCTTATGAGGCTGTACATGTAATGAATGAAGGTCTGGAGTTGAAAGCACTGAGGTTAAGGAATGGCTTCCTAGCTGCGTGCCTTGGACAAATGGACTCATCTTTCTGACCCTCAAATTCTCCATCTATAAAGTGAGGCTACTTCCTCCAGGAGTGGCTATAGAGCTTGGGTAACACTGAAAGTAGTATCGAGCCCACAGGGAGTCTTTAGTTTGCATAAGCCAGCACTTTTGTTTCTTTTCCTTAGTTAAATGTGCCACCCTAAAAATCACATTTCAGTTCATTAAAACAAGACCCACCCGCCCTAATTTCTCTCCCCTTTCCTGCTGCTCACAAGGACTACAGGTTGCCTTTGTGCTTTAGATGATGTTGCTTTTTGTTTTGTTTTGTTTCAGGATTCTATGAAATGTGTAAAGAGAAAAGCAAATTGTTCCGTTTCTTTGAGAGTTAAGGGGATTTCTCTACCAGTTTCTGCTATTTCAGAAGTGGAACACTTCTGCTTTTCTAGGGCTGAGGAATTATTGGTTATGGTCAGAAGATCCATAGTGAAGAAGAAAATCGAAGTGCATGGCTCTGTCATGCAAAGGCCTTGCTTTGGTGGGGCTGGAGTGTGTTCCTCTTGTGGTCAGCCTGGGCTTCCTAGACTCAACTCTACCATCGCATGCTCATTCCCATCCTCTCTCTTAACCAACAGCCTGAAATGCACAAGACCTGGTCAAGGGCACAGATGTAAGAAAGAAACTCATTAACTTTCCTAAGAATAAAAGCTATGAACATGGCCTTGGAGGGGCTGAGCTCAAAGCATTGAGTCCACAAACAAAAGTTAAGGATTTCAAGAAGCAGAACAATACTACACTCAGTGTCAGTGCATCTTGATTGCAAACACCACTCTGCCACCAAATGGCTGTGAAACGATGACCAAATCACACTCAATCTTGACCTCAGGTTTCTCGAGTCCTTGAAAGATCTGAAAGGTTCGCCATGACTGACCTAAGGCCTTCTTGGCTCAAAGAGTATGGGTCTACACTAGTAGATTTAATACTCTGTGAAAGTTATCAACTCTTGCTTTTCAAGGTGAATTAATTAGTTACATGAAGTCATATTATATTATATTATAGGAAAGATTCCAATCCATGTAGGGAAATTCCCATCATGTATCAGTTACATTCTTTGCAAGCCACAGATACTATTCTAATCCTGCTGCGAAAAGGGAGCTAAAAGGAACACCACTGGGTGGCACTTGGAAGTAAAGTGGGGGGTACAGCTTTGTGAAGTCAGGAAAGAAGAGGAGACTAGAGTTCCCTGGGAAGGAATTCCTGGGCTGTTTTTTCCTTAAGCAGCCTTGGGATGCTGCAGCCCGAACTTCTTGCCTTCCTTACACGTTTCCATCCAGAGTCAAGTGATGAGGAAGGACAGACTGATTGGTCTGACTTGGGCCACCTGTCCTCTCTTGTAGTAGGAGAGCAGAGTCCGGTGACTGGCAACCCTGCCAAAGCCACATGGAATGGGCCTCTCCAGAGGCTGACAAGAAGGAGGCCATACATAGGCTGATGTCAGCTGGTGAAAAAAATATCACCTTTCCTCAAGAAGGCATGGCCACTGTGGGGTTTCGTCTTCCAGATAAAAGGAAAGAAAGAGGATTGAGGTCCATCCTGGAAGCCTGAAACAGGTCATCACTGCCATGGGTCAGCAGATTTGCCTCTGTAGTTGCTCCAAGTACAGCATCTTCCGTGGGCCAGGACTTCTGTTTAGGCATGGAATTTTGAACTTTTGAGAGACAGGAATTCATGACTCCCTCTTGACAGGTGGAAACCAAGGCTCAGATAGGCTGAGCTGGGACTGGAGCCTACATCTGTCTCCAGAATCTGATGCCATTCATTGCACTCTGTTCTGACAGGACAGGGAGCAGTGATACCTGCTTGCTCCTGTGTGACGAGGCCTGGATTTCCTAGGGTGAGAATGCAAAATGTTTCCTTGGCCTCTGCCAGACAACAACCACCTCTCCAAAGAGGAGGCCCTGGAGGCTGAGAAGGGACCTCAGAGATGCACAGAAGGGTGAGGAGATTTAAGACCTCACCCTCTACTAAACACAATCCATACCTTCTTGGTTGCTTTTTCCAAGGTTTTGGAAGTTCATAGCTTTTGATAAAAGAAGAAAACTAATATGTTTCTAAACTTCACAACTGGGAAAGGAGAGAAAATGCAATGCACTTGAATCTTCTCCAATGGTTCTACTCCTTAAGGTCATATTTCATAAAGGAAACAGGTTGGATTAGAAAAAAAAATCTAAAACCTGTCTCAAAAGGCTGGACATTGTAAATCCTTTCTTTTTGAAAGCTCGTTTCTATTTCAGCTTCATTCTATGCCATAAGGCAAGGATGAATGACCTCCATGTTTCCTTTTGTCAAACAGTGAGTCTTCCATCTATGGCCTTCAGTTGGATCTGTGATTTGTCTCTCATGGATTCAAGCTTCGGGAAACACCCTGTGGTAAAAGGACTTTGTGCTTTCCCAACCAATAAACTAATCCAAATTTCCTATTCTAGATTTTAAAAACTTAAGATCAGAGTCTACAGCCTTATAATATGAAAATGAACACACACATTCCCTGTGTGTGTGTGTGTGTGTGTGTGTGTGTGTGTGTGTGTGTTCCTGGTTTGGAGGTGAAATGATAAACAGATGACTTCTGCCAACTTTGACTCATGGTACAGTGACTACCAGAATGACTGAGTAGTGAGAGCTTGTGAGGCCACATCTGGGAACAGCAGAAACAACTCCTGTGATCGATTGCTAATGACTGCTACTGTCACAGCAGTTGGAGTGATGGACTGTGATATGAGGACTTGTTGACAAGATTGGCAAGATTCTGACTCATAATGAATAAGCTCACACTCTAAAATCTGTTAAAGGGAGATAGAGGACAATAAACTTGTTGCATACTTGTCAGTAGACAAGGTTCAGGGCTGGTAGTCTGATATACAGTAACACCTTCCTTCCCTACCACTCCATCATCCCTGCCCTTTGAACATTTAGGGCTTAGAGTAATGTCTTAAAATCCTGAGAGGGGGAAGTAACTGTTAAATTTTTTCTCTGTTAGTGACATTTATCAGTGCATACCTTAATTATTCACTAGCATCGTTATTATTCCCTAACACAGAGGTTCTCAAACTTTGTTGCACATCACGGACACCTGGGGAGCTTTTAGAATTCTCAATGTCCAGGTTGCATCCTAATTGAATCAGAATGGCTGGGGATGAGAGCCAGGCATAGGTATTTTATAAAGATCCTTGTGTGATTCCAATATGCAGCTAAGTTTAGGAACCACTGAGCTAATATCCATACCAATGACCATAGAGAGAGTACCCAGAAGCACAGAAGTAACAAATGGGGGGAGCACCTGAACCAGATTTCTGGTTTATAACTCTGTGGGAGCTCACCCCATTCTGGAAGAGTCAACAAAGGACCTCGTGTGAAGACATCTAAAGATCTCTCAACATATGTTAAAGGAAGCAGCCCTTTATGTAGAAGAAAATCACAGGCATAGGGAGAGCTTTCAGATATAAACAGATTTACATCACTTTAGATAGGCTGATGAATGGCCAGTAAACTTGTTATTTGAACCATGGGCTGTCCATGCTAGGACAACTTCAGCTACTATTTAATCCACCCATTTGCACTAAGGATGGAGAAGCTGGGATCCAGAGAGCAAAAGCATTTATTACCATTCATTAAATTTTATACACAGTTTTCAAACCCAAGTCCCACTATTGATTCCAGAATCTCCCATTGTCACTCTCCCCTGTCTTTAGCACTTACCATGTGCAAAATGGAGCTCATTACTCCTATACCTCCAGTGGCCTTGCCTAAAACTGTGTTGGGCATCTCTGATTTCTCCATGCCCATCCCTCCCCATAGCCAACCCATCAGCATATGCTAGACTAGAGCCTGTCTCCTACATCCAACCCATTAGCCTACCACAGAATCTGCCTCCAAAATAGACCATCAGTATGCCCCCTCTTGCCATCTTCATTGTCATTACTACTATTCAAAGCCAATCAGCTCTCGCTTGGATCATTGTCACAGCCTCTTCCTAATGATCCTGGATTTCCCTTCTGGATCATTGTCCACACAACAACACAGATCATAGAGCTCCCTTGCTTAGAAAACATTTCAAAGGATTCCTGTTGCACTTAAAATGCAGACTCCTTACAAGGACCCACAGGCTCCGAGAGGCTTGGGCTCCATCGCTCTCCAACCTCAGCTTAGGCCACCTTCCACCGACTCGCCAAGTTCCCGTCGTGCCATTTTCTTTCCATTCATAGGACCCTCCAACCCCTCTCCAGCTCTGACCCTCCAGCCCATGATGCTTTCTGCCTAAAATGCTGCCACCTGCCCATGCCCACTTCATTCACTTGGGTGGCTCTTTGTCAAAAGGTCCTGTGATATTTACCTGTTGTGTCAACTTGAGTAAGAAATGCCAAGATTGGCTTAGCACAGTTCTGGGTGTGACTGAATAGATTTATGGCAGATGGAAAACCCACCCTGGGTGTGAGTGGCACCAACCAATAGGCTTGTAGCTGGAATGGAATTAAATGGAGAAAGAAGGGAGTCTCACTTTGGTTTCTTCAGAGGAGGGCCAGTTTCGCCTTGGACATCCAGCACAGACTCATCAGCCTTCCACTGCAGACCCTTCGGCTTCCTGATACAGACTTACATGGGAATCTATAGTGAGCTCCAGGTTTTCAACTTTTGACTGGCTCCTTTGGGTCTTCAGGGTGCAGACAGCCCTTCTGCACTCTTCCACACCTAACTCTGCAGGCAGCCATTGTAAGCCAAACTTATAATCTGTATACTATATAGTATACATAGTATATCTGCCCTCCCTTCCTCCCTTCTCATCATAATCATTATTATTACCCAAAAAATAAATGTCAGGGCTGAAGAAGGAGAGGGATAGCAGGGATATACCTTATATTAAATCTGTTTCTCTAGTAAGCATTGACTGATACAGGTCCCTTCCCTCTCTTCTCCTGAGCACCCCAAATTAGGCCTCTCCTTATGTGCCATCTTGGGCCCTTATTTCCTTTTTAACATTTCATCCCACTTTTAATTATTTCATTTATGTATTGATTTGTTTTCTTTTTAAACTTTCTCTTGCACTAGAATATGAGTCTCACAAGGGAAGACTTTATTCATTATATTTATTCTTAGCATTTAGCAGAATATCTGTTCATTAAACAGTTGCAGAAGGAAAGAATGCAAGGAAGGGAGGGAGGGAGGGAAGGAGGAAAAAGCAAGGAATATGGGAGAGAGGGAGAGAAGGAGAGGGAGGGAGAGAGAGAGAGAGGCATTGGGATTTAAGTTATCTTCTTAGAGGCTTTAGGACAAGACTGGATTGATGTTTAACACTAGAACTAAAGTCTTCTCCTGATAGTGCTAATGATTGTAACTCACATTGTGCCATCACTGAAGGAACTTAAGGATGGTGTGGAAGCTCACACATGGGACAGACTCCTAGCATGATAAAACCCTACGTCTCTTTTATGAAAGATACTATGATCAATAGTTCTGATTAAAGTTTTGGTTGCAGAACACAGCAAGCTATACATGGACAAGAACTTTCCCTTGTGTCAGTGCTGGCTCTGCCATGTTTTGTGTGATCTACCTTTACCTCACTGCCTCTTCTGTCAAATGGGAGTAACAAGTTTGTTCTGACTGTTACTGGAATAAAACAGCCAGGAGTAAAGGACAGAGTGAGTGGGAAGATTTGGAAGACCACACAGTACACTCTGTATATATAACAACGAGTATTGATGATTTACTATTAGCTTTATGACTTATAAAATATTTTACTCTCCCAATCCCTTTCTGCTATCCCTCTCTTTCCCCAGCCCTAACATTTCTTTTTTGAGTGATAATAATTATTATGATGAGAAGTAGGCAGAGGAAGAAGGAAAGGCAGCCACCATTTTCTGATCACCCGTCTTTTTATAGAGAGTAATTCTAGTCTTTGCTAACTCCTCCTGAGGCATTATAATTCCCATTTTATAGATAAGGAAACCAAGGTGTGGAGAACCACTCAGACTGATTCAAAGCTCAGGGACATCTAAGGACACCTGGGAATGTGACCCCGCTTGTCTAGCACAGACACACAGCAGGATACAGTTATGTAACCATGACTTAGTGTAGGTAAACACAAATGCACTGGTAAACACATACGGCACCATGTAAGAATGTAAATGTGAGATAACAACCCATGTAAGAATTATACAATAAAGACCCAGGAAGCTCTTGCTCCTGCTCTCTTATGCCCTTGCGCTCTTGTGCTCTGCTCTGCTCCATGCTACCTACTGTTGTTGCTGATGTCTTGTACATGTGCATTCTTTAACCTTGGGACCACACCTTTGAAAATCTTCTTTGGGCCCCCCAAGCAGGCTGACACAAGGTGCAGACATAGGTTAAATAAACTTCTTCACACAGCACAGTAAGTAAACAGCAAGCTGGGGCTCAGAAACAGGTCCACCTGACTCCAAAGCCCCTGTGTTTTGAACCATGCCATGGTCTCTCCTCAGATTACTAGAAAAAGTATCTGTGCAGGAATAAAAGCTAAAAACAAACACGTCAACACTCATGCTGTAGCTCCATGTACAGCTGGTTGTCCGTGGTTGTATTTCACTACCAAAGTGAAAGTATGCTAGACAAATGGAAAGGTGGGAGACCTCACCTGCTTGCAAATAACCCACAAATCAGGCCCATGTTTGTATAAAAACTGGGTTTTTTTAATCATGGTAAACTATGCACAGTACTAAATTCAGCATTTTAAGCAATATTGTGGCATTAATACATTCACAATGCTCTGCAACCATCACTACTGCTCAGTTCTGAGACACTTTCATCTAAGAAATCAGGAGAGTTTGCCTGAGGAGACTCCATACTCCCCATTAGCAGTCACTTCTCAGCACCTCAATCCCATGCCTGGCACCCAACAACCACTAACCTTCCTATTTCTATGGATTTGTGCAGCTGTCTTGGTTCATTATGCCTGATGTACTAGAACAGGACCCTTCAAGGATTGCTGCTACAGAAAGCTCCCTTTCTGCTCAAGTTTCTGCTACAGCATTTCCACCTGGTTCCCCAGGGAGCCACCTGTTAATTACCTAATTGAAGGGCACAGGAGCTGTGAACAGTCAGCTCCTTCCCCCAAGGGAGCCACAGCACCATCAATTGAAGATGCCTAAGGACATTAGTGCCCATTAGAAGCTGTCTGGGTCTCTGGAGATAAGCCAGGTTCTTCAGGAACAGAGGTGGGCAGGATGACAGAGTGATAGGAGCAGAGTTTGGAGGTGGACACAGCTGAGCCCTCCACATATTAGTGATGTGATCTTAACCAAGTCCCACTGTTATGAGCCTCTGAGATGGTAATGCCTGCCTTATCGGGTTGGGGGATGGTTGTGAACACATAGGACATGTTTACTATTGTTTTAATTTTTAGATGCCTGTCAATTTAAGAGGAAGTTATATCTACTGTACATCACCTGAAAATTAAGAGAACTGCTAAGGACCTACATTTCTTATGTGGAAAAATAGACAGGCATTATATTTGTGTCCACTAAAATGAAAAACAAAATTAGTAAATTTGAGGTCAAATCATACTCTTATTCCAGGATCAGAAATGGGGTTCTCTGGGCCAGCACACTTTTAAACTCCTCATTGGCTTAAATTTTCCTCATTGTCACTCTTTTTTTTTTTTTTTTGTGGGTACCGGGGGGTCGATCTCAGGACCTTGTGCGCCAACAGGCACCCGTGCCACTGAGCGATATCACCAGCCCCTTTTTCGTATGTGGGACCCAGGAGTCGAACTCGGGCCCTCGCGCTTGCAAGGCAGGCGCTTACGTCGCTGAGCCATCTCACCGGCCCTCCTTATTGTCACTCTTTATATTAGTGACCATCTTATCCTACACTACTATTGCTATTATAATTTTCCACCTACTTCAACATGTTATTTCATAAGGTAGAGGAAATAAAATCAGGGATTGTGCCAGATTTGATTCAAAAGGATTGTTTTTCTTTTTTGAGACAGGGTCTTGCTAAGTTGCTCAGGCTTGCCTCAAATATATGATCCGTCTGCCTCAGTCTCCCAAGCTGCTAGAATTATAGGCATGTGCCACCACATACATCTGCCTTTAAGAGCTATTTTTTAAAAAATCTGAGGCACTACTTTGCATACTAAGGTTAAAATGTCAATAAAACAAGAACAGTACAGTCATATAGCCAAGATATAGAATCAACATTCACTGTGACCATACCCCACATATACAGTCATACCTCATTAGAAATAATATAAAAGTTCCCCAGAATCTTCCCCACTAAAAGGCTAATATTAGCTTTTTAGGCTTAGTGAATCACTCTTTTTGTAACCCACGATTAGTATTTAAAATGCACAAAAGTCCACAAGAGTAATGAATACATGGGGATTTTGCACTGTTCGCAGCTACCCTGAGACTGATGCATCCACCTTCATTTCATCTGGAGGGAAAAGAGCCAAGAGGCGAGCAAGCAAAGAGTGATGAAGCACTGTTCTCATCAAAATAGGACAAATGCCAGGTGTGACAAATTCTGAAGTCAACAGATACCAAGATATGACTGAATATATGAATATATGTATATACGAATGAAATATTATTCAGCCATATAAAAAGAATGAAATCCTATCATTTGTAATGGATGACCCTGGAGGACATTATGTTAAGCCACAGAAATACACTGCCTGTTCTCATATGTGGAAGCAAAACCAGTGGATCTCATAAAAGTGGAGAGTAGCGTAGTGGTCAGCAGAGGCTGGGAAGGGTGTGGGGGAGGGAGAGACGGACAGAGGCTGGCTAACAGGTACAGAGGTACCGTTGGATCAGACGAACAACTAACTTCTGATGTTCCAGAGCACAGTAGGGTAAACATAGTTAGCAACAATTAATTGTCATCCTAAAATAGCTGGGACAGAGGATTTGCCATGCTGCTTACGCTGATCTAATCATGTAGTATATACCTACAGGGAAATAGTACACTGTACCCTATAATTATGCACAATTAGTTTGTGTCAATTAAACATCTTCAAAAGTATAAAAACCAGACTAGTGTGGTCAGACAATGTCAACTCCAAATCCCAACTACCCTAAATGCATGGCTATGAAGGAGTTCCTTTATCAAGGCTCAGCTTTTTCGTCTATATAATAGATGTAAAGAAAGCACTCACTTCATCAGGTTTTTCTGAGTATTAAATAGGATAATCAATCTAAGTGTTTAGCACAGTCCACCAAGAACTCAGTAAATTGAGCTATAAAAATTATAGCATAAAATATAATAATAAGAAGCAAACACAGGAGCACAGAAAGGTGAGCTCTGCTAGACCACATCTCTGGGAGCCGAGTCCAGCATGGCAGTTCTGGAGGAGGTGATCCGGTCTTCCGAGCTGTACATGGATTAGGGAGATGGAGAGGAGAAGGTCATTCCAAGAGGAGTGAAGGCATTAGAAAACACAGAGAGCCACCAAGCAGCACACTGTGAGAGCCAGTGGGGCTACGAGACTCAGGCAGGGAGAGGACAGCCTCCACAGGCCACACTAGAGTTTGGCCTGTATCCTGCGGGCAGTTGGGGAGCCCCTGAAAGGTTTTAAGCAGGGGAGTGACGTGCTCTGCATTTCAGAAAGATCCCTCTGGCAGTTGCATGCAGGATGAATTCAAGAAGAATTCAGGAAGCAGGGAGACCAATTAGGAAGCCAGGGGAAGAGTCCAGATGACAGACAAAGGCAAACTGAACTAAGGCACAGGTAGGAGAGACCAAGAGGAAAAACAAGGTGATAAAAACACCTAAAGGTAAAGCCAAGGGCGTGGAGACTGCTGGGTTATTGGAGTCTGAGGGAAAGCCTGGTTGGTACCGTCCAGCTGGGAGACACCACAGGTGGAGCAGACTTCAGAAAGAGGATGAGGAGCTCACTTTCTTTACCTGATATATGGTGTTACATATCGGAGTGACGGGCCCTGAGATATGCTGTTCAGATTCCCTGGCAAGAACGAAGTCTTCAGTTGTCGCTCCTTTTAGACGCTTGCCCAGGCTGAAGAAATGTGTCTCACCGGCACTGAGTGACTGGTGGGAACAGGCTGCCTCATTCAAGCCAACGCAAAACAACCCTGAGGGGTCTCTCAGGGGCACGGCTTCTGGGGTACTGGGTCTCCCCTGCCTCTCCGACTTCTGTTTCTTTCCTTTGCCAGGTGGGTTCCCTAAAGAACTTTCTGCCGATGAATCTCCACCCCAGCGTCTGCTGGCTGAGGAGCATAACCTGTGACCAACGTGGTTCTTTACTCCACACAGCAGCCCTGGGCAGAGCCGAAGATGAGAACTACTTCCGTTCACAGATGTGGAGACCAAGGGCCAGTTGGGAAACTGGGCTCAAGGGCACTTGGGTCCTCATTATGGTTTAAGTATGAAGTGGCCCCAAACACGCATGCATTGAGGGCTTGATCCTGGAGAGGTGGGGCCCGGAGAGGTGACTGGATCAGGAGGGCGCTGACCTCATCAATGGATTCATCCATTCATGAGTTCATAGTTGAACGGGTTGATTAGGAGATGGAGCCCAGTTGGAGGAAAGAGCCTTTGACGAGGACATCCTGACCACAGACCCCACTCCACCCAGCTCTCTTCGTCTGTCTCTGCTTCCTGGTCACCATGAAGTGAGCAGCTTTTCTCTGTTACACCCTTCCACTATGTTTCTGCCCTGGAGCCAGCCAACCATGGACTTAAATCTCTGAAACTGTGAGGCAAAATAACCCTTTCCTCCTTCAAGTTGCATATGTCAGGCATTTTGTCTCAGCAATGAAAACTGACTGATGTGGTCATTAAAGACACACTGAGACTCATTATGTTCTACTCTATTTGGCCAAACCCTTCCCCTTCTTTGTGCCTTAAGCAACGTTCTTAAACCTGGCTGTACCTGAAAATCATCTGGGGAAGTTTGGTTTTAATAATGAATATCTGGAACCCAGCACCACAGATGAAGACTCAGTGAGTCTGGGGTGGTACCCTCATGATTTGTCAGAATTCCTGTTTTATAAGAGGTCAGGAAATTCTGGATTTTAATAGAGGACAGCGTCTACACTTACTTGGTTGCAAGTGACAGAAATCAGTCTTAGTAATCAGAAAAGTGTGTTGCAGGAATAATTTATTAGCACAATGGGTGATCTTATATAGCGTAAGGATAAAGCGCAGTCGAGTTCCAAAATAACAGAAGCAAAGACTCAAGCGCCCACAGCAGTTCCTGTTCTCCTTTTCTTTGTGTATGGTTCGCTTCACCTCTCTCATACTCCTTCAAAGCACATCACAGAATTCAGGGATAACACCAAAAAGATCACTGACAGCATTGACACCGAGAGAGAGTCTAGCTTCCCTTTCTCAAGACCAGAATAAAATTCCCTGGGAGACGCTCTAAACAGCCTGACTCTGGCCAAGTCTCTGCCCGATCTTGACTTGGGTCATAGTGGACTGCAGTTCATTAAGCCTCCTGCAGTGATGTTGACTTGAGCACAGGCTAATTCCTCACAAAGACACGTGGAACAGAACATCGCAAAGCAGCCCACTGTGCTGCTCCCCCCCCCCCACAGCCTGCCCAGGTCTCTTTACTTCCACGTTACTAATCCTCACGGACAGGACTGGAGATTGCTCCCTTTGGTGATAGGATTTGCACCTGTCCTTGACCCTGAAGAAGTTAAAGAGGCGAGGAAGCTCACTGAAGTCAGGAACGTAAACTCGGAGAAGCCTGTGATGTTAGAGATAGAGGAAAAGGCTTCCAGAGATGCTTTTGCTCAGAACCTTCCATTTCTTATTCCATTTTGGAACGCTAAGAACCAGAGGTTCAAGATTTTTCCAGGTTCACAAAGTGAGTCTGTGGCAGAGTTTGAATTCAAACTTGCTTGTTCTGGCTCTCAAGACAGTGTCTTTATTTATTTATTTATTTATTTTTTACAGTGGGGGAAGTGGTAGCTCGAAGCAATTACCAAGTGTAAATAATTCAAAAATTAAGATAAAACACCTCTGAGATAAAATAAATCAATGGAAAATGGAATTTGATTTGTACAAATTTGATTTATATGTCATTTTTCTCCACATGCACTGATTCTATAAATCAAGGGCAATCTACAAAACTCACACCATGTCTAATGCTCATATAATTCGAAAGTAGCTACCATGACATGCAATCTTGAGACCAATATATTATTTCCACCCTTGAATGGAAGCAATAGGAGGTTTAGAATTTGTCAAGAAGAGCCCTAATTAACAAATCATTTGCTTGGGGTTTTAAGAAGGATTATTAGAGGAGGATTATCGAGGCAGCCTGGGCAGACAGAAAACTGTGACTGAAGGAGAGAGCCCCAGGTTGTAGCCCAACTGCACTCCTGGTTCAAATCCACTGAGCAAATCCTTTCCTTTCTCAGGACCCCTGTCACCTTCTCTGAGGGGTTTGAACTATGAATGCATGTTTCCAGCTGGGGCTATGCCATGTTATTGCTTCTTCAATGACTACACAACAGCGGCGTCTCCTTCCCCTTACTATTTGTTTTTATCCTTTCCTCATTGTGCATAAATTTTAAGAAGAAATTTTTATCTCACTGTTACAAATGGAAAACCAGTAACCCTGAAGCAAATAATAAATTATTCCATTATTATTATTATTAATGGAATAATAATAACATTATAATTCCAAGAATCCATTAATGAGAGATATGTAACTATAAATACATATGCAATTATTCAAATTTAAAATATTGGCTTTGTTTTCACAAAAGCACCCTCCTGCTACCACCAGTGACATGTGTGGCCCACACCAGGGAACCCCAGGCTGAAACATCTCCAACGGCATCGGCTCCCACTCACCATGACTCCTAGGAACAGGCAGGGGTCAACGAGGCAGAAGTCACAGGACCTCACACAAAACAGAATCTTCTGAAGTCCCCAACTCCCTGTTGCAGGGCCTGGTTCCCTGCTGTCTTTACCATTCCTGCCCTGCCATCATTGCGCCCCAGGCCCCTGGTCTTGGCTTGCTTGCTGGGATTTTCATGGGTGCCTGAATCCAAATCCCACTGTTACATTGACTCTAAGAGGGTTTGACCTGACAGCCACTTCCTGTTTCACCCTAACTCAGAAAATATTGGATTTTAATAGATGACAGTGCCTTTATGCACACACACAACACACACACACACACAGCTTCTAATGTTGGAACTTCAGGCAACGCTAACAAAAAGTACAGAAGGAACCAGAGGCAAGACACTCAAGCTTCATCCGTATCACTCATTCTCTTGCCTACCTACCATCTTTTTTCTCTTTCCCTGACTTCCTATGAGCCTGTTACTCCCTTGTCTGTCCTTTCCTTTCCTTTCTTTCTCTTCAATCTCCAACCCCCTGTTTTTTCTTTCTCTTGAATCTCATCGTCTCTCTTTCAATTTTGTTCAACATGGACATGGCAAATATTTACTTGCTGCCTTCTTGGCCGCAGGCTTTAAGCTCATCTCCCCACTGCATGTCCCTCACCTCTCTCCACCATCCACTCATCTATCCAGCACTGTTTCAGCACCTACTTCTCTGCCTCTGCTTACTTTTTTTCCATTCCTCACTCTTCTGGCCCCTGCCAACTGCTGACAGACCCGGCACAAGATCCCTCAGAGGAGATGAAGCAAGGAAGAAGAGAAGAGTGGTGAGCCCAGCAATAATTACGGCAAACGTACCAGGGCTCTCAGGAGAGTGTTTGGGATGGGATGAATGACCACAGAGCCAGATCCCCAGCACGAGTCCTCTGTCCCAAGATGAGAACTGCCAGCTGGGGATGGGGCAGCACGGGGAACGGCATCAGATGAGCAATGGAGCCATCAGCTCCTTGCCCCGAGCAGTGGCAGATGGACACAGCAGATCTCAGCCCAGTCTCTGGCACAAATGCCACACCTGGTCAGACTTCTCAGCTCTGATCTCTCTGGACTTTGCAGAGGCAGACAAATGTATTCAGTGTAGACGCTGGTGGTGGACTCGCAGGTGAGGAGAGGTGACAGCACTCAGCCAGCCCTCCTCCGTGTGCTTATGACTGAAGGAAGTGAGGGCAAGAGAAAGGAAGGACCCAAGGTCATGGAGAAGTTGGTGGCTAAAATGGACAAGAGCCCGGGCTACTGACTACCAGCCTCCATGCCTCTGTCCCTGAAGCTTCTCTTTCACTCCCTAAAATCTCCGACAGATGAATTAAATGGTGGATGCTTACAGTTTCTGCAGAGACGTATTATTCTGCTTCATTTTCCCCAATGTTTGACAAGGTGCCCAATCAAGTCAGTTCAATAATAATGGGGGGGGCAAAGATATACCGAGTGTTTATCATGCTAAGCACTTTCCTATGTACGATACATACATTATTTCATTTAAAGCTCACAGCAATCCTTTAGTATAGGTATTAATACTACTCCCAATTTAGAGGTAATGAAATAAGGCTTTGAGGCTACATCAGGCCCTATGTTTGGCAGCCGTGAGGACTAAACTGAGCAGCTCACATTACTGACAAGAGAGCCAGAGGTTGGTCGCAGGAGTTGTGTAATTCCAATGCAGAACAGGAGGCCTGACGTGTGACTCTCGTAAATCATGAGCAGCTTTTGGATGCCTGTCCTACGATTTCTTTAAAAGAAATGCTTATTATAGGTCTGAAAAAGGGACACCTCAGACTACTGCAATCGCCCCTTTACTTGCAGGAGTACGAAGTATAAAGATGAGAAAGAAGAAAGAAGGAGTTGCTATTTCTACGATGGGGAGCGGCTGAGCTGGAGATGGGCGAACTCCTTGGGACTAGAGCAAAGCCAGTCCCAGGAACATGAAATGCCCGAGGCAGATCGTGTAAACAAGCTGACCTCTAGCTCAGTTGCAGATCAGCAGGTTCCCAGCCCCTCGGTGTTCCTCCCTGTTAACTACAGCACAAATAGCTCTGAGAATGTTCCACGCTCCATGCTCTCAGCAAAACACTGAGACTTTGCACCTTTGACCCCGTCACACATTCCCCCCACCCCTTTTTACTTTGTATAAATAAAGACGCTGGGGCCGGCACAGCATCACTGCTTCTCCATCAGAGGGCCGCATCCCACCCAGTCCCAGGTTTCCTTTTCTTATGTGTCTTGTCTTTTCTTAATCTCCCGCTGCCCCCTCTCAGGACCCTGCCAGCCACGTGGGATGTGGCATTCTACGAGGTTCCAGTTCTATGAGACTGGATCCAACCCATCCTGCTTACTGCCCTCTCCTTCAACATTACATGGCATGTAGTAAGTGCTCAGTAAATGTGTTGAATAAATAAGTGATCTCTTAGAAAAGAATCAGTGCCTAATAGCACCCTGCTATCAGACTTAGCCCCCACATCTCTAACTACCATAAGCTTCAGCTTATTATCATCATGTTCACGAGAAGGAGCCCAATAGTCATTTACAGTCACATAGCATTTTAAAAGGTGTTTCACGGTCACTGTGGTTCTTGCGCTCCCCATTGCACTGACGGCTGAAGAACCAGCATCTTGTGCATTTTCCTTCTGCAACTCTAAATCCCCCCACGACACTACAAAGGTGACCAGCAGTCATTCAGAAGTCACCCAATGCTGGGGTGATAGTGGCGAGTGTGGACAGTAGGTCCATGCACTATAACCAAATAAACTGTGACTAGCGTCAGGGAGGAAATGAGCAGTTCTGGGAGAGAGACAATGAGTGATCATGGATCTAGTTCAGGTTAAGATGGATTCTGGGAAGGCCCCTTGGGCCTCTGAAGTGTCACATCCAGTACCATCTCTTCACTCTCGTGTATTGTCCCATCACTGGAACAGAGAAGGTACACATGAAAGGTGTTGAGAGATTGAATGAGCCCTCCTGATTGGCTACTTGGCTGGTTGACATAGTCTCTCTCCTCCATCCTGCCTTTTATTCATTTATTCATTTATTCAATTCTCGAACATTTGTTTAGCACCTACAGCTTCCTTCTTACTGTGCTGGTACTAGGAATACAGCAATGAGCGAAAGCGGCATAGTCCCTCCCTTTGTGAACGTTACGGTCTTGTAGAAAGAGGCACATTAATTAAAAATCACAAAACTTTCCCAATGATAGAAGAGTTCTAGGAAGGCCAATTCCATGGTGCTAAACATGAATTTAACTGGAGGCTTGCTCTGGTGTGGGGCTCAGGAGCACCTCCCCATAGAGGTGCCCCAGACTGAACTGTGCTAGGGCGTACACTGGACCCACCCCCAGAGGTGACGTTCTCTGCAGCCACTTGTAGGTGGTCCCTGAAATGTCAGGTGAGAAGTCAGTGACCTTCCTGTCCACCCTGTGAGGAGGCCAGAGCTGAAAGTGTGGCTTGGGGAAGTTTAGTGAGTCACGGATGCCCCCTGAAATGTGTGAGAACTGGGATTTGAGACCAGGCGCGCAGACCAACAGTGTGTCCCACATTTTCCACACACTCCTGGCCCAGAGTCACCCACCTAATTGTTAAAGTACTTGGTGCCAGGCTGCTTAATCACTGCCATGTGAGCTTCGGGCCACAAACTACTTACTAAATCACAGCCAGAAATGAAGGAACATCTTCAAGCTCCAGTACCTTTCCTCCCAGGGAAGAAAGCTAAAGAGTAGCAGGCTTGCCAACTCAAGAAGTGTGGCTCTAGCCCTTGCCTGTTTAGTTTCCACATTTGCGTCTAAGCATTAACACTGAATAGCACATCCAAGGTCAAGCAGACCACGGTACATTTGAGAGCTCAGGCTTCTCAACACTCATTCCTGTGCCTAGTATATATTTAGGCAAAAAGAAAAGGAAAGAAAAAGGAAAAGGAAAAGAAAAGAAAGGGAAGGAAAGAAAAAGAAAAGAAAAGGGATGGTAAAGGGGGAGAGAGGGAGGAAAAAATATGTGGCTCATGTGGCCCATGTGGTATAACTGGCTGTATATCTATGACATTAAATCGCTATCCTGGGCATGAGAAAGCCCAGACTGCATGAAAGTATCTCATCTAGTTCCTTCTCTCTCGTTTTCCTTTTCAGATTTTTCAAAAGCATTACTATTTTCTCCTAAAGGCAAATATGCCATTTGGGATAAACTCTATTTCCATAGTAAGAGCTCTGGATCACCTGGAATTTAAAATTTTCCCCAAACACACATGACAGTCCCCCGAGGACATGTGTTTAAGTCAGGGAATGTGATGGAAGTGAGGGCTTGCAAGTCAGGCGCGCTGTTCGCCACCTCCGTGGCTGCAGGACAGACTTACTCTGAGCTTCAACCTTCTCTGAGAGGCTGAACCAGTGAGGAAGGGTGGGATAGGATCAGAGGTGGAAACCCGTGCAAGACACAACTGCTCTCACTAAAATTTAGTGATCATCTCCTAATTACCTCTTTTCGTAAACAAAGAAGCACGCAGCCCAAAGTGCAAAAGCGAGTTGTCTGGAGTTGTACAGCTAGTGTCTCAGTCTGGGTCAAATCCCACCTCCCATGTGGCAGTGTGTGGTATTTCCATTCAACCAAGCATTTTTAGGCAAAAACACAAATCTGAAGAGTCGGTGGGAAAAACAGTCATTTCACTGCCTATGACCCAAATTCCCGGAATCTCAAATCATTATTCCTTCCTCCTCCTAACTCCTCCCTCTGCACCAGAGTTTTACAGCCCACTGCAGCATGCAAAGGTATTAATAGAGAGACAAGCTCCTCGCATTGTTGACTCTCCCCTCCATGAAAATAGGGCAAGGAAGAGAAGGAGAAAGAGGAGGAAGAGGAAGTGGAGGTGAAGGAGGAGAATCTCCACGATCGCTATCATCCTTTATCTGGAACAAACCTGAATTGGTTTCTTCGGGAAGCAAACCTCCTCTCAAGACAGACAGGAAAGCTTGACAGAGTAGAGTCACTCTGGAAGCCCAAGGGAGTACATGAGATCGTAAGAATCCTTTACACTCATGCTGGGCCTGAAAGTTCTCCAAACATCATTTATGTAAACTAACTTGGTCCTCAAGGCAGTCCTGTGAGGCAGGCAGTATGTTCTTCACTAGGTGTGCAAGTCAGAAGGGAGATGTGGTTTTTTTGTGTGTGTGTGGGTACCGGGGGTCGACCTCAGGACCTCACGCGCCAGCAGGCGCCTGTGCCGCTGAGCGATATCACCGGCCCCTTTTTCGTATGTGGGATCCGGGAGTCGAACTCAGGCCCTCGCACTTGTCAGGCAGGCGCTTACGCCGCTGAGCCATCTCACCGGCCCAGAAGGGAGATGTGGAGCTCTTCTAACATCAAAGCCAGTATCCTCATTCAGCAAGTATTTATTGAGTAACTAGTATACTCTGAACCTGTGTTAGGCATGGGGGGATTTTTACAACACACTGTACCTTGCCTCAAAGAACACACATTACGAGCAGGGAAGACCGGCAGAAGTAAATAAATACGGAGGAAACTGTAATACACTACGGCCAGCATAATGGTATAAATATGCCAGAGAATTAAGGAGAGAGATAAAGGGCTAAGAAAAACTTGGGCTGACAGGGAGTGGTGGTCAGGAAAGGCTTTCTGGAAGAGGCAACACCTGAGATTTGAGAGCTGAAGAGGTATAATCTAGATAAAGGAGTTGGAAAAACACCACGAGCTGTCAGTGCCTAAAGAAATGGCTTAAGAATAAAAATACAGGAATGGGAATTCAAAGAGATTGCATAATTTGGATCTTAAAGTCTCCTGAGTGCCTTATCAAAGGGCCTTGATTTGTGCCTTGATTTTTGCCTGTGGTAAGTAGGGCTGAAACCCATTTTCACTTGGATTAAAGCTCAGGACTGTGACTTTCTGCTGCAACACTGTGAAGTCCCAACCCTATCTCTTCATGGCTGGGCTTCATCACCAGGATGAGCCCTGGTCACCAAAGTCTAACCCCCAGTCAGGACCACCTACGGACCCCGGGCTGGCCACACAGGCAACCCAGCCTCACAGGCTACCTTGCCTTCCTCTGATCATGTTTGGCATGGTGGGTGCCTTTCCTTTTCAACACCCAAGGGGTGTCCTCCATCCAGCCCTTGGCAGAGCCCTCCTGCAGATCCGGCCATCTCCTCGAGCTGGCTTTAGATGCTGACTCCACCACCTCACACTGGGAATGACTGACGCTGTCAGCATCTGACACCACTTTGACACCACTCTGTGCTTTAGTCCCAGGGGTCCAGGCCCTGCAGCAAGAAAGCCTTTGCCTCACCAGCCTAGGCTCCATACTTTGCCCAAATTCCTACTTGCCTGAATTTCTAGTCATGAAACAGGTCCCAAATGCCCTCACCCCTAACTCATTTCCCCTGCACTGCCCCACATCCCCAGCTTTCCTGTGGTCTGACGGCACCTCCCTTTCCATTTCCACACCAACCGCAGGCCAGAACACTCCAGGGAGACCCAGGGAGAGAGCAGGAGCAGAACCGCCATCTGTACATAAGTCATTTAGGGAGCATTGCTGACAGCAGGTTGGAAAAGAAAAAAGATGTTTTGGCTTCTGGGGACACAGAAAATGCGGCAATCAAATTTCAAGGATAGTTACAGTCTTTTTCAGCCTAACTTGGCTTGAGGAAGTTTTGCCCAGTGATGGGGATTTTAAGAACAGCTCAACAATGAAATCCACATGCTCTGTAATGCCTAAAGTGCCACCATTCCTTGCACTGACAATCTTCACTGTGATGAATATTCTTTGCTTGCACAAACCAAACCTTCTCCTTGGCCCACCTGTTCACTTGCTTGTAAAATCTCATTTTAGCAAAGAACCTTGCTACGACTAGACCCTCCCTACCCTCAGGATCTAACACTTCACTCTCTGACCAAGTTCATTGTCCACCTTCACCCGGGCAGTATCTGTTCACCCAGGCCAGTCTTCAGCAAGAATCCTGTTAAATTCCTTTAGCCAGGATCCTCCTCACCCCTGATGTTTTCTCTTAGTAATTTTCCATCTAATAACCCCACCCTGCTCCTGGGCTGCAGATTGCCACTTGCAAATATTGCATTCGGGGTTGAGCCCAGTCTCTCTCCCCCATTCAGGATCCAATTACAGTGGCCCCCTTACCTCTTGTGACAGTCCTGAATAGAGTCTCCCTTATCATGCTTTTTAAATAAGTATCACTGATTAATCTTTTCCTTGACAGCTGTAAAGATGCCATGGTTCCTCGGGGGATACAAACAAATTGAGCTTCTACCCAGACTGCATGGCTCCTCTCCTGAGAGCAAGGGGAGGGGAGGGGATCTCTTGGGGAAGAAGGTATCATGATAGCCCTTGATAACACCCGTCTTTTGTAGCTAAAGATTAACACAAGTTGGAGCTGCGCAACACTTTAAGCCTCAAAGGAAAAGAAACAGAAATGAGGCAGAGTAGGAAAAAATGAGGAAATGAACAAGAAGAATTAGGTTCCAGTGACTGGGCTGCCCGCACCTTCTGTCAGCTACATGCATGACTACTCTCTCTTGAGCCTTAGTTTCCCCATCTGATGAAGGAGGGGCCTAGGTACCACAGGGGGCTCCTCCAGCTCTGAGGTTGTCTGCAGATCTACACTTCAATTTCTGCATGCACTCTCCTTGCTCCTCCAGAGAGAATGCACCAAGGCAGCCAGTAATATGCTGTGTGGCCTGGCGAGGGTGATTTACTGCACGGCTGCCTGGGTACCCATCGGAACTTTTGGAACAGGCTTGCCATCCACATTCTTGAATGTCATCGTTATTGGCCTCGTGGGAGAAGTTTATTTCTTCCCTGCCCTTCACATCTCAGCACAAGGTGAAAGGCTCCGGCTATGTTCCCTGGGCTGTGCAGGAGCTACACCTCAGAATGCAGGCACAAATCCATCTGAAGGGCTGGCTTCAGACAGAGGGGAAATGGCCAGCCCCAAACACAGCAGCAGCTCGTTCATCCCACCAATCTGTTTTGAGGTCCTACTCTGTGCCCCTCTGAATCCATTTCCATCTGGTTCCATTTGTCTGGAAGGCCTTCCACCCCCCTTTAGCATCTAAAATGTCTTTTATCATTTAAGTTACTCTACAGATAACATCTTCCCTGTGAGTTCTTCCCTACTAGGCCCACCAAACTAACAGCCCCTCCCTGATCTCTGCCCAGGACATGCTGCCCACTCTTCACACCCATTCTGCCCTGCCCTGTTCTATAATCAGTGGTGTGCATCTCTCTTTCTTTGGAGGATTGCAAGCTCACTGAGCTGAAGGAAGATGCCATCTTTGGCACTGATCTTGCCTAGCATTTGGTACTTTCATGACCCTCTGTATATGTTTTCTCCACTGCAGGAAGAAAATCTAAGTGGCACAGTTGTCAATCCAGTGGCTGCTATCAGCTAACACTTTTCTGTGGACGTTTTGCTATAGCACTGTCAACAATCCCCAGCTTGATGGCTTTAAATACCAGCCCTAAGCCAATAACTCTCAAAGTTTGTATTCTTATCTTGAACTTTGTACACGGAGCTCAGCATGCCCTATCCCTTAGGTATCTAACACCCGTCTTGGATGAATATGTCCAGTAAGTAGGATGAGTGACAGGCACAGAGAGGAGCATCTTGGCAGAAGAGTTGGGGGTCCTCAGCCCTGACTAAGAGCTGGTGACAAAGGTCAGGGAGGAAATGAAGACTTCGGGGCATCTGCCTCCTTCCCCGATCATCCAGGTAGCAAGTGTTGACTAGGGGTCTGCACGGTTTGACAAAGAAAACACAAGGACCTAATTGATCCATAATATTCATGAGAAACAGTAAAAATAAATTCCATACATGATTGGTATATAAATCATTTCAGACGTGAATAATGATACCAGGATAGGCAATTTATTTTAAAAATTAGAGACTCATAAAGCCTGGGTGAGTTGTATTTAAAATCCTCTCTCAGACAGGAATGGACTACTCCGTATAGGAGTGAGTTTCCGGGCAGCAGACATTCAACTGGAAACAGACTGGCCACATGGCAGGAGTTGAGACGGAAGGTTAAAGCATCAGACCAAGGCTGGACTGGAGATGCTCAAAGGACCATGCAATGTTTGACTTCCACTGGCCAACAGCAATAGCAAAAATGGTGATGAAGTTTCCAGTGATGATTACAAAAACACTGCTATCGCCACTGTACCCGATGATGACTACAATGACGACTAACATTCAGAGTTCGCACTTCGTTATAGGTGTTTAAAGCACTTTGTCACTTTACATCAGTTATCTCAGTTAATGCTCAAAACAAGCCTAAGAAATATTATTACCTTTATTTAGCAAATGGAGGTACAGCTTACACTGCCCCTAGGAAGTGGCAGGACAGGTGTATCAGCACAGCCGTTCGTGACCTCCTCCGAAACACAGCCCAGCGTTATCAATTCAGCGAGTGCAGTGACAGAATATGATAAGCACTTCTTCGGGCCGTGGGATATAATAAAGGAAAAGGTAACTCTAGCAGCTACCTGGAACACAGGCTGTGCTGACTAGGCCTGCATAAATGGATATAATCGTACTGGGATGAACCAGAGGACCCAGTCATAATTGAGAAAATGTGAATTCTGTAGTGACACCTGTTGAAGTCTTACTAGGTAACTGAGGTATGTTGTTTGCCCTTTTTTGTACAACCTCAGTATAAAATGAAAAAGGGATGTGGGATAGAGTCAGTTCCGTAAGTGTTCAGGTATTCATGGGACCTCTGTCCCATCTATTCCTCTACCCATCTATACTTAGAACTAAATAGCAGCTAAGGTCACTCCTTACATGGATTAAACAAAATGTAAATTTAAAAATCTCTAAGTACTCCCTCCAACCAACAGATTTCAAGCCATGGGTCAAATGAGGAAAATGCAAGGTGTTTCCAAATAAGCAAGCCAGAAACTCAAGAAAGCATTTATTTCTTCTCTAAGTGCCCCAGGAGTGAGAGGGGAAATATAGTTCCCAACACTGCTTCTTTGTTATTAAATGCACTATATACACTGCCTCTTACTCCTTATACCTTACACATTTTTTTATACCTTACACATTAAGGGAGAAAGGTGCTCAGAGTTATCACTGTAACATTCTACAAATAAGCACATTTCATCTTCTTCAGGGCTCTGAAGAGAATACTTTTCCTTGAAGACTGCCATAAAATATAAGAAAGGTCATCTAAGACAGAATCATACACCTTCTTTATTTTTGCAGGTGTCAATAAATTTTTATTAAAAGATAAAAACTATCTTTCAAAAGAAGTTACTATGCTGGTTTCCTGATTAACTGCTGGGAAGCCCTGATTTCCCATGTGGGTTTCATTCATGAATCTGCTAGAGGATTCTTCCAACTTGACTTCAGCATCATTTGGGAAGCACAGAGAAAGCACTGCTAAAACTCTGTCACCTTCTGGACCTTCGACCTTGAGGTCACCCATCCAGATCTGACAAGTCCCTTCGGGAAACTTCACTGGTAATGGGAAAAGACCAGCGTAAAGTAAATCCACTTAGAACAAATCCTAAAACTGTATAACGAAGGAGTATAATGAGGACTTCAATTTAAAAACCAAAATCTTTTAAAATGTTATTTCTGGCTTACATTTAGAGTATTATTAATTCCATGTTTATTAGACAAACCAAAAAGTAAATCAAGCCTAGCCAGCTTTTTGGCAAACACCCCCCTGCCAAAAAAAAAAAAAAAAGATATAAACTTCATTTCTTCATGTTTGACTTACACAGATGAGTATCAACAGGGTCATATTTGTGAAAGTATTAAAGAGCAATACATTTTTCTGAGTGGCCTCTGTTAGTTTTCATCACTGTGACAAACACTCAAGAAAGTCAACTTAAAAAAAAAAGGATTTATCTTGGCTTACAGTTTTGGAGGTTTTAGTCCATGGTGAACTGGTTCCATTGCTTTTAAGCAATGGTCAGGCAGAAACATCATGGGGGAAGGTGTGACAGAGAAGCACTGCCCACCTTGTGGCAGCCAGTAAGCAGAGAGAAAAAGACAGGAAGGGACTGGGAACAAGAAACACCCTTTGGTGACACAGCCCCAGTGACCTACTTCCTTCAGGTAGGTCCCACCTCCTAATGAAACACACAGCTCAATATTCACCAATGGACCAATCCCTTGACAAGGTCAAAACCTCATTATCAAATCACCTCTCTATCCCACCTCTGAACATGGCTGCAGTGAAAATCAACCCTCCAATACATGAGTCTTTGGGGGACATTTCATATTTAAACCATAGCAGCCTCTCATAATCTTTCAATTAAACATTTTCTTTGAAATAATTTAGTCTGTGTAATCCTTAGTAATCATCTCTTCTTCTGTTGTTTACTGTGAGAACTCAGATGGATCTTTATTTGCTTGTAACTCAGGCACTTTTACAAATGTAACTTTCAATGATTTCATGAAGTCATTATCTGTACTATTTTCACTTTACAAATACTTTGAATTGTTTTTGCATGTATTATTTGATGATTGTAATATCTATTAATTATCATCAGGCTAGCCAACAAAAATACTAATATGATATGTGGGAAAGCAAGTTTTAGGAGAGGAATGCTTGAGTGGGGCTCATTTTAAAAGCAGTCAGTTCATCACTGAATATTTTCTTGCAAAGACAATTTGTGATCCTCTGTGCAACCTCAAAATTCCTTGGTTTTAGGTGACCGCCCATCCTCACCTGACCTCTGTCACCTCTTTTAGATCTTTCCACAAATATCACCTTCATGAAACCTTTCTTGGTATTAAAATTCCAATTCCATACCCATCTACAATCATTCTATTTATCCTTTTTCTGCTTTGGCTTCTTTCTAGCATTTACTAACATCTAACACACTACGTACTTCACTGCTGTTCATTGACAGTCTGCCTCCTCCTGTGTCCCTGCTACACTGGCATTTCCATGATCACAGAGAGTTTCCTGTTTTATCCACTGCTTATGACTATTAGCTAGAAGAGTCCTTAGCAAGAACTCTACATGGGGTAGGGTCTTTAAATACATGTGTTGAATGAGTGAGCGAATGTCCAGCACCTCAAAGGGCAAAGAATATTGCTGATAGGACTGAGGTTATAGGTTTCGTGCCTAATGCCAGGGGAGACAAATAGATTCTATTAGGGCTTTGTTAGTCTGGATCCCTGTGAAGGAAGGGGATAAGATCAACTAGCGATGTCTGCCCTGGGCATCAGAAGTGCCTATTGGAATAAAGGCATCCTGCCAGGCACTTTCCATTTCTGCCCTACACAGCATGTTGTTGCACAATCACCACCATGCCCAATGCTATACACAGTTTTCCCTGGTCTCTACAATTACACACACACACACAGACATACACAGAGAGAGAGAGAGAGAGAGAGAGAGAGAGAGAGAGCGCTAAACAAAAGTCCAGAACATGGCTCACATTGCTTTAGTGGCTAATGAGCATTATTCAAGATCTCAGTTCAAACATTAGCTGCCAGCTGATTACTGATTGCCACCATGCTGCAAGGAGTTGTCAAAATAACCTGCATGTTTGGGCATAACAATACTAGGTTGGAAGAGGCTTTAGAAATAATCTGATCCAAACTAATGATTTTACAGATGGAGAAAGCAAGACTTCAAGATGAAGCATTTGTTCAAAAATCAAACAGCAAAAATTGTACAAATAAGAATTTCATAGGCTTAGCATCTACAAACAGGAGACAAACCAGAGATTTAAGGAAATGAAAGAGAGCGTTAAAGGGGAAGAAGGGAAGAAATCTTCGGGCAAAACACTGTGCAGAATACTCACATACTTTGTGTTACCATTTCAATAAAGGGATGACCGCTGACTCTCTTTTCTTTTTTTCTTTAATTTTTTTTTTTTCTGAAAGTCTCCTTGTCTCAGGTAACTGATCAGCCCACTAAGTTTGGTCCTCTGGAGTTTGACTTTGTTTCACCAGAATAAAACAATGTTGCCAGTATTAACTGATCACAAGTCTACCACATGACTTGCTTATATAAATCATTTAAGGGATGGCTTCACTTGAAACTGAATTCTATTTCTTTGGCCTGAGGGTGATGGCCCTTCTCAGACAAGGGTTTCACTCCCCCTGGCTCCCACAGAAAAGTGTTTCTTGCCACCACTGCAGTCAGATGACACCTCAAACAGCATTTTCAACTGATGAATTCCTATTCTCTCAAAACTCTTTGCTGGAAAATTCCAGCAAAACTTCCCTATGCAAATATCACAACTTCAAATTCATCAAAATTATAAAAGACAGGGAGCAGCTGCTCTGTGTGATACAAAATATGCCTTCAGAGCGCCCATGAACCTGTCCCCAATACAGGTGACCTGGGCAGCAGCAGAGGGTGGGGAAACAACAGTTCAATCAATGTTCTCTCTACCCCACTCCCCACTTTCTGGCAGCCTTACCCAGGGAGGTCCCCCAGCTTGGCCGGCTAGGAGAGCGATGTCTTCATTAGGAAAGTCATCCTGCAGCCTGCCGAGTTCTGTGCACACAGGAACGACTGCTCAGCAAATGAGGGGGTCACCAAAGAGTCTACATAGACACACTGAGGTTTTAGTGACCCGAAAAGTCCTGGGAAAAATACAGTTTTAGATAGGAGAGGAAAAAAAGGTACTTTCCATCTAAAAGAGCTGATGGGCATTTTTCCCTTCCAAATGGGCAAAATAAATATCTTGGGAAAGAGTGGGGAATTAGGTTCTTTTTCATTCCCCAAGGATAAATTCTTGGGATAATTAAGAACCAGGGAGATGGATCTGCTTGAATCAAACTCCGTCGCAGGGAGATCTACACCAAGTGAGGAAAAAGCACGGCCAAGTCTATTTTCAGTCACACTTTCGCTCCCCGATGAAGACGTCTGGGACGTCCAGGCTGTGTGCCTCAGGAGGGCATGCCTTCCTCAGCATGGTGACCTTCCCTCAGGGTGCCCTGTAACCCCTTGAGGAGGAGGAGTATCCGGATCTCAGCCTCCGCTCACACCTGAGCCGGAGGCTGAACACTGGAGATCACTCACAAGCGATATGCCTCTCTGGTCCTCAGTTTCCTGCAGTCATCTAACTTTCATTAAGGGTTACATGTAAATATAGTGAAAAGGGTGGTTTCTAATACTACGTAATTTAAACCTCACAATACATTTTGAGCAAGATATTAGTATTTTTATCTCCTATTTTACAGATGCAAAACCCATTCAGAGATGTGCTAAGTCTTGCTCAAGGTCACAACCCAGCTTGACCTCCAATACAGGTTTTTTTGCTCATCATATATCTCATATATTCTAGATAATAACCCTTGCCAGCTGTATAGTTTGAAAATATTTTCTTCCATTCTTGACTCTTCTGATGATTGTTTCCCTTCTTGAGAAGATTTTCAGCTTAAAGTATTCTAGCTTTCTTTGATAATTGGCATTAATATGACCTAAAAAAAACCTCCAATGAGGCCCGACCACCCGAAATTGTTGCATTAGAGATCAAGTTTCCAACCCATATTCTTTGGAGGACACATTCAATCATAGTAACCTCCTTGGTTGTCATTTAATTCTGCTGCTAACATGCAATAATTGGAATGAAAGAAGCAAGAGGGTACTCCAGCAAACTTTAATCTAATTATGTAATTTTGCAGAGAAAGACTAAGGTGAAGAGAGAAAATCCCAAACTCATGCAAATTATGTGTCATGGCTTTGCAAAGTTATTTCTACAGGATGTTAATAGGTACGATGCATAAAGCAAAATAAATAAATAAATAAATAAATAAATAAATAAATAAATAAGAAAAGGGATTCAGTAATCAAATGTGTTCGAGACACTTGATTTGGAGTTAAGCAGGTTTATTACAGGACTTCTCAGGGCCTTTAATCAAATCAGAAAGGTAGACATATTGCTCAGACGACTGTGAAACCAGTGTTTTAGAATTGTGTTTTATGCCAGAGAAGGACCCAACTAAGAAAGAGAACTACAGGCCAATCTCCCTAATGAACATAGATGCAAAAATCCTTAATAAGATACTGGCAAACAGAATCCAACAAATCATCAAGAAGATTATACACCATGACCAAGTTGGATTCATCCCAGGGATGCAGGGATGGTTCAACATACGTAAATCAATAAATGTAATACACCATATTAACAGAACCAAAGACAAAAATCACATGATCATCTCAATAGATGCAGAAAAAGCTTTTGACAAAGTCCAGCACCTTTTCATGATAAAAACCCTACAGAAAATTGGAATAGAGGGTCTTTATCTCAATCTGGTAAAAGCTATCTATGACAAACCAACAGCCAATATTATACTAAATGGCCAAAAACTGAAAGCCTTCCCTCTAAAATCAGGAACAAGACAAGGATGTCCACTGTCCCCACTCTTATTCAACATAGTTCTGGAAACTTTAGCCAGAGCAATTAGACAAGGGAAAGAAAGGGAATAATGATTGGAAAGGAAGAAGTTAAATTATCGTTATTTGCAGATGACATGATACTCTACACAGAAGACCCCAAAAACTCCACTAAAAAACTGCTAGATTTAATAAGCAAATTCAGTAGTGTAGCTGGATACAAAGTCAATACTCAAAAGTCAATAGCCTTCCTGTACACAAATAACAAACTTACTGAAAGAGAAATTAGGGAAACAATACCTTTCACAATAACATCCAAAAAAATGAAATACCTAGGAATCAACCTCACGAAGGATGTAAAAGACCTCTATACTGAAAACTACAGTACTCTGAAAAAGGAGATTGAAGAGGATATCAGAAAATGGAAAGATATCCCTTGCTCCTGGATAGGAAGAACCAATATAGTGAAAATGGCCATACTTCCAAAATTGTTATACAGATTTAATGCAATTCCAATCAAAATTCCAACAGCATATCTCACAGAATTAGAGAAAACAATCCTAAAATTCATTTGGAATCAGAAGAGACCTAGAATAGCAAAGGCAATTCTGGGCAACAAAGGCAAGGCAGGGGGCATCACAATCCCCGACTTGAAATTATACTATAAAGCTACTGTGATAAAAGCAGTGTGGTACTGACAAAAAAACAGACCTGAAGATCAATGGAACAGATTAGAAGATGCTGAAACAACCCCAGACATACTAAGCCACCTTATCTTTGACAAAGGTGCCAAACACATTCGCTGGAAGAAAGATAGCCTCTTTAATAAATGGTGCTGGAAAAACTGGCTCTACACATGCCGAAGATTAAAACTAGACCCATGTCTTTCACCATGCACTAAACTAAATTCAAAATGGATCAGAGATCTAAATATTAAAACAGAAACATTAAATCTGCTGGAAGGTAAGATAGGTAAAACCCTTGAAGACATTGGTGTAGGCAAAGACTTTATGAATAAAAACTCAACCGCACGGGAACTATCCCAAAGAATCAATAACTGGGATCTCATCTTATTAAAAAGCTTTTGCACAGCAAGAGAAACCACCAACAGAGTGAAGAGACAACCCACAACGTGGGAAAAAATGTTTGCCAGCTGTTCCTCAGACAAAGGATTACTATCGAGAACATATAAAGAACTCAAAAAATTCAGACCTCCCAAATTTAAAGACCCACTCCAAAAATGGGCATCTGAGATGAATACACATTTCTCAGATGAAGAAATACTAATGGCAAATAAATATACAAAAAAATGTGTAACATCACTAGTCATTCGAGAGATGCAAATTAAAACAACACTGAGATACCATCTCACCCCAGAAAGAATGGCTACTATAAAGAAATCAACTAATAACAAATGCTGGAGGGGCTGTGGGGAAAAAGGAACCCTTCTTCACTGTTGGTGGGAGTGTTGACTGGTACAGCCACTGTGGAAATCAGTGTGGAGATTCCTCAAAAAACTAGGGTTAGAGGTCCCATTTGACCCAGCTATTCCCCTTCTGGGCATCTTCCCAGAAGAATTAAAAACATCGTACCACAGTGATATATGTGCACCCATGTTTATAGCAGCACAATTTGTAATAGCCAGATCTTGGAAACAACTCAAATGCCCATCAACTGAGGAATGGATAAGAAAGATGTGGTATTTTTATACAATGGAGTACTATTCAGCCATAAAGAAGGATAAACTGGAGACTTTTATAGGTAAATGGATGCAACTCGAGAAAATACTCATAAGTGAAATAAACCGGACGCACATGTGTAAGCATCATATTGTCTCTCTAGTATGAGAAACTAAAAGAGTAAATAAGATCCAAAATGTACAATAGACACGGTGAATCAAAAAGAAACTGGTCAATAGGAAAGAGAGACTGGAATAGGGAAAAGAAAGAAGGGAAAGGTGAAAAAAATTGTATATATATATATATATATATATAATATGGTTAAGAGAGATACACTACCAATTTTACTTAGTTCATTGAAGAGTAAGGTTTGAGCCAATAATGTTTGGACAATTGAATGCTAATGTCTGGTATCCTGAATAACTAACTTAAAGATAATAATATGTAATGCATTAACCATTGTTACCCTCATATTATGTTGTTTTGAAAATTTGTTCTTTTTTTGATTTGTTTTGTTTTTTCTTCTCTTTAAAATAAAAAAATTAAAAAAAAGAATTGTGTTTTATGAAAAATACTTTGGGAAACTGGTATCCTCCGCTCTTTCCCCAGAACACTCTGCTTTGTTACTTGGGTGAATTAGATGTGTTTTCTTGGTATAGACACATTCCAGCTTCTACCCAACCCAGAACCTCTGTACAGCTTCACATCTGCCTAGCTAACTCTTCTTTAATTTGTCTTCTATTATTTCCCATAGTTCAGGAAGTATGCATTAACTCGGTTGGTCAGTCCTGTGTGATCTCCTATAGGGGAAAGTTATTTTTCAAATAAAGAAAGGCAGAGTCATAAGATTGAGTGCAAATCTGGGCTTTGTTAACATCCTTTTATACAACTAGAAGAAAATATAACCCAATTTGGGCTCTTTTTTTCCTCTCAATTTTCAAATGATGCGGCATAACCCCAGTGTATTTCTTTCTAGCAGTACGTCTGTACAGTCAACACATGATTAAAGTCTTTTTGATCTCTTTTAGCGGATCAGAAACTGCCTGACAGGTCATTGCCTTAAGTTTTGTCAGACTTCCCTGTTTCATACCCATATCTCCACTGGTGGTATCTGAGAAGTGTGTACCACCACATCCAGCCACTTTTCCCTCATCAAATCACATCTTTCTGTCCTCTTCTATCCAGAGGCATGGAGGCAGGAGGGGTCCTCCTAAGGATTCATCATTGTCCTTTACAGATGAGAAAAACAACCAGCCCTCATCCCCTCATAGAGTCAGTGGTCCAGTCCAGCACCACCCCACCACTCCTTCCTCAGCACTCTCTCCTAGGTGCCAGGACCTTTTGACTATGCTGAGCAGCTCCTCACTCCTAGCTACCTTGATAATCACCAAAGCTTCCACCCTTCAGAGAGCAACATAAATTCTTATCAGGTCCACACTCTGTCATCGTGTGTCTTGGAGCTGACTGCCCAGGCTGCCACAGCCAATCCACACCACTTTGGTCACGACGGAGCCGCCTCAGGGAAAATCGTTGGCTCATTCAGCCCTGCTCCAGCTGCAAGCAAAATCTGCCAAACCTCATTCTCCTCCTCTTTTCTGCCCTCTTCCTTCTCGTGGCGCAGGTCTTTCAGACAGGCATCCCAGGGCAGCACAGTGTCTCTTGTGGTTGGACTCGGTGCGAATATAGAAGTATTATCTACATAATTTATCACTCCCAGTGCATTCTTTTTCCCTTGACGAAAGGAGTATGGATCTGTATCTGCATCAGGAGAGGCAGAGAGATTTTTACATGTTGAATGTGCTTATGCATAAATATATGCTACTTGCCAGTCTCTGAACAAACCATGCACTTTATTGCTAAGCTAGTTCTCCAGCTCAGCAGGAAGCTCTGTCTCTTCACTTCCCTCTGACATCCACCCGCCTAGAGAGGACTTCTATTTGCCTGTTGCCCTTCTTGGTAATGAAACTTCAATGTTCTTTTGCAAATCTACCCTCCTTGTGTGATTCATTACTTGTGATTCTTGTGGGATCAGTTCCATCCTCTGGTTCTGGGACGAGTACAGGATCCAGGTCTGGCCAGGCAGAACCTCCACTCCTCTGGCCACAGGGTTCAGTCAGGGATGTGCAGATGACTCAAGCAGGCTGAGGACAATAAGTGCAGGACATGTGCTAGCACTTCTGATAAAGAGATGTCTTTCTGCTGATATGGTAGAATGGAAGAAGTTAAAACTGTAATTGCACCGACTTTCTGTATTCCAATATGAAAGTGTCAGTGAAGAGTCCAGAGAGGCAAGCATATAATTGATGACATTGTTTGAACCTCTTCAAACCAGTCCCACCCACTGGATTTTCAGATCTGTGACCCAATAAACAGTGATGATGACAATGATGATGATGATGCTTGCCTAAGTCAACACTAGTGAGTAGAAGGATGCTTTAGCAGGCCACCTTCATCCTCCTTCAAGACACTTATGTCTTCAGAGGTCAGGATTGACGCCTGCTGATGGTCCAGTAATGCAATTAACTGAGAGAAACTCCCAGTCAGGATCATGTTCCCTGACCAGAAGCAGCTCACATGAGGCGAGGGATCAGCACAGGAATGCAAAGGCGCAGACCACGTGTCTCAAATCCGGATGACTCTGAAGGGCCACCCCAGCTCCAGATTTCTCCCAGTGGGGTTGGCTGAGACCTCTTTAGTAGTTAAACTTCGGTTCGCCATCTCCCTCTGTCTAATCCTGCTCCCTGGTGCTCTCGACAGGTTCAGTCTCCAAGAATAGTCCCCCAGTAAACTCCCTGCATGCAAATTCTCATCTCACAATCGGTTTCCAGGGAAAATCAATCTAAGACAGTGGGGTTTCCACGTTTGAAACCAAAGGAGTCCTAGTACGCCATTCTGCAAAGCCCAACCCAAATACCAGCTCTCCCACACAATTTTCAGTAACGTTAAGCATCCCTTCCTCAGCTCCCACAGCTTGTTACTTGTGCCCTCCTTCAGACACATCCATTTCTCTTCCTGTTACAGTCAATGGTCTGTGCGTCTGCCTCCCCATCAAACTGCAAACTTGCAGAGACTTTTCTTCTGTCTGCCTAACCCTGCTCACTTTGCACATCAGCTGTGCTCATAAATACAGGGTCACTTTCGAAAACGTCCCCATGAAATTCCTCACTGTGATCAGCATAGAGAAGTGTGGAAAGTTGGATTAGTCACCTACTTCTACATTTAAAAAATCATCTCAGAACACAGAAGCCTAAAATGACAAATGTGTTATGTCATGAGTTTCTGAAGGTAAAGGATCCAGAAGCAGTTCGGCTCTGTGGCTTTGGCTCAGGGTCCCTCAGGGGAGTTGTAGTCAAGACATGAGACAAACAAGCAGTCACCTGAATACCTAGCCGGGGCCAGAGGTCTACTTCTCGATGATGGCCACTCACATAGCGGATGACAGGAGGCCTCAACCCTTCACCTTGAGGGCCATGCAACAGAACTGTGTGAGCATCCTTACAACAGGACCCCTGCGTTGTCCACCCACTGAGATTGACCCCAGAGAGAATAAGGAGGAAGCCACAAGTTCTGTCATTTTTTAATGTCAGACCAATACTTAAAAAGAGGAGAATTAGCAGACTCACACTGCCACCTTTGAGGGGAGGAGTTTCAAAACAACTTGTGGATATTCTTTAAAATCATCACAAGGATGTTGTCTGTTACATACGCAGCTTCCTCTCTTACCCATAGAAGGAAAATCTTTTATAATCCCACTACAAGGAGCATAATACTTTTCATAAGCAGCATGACTGCTTTTACCTCCTGTGCACTGTAAATTGAGGCACTGATCTCATTTTACTCTTTGCTCCCCAGAAATTTAAAACTAGATTTGTAGCCCATCTCTGTGAAGGGTAAGATATTCCACGGCACATTCTTCATATACTATCTTCAGGTCTAAATTTTGCCTTTTTCTTCCCCAGTTTCCCTTCTGCATTGTTTTTCTTTTTTTTTTTTTTTTTTTTTGTGGGTACCGGGGGTCAACCTCAGGACCTCGTGTGCCAGCAGGCGCCCATGCCACTGAGCGATATCACTGGCCCCTTTTATCGTATGTGGGTTCCAGGAGTCGAACTCGGGCCCTCGCGCTTGCCAGGCAGGCGCGTATGCTGCTGAGCCATCTCACCAGCCCTGCACTGTTTTTCTTACACTTAAAATTTGCTTCAGTTTCCAATATGCTCTGCATGTTAATAAGCTGCTTAAATCCTTTTTAGGACAAGGCATGGTACAAATAAGTACAAGCATACAAATGAATACATATATACCTAAAATAGTTTTCCAGATTTGCTGGCTTATATCCCTAGAGTCAGATCACCAAATCGTGTGAACAAATCTAGGTCATTTTATCTGAGAGGTTCCATGGAAAACAAAAACAACATACTAACTACTAACATCTATTTCACATTAACAATGTACCAGGCACTGTGCTCAAAAACTTCACTCAGCTTCATTCACCTTCATAATGTACTCAAAGGCAAGTACTGTCATGCTCCCCATCTTACCAATAAGGAATATTGGGGTGAAGAAGCTTTCCCAAGATCACACTTCTAGAAAGTGGCAGAGCCAAGATATAGACCCAGAATTGTCAGGTCCTACACGTACAACTATATGCTGCTTTCACTTCTCTAGGTAAATGAAAAACACATTTTAACACAGTGTCAATAAGATGACTAAAGCCCACAGTGGTAAACTAAAAATCATCAAGTAGTTACTCAACATTCTTGGGTCCCCAACATTATAGCAAGAGATATGGAGAATACAAAAGAAGAAAGCAAAGCACTGAGGATTTGTATAGCTGACAAATGTAAACCAATTTGAGGACAGGATTTCCGCAAGTCACAATGAGCAAAATACACAATAAATGCTATGTACAGTGGTCAAAACTGCATGGCCTGAGAAGTCATAGAAGATTTCTAGGAGGTAGTGAGATTTAGGAGGGACCTTGAAGAATTGACTAAAACTAGATAGAGAAGACACTGGAATAACAGCAGAGAAAGAAACATAGCTGAAATTTTCCCACCATCAAGTAACTAATTCCATACAGTTGGCCCCTTGAGAAGTACTTCTTAGATGAACCATTTCATGTGCTTAGGAAAATATTTTTTTTAAAAAAACAAAAAAATCGAGGATACATAAGGCATAAAAGGTCAGGTAAGCACCATCCTGTCTTTTCTGCATTTGTAAGATGGCCCAGTTAGCATGTCAAAGCCCTATAAAAAGAACACTGTTTGTGGGGATCATCAGCTACGTACCATGGTTCCAGTTCAGCAGCAAGGGTGAGACTCCTGAGGTCAGTCTGCCCATCTATAAAATGGGTATAGTACAAATCTTTTTCTGTGAAGATCAAATCGCAAAAATGCTTTCTAACATACAAAACAGAATAGTGATCACTATCACAAATCATTATTGTCTATAAAGCTCACCTAATATTGGAGAAAACCTGGTACAAACATCCTCTTAACGTTTAAATACCCATGACAAACACTGATTCCTGCTTGAGTTTTCCAATGTCAGATAGCTTCCTTCAGGCACCAGACTATACATCCCATTGGGGCAATTAATCTGTAGTGAAGAGCTGCCTTTTCGCATTTTCATTGGTCCCAGTTTTATCCTCTTAGGTGCACAGAAAAAAATAATGTAGGTTTTCAAGCACTTACAGCCAACAATTTCCTACCTCTCACCCAAAGCCCTAGACTACTCTCCAGAACAATTCCAACTCCTTCAAATGTTCTTCAGGTTTTCATACAAAGGTTTTATCCCCACCTCCTTCGGAGTCTCTCTGGGGTTTGCCAATGTGGTGTACAGCATGGAACATGATATTCTAAAGATGCTTGCCCTTGGAAGCATGGCACTGACCCTGGCTATGTCATTCTACCTTACTTTCTTCTGGACTATCCTGGCTCACCCTCTCCATGGATCTAGTTAAGAGCTACTTCCTGGGCTGGTGAGATAGCTCAGCAGCATAAGCACCTGACTGGCAAGCGTGAGGTTCTGAGTTTGACTCCTGGTACCCACATTAAAAAAAAAAAAAGGCTACTTCCTGGATATTTCAACATTCAGTACACATACTTGAATAAATGACTGCACACTTCCATCAACCGTACCGGAGAGACAACACTCCAAAGAGGTATTGAATACACCAGGCAGCAAGTGTTTATGGGGTACATACTGTGTCCCCCTACAGTGTGTAAGACAAAAAACCCATTATTTGTTTGCTTGTGATTCATTTGTCTCACCAAACAAAAGATACCAAATCACTAAAAGAAGTTTGTCTTTATTTTTGTATTTCCAACTCCAAAAACAGTGCTGGACAAAGAGAATATATTTGTTAAGTGTTCATTTAATTAATTAACTCAATGAATTAGCTAATGAGATACTGCCCTATAGAAAGAACATATAAGGAGTGAGAGAAAGAGAGCAAGAGAGAGCCACTGTATCAGTCAGTGCTTACTAGAGAAACAAATTTAATTCAAGATATACAAATACATAAGAATTTACAAGGTTGGCTCATGACAGCTGCCCACAGAGTCAGTGTGGAAGAGTGTAGAGAGTATCTGCACACTGGAGACCAAAGGATGCAGTTGAAGGTCTGGAGCTCAGTGTAGCATTCTATGTGAGTCCGAATCAGGAGGCCACAGGGTCAGCGCCAGAAAGCTGAAGGGTCTACACTGGAAGCCAGGAGGCGATGTCCAAGGTGAAGGCAAAGACTGGACTCCTCCGAAGAAACAGGAGGGAGCCTTCTTTCTTCATTTCTCCTTGATACCATTCTGGCAACAATCTGCCCTAGGGCGGGTCTCCTGTCTCAGTAAATTCGCTCAGGCAGGCCCAGAACTATGCTGATCCAATTTAGTTGGGCATTTCTTACTCAAGTTGACACAATCAGTTAACTATCACAGCCTCCAAGGAAGAAAAAGGAGCCTCCTCTCATCTACTACCCCCCTTCTAACCCTACATCAAGCTAATGGAAATTTTATTAGATGGGGTCCCACATTCTATGACCCCAGCTTGGCTGTATTCACTGGTAAATCAGCAAATTAGAAAATCAGGTCTTAGGTTGGCCTGCTCTTTGTTGGTGGACCACAGCAACTAGGGCCTGGGGCAGTATTGGCCAAGTATCACATCTCCACCATTGAAGTCTCTAAAACTCCAATAAGTGGTGTGGCTTGAACCATAAATATTAAAGATGCTCATGGAGAGAAGATCACTAGGATTACTACTGGTCAGGAGCAGAGAAGGTGAAAGACCCAAGCTTTGGATGATAAATGTAGATGAGGTGAATGGAGAAGCTATAAACAATGGTGCAGGAATCTGGGGGATTGAGTTGGACTCAGAATATGGAAAATATAGAATGCTTGCTGAGATATTTAGACTTGATTTTTGGAGAAAGCTAAGCACGTAAGTGGCATGGTAACAGTGTATTTTGGAAAAGTGAATCTCTGGCTTTTGTGATACTTTAAAAAAAGAAAAAACTTCATTAAGGAAATCAGGTAAGGAACACAAGACTTGCACCCAAGCTCTGCCATTCACATGCAGGTTCATCTTGGATATCTTATCCTGCACTTCGATGGATCTGACTTTCCCTGTATATTAAAAGAGGGGCACTGGAGGTAGTTAAGCAGGGCTTCAGAGTACCAACTCTAGCACTGAGCAGTGAATCTCAGCACCCATCAGACAAACTCTGAGTCCATATCTGGGCTCAACAGAAGAGTACGGCCATCAGCTAATATCTGCCAGGGGAGCAAAAGAGAGGAGCAGAGGCAGATATGCCACATACTCACCATCGATGACCCCGATCAGGAGGCCAGGTTTTAACACTTTGTAACCACTTTTCCACTGTGCTATCCCTCACTATCACTTCTTTCTTGCCAGCCCCAAAATGTTCCTGATAGCTTATCATTCCTGAGGACTAAGATTGGAATTTTCACAGTTCTCTGTGGCACACTAGAAGAGAAATTACCCACGAGTGTCCCCCAACCTGACACTCTGTTTCTACCAGGCATCACTTACAAACGTATCTCAATGACCTTCTACTCGCTTCCCTAACCTGCTAACTGCTGGGTAAATGTCCAACCATGGAAAAATCTGCCTTGGGGACAAGGTGCAGAAACCATTTAATTCCAGGCAAATGTCCCCTTAATAAGTAAGGAGACACACCATACTCGCCGGATCTGCTGTGTAAGGCTAGAATGTCTCTAAATAGAATATGGCTCCAGTTTTTCCATGGGGCACCTGCATCAGCAATTCTATAAGTAAGTCACCAAGGGACAGCAACTTTCTCTCAGGCATCCTTTGCCCCTAGCAAATCACATCTGTGCAAAGAGGAAAAGTAGGGTAAAGAGATGGGGTCATAGCCTGGAAGGTGCAGGAAGAAGAAAAGGAGACTAAGCAAGACACTGGTCTCACCTCCCTCTATCCATTCTCAGAATTTTTTGCAGTCACACTATGCTTCTCCCCAGGACTCTGCACGTTTTCCCCACCTGGAAATCTCCTGCTTCCTTAGCATGGCTAATGCACATTCAACCTTAAAGTCTGAGCTGGCTGTCACTTCCTTCAGGAAGCCATCTGAAATGGAAATGAGGGCTTCCTATATTTTGCCTATAACAGCTCTGTTAACACTATATTCTAATTCTCTTTTTACTTATTTGCTCCTCACCAATAAAAACAATAGCCAGCATCTATTGGATGCTTAATATGTATTGGGCATGGTATTAAACATCTATCTAACATGGATTCTCACTTAATAGAACAAGACTTCAATAAAGTAATATCTCAATTTACAAATAAAGTAATAAGTTCAGAGAGGTTAAGTATCTTGATCAACGCACCACAGGCAATGTATTTAGTGCTAGCAGAGCTATATTATATTAGACATCTGCTCACATGCTCTTAACCACCATGCTATACTACCTTCCCTTCTACATACTGCACTCCACCGGGCAAGGACCATGACTCAGTCCCATGGTATTCTAGCACTGATGTGCCTGACAAGTAGGTGGTAATCGATATACACTAGTTGATTGAACAAAGGTATAAATAAATACAGAAATGAATGAATGGAATTGCTGCACAATTCCTTTTCGAAGAAATGAGGCTAATTAGAGGAAATCACATGAATGAGGGTTAGTTTTTTTAGTGGATCAAGGAAAAAATGAAAAAGCACAGTGCATCCAAATTGACAAAGGAAACCAAAAATCCAGAAGGGGTCAGGAGATGTGAAAGCGAGGACAGGTAAGGGTGCCTGCGTGAGGTATAGAAAAGTCAAAAGAGATAAGCCAGGAAAGGTAATAAACTAAGGGTGTGGCTGGAAGTTTGTTGGCACTACTGCTGGCCACACCACATAAGGGATTGTGACAGTGAAGCTTAAATGTGTCAACTTGATTAGCTTGGAAATCACCCAGGAGATTGTTGGAGCACACCAGTGGGTATATCTGGGTACGTCACGGAGGTGTGACCTTCAGTACTACATCCAGCCCCGGCTCCTTCCTCTCTGATGCTGTTCTGCTTCCCTGATGCCATCAGCTAAACAACTATGCTCTACCACGCCCTTCTACCATGACATTTCTACCTTGGAGCCAGCCTACCATGGACTGAATCCCCTAAAACTGTGAGCCAGTTAAACCTCTCTGGCTTTAAGTTGGGGGTATCGGGTATTGTATCCAACAACATGAAAGCTGACCAATACAGGGATGGAGGGCTGCCTTAGACTCAGGGGTAGATACACAGAGGTATAAGATCCATAAAGAGCCATATGGATGGGATCAGAAAACGATTCCAACATAAATCCTCCCACTACCAAATCCATTCACCTAAGCAATGTCTGATGCTCCCAACATTTCTCTGCCTTTATTTATAAAAACAGAGATTCTCTAAATGAGCTATTTCTTTTTCATAATTGTTCTCATGGTAAAAATTTCCAATATTGCAGCACAAGATACCAGTAAGTTAATAAAAGGGTGCAGGAATAACCTCTTGCAAGATTTGGGGTAGGTGAATGGGGCTTATATATTAGTTGCCTCATTTAGTACACTTGGTCTATTAAGCTCTTTTCCCGGGACCTTTGTTTATTATCTATAGCTGCTTAAAACTTTTTTTTTCCAAATCTAGAGGTGCTTATTTGGTTCCTTTTGTGTTCAGCCTCTCTGAAAGATACTGAAATGAGTAGCACACTGATATTTTCTACAAATCCAGCAAAGGACTCTGTGTTCAACACAGGAAAGCTGGAAGAGAGTTTAAAATTGGAAGACCTGAGTTCAAGGCAAGGTCCTGACCTGGGTCATCTGAGCTGCAGCAGTGACGAGTACCTCGCTAACTTGGTGATGGTGAGCGGGTTAAATCACCTCCCTGCATCCAGGTTTCCCCACATGAAGAAATAAGATAATAATCTTTAGCTCACAGGGTTGCCACACAGATTGAATGGAACAGAACATGGAAAAGCTCTCTGCAAAACTGTAAAGCATACACAACCGTCATTCTAGAAATTCCTCTGCCTCTCTGTGGTATCACCTCATTTAACTAGCACGTTTAGCCAATGCCAGGGACTGAAATTTCATGAATATGGACCTTGGAAAAATAAAAGAAAACTCAGCTGATTCCAAGTGATCTAAACCAATGTGTACTGATGACCAATGGCACACAAAACAGCCAAGGATAATTAAGCCTCATAGCAACTATCTCCCCATTTCAAGTAAACTCAGAGAAGTAAAGCAGCTTGCCAGAGTCATACAGCAAATAAATAGAGCTGTTAATTGTGCACAGAGTAGCCAGTCTCCCCTACACCAAGTTCCCTTAAGAGGAGAGAGGGGCAAATGTTTTATTTTGTTCGTAAATGCTGCCCACCTCCAGCCCTGAATCAGTAACCCCCAGATCGTCCATCACAATGGACCTCCATACTCCCTAACCCAGTGATACAACTTTTCTCCCCATCTCACGATTCCATTATTCTGCAAGAAACCCACGAGGGACGAGCATATCAGCACTGAGAGGAAAGGCATATATAAGCCAGTTTCGTTATCAGCCTTTCCCATGTTGTGATTTCAGGCTGTGAAGGAAGGAGGGGAGCTGTAAGTAATGCTAATAGCATCATCCAAGGAGCGTCAGATAATAGCACTGCAGTCCCAGGAAGGAGATGCTTTTGTGCTCTATGGGTTTTCATTACCATCCTGTCTGGGAGATGAGATTCAGGGAAGTCAGATGGGTTGGGCTTAGAAACCCCACTAATTTATGTCTGCCCCACAGCTCCCCAAAAGAGGTGCAAAGAATGGATCCCCCCACATGTTACCTGAGCTAAGGCTTTGCATTTCCTGACAGACAGAGGAAAACCATAGCAAGGAGATTCCGACACAGCTGGGAGGAGAGGAAGGCCCGGAGGATGATCCTATCCCTGCTGACAGCACAAGAGGTTGGTCGCATTTGAGGGCTGAATACGTAGAAAATGACCCTGAGGGGAGAAGCTATAGGGAGGCACAGTCTATCTCTATAAAAGGGGGAAATCAGCCTGGCATAATGGCTGAGAGGGGCTCACTCAGGAGAAAGTGGTTACTCTGCTGCCAGAGTATTCCAGATGTTAAGAAGCCTTGAAGGGATGCCACAGAGCACATCTATGCACCTGGTGATGGCAAGATGACCAGATAACCCCCAATTCTCTTCCAAACTAGGATTCTGATTGGGGTGGTATAGTACAGCACTCAAGGTCATAGAGTCTGGAATCAGAAATCCAGGTTCCCCAGTTATTGGCTGTGTTACTTAACTTCTCTGGGCCTCAATTTCTTCTATGAAACAGAGATTATAACAGCAGGGACCTTATCGAGGTGGTGTGAGAATGAAATGAGGTCACAATGCCTGTGAAGTACTTAGCACCTGACATGGCGGGAGGACTCGGTAGGCATGTCCAAAGCAACTAGAGGTCCCTGACAGTCTGCTGGGCTACAGGAAGGCAACTATATACAAGACACATCCCCATGCTTATAAATAAATACATACAATTTTATACATGGTTCAGAGCTTTGAAGAACGTAGTAGAATGTAACATAATAGGGTATCCTTGAGGACAGGGCTAGGGAATATTACATAGGGAAGGGCTATCGCATAGAATGGCACACTCTGGGCTGAGTCTGCCAAATAAAGAGAACCCGGCCATGATACTTTGGAGGCATCCCGGCAAGGTGGCAACACAGAGGCCCCGAAGGCGATCAAAGCTTAGTAGGTTAAGCACAACAGCAACAAAAACTCCATTTGTGTGAGAACAAAGGAAGAGAGAAAATCTATGGGAAATAAGATCAAACAAGCAGACACGGTCCAATCATGTAGGGCCCCAAAGGTCAAGGAGTTTGGATTTTATTTTAAGGCAAAATGGAAACCATTGTAGGTTTTAGGCAGGGTAAGTCTAGTGCAATTTACATTTTAAAGAGCTCGTATACTTCACAGGTAAAGGCATCCCGTGCATGCACCTTCCTGTTCTTTCTCTGTCTGCAGAAGTCTCCGAAGCCTTAAAAGTGCTCAGAGTTATGAGATAAAAGATGTCAGAGCCCCCCCAAGACAATCACACAGGAAGCCTCCCGCTGACCAGCAACTATAATGTTGGGTTGTTAAGAAGTAAAAAAATACTTTATTGTGCTACACCAGTGGAAGAGGAAAGAAAGGGAAACAGGAGAAAAGGAAAAGCAGTGGGGAGGAAAGGGTATTCCAGCTGTAAAGGTGGAAGTCAGGGAAGGAGCAGAGGAAACAGAGAGACCTTCTCTCTATTTCTCCTGCAGTACCTTGAATAGAGTAGGTTATTTATTTATTTACTTTAAATAAATGAGTGGACTCAAAGACCAGGTAAACTGTGACGCCCATGAGTAGCCAACTGACTATCACCGTTGGGGACCGACTCTGAGGAGCGGTGGCAGATGACAAAAGGGGCAGAGCAGGCTAACCTGAGACCACATCCCCAGTACCCTACCTCCCTTTTCAGAAGACAGGTTTGAGGTAAATAATATTATCCTTCATCAGATCCCAGACTCCCTTTTTGAGTCCTTGGCATACATACAGCATTGTCTTTACAACAAGAGACAACAAAAATACCTAGACACAAGCAGCTGGGTTTTAGGCTCTAACTGCTAACCCTGGGCATCTTCTGCCAGACATTACTAACCTCCACTTGGACATTAGGTGCTACCTATGCTCACAGTCACTCATCAGCAAGTATTCACTAAGCACCTAACTGTAGGGGGCATGGTGCCCAGTGCTGGCAGCACAATAGCAAGCCAGAAAGACAACCTCCCATTCTATTCTGCTACATTAGCTAATGACAATGCACAAGACAGATCAGGCTCCTACTGTCATAGACAAACATCATTTCAGATGCTGAGAAGACCCCTTCAGAAAATAATAGTGTAATATAATAGGGCGTCTCTGAGGAAAGGACAAGGGGACATAAACTAGGGCAGGTGTGGAAGCAGATATTCTGATAGGAAGAAAAAAAAGACAATAAACAAAGGAAATGTTTCAGACAGTGATGAATGCTATAGCAAAAAGTAAAGCAAGAAAGGGGGAGCAATAGTGGGAAAGAGCTTGAGAAGTAGATTTTTGTGAGGGATACCTACGTAGTCATGAATTCGAGACCTGCGATGTTTTAAATATGGTGATAAGGAAAAGGAAAGAGTCAAGGATACCTCCTCTATTTCCGGTTTGTGCAACAGATGCTGGTGCAATTTACCAAGACAGGGAGCACTGCAGAGCCAAACTTGTGGGAAGAAGAACCTGACTTTGGTTCTGCACATTCCTTTGGGACACTCAGATAATGCTATCAGGTAGAGAGAAAATAGGTGTCAACAGCACACAGACGGTAAGTGAAATTTGGGGCATGGATGAGAGTTGAGAAGTATCAGAAGGCCTACATTCACAGTAGTGCGAGAGCTTTTTGCTCATAACTTAGGCTCATTCCATTTTTCTGCTCCACCATCCTTAGAAAAACCCTTGTGCTATGGTCCAAGATGGCTGTTGCAGCTCTAGCTTTTCAGAGTGGTCAGGCAGGAAACACTGGTGTTTCTTCTCTGCCTTTAGTTTGCCCGAAGACTTCGGGAAACTCATCTCCCCTCCACAGACCTGTTTTCCCACCTGATATGTCAAGTTCCTTGTTGCTCTAACACAACCTGACTCTATCCAAATGAAGGTTGAGTGGCTTCCACCAAATGCAGGGATACTGCTCTCTTGTGACAGTCACACAAATAGGGTCCTCGTTCTACCGAGAAACTGCCCTTTAAATATTCCATTTTCTTATTGGTGCTTTGGATGCGAGCTCTCCAGGGAACTCTGAGGGTAATTGCTTTTGCCTGTGCTTGGGAAGGGGCTGACTTTGATACAAAGCTACTCTCACCTACAAAGTTTAATTTAGCTCTTTTGTCTACATTAAACTCCCTGGGAATTATCCCGTATGTGGTGCCAAACACATCACATGGCTGGCCATTTCTAGCTGAATTTAGACTTGCCCTTTTAGCTAAGGATCCTGGTTGCTCTAACTGCCAGGGTCAAGCAAGCTAACTTCCATTTCCCTCGGGATCCTGTCTCTGGGAACTGTGGGTAATCTGAACCAGCCACTGGGTGTCAGCATTGCTTTGTCCGATTAAAGGGAAAAAGAGAAATTTGTGTGGTTCGGGAGTTATTTATGCAGTAAGGTTGGGCTCCGATATGAACACAACCACTTTACAATGCACATTTCACAGGATTCACATTTTTACTGCACCAAGGGATCATTCTCTATCATTATATCCAGATTCTCCTGTCACAGTCCCCATTTTCAATTCTGAATCTCTCAAGTCTATCTTTTTCATCAGGTGACAAACAGGACTCTAACAGGCTTATTGGTAGCATAATGACCTCCCCTATCACTGGAGGGTTGGAAACAAATGCAAGAAAACTACCTGGCAGGAATTTTTGAACAAGAAATAAATACAAATATATATCTTACAAATATAAATACAATCGTGTACATGTTGAATATGTATGTACGGGCTTATGCATATTTATATGGCTAAATTATACTAGATTAGATATGATATCTTTTTGAAGGACTTGCCCGCCCACCCCCTTGCCTCCAAACCTGAATCTAGCTCTGTCCTTTTCCTGTTTCAGAGCTGTCAGTGACCCCCTACCATCCATAGCAATGTAAACTCTCATAGCCCAGCTTGGAAACAAAGCTTCTACTCCCGGCTGCCCTGGACTCATCAGCCTCACTTCCGGTCTCGAACATCAGGCTTTAATAAGAAAGAACTAATTTCACACTCTGCGCCTTTGCTCACATCCAGCCCCACTCTGCTCCCCAGGGAAACCTCCATTCATCCTCCCAGAGGCTCCTCCAGGGGGCTTCCTGGGAGTTCTTCCACCTCTCAGCCTAAGCCTTCTGTAGGAACCCAGAGCACAGGGACTAACTAGACGACACACCCTAGTCGCAGTGCATCAAGGTTATCGGTTACGTGTCTCCCATGCCCTAGATTACAAATACACTAGAAGGCACTTTGAGTTTTTCATCTCTGCATCTCTGGCTCCTGCCACTGTGTCAGGCAGGTAGTTGATACTTAGCAACTGTGTGGTTTAACAGAATTCAGTGAAACCTGTGATGCTATTCAGCTTATTTTGCGGAGTCTGCAACTTCCCTTGCACACATCCCCCATTTGCAGTCCCAGGGGCAGTCACCTTGGTTCAGAATTTTCCTAAATTATCTCTTCCTTCACGGGATGATTCCTGCCATATTTGGTCACCCTGGGCTACTTTTTTAAAAGACTTTTTCCTTTATATCCACTTACATTTGTCTCAAGCAAGTTTGTTTTATATGGAAACCTGGTATTATACACCTATATTTCTTGCACAAAAAGAAGACACCTTAAAAACACTCAAAGAAAGACATGCTCTTACATTCAAGCTACACAAGTCTTCCCTACATACTAGATACGCTGAGACCATTAGCGAACTGTTCATTGCTTCTGACTCATGCTACTTTGTCACATGACTTGAGTTCCTTTAGATGAACAGGAAAATTCTAAATCTCTATCTCTTGATTCTGAATTCAGCCATAGCATCTTCTCTGCCCAAGCTGGCAGCAGTAGATCTGAGGCATATGCAGACATGAAAATCTCTTGCGTGGCTTGGTCATTTCTCTATAGTGAGAACCTATAATGGCCAAGATAGCCTCTTGGAAAGATATGAGAAATATGTGAAGCAGAATACAGCTACCTGAGCCCAGAGTCAGCTGAGAATCTGATCGCTAGACATGAAGACAGGTCCAAATCAAGACCAAAGCACCCCAGCCTTAATGGCTGACATGCAGACTACAGAGATAAACAAAAGTTTATGGTTGAAAGGCACGATGTTTTCAGGAATGTTTGCTGCATACATCGATATGGCAATAGATAACTAATATACTCACCGAGGCCCTGAGACAGAGCAGTGTTTTCTTTTTGTTAAAAAGGTAGACGAGAAAGTGGTTAAGGGGTGTTAAAATACTAGCACCCGACTGAGAATGTCTTCGTGAAACAATCAGACAGGAAGAAACAGAGTTGAAGCAGGAATAATTGTCTCACTTTATAATTCAATGTGATTCATCCTAATTTACACCTAAAGTAATCTCTGTGCCTTTCCCACACGTTGAGATGGACTGCCCAAGTTCTTGCCCCTTTTGTTTGTGGACAAAGGACATCCTTTCCAAAATGGCCTTAGGGTTACTGTCTAAAAACTAAAGTCCAAACTCGATTCAAATTCCAGGTGCTTTGTGATCTGGATCCAATCTCGCCCCTCCAAACTTGTTCCCACTGCTCTGAACTTTACAGGACCAACTGGACAACCCAATTTATCCAGTGTTTACAGAGCACTAGCTGCTCAGTCCGAGCTGGACACCCAGCTAGGAGGTTGGGGGAAGGTGATGGTTTAGACACAGCCTTGCTCTTTCACCAAGCTCTTAGCTGGTAAGTAAAACATAAGCAAGCACATAGTTAATAGACTGTGTAAAAAGTAAGTCCAGAAAGCTATACACACCCAGAGGATTAGTATTTAATGCAAACAGTCAGGAGAAAGGGAAGTCTGATCAGAGAAGGATCCCAAGAGGAAGTGACGTCTTTAAGCATAATGAAACCTCTCCAGATTCTTCCAAACAAGCTGGAGTAACTAACTGTGCACTTCCTTTAACCTCCATATCATTTCATACGTTATTTGCCCTTCACTTACCCATTCTTGTAGACTATCAGCTCTCAGAGCGCTGATCATTCATCTTCACACCAACAACAGTAGCAGCAGATCACGAGGCAAACACTGTGCACTAACATGTTTGGTTGGTGGGTGGATGATAGATGGATGAATGAAGGTCTTGAGGTCAACAAATTAGAAGGAAATGTTTTGACCCTCATTAAGTCACTCCCTTTACTTGGCTGCCTAATCATGTGGTTCCCAAATCTAGCACCATACAAGGTAGACCCAGGAGGTTTAAAGTATGTATTCCTGGAATATGCTTCCTTAGGTCTTCTGATTCAACAGATATGGGGGGGGGGACTTTCCAGGAATCTGTATTTTAGTATACCCCCCACGGGGTTCTGATTCATGTGATTCAAGGACCAACACTTAGGGAATGTCAGTCTGACTCGCCTGAGCGTCACGTTGGCGCCACACTCTCAGCTATTCTATTTTCACAGTACTCAGTATCCTTTTCAGGTATGGCTCAACTCACTCAGATAACCTGCAAGAAGCAAACGTCCCCACAACTTATAAATTTCCAAAGAGAGCTGTAACAATAGTAATAACAATAATGTGCTGCCATGTATTAAGTACCTAACAAGTGTCAGGTATTCTGTGGAAGATCACCTGGATGAGTCTCCTCGAAAGAAGAGTAATTATCTCCATTTTGGCTAAACGTGGTCCTATTTCCAGGTATTGATATGTACAGAGCTGGCTAGGACTTTTCCTTATCCCTTCAATTGGCTTTAAGCAATGCAAATCAGTCCAGCAAAGGTGCTGATGTGTAGTCCTTGAAGCAAGGCGACAGGTCAGTGTTTCCCCGTCCATAGCTCCCAAAACACACGTGTGAGCCCGGCAGGATGGAGAGCCGTACTCCTCACTGTCTGCTGGAATGAGCCTCGAGAAAGAGGCTATGTCCCAGGGCATAGAAGATTACACATCAGAGCTGAAGCATCGACCCCAAAACATTAGATACTGTCTTGAATTGTGTTATGCAGATTACTCCTTCTGCATATCCTTCCCTCTGCATATGGCAGAGGTGATTTCAGGCCTCCTACCTAGCCCAGCTCTCAGCACTCACATAGTTCCTGCCACTCTCAGAGTCATTCATCCTCCAGCCACTCCCCTCTTCATGAATGAATAAAACCTGGGTTCAGCCCTGGATCGAGGCCTTTGTTCTGGTGAGCCATCACCCTATCTGGACTTAGGACCCCTTTGGCTCCCCACAACTACAAATATGCTTTAGTGTCTTCATTCTCATCATAGGTTGCACTGGAAGTGGTAGATTGGAATTAACGTGCTAGAATTCCAATAACTTTTCCATGGGATTACAAATATCAACTTTCCAGATGGTGATGAGGACAGGGAAGTGCTCTCTACAGTATTCTGCTAAGTGGTTCTAGGAATAGTTGCTCATTTTATCCCATTAGCAATGCTGATACAACAGGTACTGTAACAAATGAAGAAATGGAGACACACAAAGACCAAGTAGCCTGTATGTGGTAAGGCTGATTTCAAAGCCAGGTCAATGTCACCTCAGAGCCCCAGGATCATAATATGTGAAGTGGTGTCCAGGGTTAGACTGAAGCAGGATGAAGCCCACCTGGATCCAAGGAGCTTCATGGAGGAAAACTTAGGGAAATGAAAGCAGCATTAGACACGGAGTAAGCACTCTGGACCCAAAGCCCAGTGTTGTCAATAACAATGACAAATAGTGAACGTATGATATAGTTGATTCCGTACCAGCTCCTGTTCTGAGTACTTTACCCAGAGGTACTGATTTAAGCTTCACCACACCCTAGGAGGTAAGTGCTATTAGTCCACCTGAGTACAGGGGAAGTAACTGAGGCACAGACATGTTAAGAAACTTGTTCACTGGGCTGGTGAGATGGCTCAGTGGCATAAGCGCCTGCCTGGCAAGCGCAAGGTCCTGAGTTCCACTCCTGGTACCCACATAAAAAAAAAAAAAAGAAAGAAAAAAACTTGTTCATAGTCACACGGCTGAAAAGTATTAACGTGGGTCCCCAGGATGCCCCTTCCAGGACCCCACTTCTGGCCACCAAGCTGTACGGTGCTTTGCCAGATGAACTTTGGTGATCTATGTCCTTTCCCTCGGTTTAGGCCTCAGATACAAACTAAAGGAGTTGGCTTACATGATGCTCATGGGTTCTTCCAGTTTAGTCTAATTTTATTTAAAGGTTGTACAGAAAAAGTATAGATGCCCCTTTTCTGTAATAATATTTTAAAATTAGATGCTTTCTTGATGAAGAATTAGATGAAGTCTTACGTGAAGCCAGTGAATGAAACAGACAATGTCCCAAGGTCGTGACTTGATATAACATGACCTCAGAGAATACTTGGGGACCAAAGGGAGTGATCTCCTCCCTCACAAGGGCATGTTACAGCCAAGGACCTTAAGAAGCTCACTGCCCATCACAAAACACTTGACAAGAGCCACTTCTCCCAACTGTTTTGAGAAACACAGGCTACGACAAGTCAACTCAAACAGAAAGTGCGATGCAGCCAATGTAGTTGCTTTTAATTCTGTAAGTTATGTGATACAAGAAAAGTCATTAACCTCTGTAAGCATTAATTTTCTCACCAGTAACATGAAATAATAACTACCTTTCTCACAAGCTTGTCATGAGGTTTAAGCAAAATAATACAGATAGAAACAACATTAACAATAGATACTATCACAATAAAACTATTGCATGCTTAGTATATGGTCCCAGGCATTTTTCTATAGAGTTTACAATCTCTTAATCAATAAAAGTGAATTTATGATAGCTCTGCAAAGTGATCTCACACCCTCTTCTCGAATCCACCACAGTGAGTAACTCATTAACTTCCAGGCTATTTCTCTGGAGTATGATCTTTATAGAGGTAGAAATCATTCCTTCTCGTTTTCTGAAGTATTTCTAGCACTTGGATATTTTTTCAGCAAATAATTTCTCAAAAATCATATGAGTGAGTCTTCTGAAGGATGAAATAGTAGGTTTGCTGTTATTGAGACAGTTAACATTGATTGAGTATACATAGCATTAATATTTAATAACAATAGATAGCATTGACGGAGCGTCTGAAGCAGCATTCTGTGGAAATGATCTCATTTAAATTGCATGGTAACACACCAAGACATGTACTGTTTTATTATGACACCCATCTTACACAAATGCATGCTGTAACCTGCCAAAATCCCTAAGATTTGCACGCAGGAAAACATGGACCTCCACCAGGCACACACACTGTCACAGTGCCACATCACCTGTACGCAGTGCAGCACTGGAAGGATCCAGCAGTGAGACGCCTTCACTTAATAGTAATCCGTTCCTTATCAAAATCCTTTCACTACACCCAGAGTGCAGTGTACAGAGCCAGAACTTTAAGGACCTTAATGTCTCGGTGCCTGTCATGTATTTTCACTGAGCTCCCCGAATCCCAACTTAAATAACAGATGATGCCCTGTAGTTCAAGTTTCACACAAAGTTGTAGATGGTAGGTTGCTGGTTAGCATGTCGGCTGAAGGACAATATATTTTAATGCAAATGCAATGAGCTGGAACAACGGTATTTCTCCAAGAGCCTTAACTAGGTTAGCATGACCTCTGAAGGGGCCAGAATTCTAACAGCAAAATTAGAATAGAAAGGCTTATGGAGATGTCTATGCTAATCAGCCATATTCCACTGGAACGATTGTGTTCTGCACAATGGCCATTTGCCATGTTCAACCAGGGCATCATTTCATCAGGTGACCAATAGAAAACGATGCCTCAGAATGCTGGGGAGGCCACATGAAGGCGATGGCTCCTTGAAAATGGAGGCAGAGATAGTATAAAAGTGGTAGGAGCCCACATAAAAGAGAATTTTCTGACAGGAATTCTTCTACACACCTTTTCTGCTTTGCAGTTTACGTTATGCTACAGTAAAGACCCTTTGTTTCCAAGTCACTAAGAACAATGTTCCTCTGGGACCTGAGACAGGGATGAAAAGGAGAGGAAGACAAGAAAATGGCTCTATCTCGAGTGAGGGTTTTGCTTCCCCCCAGTCTTTGCTCTTGGCTTGAGGACCGCATCCTGCCACAGGAAAGGGAAAATGTCATCTCCTTTGGCCTGGCTAAGAAAAATCTTACTATTCCCTACCTTTGTTTTGTTTTAGAATTAGAGGAATTGACTGAAGTCGAGCTGGGTAGACACAACACTCTGTAATGACAGAAACCAAAAGACAATCAGATCTGACTTTCTCTAGTTTATCCACATGTGTACCTGTAAGAATCAACAACGATCAAAGACAAGAAGCAACCGAAGATGTACCATGGCGCCCCTTGGTATTTGCAATGCCGTCTGAACAGATTTCTAATGGTTTTCAAAAGATGCCTTGGCACCTCCCCAGAAATACTGAATGATAATCACAAGGGGAAACAGAGGAGAAATGACCTATGTTTTTAAATGAGCCACCCAGATGATTCTGATGCAGGACCAGCTTTGAGAATTTCTGCTGTGGATCACACTGCCCTGCACAATCACATGGAGGGAAAGCATGACAGGGCCTGGCGTTCAGGCGCCACATCCAACACCAAGAGCTGTGATCCCAGGAACCTGCGTACGGAGCTGTTATCTTTCTTGACACTGACCCCAAACAACATTAAAACAATTAATATTCACATAGCACTTAGCATACGCCAGGAAGTTTTACATATATTATCTTGCTATGATCAAAGGATAATGTCACTGACATATTTTAAAAATTTATTATTCAAGCAGGTTATCTTAAGGCAAAATTTAACATTATATGTAGTCGGATCACACAATTTTGTTCACACTTCAATTTAAAATGAAGACAGAAAACAAAATATTTGCCCATATAAACACATCTGTAACACTCACCTGAGTGGTAGAAAAATGAACTAAATGACCAATCTAGTTTAAATTTGTCTGTTCTTATCATCTAGATGGTCACTTTAGGTTGTACCAGTCTTCCTTGAATGAATTTGTTTTTAATTTTCAGATAAATTCTTCCTGCTTCTCCACCAAGATGAGTTCTAGATACAAGGAAAGGGTAAAGGGCGAAAGATGTCATGCAGAAGTGCCCATGGCACGGGCGCCTGCTGGCGTGTGAGGTCCTGAGGTTGACCCCCGGTACCCACAAAAAAAAAAAAAAAAAAAGAAGTACCCATGGTAGCATGCAGGACAGAGGGGTAGCACTGTGCCTGCTCTGCTCCGGGATCACATCCCTTCTCCACCTAGAAGCTGCTTAGCCTTCTGGTCACCATGGCAAAGACGGAAGCTGGCACGACATCTACTTCTTGTTCTCTTGCCTCATCCAGAGCACAGAGTCTGGCTGACCCTGGGCTACCTGGGCTTCACCTTGCACGATGCAGGCACCACATCCTTCTCTAAGGTTTGGCCAGAGTCTCCCTCTCTCATCTGCTGGTCCCAGCTGCACTCTGCTGCACAGCCAGTCTGCCCAATCCCTGTAACTCACTCCGCAAGATCCCCAAAACAGTCTCAGGTACCGTCGGAGTCCAGCCTACACCACACAAGACTAGCAGGTTCAGCTTGTGCTCCCTGAGGGTGGGGAAGGAGGAAATGCAAGCCCACTGCTGTCCCAATTTATCTAATGGGCCTCCTCCTTCCCATGCCAAGGCCAACCCAAGAATGAGAAAATGAGGACCATGCCTCTTTGTTCTGTTCTGCTATCTTTTCTCTCCTTTGGGTTTCCACTGCCTTCCAACACTAAAAGGGACAGGTCTTGCCAGGGAGACCCAGCTTAGATAAAGCATGCCCTGATATGCTAAATGGGCAACTGAATAAATGGAGAGGACCTCCTCTGAGACTATAGCCTGGTTATGTTGGATGATCCTTTTGGTCTTATCCCTCCTCTGGCATTCCTAATTTCCTCTTCCTTTCTGTAGGCAATGGACTTCCCCAGCTATCTAAAGCAAAGCCTTAACAACTGGGAAGACAAAATATAAAAACATAAATGGCCTTTTCAAAATACTACCCCATTAGATATCTGTTACTATATGACTTACAAAATGAATTTTGCTTTGCAAGAAGGCAAAATAGAAATTAGTATCTGCATTTAACAGAGGAAGGTACTGAGGCACACGTTGTCATATGAATAGTAAATGGCCTGGCAAATCATCATTTTGTTTATCCTGGAGCTGTTTTCTTTGCATGATACACACTTTTCTTCATTTAGTGTTATTTTCTAGCCAACGCTACATCTTCAAGCAATAAGTACCTGTCAGATAGGCCAACCACCACATGGTTCTATCATCTTTCCTATCTATTCAAACCCGACTGCCACTGAAGGCCCAGGTCAGGAACCACCTCTCCCATGTCACTTCCACTATCTTGCTCTAAAATTATTTTTCTCTCTCTTTTTTTTTTTTTTTTTTTTAATGTGGGTACCGGGAGTCGACCTCAGGACCTCACACTTGCCAGCTAGCGCTTGTGCCGCTGAGCGATATCACCAGCCCTTTATTTCCTTTATGTGGGTTCTGGGAGTCGAACTCAGGAACTTGCACTTGCCAGGCAGGCGCTTATGCCGCTGAGCTATCTCACTGGCCCTAAAATTCTTTTTCATCTAAGATCCAAAAAGCATTTGACACACAATTCAATGCATCAGTGTTTTACATTGTTTTCCATTCCACTATTACCTGTGTATATCTTTTCTCCACTAGTCTATAAGCTGTTCTGCAAGCTGTTTGAAGGAAGGGACCATGTGAAATAAAATTCTGCTCTGCTGGCCACGGTGGCACAAACCTGTAATCCTAGAACTCAGGAGGCTGAGGCAGGAGCATTGCCACAAGTTCAAGGCCAGCCTGGGCTACATAGTGAGTTCAAGGTCAACCTGAACTATATAGCGAGACCCTGTCTCAAAAAAAAAAAAAAAAAAAAAAAAAAAAAATCAAACTTTTGCTCTACTGGTTACAACAATAGATTTGGAAACTAAATGACTTAGCTCCTGCTGCTTACATGCTGGACGAGTCACATAACCGCACTGGGTTTCTGCCCACCCTGTGCCGCCTATAAAATAGAGATAACAATATGCCTACTCACAGGGTTCTTACGAAGAGTAAGTTAATGTGCTTACGGTACTCAGAACAGTCACAGTGCACAGTGAACTCTATAAACATGTGCGACATTTTATTTTATTCCTCTTGGCATAAAAGGATGATGACAAAGCTGATACCTGTTCATGCTTCCAGCGTGAGCTGTTTTCTTTTCGTTAGTTGGAATTTTTATTTTAAATACTAATATTGCTGAGAGGCAAAGCTAAATTTATCATCACTGAATTTTTTTCAGATCAGCTGAGAGTCTAAAAAATAACGTTATCACAAAATTAATCACTACCCCCAAACATATCTCACACACAAAAGGCAGAAGTTGAGGGAGTCCTTGTCATCTTCTTGTATCTTCATACATGAAGAGAACATTTTCCTTAATCTTATGCCTTTTAAGCATCGCTGTTACGGTTTGTGTCTAGATGCACCCCCGAAGCTTATGCACTTTTAGATGGGGCTTTTTTGGAGGTAGCTAAATCTAGAGTTTGATTGATTCATGGTTCAATACTGGGATTAAGGGTGCTGGGATTAAGGGTGGGTGATTGCTGGATAAATCCACTGATTGGATTGGTACCGCCCTAATCCCAGCAGTCTGGATAAGATAAAAGGGGCAGAAAAAGGCTTGTTTCCCTCTCTCCTCTCTTATTGCTTTTGCTGTTTTCCACCGCCATGGATGGTTGCCCCTCTGCCACGTGTTATCCTGCCTTGGAGCCAGCCGATTATGTACTGAAACTTCTACAAACTGTGAGCTAAATAAACCTTTCCCACTTTAACTTTGGAGGCCAGGCATTTTGTCTCAGCAAAGAGAGAAAAGTAACCAACACCATCACAATACCTCTGAGAGGGTAGCAAGTCAAGAGCTATTGCTTTCATTTTATTAACACATATTAATTACACATATTAATGAGGTTCACTGTGATATTTCTGCATGTGCATACATATCCAACCACTCTTCTTCCATCCTACCTCTCCACACACCCTTTCTAGTCCCTAATAATCACTATTCTACTTTCAACTTGACCATGTTTGTTTTTCTACATGTGAAAGAGAATGTGAAATATTTGTCTTTTTGTGTCTGACTTATTTCACACCTTCCATCCATTTCACTGCAAAATTTCCATCCATTGTGCTGCAAATGACAGGATTTTATTTTCTTTTGTGGCTGATAATACTCCAATGTGTATATACCTCATATTTTCTGTACCCATTTATGCATGACGGGCAGTTAGGCTGATTCCACGTCTTAGCTATTGTGAACTGTGCCATAAAAGACATGGAGGCACAAGTATTTACTTGGTGTGCTGACTTCGCTCCCTTTGGATATACACCAAGATGTGGAATAGCTGGATCATGTGATTTTCTATTTTTAGTTTTCTGAGGAGCCTCCTAACAAAATGGTCATATTCATTTACATTCCCACCAACAGTGCACTGCTTTAATTTTACAGGTGGCAAAAATGAGGTATTGGAGGTTAAGAAACTGGACCACATCACTGAGAAACTCAGAACTCTTCTACTCCTACTGTACATCAATGCCTCAGGTCAGCCAGTTACAAAACAATTTACTGCCCAAAATCTCACATGATCCCCATGGGAACTTTCTGAGCTTCTTATGAAGGCATCGATATTCTTATTTTGCAGGAAAGGATACCCTAATGACAGGAGTTAAGACAGGCAGAGTCTGGGCTAGAACCCAAGCCTCCTGATCCAAACCCACATGCCCCCCATCTCCTCATGGTACCCAACATCAGCATGCAGTCACACGGAGGAGATTCTGCAGCAAGGTGCTTCTGAGTTCAGTTCGGGCTTCATACAGACGTCAGCCTGGCTCCCATCTTACCACGTACTGGCTGTTAATTTAGGAAAGTTCTGAGTCTTTCTGGGTCTCAGGTTCCTCGTTAGCAAGATAATGATAATACTAGTGCTTTCCTCACTAGTTTGAAAAGAGAATTAAATTGGATAACATGAAGAGACTTGCCACAGCAGCTGGCAAATAGTAAGGGCCCAGTCAATAGGACTGTGGAAAACATTCTTCATGTCTTCATCATGTTTCGGCTATGCCATTAGTTCCTGGCCTCTGTTCTTACTCTTGCTCTCACTCCCATGGGAATTGATTTACCAGAATGTGCATTGGGAAGGGTACATTGAGACCAGCTCACAGCCATACAGTAGGCTCTACAGAGGCCTAAAATTGTTCTTTTCTGGGGTACAGAATTAAAACGTCTATTATTGCTTCATTCCTATGCAAATCTTCTAACATAACATTAATCAGTAATGGAGCAGACATTTTGATATCCATTTTTCTGATTGTTACATCTATCTCTTAATTGGTTTGGGGCTTAGGGGAAAATGTAGGCACTATCTACTGATTCCCTAAAATCTCAACAAACATTAGCTGTTGTTATGATTATCAATTTATATAAAACTTGTTTGCAAACAGAATTGACAGAGGTATCTAGCTTCTTTGCATCCTATCAGATGTCTGATGTGGCTCTGAAAGGTTTGCCTGCCACATTCAGCAGAAACCAACAGCCTGAAACAGCAAAAGTCAGAGATGAAACCGACCACGCTCTCCGACACTTCCAAAGCTCAGATCCCAGAAATGGGTTGAGGACAAAGCTGACTTAAGACCTTCTCCCAGGGTCTCCCTTTGTGAATGGTATGTCATGATTAGGACTCAAAGCCCAGCTAAATCTCTGTCACTTTCTTAATGTTCTGCTGAGTGAGTTTCACCTTGGGTGTCCCCAGAACTTTATCAGAGCAGATAGGGGATTCTAGAAGGGTGACTAGCCATCCAGTCTATTTTGGTTCTCCAAATCTCCAGCAGCCTGGTGTCTGAGATGAGAGAAATGGGGCTATTTCAGAGTACCAGCCAGCACCCGTGGCAAGGGCTTCCACATATCTATTTCTGGCTGTCCCCTGATGCTGTGTCATTGGAGGAGCTGTGACATCATATTCTCTGCCTTTTTCCAAAGCCTGACACAACAGGTGACTCACGGAAAGTATCAGCGGTGGCTGTGCCTGACTTAATATATACAGACTCAGGAAGTCACGCAGAGTGACTTGTGCTGGGATCAGGTAGGGACACGAAGGCAACCATAAAATATGGGACTAGAAGTGACCGTCACTGTCCTCTGGAAAATCATGAGCCCTTGCTACACTGTGCCTGTAAGTGGGCCTCCAGGCTCTCCTTGTACATCTCCAATGACACTGAACTCATTCCCTCCAAGGCAGCTCTAGCAAGATGATTTATACCACAGTAATGGCATATTTAGGAAAACAAATTTTTAACTTCTCACTCCATACGACGCCTGGAGGGAGGTAGCACCGGGGTTGATTCATAACTCAAGACAGTCACCAAGGATTAAGTTTTTTCCATCTTGTTGGAAAATGATGATTTTCCTCTTTGGCTCGAGTATCTTTTTCTCATATCATATTGTCAGAGGCAAGATGAAAAGCGCTGTATGTGAAAGGCAGTCTCCTCATGTGTCTCCCCCATTTTAATCAAGGCGGAAAACCTTCCCTAGGCCCCGGAAAAAGTCCCTTTGTATTTCATAGGTCAGAACAGGGTTGCATGTCCATTTCCCAACCAATCACTCATGGGAGAGGTACAGGATGAACACAGTCGGCCTTATCCAACTGTCAGGTGTGCCTTGGATTTGGTACCAAAGCACTATAACAAAGAATATTTGTTGAACCAGAAAAAGGAAAATGGTCATTATGTATAGGCAACCAGCCATGTCTACCATAGCAGTCCAGTCTCTTGCTAAACTAGGTCAAAGTTCTTCTTAATACTGCTTCTCAATGATATATCTCTCCAGCCATTGATTCCAGTTCTATATTGATGCCTGATACAGAACAGACATGACAATTTCTATACAGTAACTCGAAACATATCTATAAACTGACCACTCTGTGGAAATCTCCAGTGTTTTCAACTGCTCAGGGCAATACAAAGCTCTAGAGTCACACTGGGTTCCATACCCTGCTCTGCTATTCACTGCTGCTTGATCTCGGGAAATTTTCATAAACTTCTTTTTACCAACTTCATCATCCAGACAATGAACATGCTAACAAGGATTATCTCATAGGGCCACTGTAAGGGTTAAATAAGTTGATATACATGAAACACTTGGAAAAATGCCTGGTAGATAGTTGCTACATTTAATTACCTATTATTATACCATAATTTTTAAATCAGTATTCCATTTATCTGCATCTCCATCAAAAAGTAGTAATGGGGACTTAAACCAGTTTCAATATTCTGTTCTTAATATTCTCTACATGTCTTCAACTTATATTTGGGCAGTTGATTTTTTGGAATTTGGATGAAAGGCTTACACTTGACTTTGTTTTATTTCATAGGAACACCAAAGGACTAAAAGTATGCCTATGACTCCAGAGAGGAGAAATGAAAACTATAAAAACCTTAAAGTTATGAGGCTAGATTGCTCCCTCATCCCTAATATCACCTTCCTCATCCACTTCTGCCACTTCAATTTTTTTCCATGAATAAGTCTGGTCTGTGAACCCCTTTGTACCATGGCAGCATAGGACAGTGTTATGAGCTGGCTTATATCCCAGAAATTCATACCCTAAAACCCTGACCCCCAGTACCACAGAATGTGACCATAACTGGTGAGAAGGTCTTTAAAGACATGATAGAAGTTAAAATGAGGTCATTGCTGTGGATCTTAATCCAATCTGATTGATGTTCTTATAAGATAAAATCTGGACACTTACAGAGATACCAGGAGTGCACACACACACACACACAGAGGTTAGACCAAGGAAGAACATAGTGAGAAGGCTGTCACCTGCAAGCCAAGGAAAGAATCCTCAGAAAGAAAGCAACTCTGATCTTGGACTTCCAGCCTCCAGAGTTAGAAAACTAACTCTTATGTTACGTTAGCTACCCAACATGTGGTGCTTTGTTTTGGCAGTCATAGCCAACATACCGGCATCCTGAGCTAGTTTCTGTTGCTTGCAATCAAGAACTCTGTCTTAGATGTACCTTAATTCATCCTCCTTTATGTCCACCATCCATACCATCATCCTCTTTACCCTCCCTTTCTCTGTCTCTTCTTCAATCATTCAGAGCAACAATAATAACCATTTCTCTGCCTGTTTGTACCTGTTTTACCAGTCAGAAAATCTACAACAAAATCATTAGGCAGAGGGGGCTTAAAGTACACATTTTTGGGCTGGACCACAGACCAAAAAAAAAAAAAAAAAAAAAAAAAGAATATATTAGCAAGCTTCCCAGGGAATTCTTTTTTTTTTTTTTTTTTTTTTTTTTGTGGGTACCGGGGTCAACCTCAGGACCTCGTGCGCCAGAAGGCACCTGTGCCACTGAGTGATATCACCGGCCCTTTTTTCGTTTGTGGGTTCTGGGAGTTGAACTCAGGCCCTCACGCTTGCCAGGCAGGCACTTATGCCGCTGAGCCATCTCACCAGCCCTCCCAGGGAATTCTTATCTACCTTTTTTTTGTGTGTGTGGGTATCGGGGGTCAAACTCAGGACCTTGCGCTTGCCAGGCAGGCGCTTATGCTGCTGAGCTATCTCACCGGCCCCATCTTATCTACCTTTCCAAATGCCTTTCTGTAACTTTCATGGTTGACTTCAAAACTCCAAAGTTGAAATAAAGAGAAGGGAACTAGCTAGGGGAACTTGGAAAGTCTTTTTTCTTTCTGAGCCCTAGTTTTCTCTTCAGTATAGCAGGGATGCTGGAGTCTTAGATCCCTTCTGGGCCTATTGCTTCTCTAACTGGAAGAAGGAAATTTAGGTCAGAAGCAGAGCATCATGTTAGACTGATATTGACCAATTTTTAAATCTCAACACCTAAGATAGTAACTTTTGCAGTATGGATGCATGCTGCCAAATGATTTAGAGAGACCAGAAGCAACCAGAGAGGAATATATTGGCCCTGACCCAGGGAAGAAGATAAATTTTGATCAGTGATGAGACAGTCCCTCACAGAGGTATGCAATCACTCTAAGACTTGCTACTCCAGGAAGTCCACCCAGACTAATCGATGTAGCAGGATGATCCTCCTTTTCCCAGTCCAGTGACCTAGGAGAGACCGAAACAGAAAAATAGTACTACAAGGCTATGGGACCATGTTTGATCACAAACATCTGAGAAAGAGGGTAGAAAGAAGGGAAGAGAATTGACTGTGTATCCTAAAGAGGACTCAGCTGACTCAAACATGTGGGGAAGCATCAGCTCTAATCCCCAGGCATCCTCCAGGGACTGAGAGGATAGCCAAGCACTGTCCTGGGTGTACTAGTCCTACCAGCCCTTCACATGTAAAATTGGCTAAGAGTCTAATTGGGTTGAAGAAGAGTGGGCTGGAGAGGGCAGCAAAGGGTAGAAAGTAACAACAGAGTGGAGATGGGGTTGGGGAATTGAAGGAAGCATAGAAAAATCACACTTAGATACAGCCCACACTCTGGGTCAGGCAGCCACACTGCCGGAGGCGCTAACTGGCTTCGGACCAATGTTTGGTCTTGTTCCAGTCCTGAATTTACTATATAACTTTAAATCACTTTGTATTTGTCATCTTAAAAGTCAAAAGACCTTTTGCCTTTGCACACAAAATGAATGAAAAATGCATCCATGCCTTCATTAAATATAGAACATGCTACAAAATATAAAATGTGGAGGGGCAGCTTGCTTCAAGGAAAGAAGGACTACAACACTGGAATCCTAAAGTTCAGGTTCTATTCCTGCCTAGTTTATTAATTTACCATTAATGTATTCATTTATTTGTTCATTCTGACCCCAAAAGCTGAGAATTCTGTGTGCCAGGCATCATACTAAACACCAAGGATGCTCGATGAACAAGACAGACCAATTTCTCCCCCACAAATTCCCAGTGAGAGGAGGAAAAGACAATAAACAACATGTAAATGACTGCTTATAAGTTGTTGTAGAAAATATAGTTACATATAAACTCTAGTATCCCACAGCACACTAGGGTGACTATAGTTTACAACAACCTATTATATATTTTATGAAGAACTAGAAGAGAGGAATTCAAAGGCCTCAAACTTAAAGAAATGCTAAAGAGACAGAAATGCTAATTACCCTAATTAGGTCATTACATATTGTACACATAAAATTAATCATCATAGTGCATCCCCTAAATCTGTGCAATTATTATTAAAGGGAAAAAATTAGATAAGGAAAGAAAAATCTTTGACACTTCTACATTTTCTGTGCTGAGTCAGGCAAGGGTGAGTTGCTCTCCACTGCATCGCATGTGTGCTGATTCTGAGCGACTTTCTTCAAACCGATCAGGCTTCAGTTTACCTGTTTATAAAATGATGAAGCGGTGCTTGGGAACTACAGCATATCTGCACTATCCTGTGTTTCCTGTATGTTTATCACACCATGACTGCTATATCTGTGAGTACATACAACTCCCGTGTACTCACAGAGAGCCCACTCAGACAGGAATTTAGGGAAATTGGTATAGAAATTCAGATGACCTCAACACAGAGACTGCTGGGAGTCAGCGCTCACCAGAAAACAATTTCTCTTTCCAGAACCTGGTCAAGTTCATCGCACCAATGTCAGGACCATCTTTGAGTTGGCGGCTTTCACATTTGCTTCCCCCAGCCAGAAGCATATTTCACCAGCGTGCCGGCAGGAGTGACAGAATGGGGTTAGGACCTGGGAAAGAGTGACATGGATTTTTCTTATCCAAGGCACTGCAGAAGAGGAGGTGGCAAGGAGCCAATGATGATGGTACTGCTCTGGGATGAGGCAAACAGAGCTAATACGGATGAGGCTATTGAGGGCATCAGGGGTCCAGGGGCTCAGAGTCTAGAAAAAGGGACTTGATCGAGAAGCTCAGACTTGAGGTTAAGGCTGGCAATCAAATTCCTGCTTATTCTTGATCAAAACATGGACTTTCTCTGGACATTAGTTACCACCTCATTAAAATGGAGATAAAACCATTTCCTCTAACTAATGCGATGATGTTAACTTAAAGATATGAATTTTGTGATAGATGTGTTAAAGAGACAAGGAGATACTGAAGACAACCATCTCTGCATTTTATTAGCAAGAATATAGCTAAAACTGGAAGTGGGACACACCTTCAGTAAAGAGCCATATAGGGCTCTTTACAGGGCTCATATAGGGAAAAACCACTGTCTCTCAGGGCTGCTATAGCAACACACACCTAATGCTTTGTAAACTTAAAGTACTATGCAAATGTGCATGTCATTATGATTATGACTATAATTACCATAATGTAATTATTCTTAATTGAGTAGGTAGATCAGTAGTTGGAAAAATAGATGGCCAGGCATTGCAAAAGTCACATAAAGACACATTCCCCACCATCTAGTAGGGATTAAAATAAAGATGCAACTCTTATGATGGAGAAATCTAAGAAAAGCTAGCTAGCTATAAACCCGTATTTTACATGAGTTGAATTGTCATAATGGACTGTGAAACAATAAAAGAATGGAGTGGTACAGAGAATTTTAATAAATATTAAATTGTGTGGTGTTCACAAGACAAAGAATTAGTTAAGACTGCTGTTTTTATACCTTTGGCCAACATGAAGCCTGAGCCAAAAAGATGGTTAAAGACTTGACTACTATCTACAAGATTTCAGAGAAAGAGGAACAAATGAATCTAAGTTTTTCTTGCTTTAAAACCAGGGCTCTCTGAAAAGCAACCTATGCAATGAGACAGAATATTCACAACCCGTATATCTCACAAGGAATTAATCTTCAAAATATATAAGGAACTCCTAAAACTCAATAGCAAAAAAAATTAAAAATATGGTTAAAGGACTTGAATAGACACTTCTCCAAAGAAGTCATGAAAAGGGCCAATGGGTATATGAAAGGGTGTTGAACATCACTAATCATCAAAGAGATGAGAATAAAAACTGTAATGAGATACCACATACAATATAACAATGGCCATTATTTAAAATATAACCAAACAGAAAACAAGTGACAGTGAAAATGTGAAGCTGTTGGAACCTTTGTACCTTGTTAGTGGGAATGTAAAACACTGTAGCCACTAAGAAAAACAGTATGGAGGTCCTCAAAATAATAAAAATGGAACCATATTGCCATATGATCTGGCAATTCTTGTTCCCAGTATTTAGCCAAGAGAATTGAAAGCAGAATATCAAAAAGATATCTGCACTCCCAAATTAATTACAGCATTATTCATAATACCCAAGGTATAAAAAAATCTAACTGCCACTTGGTGAATGAATAAATAATAAAAATGTGGTATATACATTCAACGGTACATTACTCAGCCATACGAAGGAGGAAAAGCTGCCACGTGCTACAGCATGTTTGAACTTTGAGGATACAGTGCTAAGTGAAATTAGCCAGTCGTGGAAGAATAAGCAACACACAATTCTTTTAACGTGAATTATCTAAAGCAGTCAAACTCACGGAAGCAGAAAGTGAAATGGTAAGTTTCAGAGACTAGAGAGAGGGGAAAATGAGTTGCTGCTCAGTACTTACCATATTTCAGTCATGCAAGATGGGAAAGTTCTAGGGGTCCGCTGTACAACACTGCTTTTAGTTAACAATACTGTATTGTTCACTTAAAATGCATTAAGAAAGATCTTGCGTTACAGTTTTTCCATCATAATAATAATAAACTGGAAAAAATAGACTTCCCTCCGTTGCTGCCCTAGTTGTTGGAGTCAATTAACCGGTTTGTTCTGTCTTATGTTATAGCACAATGCCTATCTTGGCAAAATATTTTTTTAAAATATCTACCCTTCTAAACAGCAGTCTAGGACCACATACTGCAAATGCTGTGTGTTCAGAACTAAAATTATAAAACGAGGGGGAAAAAAACCCTTAGAGATAGGCTAAACAACCTCCCATTTTACAAATGAGAAAGCTTGCAACCAGAGCTGGCCAAAGACTTACAGGGCCCTATCGCAAATTAAGTAATAACTGAGCTCCTATTCCTAGACCAGCATTTGGCTTAGAAAGTTGTTTGGCTGCTTGTATGTCAAACCACCTGAGGACATATAGTATGAATGCCCAGCTTCTAACAGAGCTAATGAATCTAGAACATCTTAGGGGTGGAACCAAGAAGCTATAAAACTTCTCTGTAATTTTTTTTCCAGTGCTGGGGATGAGTCCAAGGCCTTGTGCATACTAGGCAAGCATTCTACCACTGAGCTACACCCCCATCCCTTGCCTGTGGTTCTAATGGAAGGAGTCTGCAACTGAAACCTTTGGTTTATATCTAGTATTTCCAGTTGGGCTGATATTCAGGATAAATAAATGTTAATGCACCTTCCTTAAAAGATAGGGAAAGATTACCTCACGTAAATATCATTTCTTTAGAAAAATAACCGGGTAGTGATGGAGCTCAGCAAGGGCTAAATATTAATTCTCTGAAATATCTCAGAATGCCTTATCTATGAGGAATCTCTCTACCTACAACCTGAAAATGGTGTTTCTCACATCAAACTCCAAACTTCACTCCTTTTAGAAGGGAGGATTAATCATTTTCACTACCACATTTGCCTCACCAAATCAGGGTCAGGATGACTGCTGGCACCAAAGCAGAGAGCTTTCAGCAGGGCCTGACCTTCACTCTGCATGAGACGGTGAGGCACAGAGGTTTCTGCTAACACCGTCATAATGCAAAGAAAGAGAGCATCAAAACCGGTTAGGCTAAATTCAATATCCAAAAATTCATTATGAAGAAAAGACCCTCATTTGCTTTAGTTGTGCTCTGTATCGCATTTTATAAACAAGGTCCTCTTCCGTCTCCTCACATCATCTTTCTTGTGCTTTATGCTCGGAGAGGCAGTCTTTAGCCATAGAGCCAGTAAACGGTGGAACTGAGTCAGACTTGGTTATGCACGCTCTGATAAGCCCAACTCTTCAGGAGGCTGAGGCTGGAGGATCGCAAGTTTGAGGCCAGTCTGGGCAACATAGCAAGACCCTGTCTCAAAATTTAAAAATAAAATAAAATAAATAGGACTGGGGCTGAAACTCAGTGACAGAGTGCCCCTGGGTTCAATCCCCAATACAAACGGGCATGCGGTAGGGTATACACGGCTATGATTCCTACACAGGCCCTAGCAGCCCAGTTCTTTTGATCACTGAGCCATGGCGGGCCCAGGAGGAAAATGCCTGTATTTCAAGTACTTCCTCTATCCTAAAGAGGTAAGAGTTCAAATAGGAAACAAAGTGTGAACACAGAAAAGTGCCCTATTTGAAATACGGTGAGATCTCAGTTCATGAACACTTCCGCCTGTGAAAAATTCGTTTTGCAAACAAACATTTGGCAAAATTTTACTTCCATTCCCGAACTCCACATGGGGTGATGAACACGACCATGGCCATCTTCCCCAGAATTGTGGAACAAATTAAGTTCATGAATCAAAGTACTACTGTATAACTAAAATATAAAAACACGTATTTTACCATCTATTTATTATTAGTCAAGTCATTGCTTCTCCTAGACTTTTTTGCTTTTCTCATAATTTAAATAGAAATGTCAGAAAAGTTGGTGTAGTCGTTGAACCCAGGCTCTGGTATCGAAAGACCTTATTTAAATGGTGGCTCTTTTAACACTAACTACATACCTAAGTCCTTTCTACAAAAGGCTGTAGACCCAGATGCATTTCCAAGTGTAGAATTTGTATTGGTAGTTGGGAGGCAGAGTAGGAAAGCAATATTATACAGCACAACCCTATCCCTAGTAAGGTCTGGAGAAATGCTCAATCATTAAAAACATAAATATTTCTGCAGCAAATATATGAATATTAACATTTGGTGAGGTAAATAATTATAAATAGTCTGGTGTCAAGTCGGGACAGGCATCACCACAAAATTAGTTCAGGTCAGATCAGCTTTTGCTGCCAAGAAAGTTTGTTATAAAAAAAAAAAAAAAACTTTCCATCTCAAAGCCTTGCAAATTTAAGTGGATGTGAAGCTATTGCTTTTGATATGAGAATAATAAATAATTTCTTTGCATTTCCATTTTCTCATTTGTAAAATTTGCAAAAGATATGTGCAGATCTCATACAATCTATTCTTTTTTTGAATTAAACGAATGAAGGTGAGCAAATAACTTAGAGTAGTGGTAGTGAACTTTTTAGAGCCTTCAGTGATACAAACAGCCCCCACAGCACGTGTGCCTTAGGTTTGCCACTACTGACTTAGAGCAATACCCAGCTCATAGTAAATACTCAATAACTGCCAAGGATTATCACTGATTCCCTCTTTCGTCCCTTCTACTTCTAGCATTCTATGCTTCTAAATAATTAAATAACATTTAAAGAAAGCTTAAGTTTACAGTAGGAGCAATTTCTTGGTACATGATCTTCGTCAGTTAACAGTCATAAGACTTTTAAAGATTGCTGCCAAGTCTCATAGTAGAAACTCACGCACCCCAGGATGAGTGGTCAGAAAGATGTCATAAAAGAATTGAGAATTAAAGTAACATTAGAAGCAAGTAGGATTTTGAGAGATCAAAGGAAGGGAATGCCCTCAATTAAGAAGTCAAGCGAGAATAGGTTATAGGATCAGACACAGCCTTGAATAAGGGTCTAGCACAAGCTACATGAGTTTAGACAAGCCACTTAACCTCAAGCCTTATTTTCTCCTATTTAAGGAAATAGGGGTAATAATATCTATCAGTCAAGTTATTATGATGCTTAGAAATTATGTACATAATCATATGGAAAAATAGCTCATAAATTTCCCCATAATGCTATCTATTAGAGGAAAATGAACACATTTCAGGTCAATGTAAGGAATGTCTTGTTTAACACCATTGTTTCTCAACACTGGCATGGTTTATACTGAGAAGTAGTGAGCTCCCATTGCCAAGGAGGAGAACTAGCTATCTCACTTATTGGAGGAAAGGATTACTGCTTTGTAAGGTGACAAGACTGATCATCCCATCTGAAATGCTGAGTGACCTTATTATCAGAGATTATGATAAATTATTTTGGATGTCATTTGAGTTCAAATGTTCTTTCTGAAATGAATTCTAGAATCTGAGAATTGGTGGTCTAACACAAAGTTGAGAAGAAAAGGGAAAGTTACATGAACCCAGCTATGGGTACTTTGGAAATCTAGGAGAGGATCTGACTTCCACAGGAAACAAGAATAACATACTCTTTTGTGGTTTTTTTTGTTTTTTTGTGTGGGTACCGGGAGTCGACCACAGGACCTCACGCTTGCCAGCAAGCGCTTGTGCCACTGAGTGATATCACCGGCCGTTTTTTTCCTTTATGTGGGTTCCAGGAGTCGAAGTCAGGACCTCACACTTGCAGGGGCTCTTTTTTATTTTTGACTTCACAGAATCCCTAGAATACTTGTAAAGGTGCTTTTTGCCTTCCTACAGTAGTCAAATTAGAACTCTTTCATATTTTGTCTTTTCCCTGCTTCTCTTCTCAATTGTATCATTTTTTTCTCTGCCTCTGTTCTCCTTCATCTACCTCCCCATGGTCATTTTCTTCCATATACATCTCAAGATTACCATCATCCCAAAGATGGTAAGTTAGGAGGAATAATATAGCAGCTTCTCCTTCCCTTCATATCTGAGTGTCTACTCAATTCCTCTGAGAAAAGGAACCAAACAAACCCAAGCTATAATTATCACCAAATGCCATAGAAAATAGGCATATGACTGGCACCAAATAAATAATGCCCGTTGGCAAATCATTAGAGTGAAAGCATGACCATCTTTCAGCCTGGCTGAGACGCAGGTTACACTGAGACAGAACTTTGGAAGGAACCTTTTATCAAAATAATGGCATAACATGTCCGTGTGGGACTCAGGTCCTTCCAGGTAGATGGTTTTACATAACTGAGAATTCATGAAGGCATTGTTACCAATAAGCATCCAATCTATCCCTTAAAAAGTTCAGAATTGGCTCTGCTAAATTCGATAAGACACAATCACCGATATTTACAATGATGGCATCCCTTGTTTACTTAGCTTTTGTCATCTTCTGTTGACTATAAAATTTTTATAGTTTGGAAATGGGCAACCAATATTTGAAAGGTCTGATATTAGTATTTATAATTGTTCTGCCAGCCTACCAGCATCACTGGGCACTGTATCATGCCTGTGTATGAGGTACTGCATGAACCTAAGAAATAGCATTTGATTTAAGTCTACAACAACCCTACAAAATTGTCACTATTATCCAATTCTACCTTTGAGAAAACTGAGGCTTCAAAGTATCAATAAAATTTCCTAGGACTACATAGCTGGTAATTAGTGAAACAGGATCATTTTCGTTTAACAAGTCACAAGTTTAACCATTATTCTCAAATGCCTTTTGTAAAGAAAAATGTATTAAACCAATTAGCACTTTAACATATTCAGGGGAAATGCTTAACATACCTAGGAGAAAATTATTTTCCAAACATCCCCATACAAATTAGAAGCAGACACTTATATTTTTAATTACGTGCTAATTCCACATTGTTTCCATCTCTTATTAAATGAAATTAACTAAAGATACCCACCAGGCAACACTTAAGACTGGTTTTAGTAGGTGATACAAAACTACAAGTCTCTATATTTCCTAATTTGGGCTAATTTTCTCATTTAGTATGAAACTGTTCTAAGACGCTTCAGGGAAGGGAAACTTCTGCTATTAGATATGAAATGCTGCCCTTTCTTCGCAGTCCAGTGGAATACTCTCCATTTCTGTTGGCCTGCCCCAGATTCATGAGTCTCCACTTCTTACTCTCTCGTTCCCGGGCTACCAACTTACATAAAGGTGATTCATTTCCAGTTCCCCAAGCTTCTGTGCAGTCAATGACGGGGGACCGGAACATGGTTCTCACTGAAGCAGTACTGACACTTCCTTGTTCTGTGGCTAGGAAGATGGTTACAACACGGAAAACGGGAATTAAACAAAAGCAATTATTTTGCTTAGTGTAAAGTTTGGGGGGGGGCAGAACTAACCCATCTGGTCTAGCTATCCGAGATCTGTCATCAATTAGCTGACTTCAGCCAAGTATTTTTCCTTCCTCCGAGCCCATGTTTTGCTGTTTGAATAGTTGAGATGTTTGAAAGTTACTTTACGAGTGAATACTGGAATAAAGAATGAATTTAGCTTCCCCCCCCCCCATGCAATGTACTACGAGCTGCAACGTCTCAGAGAGTGCCGGTCTCTTCTCTGTCCGATGCAGTCATTTCGGAAGCATGGGCAGCAGAAGAATCACATCTGGAACTAAGAGAATTTGGAAAGGATTTATTAGCCTACGTCCAGCATTACCTTGGAGAAGGGTCTACCACCCAGTGGTCTCATGTGCAGAGATCAGGAGTGGAAATACCATAAAATATCAACACCGACACAGACTTGGAGATGATCTAGTCAAACTCTTTATCATTAGCATCTTCAAAGAGCTCTTTGATGCTTTGAATAATGGAACAAGTGGGCAGTACAGGCTTATTGCCAGGGCAACTAGCAGTCAGTAGGGTCTTTGTAGTCTCAATGAGATGCTATAACCTATAATCCATTTTATTTATGTATGAAAGGCCAGGCTCTTGTTTCTCACCTACAGCAAAATGCCTGAGAAAGTTGCTTCAGCTTTGCTTTTGATCTGGCCTAGTTTAGAAGATGAATCAGCAGCTTTCCAAGGCCTATGAAAAAGCAGCTTCAATTTAAATCCTTCTCTATCTATACGCGTCTCTGTTACATGACTCTAGCTCCCTAGGCTGAGGAGCCCTTGCACAAACTCTGACCTGACAGAATTTGTAGCTCAAATTTCCAGTCTTTGATATGTAGCCCTCATTTCTCAATGAGTGATCAATTTTAGTCAATTACAGCTAGTCCATGGCTAGAAGCTAAGCTGCTGGGAGAGACAGGCTTTAATGGGATAAAAGGCAAGTGGAAGGCTGAGTTCACAGAACCCACCTGGGTGAAGCTAAATTGCTGCTATGTGAGACTGTGAAAGTCTGAACTGATCAGCTATAAGAGAAAAAAAAAAAAAAAAAAAAAAAAAAAAAAATATATATATATATATATATATATATGGTGGGGGAGAAAGAGAGCCAAAAGTGCACACATACTTCAGGAAAAGAAAAACTTACATAAATATTTTAATACTAAATTTATGGAGACATTGTGAGATTAACACAAGTTACCTTTGGCCTCTACAATTACAGGAGGTGCTCAAAATGGTGGCCATCAGCTTCCAGACATTTATTAGTATGGCGAAATGCTGCTTGGGTAACATTGGTCAAAGTGTCTATTGAGATTGCTACACATGCAATATCCTTTAGCATCCCTCATAGATGAAAGTATTAAAATATTTACACAAGTTTTTCTTTTCCTGAAGTGTATATACATTTTCAGCAGAATAAATAAATAAATAAATATATATATATATATATAGTTATAGTTATATTACATATTATATATATTTCAACCAACTTGATACTCTGATGTTATGAAAACTCAGCTATAACAAAATGCATATCAATACATATGAGACTTTTTAACTTTCAAGTTGGAAATGGAAAACTTTTTCAAGGTAATTTAGCTCCTATGTATATATTCTTATATACATGCATGCATGCATTTATTTCACATGCACTCAGTATACTAAACATTGTGCTAAATACAAGAGATACTTAAAAAACCAGGTTCTGACCTCAAGAAGTCCAAAGTCTACGAGGAGAAATAGATAAGTAGACATACTAAAATGTGATGACCACAGTTTCTCCTTTTTCCTTACCCCTATGTATCCAATTGCCAGCAAATTGGACAGCTTTTCTTTAAAATATGCCTTTGATTCCTCCTCTCCATCTACGCTACTAATATTAAACTTCCATGATCTCATACCTAGACTACTGACCAATCTGTGATCACGTCTCCTAAGTGTGCTACCACCCAAACCTATATTCATTGTCCACAAACGCCAGAATGAACTACTGATCTTCTCATAACATATTAAATCATGTCACTTCTCTGCTTAAAGTCGTGAGATTTCTCCTGCACTTAAAATCAAACAGCCTGCAATGTCCCAGGCAATTTGACTCTCTCTCGTTTTCTCCTATCCTTCTACTTGCCCACTAGGATCCAGCTATACTGACCTTCTTTTGGTTCCTCATTATCCTAAAGTTTTGTGTGACTTGCCCCTTCTTGCTATAGCTTTAAACTATAGGTTAAAAGCCATATTCTCTTTACTGTATCTATACTATAGACAGTATACTACCCATACTCACATCTGGGCGTTCTCTACTACCCGACCCTATTAGATTTGCTTTATGGAACTTACTCTAATATCATTTTTATTTTTGCGAATTTTCTATCTCATTTACCACTTCATTGACAGTACTTAGAATAGCACCTAGCTAATAAATTGGCAAAATTACACTGCATGAGAACAGAGGGTATGTCTACCTTGTTCTAGACGATCTCCAATGGCCATATTGTAGCTTGTCCTTATTGTGTTTGCTCCAAACCATTAGCTGAATGAGGATTCTAAGGGAAGTCCCTCATCCCAAACAGGGGATGAGAAGCATAAAAAGCATTTTATGACATGGGCCACTCATCCAAGATGCTGAATCAGTGGAATGGGCAAAATATTTTTGTCATATTAGGTTCAAAGAAAACACTTACAGAGTAGAATCAAATACATCTGCATTTTAAGCAATAATAATAAGACTTAACTTCCAGCAACAAATGTAATTCATTGAGAATCATGGAATTTTATAAGAAAACTCAGGGTCTATCCTTGAACTACTCCCTGTCATGTATGAATTTGCATTGTTGTTGGACGCATATAAACATATGTGAATAAATGTGTGGCTCTATGAAAAGAAAGTATGTCTACACATGTAGGCAAGAATCAATTTCCATAAGAGTCACTGAAAAATGCCCATCATCCCAGAGAAATATGTATTCCACTCCCTAGCTATACTGGTACCTGGAATGTTATTATTCATGAATCCAAGTTATCATACTAAAATCAGTCTTCCAAAATAAAAATTACATATAAGAGCATCCATAAAAATGATTCTTACCTTGGCACAAATCTTCTAACTTCATGAAGCCCTGATGAATTTATTACCTATTTTTATTCTCACAAAGACAACTGTTCTCATTTAACAGATGAGTAATCAGAGTTCTAGAGACATTGAAAGCTCCTGTAAAGTATAACATCCGGTCTCTAAAAAATATAAGATCAAAATCTGGTCATTTGCCTCACAGAAGAGAGGACAATACAGGACCTTATCTTGTTAAGTTTTAGTAATGTAATAACAATAGAACTCTGGAAGCTGAGATGCTATTAGAAGTTTCAACAGTGAAAAAGACAATTTGATATATCCAGGCAAAGGTCCAGGTAGGGGGAAATTTGCCCAGATTTGGGTAAATCCCTTCCAGTAATAATTTCCTCTCCAGGGCATCCCAGTTATTTCTCCTCTACTGGGGTTAATCTGTTACTGGACCCAGAGCCATTTTCCAAGTTATTAATCATTTGGGAGCAGTGCTGTCTCAGCAACAACCCAGCAAGCTGACTGCTAAAAAACAGGAGAGGACAAAAGAAAACTGGAGATGGACAGTAGGACAGCTGGCCAGATACAGAAGCAGAGAAACACCACAATAGAGATGCTAGGGGCTGACATTTCATCTAGAACAGAAGTAAAGCAAACAAATGGAACCACTGAACAATTTAAATTCAGAATTCATCAACTCTTTGCTGCAGGAGAACCCTTACTGGAGCAATGGCATACGCCATTCATTCCAAACTGTGACATACAGACTTCAATGGATAATAACATCACAAATCCCCTTCCCTAAAATTCAGTTGTAAACCACCTTTGAAGTCTATGTTGTAGGTAGTATAAGTGTGGTTGAGTCTGTCTTTCGCTCTAGGTCAAAATCAGGCAGTGTGTTTTGGCAGATTTGCCCAATGTTTAACTTTCTGTTCCCAGTTATGGTCAGGGCTTGGCAATGCTGAGCTTGAGATCAATGATTTGGGCCCGTCTGCCTGTTGATTCCTTAATCAGGTACTGACTCCCAATCTAGCCACCCACTTGGCACTGAGCACGACCACAACTGTGCTGCTCCCACTCAGAATAAAACCTGAAACTGGGCACATGTTGCTACCTAGCCCTACACACAGATTTAACTTTAACTCCACTTGATTGGACCTTAATCCTGACTAGAGTGAAGCCATTTATTAATCCATTTATTTAACAAGTATGGTAGCACATATAATATTGCAGACTCTGTGGGACACTAGCAAAGTAGAAAATACCCATGTGAGACAAATAGGTTAAGAGTACATCAATTATAATTTTTGTATATTTTTTGCTATGATGATTTAACCCCAAACATAAATTCATTTTGGACTTTGTGCTACAAACTGACTCATAACCCACAGGCGCAGAGCAAGCCTTAATCCCAGCCATAGACTGAGCCAGAACTGACAGTACCTGTGCCAACTAAAAACTTGAAGGAATTACAGAGAGAGCTTCTTAAAACCATTTCAGGCTATATTGGGATAAGGTACCCAACAAAGATCTGACGAGCTGCAAAAGCAATCATTCAATGTGTGGTGATGTGGAAAAAGCCAATAAAACTTCCCAATGATACTGAAACAGACAGAGACAAACACGCGCAGGAACTCCTTAGTTCAGTAGCATTGCCCACAAGTGGGTGATAAAGTCTGCTCTTTGCACACTAATTATTGAAGGAGTACAGCAAAAAAGGCACAGGCAGAAAACAGATCTTATAGGATGTATAACAATGCTTGAAAAGCTGGCTGGGAGGAGAGTGGAATTTGAAGACACAAGGACAGAGAAAACGGAATTCATATAGAGAGATCAGCACATCAGACTTGGAGAGTAGAACACTCGCGGTGTGTTTACGAGGTGCTATGAGTGACCATGGATTAGAGGATTTCTTTGGGATAGGTGAAGGATTAAAGAGAGAGGTGAAGCCATTTTATGGTTAGAACAAAATTCCAAGCAGAAGCTCTGAAGAACAAGAAAATATGTTTACACACTCAGTTCTGTTTGAGAAAAATTATTAAGGACCATCTATGAGTGTTTTATTCATTTTCGTATACCTAGTACTTAGTTTTACTCTTTTAATAATTCTCAATTAAAGTGAAAGAAGCAAGAACAAGAGTGAAGGAAAAGACAAGAAAGAGAAAGAGGGAGCTTTTGCTCATCGTTCCCCATCCATGAGGCCAATGGTGATACACCAGCAAGAACTTGGACAACTCCTTAGAAATAGATCTCATTTATTACAATCACCCCAGACTAGTCTAATAAAGAGCAGCTCTATAGCCTCCATTTCGAGACTATCACATTATTGGCCTCTAGTCATCCTTCAAATTTTCAGGTATTCTGAAGGAGTCGGAGTACCCCCGCCTACACAGTTGGGGAATAGACACTGAGATGAGGGGTTAACTTGTGAAGTAAGGCTTCTTTACCATAGAATTAAATCTGAGGGTGTACCGACCAGAGTAAAGGTCACTTAATAGACTCCTTCCCCAGATTCCTTTAACTCCAAGAAAGTAAACCTGGCTGTTGTACCCCATTCCACCTGGCTCTGCCGAAGAGACAAGATACAAGGCAGAGAAAGAGAAGGATAAAAAAGAGGAACTAATTCACTACAACTGACGTTAATCCCACTCAAAGCCTCAATCCATGTTAGTAGTTAATCCAGTTAGAACAGTTTTCATGGGGGAGCTTTGATAAATCCTTTAGCCTCTTGCTGGTACCTGTGGCCCCTGAACAACTCAGCATTTTTGAAGAGATCCATCAATAATGCAGCACTGTGATGCTGGACAGCTTTCACACTGGCCTGTGAGGTCAGGCAAACCCCACTCAGATCAGAGCCTTTCCAGGCGTCAGTAGCCCCTGCTGAACCACATACTGTAGGACTTCCTCATTTTAAATTACCCATTCCAGCTCTTAAACTCGTAATCTTGAATTTCCCAAAAGTCATTGTTTTGAGATCAGACTGTTCTTCCCAACAAAACTGTACAATTCTTGAGATGTGGAGCTGTGCTTTAGATTTCTCCAGGCCATTCCCAGTAGTGCCTACGACAGGGCTTGGCATAGGGTAGTAGCTCAGGAAGTCTCTGCTCCACTGGTTTATTGATAACACCGACCTTTTAGAAAACGAGACTCGATGTGTATGCCCAAAACATAGAATTTGAGTCCTGGTTTTCCTCTTGTCTGCCTGAGTACCTCCATATGTTATGTGGCTATCTTTGCCACTAGTTATTTCATTTTGTAAATGGGAATCCAAATTCCTCACTTATTCAATTGTGCAGGTTGTATTCAATTTCAGAATTGCTCATTTAAAAAAATGTTTATTCTGATTATATGTATATATGTATATACATGCACTCACATATAACATATAATTTACCATTTTAGCCATCTTTCTATGCATAACTCAGTGGCATTAGTTATGATCACAATATTGTGCCAGCATCACCACTATTTATTTTCAGAATTTTTTATCATCCCAAAGAGAAGCTCTGTACCTCTTAAACAACTGCTCCCGTTTCCCTAGACCCTGAAAACTTCTAATTCACTTTTTGTCTGTATGATTTGCCCATTCTAGATACTTCATATGAGCAAAATCTTACATATTTATCTTTCTTGTCTGGCTTATCTCACTTAGCATATTTCCAATGCTCATCTAGATTATAGTATATGTCAGAATTTCATTACTTTTTTACATATACAGTGGTACCTCGGTTTACAAACTTAACTTGTTTTGCTATTTTGGGGAAGAGGTCTGAATTTGTATTTGTGTGGGGAAGATGGCCTTGGTCATGTTTGTCACCACATGCAGAGTTTGCAAACAGAACTAAAACTTTGCTGAATGCTTTGGTTTGTGAATGAACACAAGTAGAAGCATTCGTGAACCAAGGTATTTGTGTGTGTGTGTGTGTGTGTGTGTGTGTGTGTGTGTGTGTGTGTGATATTAAACGTTTTGTTTATCCATTCATCTCTTGATGGACATTTGGGTTGTTTCCACATTTTGTTTATTGTGAATACTACTGGTAAGGATATCTGTATACAATTATATGTTTAAATCCCTGCTTCTCATTCTTTTCAGTATATACTTAGAAGTGAAATTTGATGCACCATATGTTTATATAAATTTAATTTTTTTGAGGAACTGTAAAACTGTTTTCTACAGAAGCTGTGCCACTTCACATTTTCATCACCAGTGCAAGAGCATTCCAATTTATCCATGTGCTAGTCAACACTTGTTAGTTTCTGTTTTTGTTTGCCTTTTCTTTTTCTTTCTTTTTTTTTTTTTTTTTTTTTTGGATAGTAGCTATCATAATGGACATAAAATGATATCACACTGTGGCTTTGATTTGCATTTTCCTAATGATTAACATTAACATGTTCAACATTTTTTCATATGCATATTGGCCATTTCTACACCTACTTTTGAGAAACATCTACTAAAGTTTTTTGCCTACTTTTTTAAATTTTTTATTGTTCTGTAATTGAGTTGTAAAAGGCTTTTAGATGTTTTGGATATTAACCCATTATCAGATACATGCTTTCCAAGCATTTTCTCCCATTCTGTGGCTTGTATTTCCATTCTAATTTCACATTTACTAATTTTTAATTCATGCATTAAAATGACATACATTTGTGCCATTTATTTTCATCTTTTCTGTGTGGCCTTCTTTCCCCCTCAGGTCCCATAATCCCAGTGTAGTCACAACAATCCCTGAATATCCAGGAGACCTCAAACAGTTTTCCCAATTGCATCAATGCCCCATAGTTACCCTCTTTCACCATCATCATCATAATCATCAGCTATTAGCTACCATTTTTATTGTGAGCTTACAATGTACCAAGTACTTTCGTGAGAAACTTAACTGCATCCTTTCAATTTTTCTTCATATCAAATTTTTAAAATTCATGTTATCATTATTCCCACTTAACAGATGAGAAAACTGAGATTCAAATTAATGACATGATGAAGAATATTCAATAGGAAACCTCTTCCCATTCACATATATCTGTAGAGGCTCTCATATGAGAGGATAGAATCAGCTACTTCTTACTTTTAAATGACTCACTTCTATCCAGGCCATCTATGCTGTTAAAGGGCATGCACTCATCCAGTGGAATCTTTTTCATGGCAGAAGTTTGGGTAAGAGTCAGAAATATTATAAGGTAGTTGGGCCGTACTAAATTAGCCTTGTAAGCGAAAGTAACACACTGGTGACACAGTCTTCTAGGTCTCTTCCTTTCTCCCAGGACTTATTTTACTGTGAGATGATGACATAATACTACTTCAACTGGGGGTCACCTAAGGCTGCCTTATCTTCCTAGTAAGCAGTCCTACCTCTGGTGAAAGAATAAACAACTTACTGTCACCCGGTGAGTGAAGCCAGGCCAGCACCAAGTGTATGAGCTGTGCACATATTCTTTCAACACAAACAAAACTCCTAGCTCCTTGCAATAACCCCCTTCTTTTGCTATCACACAGACAAAGTCAACACACAGGTGCCTGCAAGCAACACACTACGTTTTCCTCTGAGATCATGTGACTTTTCAATTCTCCACTCTGAATTACTGTAATTCTGTTATGTAGTACATTTGTAGCTAAAATTACAGGGTTTAAGGGTGGACTCTGTACTACTTGTAAATTGGACAACTTTGAGAAAGTACTGCAAATTTATCTCTCTTAGCTTTGTTTCACTTATCAAGAAACCAATGGTAACTCTAACTGATAATTATTGTTTTATTATGAGGAAAAATACAATAACTCATTGAGTAGAAATAAATTGTAATTCCAGTAATAACAGAGTAGCTTGAATTGGACTAACTCATCCACAGATGATAATTATAAACCATGGATGAAATATTTTAAGAAACATACTATTTCTAAGACACTAGGCACTGAAAGTGATCAAAAGCAGGCATCCAAAAACTAAAATGTATTCTATCGAGGAAAGACAGGAACTGCGTGGGGCACGATATGTGCTTATTTTGCTATTTTCCTGCAGGTTCTCTTTGGTCCACATGGTGCAGATTGGAGAGAAGTCAAGAACAAAGCTCTAGTTGTATGAGCTAAAGTTGTCAGAGCATCTCAGAGCTACTAGGATGACTGAAAATTGCTAAAGAAACTTCAAGGAAGAGGGAAGCTATGGGGAAGCCTTCAAATAAATAAGAGAATTCAAAAGTCATGTGATCTCAGGGGAAAACTTAGTGTGATGGTTGTAGGTATATACTCTCCTCAGATCTAATATTTGAGGAGTATGAACACTCCTCAAATCTTCAGTCAACTCCTGAATACAGCATGTGAGTGGCAGACTCAATGAACCCCCACAGAAATCAACACAGAGAAGCTAAGGGCCCAAATTGAAATTTCTGTTGCTTCCCACCTCAGGAAAGATAATAATAGGGGGTTTGATCAGACCATGGTAGACAAGCTTGATAAAAGTCTTGGGTAGCCCATTAATATTCCAGGAGGGCTATGATATAGGGTAAAGTCAATTTTATCAAGACTAAGAGATTATTCACAAAATTAGAAGCCAAAAAGAAATACTATATGTAACCCTAAAAATGTATAAAACCAATCCTTCACAAGTTCAACAAGATCACTAATAACCCAAATGTTTACTAGAACTAATTTTGACAGAGGAAGAGTATACAGTATAGAGAGCATCTAAAATATACTATCCAATATTACTAGCAATGGGAACAGAAAAATGTGACCCAAAGTCAAGGGAAAAAGGCAAGCAATAGAAATAGACCCCAGAATGTCCCAGTTGTAATTAGCAGATAAGAACTTTACCTTATCTGCTATAAATGTGTTCAAAAACTCACAGTTGTAAAAAAGAAAACTTCCATAATGAATAAAGAGAAGAGATCAAATTACCAAAAGAGAAATTTAAACTATAAAAAACCAAGTGGCAGTTCTAGCACTTTCACATGCAGTGTTAGAATAACAACATATTAAATGGATGGGATTAAAAGTAGAATGGAGACTACAAGCAAAAAAATTAGTGAACTTGAAAGGAGATAAGTAGAAAGTATCTAATCTGAAGAACGGTGAGAAAAGTGCCAGGAAAAAATATGAATAGCGCCTCAAAGAACCATGGGAAAACAACGAGCACCCTAACACCTTTGCAAGTGGAGCCCTACCAGAAGATGAGAGAAAGAAATTAGAGAAAACATAATGGAAAAAACAATGGCTCAAAAATCCCCAAATCTTGTGAACAAAGGTCAAATCAGAAATATAAAAATCACAGCAAACCCCAAGCAGACTAAACATAAACTAAATTATATACAAGCACCAAGCTGCTAAGAAGATGATAGAGAAAAAAATAAATAAAGCTTAAAAGCAGCTGGGTCAATGGGCATAATATAAACAAAAGATGATGAAACTGTGATGGCTGGCTGGAGTGTGGCCCACCCAGTGCCTGCCTGGCATGCACATGGCCCTGGGCTCCAGCCCCAACAGCATCCGATAAATACATAAATAAGTAAATGCAAGCTGCGATGGCTGATTCCTCATCAGAGAGAACAGATGTCCAAGAAGCTAATGGAATGGCACTGTTACAGTTCTGAAGGAAGTAATGTTGTCCATTTATAGCTCTATATCCAGTGAAAATATCTTTCAGAATTAAAGTAATATAAAGACATTATTTAAATAAATAAAAGTAGAGGGAATTAATTGCCAGCAAACCTGTACAAAAAAGTAGCAATGAAAGTTTTTTTCAGGGAAAAGAGAAATAATGCTGAGTGAAACCTTGTGTCGACAGAAACAAGCCTAGAAATGGTAAATATATGGGTAAAAGTAACAGCTAGATGTTTATCTTCTAAGTTCATTGAAATGCAATTGATGAATCACAGACAAATTTAAAACTATCCTAGAAGAGAAAGTCTTTAAGACAAGCTGGGCAAATATTTCTTAGATGCAACATAAAGATCATGACTCATAAAGGAAAAAAACTGATAAACTGGACCATTAAAACTTAAAACTTCTCTACAAAAGACACTGTTGTAAGACTGAAAACACAAACTACAGAGGAAATATCTACAAAGTCATATCTGACAGAGTGCATTCATCCAGAATATATAAGGAAAACTTGAACTCTAATAAAAATATACCCTTTTTTTTAAAATTTGGCAAAATATGTACTTGAACAGAAATTTCACCATAGAAGATATATGGATGATGAAATACATAAAAATATGCTTGGTGTCATTGCCCATAGAAAAATACAAACTAAAACTAAATTAAGACCCTACTACAAAACTATTAAGAATGACACCTTGTGTCCATCAAAGGAAAAAAGAAAAGGAAACAGGTACTGTGAAAGTTTTAAGGTAAACTTGGTTATTTAAAACACAGAAATATGTTCTCTTGCAGTCTGGAATCTAGAAGCCCAATATCAAGCTGTGAGTGCGGACATGCTTCCTCTGGAGGGTCTCAGGAAGAATCCTTCCTTGCTTCTTCCTAATTTCTTGTCATTGGTGGCAATCTTTGGCATTCCTTGGCTTGTAGCTGCATCGCTCCAGTCTTTACCTCCACCTTCACATGACTGTCTTCTCTTAATTTGCGTATCTCCAAGTCTTTCTCTTTTTATGAAGACACTTATCATTGTATTTAGGGCCCACTCCAGTCCAATAAGTCCTCATCTTAATTTAACTATATTTGCAAAAATCCCTGTTTCAAATAAGGTCACGTCAGGGGGTTAAGACTTCATACAGAACAACTACAACTCTTAGTAGAGTGCTGATACGGATGTAAAATTGAACAACCACATTGCAAAACAGTTTGGCAGTGTTTTATAAAGAAAAGTATACAGTTCTGGTATACATATAACATTGCCATATGCAACAGTCTGAATGTCTGTAGATACCTAAAATTAATGTATGAAATCCTCCAGCAAAGCAATGGTACTAGGAGGTGCAGCCTGCACGAGGTGATTAGGTCACAATCCCAGAATGGGATTAGGACCCGGAGAACTCTAGTTCCTCCTTCCCACCTTGTGGTGACACGATGAGAAGTTAACCATTTGCGGCCTGGAAACAGGACCTCATCAGAACCTGACCATGCCAGAACACAAAGTGCAGGCCTCCAGCCTCTAGAATAGTAAGCAATAAATTTCTGTCGATTTTAAACCACCCAATCTATTCCACATTGCTATAGCAACCTAAACTAAGACAGTGTATGAACTCAGCAATCTCATTGGTAGATATTTACTTGAGAGAAATCAAAATTGACATAAACATAAAAAACCTCTATATGAAGGCTTATAGAAGCCTTATAGTAAGACAAACTCTTGGTAAATGCAAAAGCATTGGCAAATCTTAAAGTTATTGTGCTAGCCTTAAAAGTTAAATATCATACCATTCCATCTATATGGCATTGTGGAAAAGGCAGAACTATACGTGGTTGCCAGAACATGAGTGGGAGGGAAGATTAGCTACAAAAGGGTGTCACAAGGAAGTTCTTTCCAGGTAAAAGAATGGTTCCGTATCCTGGTTGTGCTAGTATCAGGTGTTTACACAAATCTATACTTAGTAAAACTCATACAATTATACACCAGTATAAAACAACTTTACTATATGTAAATTTAAGGCAATTATTTTAAGGAGGAAATATATTAACATATTACCACAAACCCACTACCATAGCTAAAATTGAAAATACCAACATCACCAAATATTGGCAAGAAAGTACACTAACGTGAACTCATATATTGTTCATGGGAGTATAAAATGGTCTAACCACTTAGAAAACTATTTCATAGTTACTTAGAAAGTTAAAGATGGACCTACCTCATGATTCAGCAAAAAGAAAACTGTCAATGACAAAGGCTTATATGAAAAATGCCTAAAGCAAACTCATTCCTAAAGCCCCCAAACAGAAAACATCTATCTATCAACAGGTGAATGTATACACAAGTTGCAACATATTCATACTGTAGCCTCTGGCTTAGAAAAAAACAAACAACCTACCTGTATTAGTCACTTTCATTATTGAGACAAAATATCCAACATCCACAACTACAGAAGTTTATTTGGCTCACAGTATCTGAGGACTCAATCCATGGTTGTCTGGCTCCAAGCCAGAAACAGCATGGCAGAAGAGCCTGGTGGAGGAAAGCTGCTCAAACCACAGAAGCCTGGAAGCAGAAAGGAAACAGATTAGTCCCGGACAATAATACACCCTTCCAAGCCATGCCCCCAGTGATCCACAACTTCTGACCAGGCCCGACCTCCTAATAGCACATTTACCTATGAACTCGTTAGTGAGCTATCCACTGATGAGCATATCACCCCATGATAAAATCACCTTCCAAAAGCCCCACCTCACCTCTGAACACATAAGCTTTTGGGGGATATTCTAGATCTAAACTATAACATTCTACCCCTGGCCCTCAAAAGAATCATGTCCACCTAATTATGCAAAATGCACTCAGTCTATTTCTAAGAGATACCAAACTCTTAACAGTTTTAGCATTTCTCAAGAGTCCAAATTCAAACCAAGCATAGCGGTACATGACTGTAATTCCAGTCACTCTTGCAGAGGATCACTAATTCTATCCCACCTGGGCAATTTAGCAACTTAGCAAGACTCTATCTCAAAAGAAATACTTAATATGGGCAAGGACGTAGCTCAGCATAAAGGTACTGTGTAAAGCTCAGTGTAAAGTACTGAAGAAAAAAAACCAAACAGTCCAAATCCAAAAACCTAAAGACTCAAGACAAATTCTTAATTACAAGGCCCTGTAAAAACAAAAGAGAAAGTTAAAATACCTTCAGCATACAGTGGCACAAGGTAAATATTCCTATTTCGAAGGAAAGGAATAGGGAGACAAAAGGAATCAAACCAAACCAAGACTGGAAACCAGTAGGGCAAACATGAAATCCTGTAGATCAGTGTTCAGCTGCCAGGGCAAGTTGTGGTCAGATGTGAGTTCCAAAGGTCTTGGTCAGCCCCACCCCTGTGGCCTTGCCAGTTGCCACCCACATAGCCTCCCTGTTGGGCTGGCCCTGCTCAGTCCCTGCAGCTTCCCTCAGCAGACATCCCGTGCTCCTGGCATCTCCTACTTCCCAGGGTCTTCACTGTACTTTGGGCTTCACTTCCACAGATTTATGCATTTCTCCCTCAGGGCTACATTTCAGGCCTTGTACTAAAATTTTTGTAGAATCCTCCACAACCCAACAACTCTTACATTTTGCACGTCTGTAAAACTAGCACCACCTGGATGATGCCAAGGTCTGCTACCAGCTTAAACACTAACCAGGGCCACGCGAATCACCAGTGCAACAGTCTCTGAGCTCCTGGATGATCAAACTTAGCATTTATTTTTCTAGACTGCCCTAAGTGGGCAGGGTACCCTGGGGCTCTCCTTTCAAAACATTTTTTTAAAGGAATTTGCCCTTTTACACCCTTGAGCCAGTGACGGGTGGGATCCAGCCAGTTCTTGAGAAGCCCTTCAGACATCTTTTCTATTGTCCTCATAAGAACTACTTGGCTTTTTTAAAAATGGGGCTAATCTAGTCAGCAACCACTCTCTCCTTAGCCCCAAATTTATAGGTGCTTCCTTTCTGACCAAGCTGCAAAAGTTTTGTACTTCTTGCCTCCACTTTCAGCGCCTCGTTTTTATTGTATATCTGACTAAAAGCAGGCAACAATACCCATGCTATTGCCTGAACTTTGAGCAGCCTTGAAATTTTTTCCATAAGTTTAGTTAGTCTTCCACCTTTAAATTCAGCCTTACACAAAGACTTAGGACATGGGCAAAATGTAGACAAGTTCTTTGCCAGAATGTACTACACATGGTCTCTAGTCCAATTTCCAGTAGAGCCCTCGTTCTCGTCTGAAAGTGCCTGAGCCTGGCCTTTACTATCTGCAATCCTATCAGTGTCCTGGTCTTCTGAGCTTGGCCCAGAATTGCCTCTTAAGCTTCACTTATAACATTCTAGATCTTCTTGAGCCAGAATCTCCAAACCTTTATAAATTCCTCCTACAAACCAGTGTCAAAGACTTTTCAACCACATGATCCAGTATAGTTACACCAACAGCCCCAGCCCCAGTACAAATTTTCAGTATTAGCCACTTTCCCAGTGCTGGGACAAAATTCCTGACACCTCAAACTTGAAGGACCAGAGGTTTACTTTGGCTCATGGTTTCAGAGGGCTTAGTCCATGCATGACCAGCTGGCTTCCAGGTACAAACATCATGGTAAAAAGATGGGGTGAAGGAAAACTGTCAACCCATGACTGCCAGGAAACAGAGAAGAGAGGAGCCATGGACAAGAACACACCCTTCCAGGTCATACCCCTAATGACCTATCTCTTCCAACCAGCCCCAGCCCCAGCTCCTAAGAGCATATTCAGCTATAAACTCATCAATGGATTAATCCACTCATGAACATATCACCCTCATGATCAAATCATTTTCCAAAAGCTGTACCTCTGATCACATGACCTTTTCAGGGGACATTTCAGATCTAAACCATAACACTATAACACCCACATATACAAGCCCTGGAAGCATGCTACATAAAAGAAACTAGACTTACATCCTAATATACTATATGATTTTATACAGTTACTTTTTTAAGAGACAAAACTATACATGGTGCTAGAAAAAACAGCAGAAGTTATAACTATGGAAATGTGGCTTGGCTGGCGGGGGGCACTCAGGAACTTTCTGGGGTGCTGGACATGTTCGATGGCTATATCTTGAATGGGATAGTGACTACATGGGTCAAATACCAAAACATCAAATTTTAATGTAAGATTTGGGGGTTTCATGATATGTACATTTTACTTCTATAATAATGCATATAGAGAACCTAGCAAAATTTCCTTGGACACAGTAAGCATTTAGTTTACACCACTTCATTGAACTTATTGAAGTCTACTCCTGCCATACTCACAAGGGACAAATGTGACCTTGCCACCCCCTCTCTTTACACTGGTGTTCACATTCCATATGTAGCATATGCTGACACTCAAATAATGCTCACTGAATGAATGATGGACTGGCCCGAAGAAAGAAGGGACTCAATTAGTGTAATGTCGGTGTTTTAAATGAAAGTCTACTCCATGTATAACATCTCTCCAGCCCTACTTCTTACCCTCTTTGTGTAAAGTCACTGTTCTAGGATGTACTTCACAATGGCAAGGAAATTATCATTTCCTAAAGCAAATTTTTTATTGTTATCCAATTCATATTAAGCAGAAATTCTTTCTCTGATATTTTCTTTTAGGTCTCCTAGGTGGCCTCGCAGTACAATTACAATCTCTCTTTGACTTAGGGGTTGAGGAGACTGGTCACTGTGGAACAGGGCTAGGACTAGGGTAACATATGGCAAAATTTAAGAGGGATCTAAAAAATTCAAGAATCAAGATAAGTATTTTAATGCAGTACTTAAGAAATCAAATAAGCAACATATAGCCCATCATTCAAAGCTTGAATGATGATATTCTCTTAGGGCTAAACCATAGAATTACATTTCAAGGCTCACCAAACGCTGGCCTATTTTTTAAGGGATATTTTTCTTTGTTCTTTAACAATCCAGATGCCAAGGCCTCCTACGCAGGAATAACAAATCAATCCACCTCCCAGCATGCCCTGAAGTCTGTCTTTCCATCAAGCATACATGCAGTGAGTCTTCTAGTAATAAAGTAGCCTCGAGGATTACAGTTTAACTCTTCCAAAAGTGACAAACAGACCTTCGGGGACAAGATGTACTTCACCCGCTGCAATCCTATCTGGACAATTCAGGAGAGAAAAAAGAAAGAAAGATTACTCTAAAATCAAGACTTTATTTTGTGCCTTACGGGTACTCATGATTTCCTTTCCATTTCCATCTCTCCTTAGAGTTACCACTTCCTCTGTATCCACTGTGTGTCAGGCACAGAGCCTGGTACTTCTCATTTATATTTCCTAATATTCGCCACAGCTTTGTAAAGGAGGTATTGCAACTTTTGTAAACTTTTGACTGCTTGAGATTCAGAGATGGGAAGCATCTAGTTCAAGGTTGCACTGCTAATTTTGGTGTGGGGGTGGAAGTCAAATCTATGTTCCTCTGAGGTCAAAGTGGGGCACTTCCGGCAAGTCCCACACAGTGCCAGTGGATGCGGCCCCTGAGGCTGTAATTCCTCAGATTAATTCATTCATCAGCATCCTATCCATGTACTGCTACCACAACTACACTATTGTGCACATAAGATACTTTTATAAATCAACTCACTTATATTTAAATAAATTTTGAATAAAATTCAACTTTTAAAAACGCTAATCATTTCATAAATGTAAAATGGATATCATGCTTCATATGTGAAAAATATATCCCATAAAACAAATAATGTTATCAAATGCTGGCCACACTTGCCTATCAGGGGCCTTGATCCTCCCGCCTCAGCCTCCCAGAGTACTGGGATTACAGGTGTGCCCACTACATCCAGCTGGGAGATACACATGGTCTGTATCACCAACCAGAAATAGGATCTAAGGCAAAGTACAGCAAAGTTTTGAACTTCAGTTTCCTTGCTTATTAAATAATCTCTCTTTTGTTCCATAATCCCTTCCGGAACTAAAATTCTCTGAACTTAACTTTGTCTTGACTGTTTATATTATTTCCCTCAAATTCTATTATTTAAATTTTATCTCTGTGATTTAAATCTCTGTATTTATTTGCCTTTGTTATGAAACCAGCATAATATTCAACTTACAACAATAATACAGCGCTACCTCAGTTTACCAACTTAATTTGTTTTATGATTTGGGGAAGATGGCCATGATCACGTTTGTCACCTAATGTGGAGTTTGCAAATGGAGCAAATTTTGCTGAACACTTTTGTTTGCAAACGGAATTGTTTGCAAAAAGAAGCATTCATGAATCGAGGTATTACAGTATTTGCAAAAGATGATCAAAATCAGTTTATCAAGTTGCTTTAGATTATTGCTTACACAGAAGTCCCTTGAGTACAAATTCACTATTTAATTCACATGCAATACACAGAAAAAGCCACAGCCAGACAGATGAATTCTAGAACGAGTCCTAGAATAACCACCGTAGGACCTCGGGCAAGTATCTTACCCTCTCTGAACTTGCGTCCTTATCTATAAATGGAGGTGAATAATTTTCATCCTCTCCTCCTTTACAGGATTGTTGCAGGGATAAAATGATCTCACTGAAGAGGAAATGCTTGAAATAAACACCACCCAAGCTTAGTGTGTCATAGGATTATTCTTACTGTCAAATGAGATGAGACATGAGGCCACTCTGACAGTTTTATATGGATTGTCAGTTGACCTTGTATGAGTCAGTCTCCCTTGGCCTCCTTTCTCATTTGAATGATAAGTCCACTTAGGCACCTTTTATCACTAAAATTCTATGGTTCTGAGATTGATTTATTGTCAAATGAGATTACTGTTACCCTACAATATATCAGAAAGGGTCACAGAGAAATAGATAAAAAGAAAGGACTGTGCTAAAAGGGAAGCAGCACTAGAATTGGGGCAAAAGTTATTGATTTGCATCTTCGGCCATACCACGCTGTAGGTTTGTGGCCTTAGGCACATTCCTCCCCTTTTTCGCTCTTGAAATTCTCGTAAGTAAAGAGAAAATTTAGGCAAAATCAATGCAGGGAAGACCTCCTATCTATGCCAGTCCAGGATTCACACCTTCTTCTCTCCACCACTCCCCTGGGGAACCATCCCTGGCCCAGTCCTCAGTCATTAGATTCAGGAGACACTGACCCTATTGTCCAGAGCTTGTGAGTCCTGGCACACACAGTGGGGCCAGGCCAACGAGCAGCTTCCTTTTTCTTTGATTCTGGGACTCCCAAAAATTGGTCCAATGAAGCCACATTTCAGGTCCTGCTGGAATCATCAAGAAGTAGATTTTATTCCAAACAGGACTACTAACTAGTCACCAGACAAGCCTGTAACCTTGCTGGTGGCCATCTGTCCCATATACAGGAAGAGGCTCCCTGAGAATGAAACCAACGCAGAGCAAAGCACAGAACAATGGAGATCCCTGACGACACCACCTGGACTCCTACACCCAGCCCTGTCTGAGGACCCAAAGTCACAGAGACCCATCAACGAAGCCAGCTCTAGCTGGGTTTCTGTCCCATGCATCGAAAGGCATTGTGATGGATACACAAAAGCTCTTCAATTTTCCCTGTGAGTTCTGGAGCCTCCCCAGAGGTACACTGGTGGCCAGGCAAAGGTGATGCAGGCCAATTAACCAGCAGGGCTCTGGGGCCTGTGTGCCCCTTTAAAATACAGCAGCTTCTCCTTCGTGTGTTTTCTGTTTGGAGAGTCACATGACATTTGCTTTGAAAACAGTTTTTAAGAATACTTGACCTTGTGAAGACCAAGCATTCTCTTTCTGGAGCCCAAAAGGAGTATGTTGATCTTACCTGTCCCCCCACCACCACCATGATAAAGGACAAAACTCAAAGGCCTAAAGAAGCAAGGGAGATAGAGGCATATAGATAACTGGAGAGACTTTGACATGCTTGAAAGAGACAGCGCAGCTCCACCTCAGCTGACAGCCGCCATGTGAGCCCAAGGACACCAAACATTTTGAGTTTTCAAGAGAAGCCAGACATCTTAATTTTTAGGTAGAAATCTGACTTTAGCTCTCAGCGAATAATTTAAAAACACTTTAAGCACCTTTGAGATAAGCAAGATACATGTACTAACTAAATTCAAAATGTAGACCCCAGTTGTACTTGCTAGTCCATAGATACTCCTAAAAGTTACGTGTCATCCCATAGCCAAATAAAGTACATGAGCATATCCAAGTGTTCCTGGGGCAGGTGCTGGGCCTTGAATTAGATGCTTCCAAGGTATCCTTAATAGAAAATGTTTAATGGATTTTATCTACCATGAGAAGATCATTGCAGAAATGTTACGGTGTATGTGTGGTGTGTGTGTGTGTGTGTGTGTGTGTGTGTTTGACTGGGCACTGTCTCGCCATCATTCTTTCCTTTCAGAGCTAAAAGGTCAATTCCCTCCTTTCTGCTGTCCCTCACTTTCCTTCCAATGAGAGAGAACATTACATTATCATCCATATTTACTGTGCTTAGCCAGCAGAGAAATAAAATGTTCATGGGCCGTTAATCCAGCTTTAACCCTCTGCAGATTTTACCTCTGCCCGCACCGCAACAAGGCAGGTCATGGAGAAGCGTGCTGCTCTTTGTTGAGGCAAGGAATTTGCAGGAACATTGCTCACCAGCTCTCTTTATGGAGCACATCCTATCGGCTCTGCTTCACCATGTGCAAGGGACACCAGAGGAGACTGACTCATCGGCTGGCTCACTCCTTTATTTTTTCACTTACTACATAAGCATACGGTACTGAGACCAGAAACTGTGTTGAGCCCCGTAAATATAAAAACTCTGTTCCTACCCTTGAATTTAAGGCTAATTAAGAAGGAAAATATTCTTTATTTTAGTAAGATTCTTTTCTATCCATCTACAGATTCACTCCTACTGTTTCACTTGATTTTCACAAATGTCCTGGAAGCCAACAGGGAAGACTGAATGATCCTTATTTTACAGATGAGAAAATTAAATCCACAAAGGGTTCAACTGGAGCCAAAGTAAGGGGTGAAGAGATCTAACATTACTGATAGCCTAAATCAAAAAGCTGTAAATTCCAATATAAGAAGATACATGATTTCTGTCCAATGGACCTGGATTCTAAAGATGTCAGAACCACTTATAAGTGACAGAAGGGATGGTGATGTACCCCTGTGGAGTATGAGAACCCCAGCCATTCGTGAGAGGTAATAAAACAAAGAACAAGGCCTCCTAGGTTCCATCCCCTCTTACTACGAGAGATACCATGTTGTTGCTATTAATAAGCACAATATGTTGAACATTTCAGTGGTCTATGACAGCCCAGTATTCCAGATTGTTCACTAATAAGGAGTTTCCTGAAATGTGAGATTTGTGGTGCCAAAATCAAGATAGTACTAGATAAACTGTGATGATAGGGCACCATTTCTGTCACGCACAGGGCTGTGACTTCACACATCCTCTCACGCTGCCTCTTAGAACCCAAAGCAGAGGTCAAATCAGCTTCATTTAACAGGTGAGGAAACAGACTTTCCAGAAAGAGCCTGACTTATATGGCAAGACCAAGTTCAAACCAGATTCCCCTGACGCCAGAGCCCAGCCTCCACTAAATGCTAGCTCTTTTGTGTAAAAATTGATTTCCCACTGTCAATTTAATAAAAATGAATCTGAAATTATTTGGTGACATTTAAAGTTAAACAGAAAGAATCGGTCCTGAAATTCAGCTTACAAGTCATTGGAGCCATCACGCCTTAGAGACCAGACTCTCTGGATGGGAAGGGGGTTACATCCTGCTTTGTTACCGTCTCTATTCCCCGACTTGTAGTAAAAGTCAAAAGGTTTATACAATCTGAAGAGAAACCAGAGTATTATCCACTGTGTAGTGTAGAGCCCAACACCCACCTTTCACTCACTGAAAACAAAATCACTAAAAGCCTATTGAAATCAAAAATATGTAAAGATTCTTTGGGCTACAGAAAAATGTTTCAGCTATCTTCAATTCATTGTATGTGCTCTACCCAATTTCAGGCCTAGTTTGAACTAAAATACATGCATGTTTATGCATTTTCTTTATTAGCATCTAAATTTCTCTTTGAAATAAATAACCTACTCCAACCTTCTTAAAATCGACCCACAGAACATGGGTTCCATTAATCTGATGCAGTGCCCCTCCTCCCTGCCTCTGCATTGTACTCGTCAGCTCCCGTGTTACTTTATCATTGTGCTATCACTGCTGGTTCTTTTCCTGACTGTGTACTAGTCCACTTGTTTGCTTTCCGTCTCCCCATCCAGAGTGTAATGTACCCCATTCTGGGTATCTAGTATCAAGAGTAACAGAGACAGAATCCATGTGTCCACTGAACAGTCTTAAGGAGATGAAAAGAAAGGAAACAGTGGGTAATTTTCAAATGGTCAGGGGCACACTGCCTGACCTCTTATGTCTTCCTTCAAAATCTGGGTGGAAGCTTCCAAGAACATCTAACTTTTGTGTTCTGCATGTTTAAAAGCCCAGCACACAAAAACTTGATTAGAGGAGGCCTCATAAAAGAGATAACATCTGAGCAAGTGAAATAGCCATCAAAGAGCAGAGGAAGAGAACCCTAGGGGAGGAAAGAACATGCACGAAAGACCCAAGGCAAGAACAGCTGGCATGTTCAGGGACCAGCAAGAACAGGGCTATGGTTTGAATGTGTCCTCTCTCCAAAGTTCATACACTAGAAACTCAATCTGAAATTCATATGTTGACAGTATCCAGACGTGGGGCCTTTGGGAGGTACGCAGGGTTAGATGAGGTCATGAGGGTCAGGTTTCCGTGGTGCATTAGTGGCTCTATAAGATAAAGAAGAGAGACCTGAGCAGGACACTTGCTCTCTCCACCATTTGCTGCTGTCTTCCAGACTATGATGCAGCAAGAATGCCTCCCAGGACACTGGAACCTTGATACTGGGCAGCTCAGCCTACAGAACTAGGAGAAATAAAGTACTTTTCCTTCTAAATCACCCAGCTCAGCTGTTCTCTTATAGCAATACAAAACAGACGAATACAGATAGTATGGAAAGAACAATGCAAGCAAGGCAGAAGTTTAAGATGAGTTGGTGTCTGCGGAAGTTTATGATGAGTTCAGAAATGTTAGAAAAAGCCAGATCAGTTTCCCAGGCTATTTCATACCTCTCCACCATTGTGCTAGTGGGGCCATCTGCCCGGAATGCCTCGCCCATTCCTAACACCTAGAAACTCCTATGATCCCTGGTGCAGAACTCCGGAAATGTTGATTTACAATTTCATCTATAAAGCTTCCCCTGATTTGCCTAGGCTATGACCTCTGCCTTCTTTTTGTTTTACTATACTCTATACCGTACATGTTGTGCTTACCAGTTAGGAGAACTGGCTCTGGAGCCAAACCACCTAGATTTATACTAACTCAGCATCCTCGGGCAAGTTAATTAACTTTTCTGAGCTTCGGTTTCTTCTTCTTCAAGTCAGGAGAAGATAATAGCATCTTTGGCTACTATTGGACTGCCAGAAAGATTAAATGAGCTAACGCAAGTGCTTAGAACAGTGCTTTGCTCATAAAAATTGATTAATGTTATTATAAAACACTGAATTATATCCACGTATTTCCATTTCTATCTCCTTTGAAAGCACGGCACGGGTCAAGTGTCTTATGTGTGTCCTCTCTACAGCTAAGTTGTTCCAGAAACATCTGCTATGCTCAATAGAGAGGGTAGAAGAAAAAGGAAGAAAGACGAAAGACAAAGGACTAGAAAGCCAGCCAAATAAAGCTCTATGTGTTTCAAAGTGTTTGCCATCACCTTACTTATTCCACCTTTACAGAAATTCAGTGATTCTGTGGAATGAGATTTACACGGCCCACTTCATAGACAGGAGCTGAGTCGCAGAGAGGTGAACGACTCCCTTCACGGTGAATGACTCAGCGGAGAGACCCTCCCCGTTCGTTGGACACAGCTAACCCACGATATCCTTGTCCTCAACATCTTGGCAAACAAAAGCAGTTGTAGAAACTATTCTGTTTGAAGATAGATTTGTGTTTATCAAATACTTTAAAATCAATGCTTACTGAAGCCTTGAATCAACTAGTCAATGTGGCCCAAATAGACTTCTGCTCTGTAGAGAAAGAGACCGGGATATGGAAACATTATGGTTCCCGTGTGGCTGGCACAGAACTGACACTCGAGTTCCTGGATAACATTCCAGGGTCCCTCCACTCCAGCATGCATCCCCAAACCCAAGGTAGAACAGACTCAAGCAAATGTGCATGTAAGCAAGACTTCAGCTTGCCTGAACTCTCCCTCTCTAATAGTCTGGGCCTCCTCCTTCAGTGTCCATAATCCATACCCATTAATAAAGATGAAAATTATCCATCATCTAACAAATATCTGGGTGATGTTCAAAAACACTCAGAAATGTTCTTCCTGAGCCAATTTCTATTCTAGGCATAGCCAGTGACTCACTGGCGACCTTGGACAGAAAAGAGGTAACCTTTATTCCTCTGATAAATTTATATTTCTCAGAACCCAGAGTCACAAGCAATACAGCTTCCGACAAGATTTCCCTAGCACCCACAGCCTTTAAGAGTCCTCCCAAGATCATGAATCCAGCCCTTCCAACATTCAGCTGACTTTGACAGGCTTATCCCAGGCTGAAACTATCAACTGGAATATGACCAGGGACTGACCAGGCTATTGAGTTAAAACTCAAGTGGCTGTCCCATCGCTTAGCGAATGAGTGTCAGGAGTATGATCAGAATGCATTTCATGAGCCCCAGGGCAATGCTGATGGCAGATTCACCAGCAGCTTTCCTGTCACGTATGCTCAGAAGAAATTACACAGAATTTTATAGAATGTCTAAATAACAAGTGGTCATATGCCATAGAGCCCAATATTAGGTCAAGCATTAAAAAAGGGACAAAATTGATTTGACTTGTCCCTTTTTCTGTGTGTGAAATAACTACTCCAAAATACTCTAGATGTACAGAAGATACCTGCATGTGTTCAACCAATGTTTCTTGAATGCCTATTGCATCAATAGGCACCATGTTACCTTGATGTTAAAGGTTTGCCTTTAACCAGGCAAATGGCTTTGAACATCTCAGTGCCTGTCCTCTTGGAGCGTACAGTCTACCAGAAGAGGCAGGCAGCAATCAGACCATCACATAGATAGTTACTGAGATATAATTGGGCTAGAAGCTGTCAGCTGAAGAGCTAGGGTCAGAGACAAAGGACTAGAAAGCAAGCCAAATAAAGCTCTACATGTTCCAAAGTGTTTGCCATCGCTTTACTTATTCCACCTTTACAGAAATTCAGTGAGTCTGCAGAATGAGATTTACACGGCCCACTTCATAGATAGGAGCTGAGTTTCAGAGAGGTGAACGACTCCCTTCACGGTGAATGACTCAGCGGAGAGACTCTCCCCGTTCGTTGGACACAGCTAACCCACGATATCCTTGTCGTCAACATCTTGGCAAACAAAAGCAGTCATAGGAACTATTCCGTTTGTACACAGATTTGTGTTTATCAAATACATCTTATGATTTATGAGAGAGATGAGATGAAGAAGAGAGAGATGGAGAGATGAGAGATGAAGAAGCATAGAAGCTTTTGGAAATAGAAAGCAGGAATTTATGGATAGCGAACAGTGAAGATGTGAACAGAGATGAGAGGAGAAGCGAGCACAAAGTGTGCAAGACTGGACAGGTCACGAGCTGTCTGGGCTTAACCATAACGGTACCCTCCCATGGGATTGCCCACTCCATCTGGAAATATTTCAAGGAGCCAAACCTGAGCTGCCCTCAGGGCTCTCCCTAGGGAGTGATCAGCAGGCAGTGGAGTTGGCCTACGTATGGACAGAATCTAAAGCAGGCAAGTCTCAATATTCCTTCACTATCTTTCCTAAAGCCAGGATAAAACAAAGTGCCCAGTGCAACGTCTTGGCCTAGGAAGGCCTTTGACACACACCCCTCCATGAAGCAAAACTCAGCACTCCCCAGTCACAGAGCCAGTCAGCCAACAGATTGTTCCTTATATTTCTGCTATCATTTCTCAATCTTCCAAACCACAAAGATATTTTCCCTCTACTTCCAATTACCAAAGATCAGTCTTAGAAAGAATCTTAGATGGCTGATGACGGACCAGCAAAATCTATTCACACATGTACACACACACCTGTATTTTTATTGAGAAACTGCTACAGTGCTCCCAACTATTTAATTTGTCAAAACAAGGACTTTTTTAAAACAACAACCATAAAGTTTTTATCTGTATGTCATCATCACTTGACTTCAAAGGACCAAGGATATTTTGACCAAAAATTTTGAGAGAGAACTTTAAAATGAGTCATTTCTCAGAAGCTGGAAATGATAAATGACCACTACCATTTCCCCATGGACAGGCCAGTACCAGAAGCCGCTAGCCTACAACTGCGCTGTCCTACACAGCAACTCCCAGACAGGACGTTACTGAGGACTTGGGCTGAGGTGAGTTGAAATGGAGATGTGCCATGAAATTCACCACAGTTCAAAGGTTCAAAAAGAAAAAGTGCAATGTGCCTCATTAACAATTGTACATTGACTATATATGGAAGTAATATTTTGGATATTCTGGGTTAAACAAATTACAGAAATTAATTTCACCTGTTTGTCTTTACTTCTTTAACACAGCCACTGGAGTTTTTTAAATTTCTTATGAAGCTCATGCTGTCTTTCTGTCAGACAGCACTGGCCTGGAGCGACTCTTGCATTGAACAGGAAGAGAAATTCAAAGAGAAAATCTTTGCATAAAGTGGGGAAAATAATGATGTTGGCCCAGGGATACAGCTGTGTTTGAAACCGCATTGAGTAGAAACTAGAAAACAGGGTTCCGGTCTTGGCTCTGCCTCACACTTCCTAGGTGAGCCCAGCAAGGGGTCAGGGCTCAGTTTCCCCCTTGCGCAGGAAGGAATCGGAGAGGCCGTAGCTGAGTGCTGACAGCTCTGTCTCTCTGATCCTCTCACCCCCAGCTCCAGGCTGGCCATCACACAGGCTGCCTGTGACGTGAGGCTAATTTTCATCTTCAGAAGAATTCCCAGAGAAGGAGCCCTGGAGAACCTCGTGGCTGACACATGTCGGAGTGTCACAATATTGATGATGTTCCTGAGAACACAGAGGCCGCCTGCCGCCAGGGCTGAATGTGTAATGGAGCAGTGTGAGCGCTTGTGAGTGGAAGCTGTCAACTCTGTTTCCTCAGCACAGAGCCCTGCTTGGGTAGGAAAGGATGCTTCACAAGCAAAGGGAAACTACTGAGCATTCACTCTGTACCTAAGACCAGGTGAAGCGCCTGGTTATGGGTTGAATTGTGTCCACCAAAAAGGATGCGGTGAAATCCTAACCCAAAGTGTCTCAGAATGTGACCTCAAGCAGAAAAAGGGTGCTCGGCTTGGCAGCACATACTCTAAAAATTGGAAATGGGGAGGGCATTTACAAAGATAATTAGGTCAAAATGACATAGTCAGTGTGGGCACTAATCCAATATGACTGGTACCTTTCAAAGAGAGAAATTTGGTATAGAGACAGATGCACACAGAGGAAAGAAACTGTGAAGGCACACAGGGAGAAGAGATCCATGTGGCCAGAGTGATAAATCTACAAGCCAAGGAAAGCAAGGATTGTTGGGAATACCACAAACTAGAAGAGGCACCAAAGATTCTCTCCCTAAATTTGACATGGTAGTGCATGCCTGTAATCCCAGCACTCTGGGAGGCTGAAGTAGGAAGGACACAAGTTCAAATCCAGCCTGGGCAATTTAGCAATTCTGTGAGATTTTGTCTTAAAATTAAAAATATAAAGGGCTGGGGATGTAGCTCAGTGCAAAAACCCAAGAGAAGCAGAACAGAGAGGATGGGAGGGGAGGTGGGAGGGAAAGGGAGAGGAGAGAAAGGAAGAGGAGAGGAGGGGAGGGGACAGGATTCTTTTCAGAGCCATCTAAAGGAGCATGACCCATAATTATAACCAATAAATGTATCTTGTTTTAAGACACCCAGTTGGTGGTACTTGGTTTTGGTATCCCTAGGAAACTGATAAATACATTTTAAACCCATTGCTTCATTTAATCCTCATAACAACCTTAAAGGGTAAGCGTCTTAGTTACTTTTCTCGTTGCTGAGACAAAACACCTGACACGCAAAGTTAAAGGAGGAAAAGTTTTTTTCAGCTCACAGTGTACAGAGGTTTCAGTCCATAGTCGGCTGGCTCCAAGGCAGGGCTACACAGCAGAGCGGCATCTCAGAGGAGAAACAGTCCATGGTGTGGCAGGGCAGGCAGAAAGCAGCAAGCAGCACTGGCAGCAAGTGAGCCTGCCTTTCCCTTTTATCCCATCCAGGATAAAACCCTTTTGGGTGATTCCAGCCACACCCAGGGTGGGGCTTCCATTATCAACCCCTTTAATTGCAGCATCACACTCTTAATCTACATTCACACATCCTAATCCAGCCGCCTTCAAAACTCCCCACCTATGACTGCATGAGGCTTTGGGGGGACATCTAGATACAAGTCATAACAGTAGGTTCCACTATTACTGTCCACACGGCTGGTGGGTAAAAGAGAGAAAAAATCAGACGAGTCTCAGGTTTCTATGCTGACTGACCAGGATACAGTTATCCCCTGTCCCGAGGACCACACCGGTCTTTGTCCACCACCACAACCACTACCCTGCCTACCGACACCATGACCACAGCCACAAGACCCCTTACTACCCACACTTCAGCCTTCTTATCCCCTGCCCCACCACATGTTCACATTCACTGAGGGTTTGTTACAATAAATAAAGTGAGGCTTCAGGGGAGAATTAGAAAACAAAACCAGCTCACACCACTCATTAAAAAAAGAACTTTTGCCGGTGAGATGGCTCAGCGGCGTAAGCGCCTGCCTTGCAAGCGCGAGGGCCCGAGTTCGACTCCCGGAACCCACATACGAAAAAGGGGCCGGTGATATCGCTCAGCGGCACGGGCGCCTGCTGGCGCGTGAGGTCCTGAGGTCGACCCCCCGGCACCCACAAAAAAAAAAAAAAAAAAAAAAAAAAAGAACTTTTAAAAGGATTACCCCTACCACTACCAGGGTGGAGGGCAAGTAAAAGATGTTTCCCCATCCCCCAAAATGAGAGGAATGAGGACCTGGACCGTTAAATGGCAAACCATGTTTGTCTCCCTGGGGCCAGAGAGCGGAGCTGTCATAGGATAAGATACGCGTGACTCTTACAGGTTGGCTCTGTGCTTTCTACCTCTCATGCACTGGGCCTGAGTCTGGCTGAGCTTATTTCTCCTAAGAGCCCACAGAAAGGAAGTCTTCCCTCTTCTCTTCTCTGTCGAGGGTGACTGACTACAGATTCTTATTCACACACCAATATGTGTTCTGTCCTCCTTGTACATGCCTTCTCATAAGGGGAGAAACTGAGGTTTGGATACTGGACTAAAAATAGCACATGTCTTTCAACCTACCTTGCTTCAGTACCAGTCAAATTCATCCATGAGTAAAACAAGTGTGTTCCATAAGCCCAGCTTGATTCACTTTTGATTCTATACCAGTGCAGGGTCCAAAACTATAACTAATAATCAGATTATACAAATTGCTTTGCAGAAATCTCCTTTAGAGACCCAGTAAGGACTAGTGTAAGGCTGAGGACAGCTTTCAGTTTTTCTTATATAAACAAACATACCATATTATCAACTCCATTTTACTATACCTTACAATAGTGGCGTTATTTACAGAGATAGGAAACCATCATAAAATGAATAGCTCTGAGTACAAGTGCAAATGGCCATGGAGCTTAAGTGTGTACATATGCACAGTGGAATACTATTTAGCTTCTAAGAAGGAAACATTGTCACTTGTGTCATGAATAAACCTGGCGCACCTTATGTTAAATGAAATAAGTGGACATAAAAACACAAATACCACATGATCTCATATGTGGAATCTAAAAAAGTCAAATTTATAGACACAGAATAGAATGGTGGTTATTAGGACTGGTGGGTGCAGGGATCAGATTGGGAAAATACTGATCAAAGGAAACAAAACTTCAGCTAGTTAGACAAGAGGAACAAGTTTAAGACATACATTGCACAACAGGGTGACTACTGTTTACTTGAAAATTGATGATAGGAGATTTAAATTTTCACTCCCCCAAAAAAAGTAAGGTAATGCATATATTAATTATCTCAATGTAATTATTCTTTAATGTGTATGTATTTCAGAACATCATATTTTACACTGTAAATATGTAATTTTATTTACCAATTTAAAATAATATTAATAATATTAATGAAAATAAATAGCTCCCCCCACATAAGGTAGCTGTGAGAACAGAATGAGTTAACACCTGTATGCATTCAGTAGTGTCTGTCTTATAAAATGTGCTAAAGCAATACCAATAGTTAATCTTATTATTTTACTGAGATGAGACAGAATGAGCTGGAGGTTGAAAGTAGAAGCTAACAAGAAGTACACAGAGCAGGAGGAGTCACCTCTATTTCCCTGTCCAGCAGATGGCAAACTTCCTTCCAACAGCAAAGACAAGATAGAAGGTCCATTGGGCAGAATGGGACAGGCAAACAGGATGGGTGCCCTTGAATCTGTAGAACTAGAAAACCACAATGCCGTGTAGCTTTTCTCCAATAGCATCAGCAGCTCTGATAGTAAGCCAGGGCTGAGCATCAGCACAGTCAACTGGTTCAGTAACAAACAGATTTGAGAGCTGAAGACATAAGCAAGTAGCCAGATGCATTAGGCTGCCCTGCAGTCCACATTTCTGCAGGAGAATGCAGAGCTTCGAGTATCCCATAGCAGTGTTTTGTCTCAAGTGCACCATACGGGGCTTTGACCAAGGAGCAAAGGACTCACATGCTCCACTCCCCAGCTATACTCACACTCCCTGTGTCCCCACCTGTGCTGACTCACGTCATCCTCATAAGACAGTGAGACCCCTGAAACCTGGGCCACACTCATATCGCACTCTAGGCACCATCATTTTATGTTAGGTCTTATAACGCACACTGGGAAAGAGTGTGCACTCTGGAGTGGAGACCCAGCTCCATTCTTCACAACGTGAGGGACCCTGGCTGAGTTACTGAACAGGCTAAACCTGAGTTTCTTTGACTATAGATGAGGGGTCCTATTTCATAGAGAACTTGTAAGGTTTAGATAAAAATAACCCACATAAAAAGCTTAGCACAGACCCTGACTATGACAAAGACTTCAGTAAATGTTGGTGGTCATAATAAATGCAATGACTTTGTACCAGCTTGTACCATATTTGTTTGGGGAGCTGGACCAGATTCATTCCAACCCAAGAGGGAATGTGGTAATACAGCATTAGTGGTGGGGCTAAGGGAAAAGACATGAAAGAACAAGAGGCCTATGGCAAGCTGGAGGCAGGTCTCCCCATCGAGCGCAGATTGAAGGAAGGTTGTTTTCCAGGGCCTCTGAGCCCAGCAATCTCCTCCAACATAATTGAGAAATATGTTCCTCGTGCATTCCTAATTGTAGCCTAGCAGATGGCAGAGGCATTTGTTTAATGAAATATGTCCATTCGATTAAGCTGGGCCACTGGGGATTTGGGACATCAGTACAATTTCTGTTGCTACCCCTCCTTTTGGGAAACAGGCTCTCTCCAGGATTGTAAGAAATTTGGGTCAAAAATTGGAGAAGGAACATTGGTGGTGGAGGAGTCTAGAAATCCAAAGCTAAGCTTGTGAGTCTCTGGCTCTGAGTAGTTTCCTCTGTGGCAAAGAACCAGGGCAGTGAGTGTCTCCTGGTGAGTTCTGGGCATGTGTGGATCACAGAGTCAATCAACCAAACTATTTATGAATCAGCCAAACTGTACTAACCAGGATCCTCCAACTCAGGCTGCAAGTTGCTTCCTCTGTGCCTTACCTGTGCCCTTGCCTGTTTAATATATTTTTCCTGCCTGTTTCCTTAGGTCCAAGGTCCGCTTTTGTGTGATGAGCGTGGATGTGTATGTTCATGTCTGTGATGGATTTGTACATGTGTGGGCACATATATGTGCATGGGTACATGCATACCACCTCCTCTTTGAAGCCTTCTATAACTTCCCTGTCAGAAAGATATCACAAAATCCCTTAAGGTCCTTCATCTGAAGTTCTTCCCTGACACATTACATTCTATTTTGAATTATTTCTGCTTGTATTAATACAGTCCAGGACTTTCTTAAAATAGGTTATCTCCTTCCTCAAGGAAGAGGCCACAGAAGCATCTTATTCTTTCTTTTTTTTTTTTTTTTTTTTTTTTGTGGGTACTGGGGGTTGACCTCAGGACCTCGCACACCAGCAGGCACCCATGCCGCTGAGCGATATCACCGGCCCTTTTTTCGTATGTGGGATCTCGGAGTCGAACTCGGGCCCTCGCAGTTGCCAGGCAGGCATGTACGCCGCTGAGCCATCTCACTGGCCCAGAAGTGTCTTATTCTTAACTCACTTGGCTATTAAACTTAAGAGGCCCCCAGAGAATGAAAGAGGGAAGGATATCTGAGGTAGGAAGGCCCAAACCCCCTTTCCTAGCTTTCTGTTCAACCTGTACCTCTCTGACCCTCTGCCCAACCTGGGAGCAGTGACAGTTCATCTGATTGGTAAAGTCTTGAAACACTTTCCTCCTTTGGCTTCTGAGACACCAGATGCTCTTCATTATCTTCCAGACTCACCTGCTGCTCTTTCATAGTCTTTGCTGAATCACTTCTTTTTATAGTTTCTCATTGCTCCAGCACGTGGTTCTCAGACCTCTTCCTAGTTCCCCGTGTCTCACTCCCTCTGTGATCTCATCCAGCACCAGGACTTTAACCACTGTCTGATGTTCCAAATCACCTTAATCTGTATCTCTAGTTCTATTCCCTTGCAATCCAGATGTGACTATCTAACAATCTACACTACATATGCATGGAGAAGTAAGGGGCTTCTCAAATTTAACATGCCTAAGCCCAAACCATTGACTGCACCACCCACTCCCATTCAATATCACTATCTACTCATATAAGGTTTAGGATTAAAATGTCCCCTAAAAGTCTCATGTTCAGATATGGGACCCTTAGAAGGTGATTGGATCACAAGATGTGAGGTCTCGTTGAAGGGAGTGGGTCACAGTGTGTGACCTGGGGGACAACATCTGATCCCTGGCCCTCTCCTTTTTGGTTTTCTGTTTCCTGGCTGACATGAAGTGAGCAGCTCTCCCTCCTCCCCACACCCTTCCACCATGATATTTCTGTCTCACCACAGGCCTAAAAGCAATGGAGCCAGTTACTATGGACTGAAACCTCTGAAACCATGAGTCAAAATAAACATTTCCTCCCTTAAGTTGTTATTATCGGGTATTTTGTCACATCAACAAAAAGTTGGCTAACACAATTCACTTCATAAGTCAAAAAAGTAAGAGCAATCCTTTAGTCCTCTCTTATTCTCATTCCCCTAATCTCATCCAGTCGTAGGGTTTATCGGTTATGCCTCCAGAATGCCTCCTGGATCCCACCACATCTCAGCATCTCCTCTGCTCACAGCCTGGGTCCACTCACCTTTCACTTTGCCTCAGATATCAAAAGCACTTCCTTCATAGTCTCTCTCTTCACCCTTAGCCCATATAGTGAATTCTTCACACATAAGCAAGGATCAGTACCGCATTCCCCATTAGAATGTGCTTGCAGCTTCCCACCACACTCATAACAAAACCTCCAATCCTCTGAACCACCATGTAAGGCCCTAAATGATCCAACCCACCTGTCTCAAACCAGCCCAAAACTCTCCCTGCCATTTGTACAGGCCCTCCAAGCAGGTCTTCCTTCTGACCCCTTAGACACACTGAGCTCGTCTCTGTGTAGCGCTTTTGTACTTCCCGCTCTTCTGCTCCCATCCCCAGCTTCAGCCATGTACTCCTTGCCATTGCCACTACTGCCCCTTAGAACTATTTCATCCATGACATCCTGACCCTCCTCCCTATTAAAATATCTGTCCCCTGGATTCATCTCTGTAAACTTCTTCCTATATTGTCTCCCATATACTCCTGACTGTGATTCTGTGATTCATCACTTAAATTTTGATTCTTTACCAAGGTTCTGAACTATCTGTGCCCAGGCAAAGCCTCAACTTTGAGTTAATGCAACAGCCTTTCTTCCTACATCAAGGCAGCTTTGTCAAGTGGGAAAAAAATCAGTTTAGCATCAACACAAATCTATTATCTCTATGCTGCCTGGCAATTCTCCTGAGGTTCCTATTCAGTGCTCATTCACATTTAACATAGTGGATACTCCAAATCTTTTTGGACCGCCTCTGAAACTGTGAAACCCCCCACTCCATCATTCCCAAGACTATCATTCAAGCGGGAAACTGAGCCACCTGCCACAGAGACGGGAAGACTTAGATCGCATCCTCTCCTTCACCTCTACTGATTAATCCCTCTCTCTTGTATTAACAACCCCTGCCTCTCTCCTAGATCCACTCCAGCACAGTTAGACACATTGAAGTCTCACTAATCTTATTTTAAAACAAAATCTTATCTTCATAAACCAGATCTTTCATTCTTTTCTTCTCTATACTAACATCTCTACTTTCTCACCTCCCATTTCTTTGCCCACACTTTTACCCGTTCTGATGGGATTTTCTGTCCTACCTCTCCATTAAAATTGTTCCTGCCAATGGCACTGATGGCTCTTTGTCACTGAATCCAAGGACAAATATTATTCTATCTAAGATCAATCCTTTCTGTATAGCACTCAACCTCTGATCGTCTTTGAAATGGTGCTTTTTTATTTTCGTTAGTTCCATGACACTGCAGCCCCTTGTTTTCCTTGCACTCATCCATCAATTTCTTCTAAATCTCCCTCAAAGTCTGCCCTTCCTCTGTCCATCCAATGAATATTGATTTCTGTGAAGTTTTTTCCTTGTTCTCTCCTCTCGTTGTTACACAGTCTCTTCTCTTTCTGAGAAACCTCATTCAAACCCAGGACTTCAGTGATCATGTCTTTTCTGCTGGCCACCAAACTCTGAATCTTCAGCTTCAACCTTTCTCTTTGGAGCTTCAGACCTATCTGTCCAACTGCTTACTGTACACTTTAAATGCCCTACAAAGGCCTACACTTAAAACCGTCAAAATCTGAATTGACAGCGTTGTCCTTTCTCTGAGTTTGCTCTACAGCACACGCATTCTCTCATGGAGTAGCACATTCGACTACATTGTCACCCTAGTACGAAGCCTCAGAGCCTTCCTCAACATCGTGAAGTTCCTCATCTCCCGCGCTGAATTTTTCTTGCTAATTTTACCTTCTGAAATTCATCTACATACAGTTGAAATCCATTCTGAGTTTAATGAATCAGCCAAACTCCTTACTTCTAGACTTCCTCCTCCTAAACAAGCGTCCCCACTACAGTCAGATCAGTCTCGCAAGGTACAAACTTATTCATAACAGTCACACCTTTTGAGACTTTAGACCATTTCGTATTGCCCTTAGGATGAATCCCAAATGCCTCTTCCTTCATGACATGGGGTCCCGAACCTGATGCTCGCATCTCTCTCGGGCTTCATTCTTGTCATTTTCCCTCATGAGCTGAGTTCTAGGAAAGCAAAACTACCTCTTTCAGAATACACACCATGCACATTTTCACATCCAGATGTTTGCATCTGTTCCTCTTGTTGCCCAATTTAATCTTTCTCTACTCTTTGTCCAGGTATCCCTTACTCATTCTTCAGGCTTCTGCTTACACGTCATTCCTTTCACAGGCTCTCTGTCTCCTAAAATTTGAGTATGATACCCAAATCCCATAGCACTCAAAATTTACCCTTATTGTAGCACTAATCACTCTGTGCTCTGACTTTTTAAAATGCTGTATTAAGATATAATTTACATATCATAAAGTTTATTCACTTTAAGTGTACAAATTCGATGAATTTTAGTATAGTTACACTTATAGAACAATCCCCATAAATCTAATTTTGAAACATTTGCATCATCCTCTTCTTTCACAACATAAACAACTTGGGGGGTGCTATGTTTTATTGACTTTGATACCCTAAGACAGTAGTGGTGAGCCTAGGGCATGCATGTTGTTCTCTTTTAAGACAAAAGATGCTACTCTATGAGTTACTTTGTCTAAATTGAAACCTCAGTATTCAGGTTTAATTGCAGTGTCGGCACTTTGCGATAAATAAGTGGGCTTTAGGTTGCAATTTGGGCACTTGTCTCTAAAATGTTCACTACCACTGCCCTAAGACCATAGCATGGTACACTTGTCACCAATTAAATATTTGTTAAACAGATGAAAGGAGAAAATGAACGCCGGATCAAGGATATGCTGCCACTCCTTCTCAGATATGGTAACCCCATGTGGAAGCTCTAGCTTCCCGGCACGTTCTCCATCCTCTTTTCAACATTTCACCAACCTCCCCCTGTGGCAGTCACTGATGAATTTACTCGACAGAGAAAATAGGACTTTCAAATATCCAGGGGGTCAAAACTAATATTTCCTCAAAATGAAGTTAGGTTTTCCCTCAAACACTTGAGATTTCCTCCACTACTTCACCAATATGGGCTAATGCAGAAGTCCGTCTCTGGGGTTCAGTTCTCCTTGCTTTTCCTGTTCTAAAATCTTCAGTATAAGAGGTATGAAACCTGTTTCTGGCCATAATAATGTCAACAATTTGCGAAGTGATGTGATAAATCACTTCATCTCTGGTCCCGAGTTTCCTCCTATTATCTATCTTTTCTCTCCCCGCTCTGATTTAGACAGGCCAAAGTAAGCTAGAAGACAAAATGAAGCACCTTAAAAAGAGAAAAGACCATGTGTACACAACGTAGTTTTAATTGGCTACCTTCCATTTTGGTTTATATTAATCACCTCATTTAATTGAAGACGTTTCTTTGATAACTGAGCTATTAATACTACCCACAATTAGACGTTCGAACATACAAAATCTTTTATGCATGAAGCTGATGTATTCTGAGAAAGCAGATTTCTGCTCTTTCTTAGAGCCTATGCTTATTTCACAAACAATCCTAATAAACATAGATTTATTGTTTACCAAACCATAGCAGATTAGAAACAGAAATGAAAAAAGGGTAGAAGACCTATCACAGGTAAACGTACGGAGAACAGCAAGGTTGAAAGCTGACAATAATTGAAAAAATAGAAACATACAAAAACGAACAGAAAAACTCAAAAAATGACAGTAAAGGACACTTAGAGCAGTAAAGGACACTTAGAGCAGGGGTAAAGGACTTAGAGCAAGGGTACATACTCTTCCCACCAGCTGCATCCTACAAACCAAAAGGCCACTCATGATGATGATTCTGAATTTTTAGAACATTCTACTGCTTGGGAATCTCTCTCTCCAAAGAGAGAATATATACAAGTACAAAGTAACTCCTCCTCTATTAGTCTTAATTAGGGTATAAAAACAGAAATTGCTTTTGAACTCTAAGTTACTAAACAAATGTTTTGGTAACAAAAATGACACTGACTTTTCATGTTATGTTTGAGACTAGTTACTTGCTAGTTATTATATCAGTCAACTCTTTTGGGCAAAATCATACTCTTTGCTCAGACTTTAGAAACAAGCATTCCCCAGGGACCACAGAATTATTTAGAAAAGGGACAACCCATAAATTACATTGGGTTACATCAGATTGTATTAGTCAGCTTGCTGTTAGTACGACAAAATACCTGAGATAATCAGCTTTTGAAGAGGAAAGGTTTATCTTCACTCATGATTTTAGAGATTTCAGTACATGACCAACTAGCTCCATTGCTTTGGGCCTGTAAGTAGAGTACATTATGGCAGGAGCAGGTGGGAGAGGAAGTCCAGTCACCTTGTGGCCAGGTGCCAAAGAGAGTGAGCAGAAGAAACTGGCAACCCACAATCCCCTTTGAGGGCACACGCCAATGACCTTACGACCTCCCACTAACCTCACCTCCACTAACCTCCCACCATTTCCCAATAGCACCAATCTGGGATCAAGTTTTTAATACACAGAACTTTGTGGGACATTCCAGACCCAAAGAATTATGCAGTTTGTCTAGAGATTCATTTCAGCAATAGTCATTTCACCGTACAACTTCCTAGGACTCAATACAGTTTGTAATTGTATGTTTATGTTTGTGACTAATTGCTTTATTCCCATTCTCTCCACTAACTGGTAAACCCTACATGAACAACTATTATGTTTGTTTTGAACTCACCATTGTATCCCCAAAGTCTAATAGAATATCTGGCATATAATTCCTCATTGTCTATGTATCATTATTACATGAATTCATATCACGGGAAGTACCCCACACACTGTATTTGCAAAGTAGTATAACACACTAGAAAGAGACTCATTGTCTTAATTTCTTCACTATCCAGTAAAGATAACCCTTGAAGGTAGTAAATTCTGAATGGTTAGCACATTTTCCTCTGTATGTAAAAGAATTGTGGTACAGAGAAATAAAACCATACACATATGTTTTGCCTACTGAGAAAGACCATGGACTCGTTCCCATGTGTTTTCTACTACTCCAAACACAAGAAAGAAATTGATGTGATTTGAGCCTGAAGATTTCAAGTAGGTTTTCCAAATTATCTTTGAACAAGATATGTGTACAGATGTTCAAACAAACAATTTATTGTTGGTAAAAGAGAAATATTGAGACGGGCGGACAATTTCTTCCTAGAACTCCCCATGCCATGGAGTATTCGGCTCACTTGGAAAACTGTTTACAATCTCCAAGTTCCTGGATATGGTGTGGGCTCAATTCAATGTGATTATTTTGTCTCTAGGATCTAAATGAGCTACAAAATTAAGAGGATTGACTTGGTCATGTTTCATATTTCTTCCCTTCTCAGAAGAAATTAACTCTATCAGACTGACAAATAGATACTGCACCTGGGTTATCATCATTATAAATGCATGCCCCGCTATAATTACCTTTCTGAATTAGCCCAGGAGGCTTGAGGACATAGCAATAATGTTGACAATTCTTCACCTAGTCTAGTGACTTTTAAACACGCCATATTAATTGTTGAGGGAAAGACAATGTACAGATAGATGGATAATCATAATTATAATCACAATCACGGTAGCAGAACTCATTAATGCTCTTAAAATATTGGTGAGTGACATATCAGCCACCACATCAACACCCATTTTTGCTAGCATTACATTCTTTATATTGTAAACAACATTATGAAAATAAATGATGCCCATTATGTCAGCATACTGGATAACCATATATCAGGAAAAAACCCTCAGCCCATTCCTCACATCTTTGACAAAAATTTACTTGAAATGGAAATAGACCTAAATGTTAAACTTGAAACTATAAAAGTTTAAAGACAACACATAGAAGGAAACCTCTATAATTTCAGGTGAGGAAAAATTTCTTAGACACATCACCTGAAGCATGATCTATGAAACAAAGCTTGAAAACCTGAACTTCACCAAAATTCAAAACTTCTACTTTACAAGAGACACTGTTCAGAGAATGAAGAGATAAACCATAAAGTGGGATATCTCTGATATATGTTAGCAAAACACATCAGACAAAATACTTGTATTCAGAATACATAAAAATATTCTCAAAACTTGATACTAATTAAGTGACTAACCCAATTTTTTGAAAAATGGACAAAACATTTGAACAGATACTTCACCAAAGATAGACTAGTGCCCAATAAGCACATGAAGGCTGTTCAAAACCTTAGTCCTTAAAGAAACTCAAATTAAAGCTACTGTAGGGTCTCTCTCTCTCTCTCTCTCTCTCTCTCTCTCTGTCTCACACACACACACACACACACACTCACCTATTTGAGTGGCTATATTTATTTTTTTTTATATGCGGGTACCAGGAGTCGAACTCAGGACCTTGCACTTGCCAAGCAGGCACTTATGCCTTTGACCTATATCACTGGCCCTGAGTGGCTATATTTAAAAAGATCACCTATGTAAGGTGCTAGCAAGAAAGTAGAGAAACTGCAGTTCTCATACATTGTGGATAGAATTGAAAATATTGTAGTCAATTTGGAAAACAGTTTGGTATTTCCTTATAAAGATAAGCACACATTTATCATATGATACAGCAATCACACTCTTAGATACCTAAGTGAATGACTACCTATATTCACCCAAAAGTTTATACACAAATGTTCATAGCAAATTTATTCATAATGCCCAACACTGTAAACAATACAAATATCCTCCAAATATTGAATAAACAAACTGTGGGTTATCTGCACAATAAAATACTATTCACCACTGAAAAAGGAAAGAACTGCTAATACACATGCACATACACATCAACATGCAGAAATCTCACAATCATACTAAGTGAAAGACAACAACCTCAGATGTTTCTACTTAAATGGCATTCAGAAAAAGGGGAAATTATAAGAACAAAACACAGATCAGTAGTTGCTAGTTAGGTCTGGAAGTAAGTTGACAAGGCAAAAAGGAGGCCATTTCTTAGGGTGATGGAACCCTTCTGCAGTTTAAACGTGGTAATGGTTGCATGAGTGCATGCATTTAGCAAAACTCATTAAAACTGTACTCAAAAAAGTAAATTTTATGCATATAAATTTTAAAACACATGTTATATTTTAAGAAAAAATACAAAAACATCTATCAAGAATATGTCTTCAAGTCTTTATTAAAATAATAGTTACTAACTTTTTGAGTCCTCACCATGCAACGGGCAAGACTTTGGGCATCTTTTTAATATTTCCTACCACCTTTCGCAGTAAGAACTATTCATATTTCCTTTTGCAGGTATGGAAAATGAAGGTCACAGAAGTTAAGCATCTTTTCTCTGATTTCAGGTCACGATTCACATCATGTGACTCTAGATGCTGTGCTCCGCTTGGTACCCTATGTGGTCCCTCACTGATGCAATAGGAAGACACTGGACCCGAACCCAGAGTCCCATTTCAACACTGATCTATCTGCTGCCAATACACTGGGTAAGCAGAAAGCAGAATTTAACCTTTTTGTGCTTTCCTTTTCATGTACTGAAATCCATGGCACTGGAAAAAGATGATTTCTCAGTTTCCACTTTTTTCTACTTTACATACCCATGAGTAGTTTTTCATCATATGCTGCCTGGAATGATCAGTACTTCTGACTTATTCAAGCTCTTTCCTTACCCTCCTGCAGCTCCGATGCACCCTGGGATGTAAAATTCCACGATTTAAGATCAAGGGAGAGTAGCTTCACTAAAATACAATGCATATGCAACATAGCCCTTGATTTCAAGTTGTTCAAAGTCCATCAGATGAGAAAGATACCAACAACCACCCAGCAGGCCATGATATGTGTTAAGTTTTTTGCTGTGGAACAGTGACACTTGGAATGGGCCATCGCACGGGCTCTGGAGACAGGAAGAGCTAAACTTAAAGCCCCTCCCATTCTCAGCATTTTCACCTATAAAGTGAGATGATAATAGGGTGCATGAAATTGCTATTAGCCTACATGAGGCCCTGCACATAAAACACAGTGGAACCCTGTGTGATGTAATGATTAGTCTTGCTCACAACTGCTATGTTGCTAAGGAACTGGATTTTCTGAAATCAGAGAGATAAGGAAGTAAACAGAAACAAATTAAAAATACTACACAAATCAGTAAAGCAACTGAATGGCAGATTTGACTAAATGCTCTCACCCGTGGGGTTCTTTATATCTCCAACCTTGTGAAATAAGCCATGACCTTCCTATCTCTTTGAGTGCTTCCTCCCATCAGCATTTCTAACTAGAAGCTGGCAAGAACTATAAACCTCTACTCTCCTGCCTCATGGGGGAGGGGTTCCTCAACAAGATTGATCTCTCCATCTTCCTGTAGGCTACAGATTGCTCCCACAGGAAATGAGACTGCCCAGAAATGATGCTGGACTTGGCAGTCTCCTCACTCCTGTATTATCTTCTGTTCCCCACTGGAGTCATTGTCTCCGGCACCCTCTGGAATTCCACTTATGTGACATTTTTTTTTATTTGTTCCTTCTCAAAGTAATTATAAAATTAACAAAGCTGGAAATATATATATATATATATATATATATATATATATGTCAGTGGTTTCCAACCAGGGTTGATTTTGCCTCTCAGGGGACATTTGGCAATATCTTGAGACATTTGCAGTTGTCACAGCTGCGGTGAGAGATGAGGTCGCTGGCACGTAGTAAGAAGCTAGGGATGCTGCTAAACTTCATATACTACCCAGGCCGGCCTCCAACAAAGAATTATCTCCCCCAAAATGGCAATGGTGCCAAGGTTGAGAAACTCCACGTATACTGACAAGAGCACTTTCACATCTGTTTGCCCATCTAATTTTTATTACACCCTTGGGATGAAAACCAGGTCAAAACCCACATTCATCCCTAAAGTTCTCCTTGTAAGGAGGATAAATATAAACAGACATTCTTAATGTTAAGCTGGAAAACTGATACACAGGGTAGTAAAGAAAATGTCCCAAAGTCAGGTGGCAGCAAAGTCAGGACTTGAAATTTCCTGACTCTCCAAGCTGACAGCACATTAGTCAGAAATGTGATAAAACATTTTCTTCCTCAAGCCTGGAAGAGAGGTAGGAAGCCAGAAAATCCTAAAGTAGTAAATAAATATATCCTCTTAAGCACTTACAGACTATGAGTTTGGAAATGATTCTTAGAGATTACTTAATTCAATTCTATCACTTTAGAGGCTGCTGTCACAGGGTAGAAACACTTGGAGAGTGTGCCAAAGACCATCTCCTTTCTGGTCACCCATGGAGCAGATTATTGGCTACTGCAGTGGAGGAAATATCTGAAACCTGTAAGTAGTCTGTATGAGTGTTTTTTAATGACAGGAATAAAAAGGGAGTTATAGATAAACTCAGGCATAAACTCAGGGACAGATGGGCTGGTTGCTATGGTCTTAAGAGAGTTAGAAGGCAGAAAAGGAGTCTAGGACAGAAAGTAGGTTAGGAGATGACTAAAAGAAGTAGGAAAAGGGAAAGAGAAATTACACATAACATCTCGTCTTCTGGGATTCCCATGTGCATCAAGTCTCCTGAGGACTAGGAAAAGAAAATCTGTCAAACAAACTAAACTCAAACTGTTCTTTTAAAAAATACTACCATTATTTTTTAACCACAAGTGTAATGCGTGCTTATTATTTTACAATGAATGATACAAAAATATAATATAAAGCATAAAATTTTTCCCACCCACTTAAGATAACTATTACTAGCTTAATCTATAGTCCAAATTTATGTACTAGCCTATATTCTATATAACAAGCTATAAAGAGTTTAACTTTTTTTACAAAAATTGTACCTACAAGCAAAGGCATGGTGTCTTGATTTTTCACTTGAAATGCATAATAGACAAATTTTACATTAGTATACACAGAGATGCTGCCTTCTTCCTGTCTATTCAGTATTCAATTATATGGATGTATCATATTTCACAATTGGTAAATATTCATTTCATTCTTGTGTGACTACTTTCAGGTAGTAATTCCTAGAAGTGAGTTCCAATGGAACCCCATGAAATCATACAGTAAGAAACGTGCACTTAAATTTTGATAGTCAAATTACTCTTAAAAGAATGTTCCATTTTTTGTCTTTCTAAGTGGATATTTTAAACTGGTGGCCACCTTCTCTTTGAGGCATGCCCTGATTCCTCCAGCTAGAAATAAGCCCTCATCCTCAGAATCTCTTTTTCCATATGCTCCTCCCAGTCCTTTCACTCTTCAATGGCAGCCCCATATGCAGGTGAACTTGTATCATTCTCCTGGGGTGAGCACCTGGAACAGGAAGACTAGATAAGAGGAAAATAAGTGTGAAGCAAAGATCCCAGAATTTCATACCTACTTCCAGCTCCTTCCTTTTTCTGCTGCTCTCACCTGAACAGGTTCTGCCAAACGGGCAGTGTGGTGGGCTGTGTGAACCCGTGAAATATGAATTAAGAAGGACAGCTAAGTAGGAGATCAGGCAACCCATAGAAGTGAGTAACTCAGACCTTCTGCAGACGGTTCACTGCTACAAATGTCCTTAATAAGCAATGGGGGGCCGGTGAGATGGCTCAGTGGCGTAAGCGCCTGCCTTGCAAGCGCGAGGGCCCGAGTTCGACTCCCGGATCCCACATACGAAAAAGGGGCCGGTGATATCGCTCAGCGGCACAGGTGCCCGTTGGCGCGCGAGGTCCTGAGGTCGACCCCCTGGTACCCACAAAAAAAAAAAAAAATAAGCAATGGGCCTTGTAGGGATGGTCCTATGCACTTTGTCCTGAAAATCAGAGTGTCAGTTTTCTCTCTGAAGATGAAAGCTCTGAACTGAAAGCACGGTATAGAATCAGGACAGGAATAAGAGATCATCGCTCTCCAAGTGCTACCCCTAGGCCAGGCTTCCAGGAAGCTTGGCTCCTGGAAACCCTTGTCTGTGATATGCTTTGGAAAGTAAAGTATTGCTTCAAATAGTCAGCAAACGCCACACATTTTATTTCCTCTTCAGTATTCACGAAGCACCTTCACAAACTAGAGTCTCTAAAGAGGCTTTCAGAAACATGTTTAACATATAAATGTTCCAAGTTCATCACCCTAGAAAACATGGCCAGAGCTAGGCCTCACATCCTTTCTTCCCACTCTGCCCTCCTGAGGCCCTGCTCATGAGATGGGTACCACTTGGAAATTATGGAAAGCTACATCACGGATTGTATCAGGATTACCCTTATATCATATGTGTCAATGATATAGATATTAAATTAATACTCAAAAACGATTTCCTTAGCACCTACTAGAGGTCCACAAAAAGTAATATAATAGTCAACCAATGAGCCTCTTGTTCTCTGGTCTGGTCCCTGGAGGGGTCAAATCTTCAGATCTGCCATTGCTACTCCCACCAAATATTCTCTGTGGCTCAGGGAGCTTTTGTGGAGCAAAGAATACAGCTGTTATCATTCCTAAGGAAAAAACATCACCAGGAAGAGGATTCTCCTGGGCTCTCTCAGATGGGACTCAAGAGAAAGTCTAATGGAAAGACGAAGTTAGCTCTACTGATGTTTCAGTGTAAGTAAGACAGAAACTGAGAGCACTTGGCCAGATTCTCATCTGTGAAATTATATGACCACACAAATCTTGAGAGCTCAGTTATTTAAGTTATTTAGTGTTTAAGTCATTTATTGTTAAAACAACAAGAACTATTTGGAATTCTTCTGAAGTTTGTCCAAGAGGCCTAGTAAATGTGTGGAGATTGAATCCATTGTATCTGCCATTGGGAGCATAAAACTAAGAGTCAAGACAAATTCTTAACAGCTTGTGTACTGAAGGGAAAACAAGCTCTCGTATACGGTACCATTATCAGTGGGAGTAGAACTCTCATATATTATTCGTAGAACCTCTTTATAGAGTAATTTGCCAATATCAATCAAATTTCAATGCATATCACATTTGGCCCAGCATTTTATTCATTAACTCATTCACCAAATTTTCTATTAAGCAGCGTTGGAAGTGCTGGAGAGCAAAAGCAATAAAAGTCTCTTCGCTCAGGGTGCTGATGTTCTACTAGAGAAAGACATTCAATAAACAAACAAGTAAATATATACTATCTCAGTAGTGATAAATGGCAGGCAGAAAAATAAACAGGCTTAAGAGAAAAGGGAATTCTAAGGTAGGGTAAGGGTAGGATAAGGCCCCTCTGGTCAATTTGAGGTAGAATAGGAAAAAAAAAAAAGAAACAGGTAGAAAGGACACATGGAAGCTCAATTTTTTATGTGGGTACCAGCAGTCGAACTCAGGACCTCACGCTTGCCAGCAGGCATTTGTGCCACTGAGCGATATCACCGGCCCTTTTTTTTCCTTTATGTGGATACCAGGAGTCGAACTCAAGACCTCGTGCTTGCCAGGCAGGAGCTTTTGCTGCTGAGCCATCTCACCAGCCCAGAAGCTCAATTTTTAATGTTCATTTTATTTTATTAGTACATATTTGCAGTACATCAAGTTTACATTCATCCTGGGGAGTAGATACATGTATATAACACATGTATCCTTTATATTTTTAATCCTCTCCCCGCCAACTTCCCTCCCCCTGTCTCCATATCCCCTTTCCCCATTTTCATTCTTGTTGTTATTATTCATAGCTATATTCTTAGTCTTATAACATATAATGTTTATATTCACTGTGCATATTTGTTAGCTGTACATGGCAGATCTTAGTTCTTCTTAATTTTTGTGTCTCCCTCATTACCTTGGTACTCTGGACAGAGCCCTCCTCAGCTCCGCATGTAAGAATGCTAATCATGCTGAGAGCATCTGTGATCTATTTCATCCCCCGTCAAGACTGAGGACACCAAGATAACAGTAACTAAAGTAATTTCAAGGACGCTCAGTTGCTGGCTCTCACAATGTCCAGTACCAGATCTCCTAAAGCAATGTCTAAAAGTTTCACAGCTAAAATCACCTCAAATCCCAGGAAAAGCAGAGTCTTGCAGACCACCCCATGATGAGATCACCTGCCCCAAAGCCAGAGCAATTCTTTCACAAGAAGAACCCAGAAAGCCGCCTTCCTGTGCAATAAAAATCTCATAGGAAACCATTTCCTCTCAAGCCATAAGGATTCCTCCAGAGCCATAGAAACCAGAACTAAGATAATAATCAACCAGACCCTGACTCACCTCAGCTAATCCTTGAATGATGGCCTCCTGCGTTTGTGAATGGGCCAGTCTGCCCCCTCCATCTAATGTGCCTCTTCCAGTTACATTAGCTGGAGTCTTTTCCTATTACTATCTTACTCTGCCTAATAAATCTGCATCATGCCTCACACCGATGCATCCTGAAATTCTTTTTCTGTGACAGAAGTCAATGAATCTACTACCTATTCCATGAGGGGAAAGAGTTGAGGTCCCCATCTCTTCTTTGGGAGACCTCCTCAGACTCCTTCCAGTGAAAAATTGAATAGCAGATGCCTAAAGGGAATGGGAGAATGAGCTAGATGGATAACTAGAGAAAAGTTGTACCTGTCCTGGGGCAATATGTGCTTTGAAGTCAGAGTGTACTTACATTTTAAAGAACTGAATTGAGGTTAATGTAGAGCAAAGGGAGCAAAGAGGACCTCAGAGAGTGACAGAACTGAGAGCAAGAGAAATCAGGAGTCAGATTAGGGCATTCTATGTGAGAAGAAGGGCTTGACTTTTACTCTGAGGGAGATGGAATGGCATTAGGAAGTTCTAAGCAAAGGAGCTCATAATACAATGTCTTAGAGAACCAGTGTGGCTTCTCATATGGAATAGATTATAAAGGAGTAATGAGGAGACAGACTAGTTAGTAGGTGACTGCAGTAATCCAAGGAAGAAAGGTGGTGGTCTACACCAGAGTGGAGAAGGAGCAAGGAGAACTGATAATAATCAGGGCAGGACTTGCTGAGAGTTTGAATGTGTGTGAAAGAGAGACAGCAAGGATGCCTACAAGGTTCTTGGCTTAAGTCACTGGAAGGGTAGAATGCCATTTATTAAAACAGTGAAAGCCTTAAAGTAAAAGGTTTTGAAGGCTACATACAGGCCAATTAGGAGTTTAGCTTTAGATGTGTTAACTTTGGAAATGTGTAAATGTCCAAATGAAGACAGTAAGTAGGTAAATGAATACAGAGAACTGTATTCAGGGCAGATGTCAGGCTTGGAACACGTGCTTGGGAGCTGTTGTCATTGTATAGTATTCAATCCACAAAACCAAGGAAGATCTCCTAGGAAGTAGGTCTGGATACAACAGAGAACAGGATCATTTCCTAGGAATTTATATTTCTCTCATATTTATATGAAATGTGACACACCTACAACAATGATCATAGAAGCATTATTATACAAAATGTTGAAAATTAAAAATCAACTAAGAACTAGAGAAGTGAACTGAAGTAAAATCTCACAATGGAATATTATTCAGTAGTCTTTTTAAGAAAATGAAGTAACCTTCTGCTGATGGTACTAAAGACAAAATACAAAATGTTTCCCCCTAAGACTAAGAACAAGGCATGGATAGTCACTCTAACCATTCTTATTCAATAATGTTAGAAGTTCTGGCTATTGCAATAAGGCAAGAAAAAGAAATAAAAGACAAATCGGTTGGAAAAGAAGAAATAGAGTTATTACTATTTGTGAGTGACATGAAAATGTAGAATATCCTAGGGTGTCTACTAAAACTAATTTCTAGAACTAACTTTTCAGTGATCAATGAGTTCAATAAGTTTGAAGAAAACAAGGTCAAAGGATAAAAATTAAATGAATTTCCATATATTAAAAACAAACCTGTGGTACAATGCATGCGGTGGCATGCTTGTAATCCCAGCACTTGGGAGGCTGAGGCAGGAGGATCACCATGAGTATGAGGCCAGCCTGAACTACATAGTGAGATGCTGCCTCAGGAAAATAAAAATAAAAAAGAGAACAAAAATAAACTTGTGGAAACTTTACATTAAACACAGTGCCATTTACAACCATTCTGATAAAAACATAATTGGGAACTGAAAAAATGTAGAGTATCTGTATGCTGAAAATTATACAATTCTGATAAAGAAATCAAAGATCTAAGTGGAGAGCGTATGCTGTTCATAGGAAATATTCAACATAAAGTTGTTGTTCCTCCTCAAACTGACCTACAAGTCTAATACAATTACCACTAAAACCCCAGGAAGAACTTCACTGACACAGACAAGCTCATTCTGAAATTCACATGGAAAAGAACAGCTCCCAGAATACATAAAATGCTTCTGGTAAAGAATAATAAAGTGGAAAGAATACGTTTATCTGATTTAAGATCCATCAGGTGTTATAGTAATAAAAGTAGTGTGATTCTGGTGGATGGACAGACAGATATAATAATGAAATGGAATAGAAAATCCAGAAATAAGACTCACACAAAAATGCATGATTGATTTTTGATTAAAATGCAAAAGGAATTCAATAGAGGAAGGATAGCTTCTTCCAGTGGTACTAGAGTAGTTTGACATCAATAGACAAGATAAATAAATAAAACTTGTCTTATTTTTGCTGGGACAAAATACCCAACACTCACAAATTAAAGGAGGACAGTCTTATTTAGCTCCCACTTTGTAGATGTTTCAGTCCTTAGTCAGCTAGCTCTAAGGCAGCATGGCAGAGGGGCACAGCAGAGAGAAACAGTCCATGGCATGGCAAGCAGGAAGGAAGCAAACAGGGAGCATGCCTTCTTTCTGTCCCTTTATATTCCATCCAGGCTACAAGCTTATTGGTTGGTGCCTCCCACACCTAGGGTAGAGCTTCCTTCTTCAGTAAATCCATGTCACCCACACCCAGAACTATGGTAATCCAATTAGGGGACTAATCCAGTACCAAGCACCCATGATTCAGCCACCTCTCAAAAGATCCACCTGTAAGCATGCAAGGCTTTAGGGGGCCATCTAGATACAAGCCATAACAAATCTCAACCTAAAACTCATGTTCTATAAAAATTAACTTGAAATGGGTCATAGGTTTCAATGTCAAATGTTAAACCATAAAGTATTTTTTAAAAAATTAAGAGAAAATGTCCAGGATATATGGCTAGGCAAACAGTTCTTAGACTTGGCTCCAAAAGCATGACTCATAAAAGGAAAGTTGATAAATTGGATCTCATCAAAATTAAAAATTCTTGCTGTGTGAAAGCCTATGGGAAGAAGATAAAAAGATGAGCTACAGACTAGGAGAAAATATTTACAAGACACAAATTCAATACAAGAAGGGCATGTAAAATATATAAAACACTCTTAAAATTCAACATCGAAAAAATAAAACAACCCAATTAGAAAATGGATAAAAGACATGTATAGATATTTCAGTGCAAAGGATATTCAGATGATGAAAGCACATAAAAAGATATTGAATATAATTAGTCATCAGGGAAATGAAAATTAAAATCACAGTGATATATCATTATATAATAATCAGAATGACTACAATAAAAATACTGTTATCACCAAATGCTGGCATGGACACAGAGAAGCTGAATCACTCCTACACTGCTGGTGGGAATATGACATGATACAGCTACAGTGAAAAGAATTAGGCAGTTTCTTATAAAACTAAATATGCAATTATGATACAAACTAGCCATCATGTAATTGGGTATTTATTATAGAAAATTGAAAACTTATGTTCATAAATACCTTGTGCTAGTCAGCTCTCCATCATGATAAGAAATACCTGAGATAATAAACTTACAGAGAGAAAAGGTTTATTTTAGTTCAGTTTCAAAGGCTCCGGGATGTAATCAATTGGCCCCAGTGCTTTTAGACCTCTGGGGAGGGAGCTCGTCATGGTGCAGAGTGCACGGTAAAGCAAAGCCACTCACCCCGTGGCAAGAAGACAAGAAACAGAAGCCAGGTCCCACAGTCTCCTTCCAGGCCACAACCCCAATAACCCGAAGACCTCTGACTAGGCCCCACCTTTTAAAGGAGCCATCACCTCCCAACACAACCCTGGGCTGGAGACCAAGCCTTTGACACATGGCCCTTTAGGGGCCATTCCAGATACAAATTTTGCGATACTAATAGCAGCTTCACTCCTGATAATAAAAAGCTGGAAACATCAAGTTTTCAACAGAAGAAAGGTGACATAAATTGTAGTACTTAGACATGCACCAAAAAGGAACAAATTTCTTATGCTCAGAATTCAGATGAATCTCTTCAGAATTATGTTCAGTGAGAAAAAGCCAATCCCAAAAAGTAACATGTTGTATGATTCCACTCATTTAACATTTTTTAAATGATAAAAGTTTAGAAATGGAGAAGAAATTAGTGGTTGATAGGGGTTAGGTAAAGAGAAGGAGTGAGAAGGAGGTGGGTATAATAATAAAGAGCAGAAAGAGAGAACTTCAGTGTCTTGACCATTGTAGTGAACACATAAATTTACACATGCAATGAAATTGCATAGAACTAAATACACATATACACATGCATACAAATGAATACAAGTATTCATTATGGAAATGTGTAGATTGCATGAAAACATATTGGTCGTGATATTTTACTATAGTTTTACAAAATACTACCACTGAAGCAAACTAGATATAGGCTATGTGAGCTGTTTCTATATTACTTCTTACAAATGCATGTGAAACTACTATTCTTATTAATATTTAAAATTAAGAAGTTATTGATTAATCTATAAAATATTCAGAAAGAAGAACTCCCTTTTTACTGATAAGGAAGATGCAATATGTTTATCCACAATACATTACGTGGCAATACAAGGATATGTAAGAAAGACCATCATTATAAGGAAAATGGAATGTATAGAAAAGCTCTGGCTAGGACCATCAAAGCGTTGGTAACAGTTTAATAGTTGCCTCTCAGAGGGAACCAGACATGGGACAGGAGTGACATTTCATAGAAGGATATTCTTTAGACATTTTGAATTTTGATCTGTGGGAAAATATTACCTCCAAAGACATAAATTTCAAATAAAAACACGTTATTCCTAAACAAAAATCAGTAAGCCTGAAGATGGAAAAATAACACAGAATCAATCAACTAATGCTTACTTCTTTCTTAAAAGTCCCCTAAGACAGCTACATGAACAAGGACGACAAAGACTCAGAATAATGTGTAGAAGATATTACCAATATCAGGTAAGGCAATATGAGTCACAAACAGGGAGAAGTAACTAACTCTTTAGGACAGTTTTCCACATGTTGGCTGAATAGTCCAAGCATCGAGGACTATAAAAATTAGACATCAGGGAGATTTGGAAAAGTTGGGGCAGAAGGAAACCTTCCTACAATAAATAGGGTGACTTTGATCTTGAAGTTCAAAAAGAATATGAATACATAAAATACCAGTTGAAAAATATCTAAGTGATCTCAGAATAGAGGTGATATATTTTCATAATGCTCTACAAAGAACCAAGCATGTTCAAATTATTGAAGGGCTAATAGACTCCCTTGAAATGAGCAATCATATTTTGTAAACATGCAAATTAAATATTAGAGATATTAAAACAGTTACCGATGTCTACATTTTATAAGCAAAAGAGAACAAATAAGAATGTAGGGGTCCTCACTTCTAAAGATTTATTCATTTCACTCCATCTAACAAAACAAACCATAATACAGGTGTATCAGCCCTTATGACCAACCCAGCCAAGAGCAACTCTACCAGAAATGAAAGTTTTCACCCAAAACGCACAAGTCTTTTTGCATTCATCACTTTTCCAAAGCTGGGGCAAAGTACCTGACATATGCAATTTAAAGGAAAGAGTATTTATTTTGGCTCATGGTATCAGAGGTTTCAGTTCATGGATAGCTGGCTCAAAGGTAGAAGCATCATGGTGAAAGGGCCTGGTGGAGAAAAGCTGTTCAACCCATGATAGCACAGAGACAGAGAAGGGCCAGAGCAAAAGGTATTCCTCCAAAAGCAAGCCCCCAGTGACCTACCTCTTCCAACCAGGCCCCACCACCTAACAGCATTAAACACATTGAACTCATCAATGGATTAACCTTCTGATGTACATAGCACCCCCATGATCCAATCACCTTCCAAAAGCCCCAACTCAGAACACATGAAACTTTGAGGGGGACCATTATTGATTTAAATGATAATATTTCTGTTTGGTTCTAGATATCAGCAAGGAGGAAGAGTGAAAAGTAACCCCTACTGTACCACTATCACATGCCAGCCATTGTGTTAGATGATTTTTGCAAATTTGCTCATTTACCCTCATCATAGCCTTATGACATCAATATATTCAGTCCTGATTTTACTTGAAGGATATCTGAGGACCATGGATATAAATCACATGACCCAGTTCACAAAGCTATTACGCTGAGCCAGAATGTAAACCAGACTTAGTCCGTAAACCAGAGGCAGCTCAATATCCATGCTTTTTCCACCTCACTAGGTGTTAATCTGTGGCCTAGAATTTTTAAGATGTTTATAGTGGTAACTATTTCATACTTAGTTATAATTTTCAATATCCTTTTTTGATCTTTGGAACTATTTTATAACTTAAAGAAATGTGCCTAATGTGTTCTGCTTATTAGTCAGAATCTATTTTGTTTCTACAGACTTACAAATACAGTATAGAAACATTATAACTGGGAATGATATAGGCCCTCCAAATGAGATAAGGGAAATATTACAACTCCCAACCTGCTAGATGTACAGTACGCTGAATTCATGTTTCCCAAAATCGAAGAATGAATTCTGAGGAACATGATGATTAAGAGGAGGAAATTTTATTGAGGGAGAGACAGCTCCAGCCTGGGAGACAGGAGGGGCCTGAGTGGGTTGCCAATGAGCCCACTTCACAGAGGAACTTTTATAGAGCAAAATCACGAGGTGGGTACAATGTGGGTTAAAGCTATGATTGACCAATAAGCTTGCAAGTATAGTCACTTAGGTAACATTGATCCGATGGGGAAGAAAGTCATATAGAAAGTGTACATGAAAAAAACAAAGAACTTTTTAGGAAGGAATGGGTCCAGGAGTCTTGGTCACCAAGGTGACCACTGAGGTGACTGATGTCTATCTAGACTGTATTGGACCAGGTGTTACCATTTATCTCATCCCTTGGGGAGGCATGTAGGCCTGGTCATCCCATCTTTATGTTGAGGCTTGACCTCCAACAGATGTGCCTCTGGCCATAGTTGTAATGTGTTTTTATCTTTTGTATTGACTCTCTTGAGGACCTAACCTTGTCTGACTTCCTATAATATTTCCACCTAACTTAGCCATCCATAAAAGGATGATACTCAGGTATAGACCAGGTGGTCCAATGAGGTCATTTTATGAGAAATAATGAGAAAACTGAAACCTACTGAAGTACTTCTTTAGGGTCCTGTTAGTTAAAGATCAAAGATACAGGACCAGCACTCATGTCCCCCGGTCCTCAACTTTAAAGAAGAATCACAGCTAGCAAAATGCAGTAGAAAAATCAAACCAAACTCTGAAACATCTAGACTTTACCAAATCAAGCTGTTAAGGCAGCCCAAAATGGATAGGATAGAGGAAAAAATATTTTTTGGCAGGAGCCTCAATAACAATTGTGATTTACAGACCACAACAAACAAAAATCAATCTTCATTCACCATCTAAAACCAAATCAGATATCCCGAAGGGACACACATAAACACTCACATCACACCATCCATGAAAACAAACTCCAAAAAATCAATTCCATTTTATGCATTTGGATCTTGGGAAATACATATTACTCCTCTGAGATCGTGATTTTGGTTTTGAGTAAGACTTATAAAAGTGGTGATCAGTCAGACCGAGACATGAGATCACACTCCTCTATACCTAGCAGGGAGTACAGACTTCGTTTAGTTAAACAATTTAGTTAAATCCATTCTTTCACTTTTCAAACAAAGAAACCAGGACTCAGAACAAAACGAACATTCCCAGGTGGATCGATTTCTATTGCGATCGAGAGTAAAAGTCATGTCAGCTAATTCTTGGAAGATAAGAGCATAGACTTTGGAAAGAAACAAACCTGTGTTCCAATCCTGACAGCACCCCTTACTATCTGTACAACAACAGCAGGCCCTCTGTTGGCTAACACATACCTACTGTTAATCTCCATCTCCCTTGCCTGCCTCCCCTATAGAGCCAAATACTTGTTTTCCCAAATTTCCTTACAGCTAGGGCTAGTCTTGTGACACAACTCTGACCAAAAAAGACACAAATGGAACTTCTCCAGGGACTCCTGTGATACACGAGATGCACACAGGTGGTGAGGGCAGTGCTGTCCCCCGCCCCCTTGTTTCCTTACTTGAACGCCAACTTGAGACCCAAAGCAAGCACTTGAGCCACAGCCATCCTGTAGGTGTGAGCGTGCAAGCAGGAAGGAGAACGGCCACACACTGAGGACGCTGGAGGTAGAGCAGAATGACAGAACTTGAATAATTAATGGGATAGTTGAAGTAGTATCGGTATCAAAGCATCCCTTCCCCCAGCGGTACCAAAAAAGTCCCTTTGACACAGAACAGACTTTTCAATCTTGCAAGGCAGACAATCCACAAATGAATATAAAAAGTGTTGTGTATTCTGAAGAAGTAAAGGAAAAATGCACGTGAAGGACTTGTCACAAAGTAAATCTCAATAAATAGCAGCTGCTACTATTGTCATTCATTAAATGCTGTTTAAATTCTTGTGATTTTTCTATACCCACATATGCATGATCTGTTAGAAATATGAGGATCTCAAGCTATCCAATAATGTAACAAGGAATACTTGCCCTCTGATCTAATTAACTTTCTCTCCTGAAGCTTAGGACGTTCTCCTTTAGACCCAGAGGCCCTAAGGTTCATGTTCTTTAGTTCTCTCCATTCCACCAGGACTTGTTCTGAATATTCAAACCAGAAAGATTTATGTGGCTGGAAAAGGAGAAAGTTGGAGAGAAATGGGGCTTTGCTGCAGGTGACTGTTCTGTCTATAGCCCGAGACCTGACTGAGCTTCACCTGGAGCTATTAACCCACGTAAATGTACACGCGTTGTGTCTTCTCTGAGGAGGTATCCAGCAGGCCCCTATGACCACACAATAGTATTCCAAATGCCTTTGTTTTTCCAGATGTCATTTCACTGGGAATCATTTCATGGGTGGGAATTACAAAGTAATGCTCTCAAGAATTGGGCTTTGAAATGTTTTGGGAAAAGCATAGAATAAATCTATGCTCTGGGCTCTGGGCTCTAGTCCTGGATGCTTTAATGATTTTCCATGTGACCCTAAGCAATCCCTTCTCTTCTGAGCCCCAGGCTTCCCATCAGTAAAATAATGGAGCCAGACTAGACCATGTCTGTGTCCTTTCCATTCTGACATCCTGTCATTCTATTTTTCTCAAATTATCTGCTCCGGTGAGCCTCCCTCCTCCTAGCAGTGAAAGAGGGGTGACTTTCTCAGCATATTTGCTAATACCCAGCTGCCAGGGAAAAAAAATTGCTGATGGATGCCCTGGCTGCCTCTGTGTTGCGTTGTTAAACACCTACTTACAGCTCTAATCGGCTGGTTTGCACACCCAGGAGATGGGGATTGATTGCTGACACTGACCTGGCAAGGAGAAGATGTGCAATCGCCAGCCAAAGAGACTTTGGCACACAGACTGGGGATCCGGAAAGTGGAACTGCAGAGGGGATAGGAGTGGGGAGCAGAGAGAGCATGGATAGGAGAAAAGGAGGTGGTCATGGGCAGTAGTTAGAGCTTCAGTGGTAGAGTCAGGCAGGTCGGGGTCCCTCCCTTTCTCTGTTGCTCTCTAGCTTTGTGAACTCAGGCATGGCACCTCACATCTCTGAGCACGCTTCTCGGCAGCAACTGACCAGCCACGACGCCCCAGGGCCCCAGGGTCTGAATGGCACAGCAGTCTTTTCTGTTCACCAGTGATCGCTCAGTCATTCACCCAATCTTGACCATTGAGACTTGGGAGGAACTTCCTAGGTAACTTTTTGAGAAGGTGTTTGTGGTTGGTAGATATTTTTAAAAGGTGCTAATAAGCTTCTTGGTCACTGAGGTAGTTAAGCTAATTTAACCATCCCATAATCATAAAGGAAGATGCCACTAATGCATGACACAGCAAAGGGACAGAAGGAATGGACGCCTGTGACAATGCCACTCAGACACCACATTCTCAATCCTGGAGCTGCTCTGGTCCCACATTGCTTTCTCTGGCTAGATGAAAAAATAAATCCCTATCACTGAGACTAGTTTCAGTAATTTTGTCCATTCATTTTAGCCAAAAGCCTTAGAATAGAGAACAGCAGTAATAATTGTTACTGTCAGTGCTGAAATTCCATTGTCCAGAGTAGTACAAACACCAAAACTGCACTCAAATCCCAGTAACTCCTTTTAAAAACCTTCATCTCCATTTTCTTAGGTTAAAACTACAGATCAACCTCTGAAAATGCCTTGAAAAGTCAAAAGGCTCTCTGCGCACTTGGAGGAATGCTGCTACCCACAATTCCAGGGCTCTGTCTGGCATGCAGAGGGGCGCCACAGCTGAGGCAGCAGACATGGGCGTACATCCTGGCTCTGACGCTAATTTCCTTTGTGACACCGGAGAACCCCGTCCACTTTGGCCTTAGTTTTTCCATCTGTGAAGCAGGGTCTTAGATTGATTTAAATCTAAGATCATTCTTGGAATTGAGAGTTAATTAATTAAAATGATATGATCTTTTTCATTTATGCACAACAATAAAACGTTGTTATCCGAAGACACAACACATTCTGTGAAAAGCCACTGAAAACCTCGTTCGAGCACTATGCATTGTTTGGTCCTGGTGCACTGCAGCCAGCTATCATGTACAGAAGTTCCCTCCCTTGTGTAAAATCCCCCTACACTCGCCTTGCAGTATTTGGCAGCCTTAACCGTACCCTGTTTTTACATCTAGCTATGCTGGACAATTTCCCTAGCATCTCAACCAAAAAAGAAAATACTGCCCACAAGATCCTATTTCCTTGTGAAGAATCATTTATTTCAAATGCAAAGACAGAAAAAGCAAAGATTCTCAGACTTATATTATTTTGGCTTGATGTAGGAATCATTTAAGAAAATAGGCTAAAACTTCCTTGCAAACTAACCCAAAGTTTCCAAAATATTCACTCCAGAAGTAACACCAGATGGGATGGAAGCAGATGCTATTTTACCCAATTTCTAAGTGGACAAAACAAATATCCCTTGTGCCATTTCATGTAGAACACAGAGTACTCTCCCATGTGTATATAGTTCAGGGTATTTTAAAAAGCTCTCTATGTGATCCTCCCGAAAGCACTACAGGAGAGAAGGCAAGGGGGGTATGTATGGCACAATGGAAAAGATGTGAGCTTTGGAATAAATGACACCTGAAGCCAAAATTTGTCCTTACCCAGTTCATTCTCATTTTCTCTGTCTCCCAATGCATGTACTACATACTTCAGATGTAGCTACATAGCTGTGTAACTCCTATTTACCTATCCCATTGAATATTACTCTCCAAGATACATACACCATATGTCTCCTCATCAATCCCAGACCTCAAACGTGTGCTGAGGTGGTGTGCTAGACATATCCCCAGGCCAGATTGTGTTGGTCTAAGCTAGTCATGCAATCCTTCCCATTCCTCTGATTATTATGGGTCTAGAAGTGGACAGGTGTTTCTGGGGAGCGGGGACTCAATGACCATGCAAACATTTGATGATTAGCTAGAGGAATTCATGTTTTATTACGATAGGATTAGCTAAGCAAAAAGACACAGGTGAAATCTAGAGACATCCCTGCACCAACTTCTATATGCTGTGTCCATCTGGAGGGGACACATGAGTCAAAAACATGAAGTACCACACATGCAATGTTTCTACCTAGGGAACACCATTCAGGACTCAGAATCCAAGATTTTTAATAGGGGCAGGTAATAGCAGAACACTGTGCCTAATAAGTACCAAAGTTCCAAACTCTCAGAAGGCAAGCAGGTGTTAGCATAAATCAGGCCACTCGTGCAACAGTTTGGGAGCCATAAACCATCTTCACCCTTCAGGGAACAGATAAATACCAAGTTCTCAGACACCAGCCAAGAGTAAACCTTGCAGGCAGACTTCTAAAGGTAGCAGCCTTCAGCTGCGTCAACACTTTGCTGCCTAATATACGACTCAATTCTGATCAGTGAGATATAAAGGGAAGTCCCCTGGAGATTTTCTTTCTGGAAAAATAACAGAGCTACACAAAAGGTGGGAAACCTTTTTTACTGTCCTTTTTACTTCTTGTCTATTTGGTTGTTGAATAAAAATGTAATGCCTGCAGCTGGGGTGTGCATCTTGCAACCATAAGGAGACAAACCAGAAGGTGAAAATACAACATGCTAAGGATGACAAAAAAGAAGAGTGCAGGGTCAGGGCCCTTCAGCATTGCACTGAGCAGTTGGATTAACAGCCTTCTGTACATGTTATATCTTGTGAGGGTCACAGCCCCCACAGGTGTAAGCCACAGCTTGTAAAACCATGGTGTACACAACTAGTTCACTCCTAAATAATAAAACCATCAAGCAAAAACAACCATGGCTCTTTTTCATGAAGCTTTCAGAGCAGCGGGGGAAAAGATGACCAAATAGATACACTAATGTATGCATAATTATAAACAAGACTACTGCTCTAAGGAAAAGGGTTTGAGCTCTACACATACAAAAAGACACCTGATGTAGACTGCTTGAAAGGAGGAGGGGCACCATGGAGAATTTAGTTGACATTTTCTATTTATATTTAACAAATGACCAGTAAACTTAACAGCTTAAAACACCTATTCTGTTTTGGTCATGATTTTGGGAGTTAAAAACTACAAAGACCCAGCTGGGAATTCTCTCTCTTAAATCTCCAAGGGAAGTCGGGCCTGTGGTCATGGGAAAAGTTAACTGAGCTGGGATTTCAAGATGGCTGACCACATGGCTGGCCATCGATGCCAGCTGTCAACCAGAAAACCTGCTCATGGTCTCTCTACCATGGGTTTCAGGAATTCCTACATAGCAGCTTAGGGTTCCAAGCACAGTTGTTCTGATGAACAAGGAAGAACCTGCATGGTGCCTCATAACCAACCTCAGAAGTTTAACAGCATCACTTCCAGTGTACACTTGGTCAAAGAACTCAAACACTTGTTCAGATTCAAGAGCAGGGATGTAGAGCCCTCTTGTGAATAGGAAGAATGTCAAAGAAAAGACGGGCCCTTTTAGAACCTCCACAGGCTTCCTCTAGGAAATGACAGGTGACTGAGCATGAGGTATTAACCAAGCAAAGGAGGAAAACGGACACTGTATCTACACACAACAGCCTACTCAAAGAAAGACATGTGCAGGGGTGGAAGATGGCATGGCATACTGAAGAATAACTAGACAGCTAGTGTGTGGCTGGAGTACAAAAAATGAAATGTGGGAGATGAAGTAGAGGGACTTGTTTTAAGGGAATTCATGCTGGACTTTATAGGCTGCCATAAGAATATAAATCTGCATTATAAAGTATTTAATGCCTCTGAGGCCTTGAATATGTCACTTAACTGAAATATCACTTTCTCTAACTGTTAAATCAGGGTGGATACTGATTGTATCTACCTTATAAATCTGCCATAAGCTTTAGTGAGATAATATCTACTTAGTAAGTGCTCAATAAATGGCAGGCAGTTGCGGTCATAGTTGTGGAGGGTTTTTAATGATATTTTTAATCATATTACTAGGTAGTTCATCCATTTTGCAGATAGAGAATTGAAGATAGTGGTCCAGGAAGAGGAAAAACCATGGATTTGAAGCTGGTGTGGTGGTGGATGCCTGTAATCAAGGAGGAAGGAAGATCACAAGTTCAAGTTCTGCCTGGGCAACTTAGCAAGTCCGTGTCTCAAAATAAAAAGGGCTGGCGATGTAGTTCAGTGGTTAAGTGCTTTCGGGTTCAACCCCAGTACCACCGAAAACAACAATAACACCAAAAAGCTAAACAAAATCAACCAACCAAAATTAATTAATTAGTTAATTAATTAATTAAAAAACCAAGCAGCCAATCAGGGACGGAAGCCGCTTAGCCCTTTGCTAAGTGTCCGTCCCCACCCTCTGCCTGCGCCATTACAGAATGCAAGGGGCCGACGCAGAGGTGAGCACTGCCAGGGGCAAGACTGAGAAACTGGGCAGCGTGTGCACAAGCTCACGGGTCTTCTGTTTCTAGACGATATCTGCTAGAAGCAGCTCTGGATCTAAGAAACTCCTTAGTAGACTGTGGCCCATCTCCGTGTGAGCTGAACTCGGAACCACCGAGTTTGTCTACCTATACGCAAGTCACACAGTAAACAATCTAACACAGGACGAGTGCCCGGCACTGTGGGACGATGAAGAAGGGTTCGAGCTTAGCCTGGGCAATTTAGCAACTTAGTGAAACCCCACCTCAACATGAAGAATGGAAAAGGGCTGAGGACGTAGCTCAGTGTGAAGGCCCTGGGTCCAATCCCCAGTACCAAAAAAGGGGCGTCAGGCAGTGCACTGGCTCTGTTGCAATAGAGAATCTCAGCTCAACAACGATCCCAGCTCTGTCCCCTCGAGGGACTCACTGAACCACATGGACCCTCAGTTATGTCTTCTCTGAAGTGAGAATAACAGCAACCACATAGGGTTATTATGAGAATAGGAGAGAAAATGCATGTGAAACACTTAGAGTCTTAACAGGACCCAGTGGGTTTCTTCCTTCCTCCTCAGGGGTCCAAATCTCAAAACAATGACATAAGCCTGATTCACTCAACCAGGTTTTGTCTTCACTGAGGACAGAACAAGGGTGAGTCCGAATCTGAGCAGTCTCTGTGCTGGCCTCTCCGTCCGCCTCGCGGGTTCCAGATGAGAATCGCTCTATGCCTGCTCCCTCTGCCCAGGCCTCAGGTCACTGTGCAGATTACTCTTCATTCGGTCTCTACCCACATAAGAAGGGGGTGAGGAAAGGTTTCATTAGTTGGGGTCCTACAATGGACGGAATTTGGCAATATAGAGATCAGGCAGAGGATCCTCCATGTGAAAAGAACAGCAGGTGTTACAGGCAAAGCAAAGACTCTGAGAAGCCAGCAGAAGGTTCATAGAGTATGGAGGAAAAAATACAGGAAGGTACAATGGGAATAGGACACTGCCACGGTGTGGCCCAGAAAGCCACTCTCAGTATTAATGAGTACTAGCTCAGAAGAGCCTACATCTTGGAACTGGCAACAAAACAATCAACTGAAAGATCTGTTTGTCCATTTATATCCCATGCCTCCTTCCCTCTACCTCTTCTGGCCCCCACTACCTGTGCGCCTGGTTCCTACTTTCGCAAACACATGCACCGAGGACCACCTGCCAGTTGTTCTCTGGGGGCTTAACATGGCAGCCAGGAGTTAAGGCAAAGTCTTAGAAGACCAACACTGTTGGAAATCAGAGCTGGCAAAGAAATTGAGACTATAACCCAATACCACAGGGTTGAGGGGTTAAAATGCCCATTGTTGAGTCAGAGACAAAGGAGTAAAAGGGGAGGGAAGGGAAGCAAAAGAAAAGAGAAGCATCTGGAAAAAACAAAACAATAACAACAACAAAAACTCTGCAACTCATCCTTGCCCTGGTGTCAGAGAATAACTGCCAAACATGATTCTTCCGGGGTCATACTTATGGGTAGGTGAAGAAACCCAGGTGAGCCACTACTCAGGGGCCTGTATCTTACAGCCTGCGGTTGATTCTCTTTCAACACCTGCAATCCATCTGCTCAGCGAGAGGCAGGCATCTTTAGGTTTCCAGTGTTAAAATGCAAATTGCTCTAGGAAGAATCTAACATTAAGCCATTATCAACTATTAGCACTTCTACAGGGATTAGAATCACAGAACCAGAGGCTGTCATGGGAGGAAGGGATTTTTTAGATTAATTTATGAGATAATTTAACACCTGGAGCAGCAGAGCACATACCCTCAGAGGAGACAAGTACAGCCCATGCTCTGGATCTGTCTCAGGCATCTACCTTCATCTCCTCCTCCTCTCTAAAATACTCCTTCAAGCATGGGACAACTATTTAATGAGCACTATTCTAGGCACTGATGATACAGGATGAACAAAGCCAGTGAAGTCTTTAATATTAAACAAGTATAAAGAAACCTGTAAGAGTTTAATTTCTCACTGATGCTATTTTCACACTTTATTGCAGTACGTGCCCATCCTTCACTCATACTGCTATAACCTTCTGGGGGAGTCCGTAGTAAAAGCCTCCCAATTTGAGCTTCTAACTGTTCTCTAATTTGCTGTGTATTTGTCCTGTTTTCCCATCTGGACTGTAAGTTCTTAGAGGACAGAGATGTCATACCTTTTGGCAATGTTTACAAAGCCAAGCCCAGGAGAAAACACATGATATAATTCAAAGATTTGACCCTCTCTGTGAGCCATAGATTTTTTTTTATTAGACTCCTAACATTGAGAAACATTCTATGAACCTTTTACTATATAAATACTACTTGGTTGATACACAGAAAATATATTGCAAGTGGATTGTCTTGGGAAAATAGGCATTTTCACAGACATTTGGACACAAGATATTTGAGACTCGTGACAAGATAAGGAAGATTGATACTCAAGGACAGCAGGAGGCTAAATACAAGTCTGACTTTATAATTTTTTGATTCTTAGACCCCAGGTATGAGCCAGGCTATGATGACTTCTAACATGGAATTTAAGGAATAAAAGTCTGACTATTAGATTGTTCTTACTTGTGAGTGATTTACGGCAATCCTTCAACACACCTTGAGAACCCTACTAAATACCAAGCATTCTGCCAGAGGCTGAAGAGGATAAAAGACAAACAAGGATTAAACTCAGGTTGCACTTCAGCAGATTCTGTGAGGTTACTGTGCAACAGTTGTGAAGGTCTCCTCTCTGCGCATCCACAGGGCAGGCAATAGATGAGTATCTGCAGTTATGAACAGCGATGACTTTCAACTCTGTCACTGACTGGAAATATCCAGTGCCTCAGTATAAGACAGAAGCCCTCCTGGTAGAGTGGTCAGATGGGGCTCCCCAACCTCCCTAGGCCCTGTGCCTGCCTGTTCAGCTCAATCATCCCAACAAATGGACACAGTATATGCACTCCTGTATTCCACAGCTGGATCTGAGATGCCCACTACCTGCCAGGCTCTACAGGTAAACAACTAGGACTCCTGGCTCCTCCTCCTCTTACTGATGACATGACCTGAGGCAACTTATTGCATAAGAGTGATTCCATTTTCTTATACATACAATGGAGATAATAATAATGGCACCTACATCCTAAAGTTGTCCTAAAGATTAAGTTGGTATACCAAAAAAAAAAAAATTTCTGGCACATGATACCTAACAGCTATGTGTATGTGTAATTTGTACTGGGATTGTACACCTATCCTTATAATGAAAACAGTGCTGTGGTGATATGAAGGCATAAATAAGAGGGCAAGGGGGAACCCTGAATCCATAATCAAAAAGTCAGGGGGAGTAAGAAAATGTGAAGAATGAAATGAGACTTCAATTATCAGCCCATCCAAAAGTCGGAGAAATAAATTTTCAGGCAAAGTATATTAAAACTCTTAGGTGTCAGAGGGAATACAATATATGGGGAAACAAATTTCAACATGGCAAAGAAATCAAAAGAAGTTAACAATAAAGGGCCAGTGAGATGGCTCAGTGGCATAAGCGCCTGCCCGGCAAGCACGAGGTCCTGAGGTCGACTCCCGGTACCCACATAAAAAAAAAAAGGAAGAAGAAGTTAATAAAAACCTGGGAGCTGTAAAGCAAAATAAAAGTGCTAGCTTCATCCTTTAAGAGAAAACTACTAAAGAAGTGCTTCACCAAGATGAGGGTACAAAAGAAAAGGAAAGAAAACGTGGGATTCAAATCAGAAAAGAAGAGAGGAGATTTTCCAGAAAGACGAGAGCAATAGAATCCAGAATGAGAGTGGGACAGAGAACACCATAAGCAGATTAAAGTCAGAAATGCTACAAGTGATATCCCCAAGAATTTGTTCTTGTTTTAGTACTTTTCTCATTTCTGAGACAAAATACCTGATGCCCAAAGTTAAAAGAGGGAAGGTTTATTTCAGCTCACGATTTGTAGAGTTCAGTCCATAGTAAGCTGGCTTCAAGGCAGGATGGCATGGTAGAGGGGCACCACAGAGAAGAAACAGTCCATGAAATGGCAGGAATAAGATAGCGAAGCAGTGACAGCAAGCCCTCTTTTTCCTCTTACCCCATCCAGGCTGCAAGCCTTTTGGGTGGTGCCACCCATACCCAGGGTGGGCCTTCCCATTATCTACACCCAGAATTATGCTAAACCGATTTAGTTATCACACACCCTTAATTCCGGTATCACATCCTTAATCCACACTCACCTTAGATCCAGCCACCTCTGAAAAGCTCCACCTATGAGCACATGAGGATTTGAGGGGACACCTAGATACAAGGTATAACAGTACTTGATTGAATAGCTAATATATCTGAACGTAATGAGAAGAGATTGAGATGAATGGAGGAGGAGTGTGGCAGTTGGAGAAAAATTTGGGGAAATTATATTTTAAAAATTCTAAAACAGGACTGGGGTTGTAGCTCAGTGGTGGAGTACTTGTTTAACATGTGTTAGGCTCTGAGTTTCATCTCCAGCACTGCAAAAACAAAACAATGACAACAACAAAAAACTAAGCAAATAAAGAAAAAATAATCCCACAGAAATAAAAAGAGGAAAGGACAAAAAATTGGCACTCTACATAGCTACGTGGCAAAGAAGAGCATTCTTATAACATAAATATATAATATTTATGCAACTAATTATGCCATAACTACAGTAAGGAGATAGAAGAATGTATGTGTACTTGTGTGCATTCCATGAGGAGTTTTGGAGTGCAACATAACTATCTTTTATGTCCCATAGTGAGATATCAAAAGATATACCTAAACTGAAAAAATTAGAATACCTATATGCATATTGGAGATAAATTTTTAAAAACAAAAAATTAAAATTATTAGGTATGATATATATTTTTCACATTAACCTCAAGATTCTTTAAACTTTGATTTAAAAGTAATGGAAAAGAAGAGAGAATCTAAATGGAAAAGAAGAAAGAATCCAAAAGTAAACCCACAGGTTCATAGCCAACTGATTTTCAACAAATCTGTTAGGAAAATGCATTGGAAATAGAAATGCACCTCTAATAAATGGTGCTGGGTAAACTGGATATCCACATGGAGAAGAATGAAAGTAGAGCCCTATCTCCCACCAGTTACAAAAATCAACTCAAAATGGACTAAAGACTTTAATATGAGACCTGAAACTATGAAACTACTGGAAGAAAGCATGGAGGAAATGCTTCAAGATGATGGGATGGGCAAAAATTTCTTGAATATAACCCCTAAAGCACAGGGAACAAAAGCAAAAAATGGAAGCATGGGATTAGATCAACCTGAAACCTCTGCTCAGCAACACACACACACACACACACACACACACACACACCATTCAACAGAGTGAAGAGACAATGTATAAAATGAAAGAACATAATTGCAAACTACATCTACGAGGGGTTTTATTAAGGACTCGAAAAACTCATAGCAAAAAGCAAATAGCTGGCTAAAGAATGAGTAATAGATCTAAACAGACATTTCTCAAAAAGAAAAAAAAAACATACAAATAGCTGACAGGTATAGGAAAAAATGGTGAACATTACTGCAATAGTCAGCTTTCCTGTTGTTGAGACAAAATGCCCAATACCTGAAACCTAAAGGAGAAGTTTATTTAGGCTCACAATTTCGGAGGACTCAGTCCATGATTGGGTGGCTCCAAGGCAGAAACGCATGGTGGAAGGGAATGGTGAGGAAAGCTGCTCACCCCCAGGGCTGCCAGGAAGCAGAGAGAAAAGAGGAACTGAAGAGGGAAACACATCCTCAGTGGCACCTCTCATCTAAAAAGGCCCCACCTCCTAAAGTACACTTAGCTATAAACTCATCAAAGATCAATCTTCTGATGAGTATAGCATCCCTATAAATCAGCCACCTTCCAAAAGACCGCCTTGAACACAGGAAAGTTTGGGTGAACACTTTAGATCTAAACCATAGCAATTACTAATCATCAGGGAAATGCAAGTCAAAATCACAATGAGATACCACCTCACCCTAGTAAGAATAGCTATTATTTTTAAAACTAAAGAAAATAATACATACTGCTGAGGACCTACAGAAAAAGGAACTCTTGCTTGCTGTTGTCAAAAAGGTAAATTAGTACAGCTTATGGAAAACAGCATGGAGGTTCCTCAAAAAACTAAAAATAGAATTATCATATGAGCCAGCAATCCCACTTCTGGGAATATATCCAAATCAGTATATCAAAGAAGGATCTACACTCCTATGTTCACTGTACCACTATTCACAACAGACAAGAAATGGAAACAGACACAAGCGTTTGGTGGCCAGACCAACTGGAACCCAGACACCCAGGACAGGCCAGCCTGGGTGTGCGGGCGCACACGTGCCTTTGGTCAGCAGATGGACACCAGAACCCCCAAGACCCAGGACAGCAGGTCCCAAGTGCGCAGAGTAATCAGCGAGACCAGCGACGTGGAAGCGTCTGAAGCGTCTGAAGCAGCAGCGAGGAGCCAGCAGTTGGGCTCTGGAGAACTCCACAAAAAGAAGACCAGTCCCAGCCCCCGCATCCAGAGGCAAAGATCAGGCCCAGCACATTTCTGGGATAAAACATGGACACTATCACAGAACTGTAAACACCAGAGATATTTTATTACTTTTATTCTCCCTTGTTTATTTGATTGGCTATCCCTTTCCTGTCGGGTTGGAAGTCCTCTTGTTTTGTCTTATATTTTGTAGTTATTTTTGGTTTTGGGTTTTTTTTTTCCTCTCTCCTCTATTTCTCAGATCTTTTTTTCTTTCTTTCTTTTCTTCTTTTCTTCCTTTCTTTCCCATTCTCCTCTTTTTTCCTCCTTTTTTTTTCACTGTTTAGATTTCTTACCTATCTTTTTCCTTTTCTTCTATTGATCCTCTTTCACCCTTTCCTTGACTACTTTTTGAATTTACACTTTCAAGTGAGTAAACATTGTTTCTTCCCTTTCTGATTACTCCTGCACATTCTATTTCATTCTTTCCCTCCTGTATCCTCCAGTTTCCCAAAACTCAGGTGATCATCCTTTGACCTCCAGCCTTGACTCTACCTTATTTGACCTCACTCATCACTTTATCCTGTCCCCTACCCATCTTAACCCCCTACCCCCACAAAAGGGTAAAATCACTCCACTAAGGGGAAAATCACTGCATACAAGTACATGGTATATGTTTGATTTTGTTAGATAACTTTAGAGTTTGCTCCTGTGGTCGGAGGTAGCAGGTTAATGGTTACCATAGTTTCTCAGTAGTTAAGCTGTACTTGAAACCATTGTTAGTACTAACTGTACTACTTTAGCCAGAATGTCATACATATTATAATCAGTTTTTCTCCCCTGTATGATGACACCATGATTGTATGGGGTCATAATCACCATCACAACCCAGTACCAAAGGACTGGGTGCTGAGTCAAATAGTAACTTTGCATCCTTTACAAATCAGAAAGGTAGGTTCTTGGGATGGCTATAAAGAACAACCTACATCTAGAGGACATCCCTGAAGAATAGACATCTCCTAGGGAAGCCTCAATACTAGTGATAAAGCTATCTATTGTAAGAAATCAGCAACCATCCACATAGAAAACAAAATAAAACAAAAAAGAGAAAACAGAAAATGACAAGATGCAGAAGCAAAACACAACCCCAGACCCCCAGCCCACCCAGGACAAGCCCAGAACACAATGAGATAGATGAAAGTGGAAGTCAAACACTGGAACTTTCTGAAATGATAGCAACAGAAGTGAAAAAAAACAAGTGGAAAAGGCTATAGAGAAAATAATCTCTCAGGTACAAAAAGAAATTATGCTTAAAATCAAAGATATTAGAGAGGACACAGATAAAGGAATAGATGAGGTTAGAAAAATGATGGACACAAAAAAAGCCCAACAGAGGAAAGAAATGGAATCAATGAGACAGATACAAACAGACATACAAGAGATTGAAACCTCCACTGAAAGTACATGCAACAGATTGAATGAAGAGGCTAGGATATCAGATCTTGAAGACAGAATTGCAGCAAGTGATCATGAAAAGAAAGATATCTTAAAAATAGCAAGAAACCATGAGAAACTCAATCCACCAGCTGTAAGATGATGCAAATAAGAATAACATAAGATTCACTGGGGTCAATGAGAAAGCTGGAAACAGCACAAATGCCATAAAAAAAACTCTTCACAGAAATAATGGCAGAAAACTTCCCAAGCATGGGTTAAACAATTTGACATACAAATAAATGAAGCATGTAGAACTCCAAACAGCCATGAACAAAATAAAACTACAACAAGACATATAATAATCAAGATTCCAGAAATTCAGCACAAGAACTGAATATTAAAAGCTGTGAGAAAAGAAACAGATCACCTATAAAGGAAAGCCCATCAGAATCATGGCAGACTTCTCAACACAAACCCTCAAGTCAAGGAGAGCTTGGAGTGAAGTATTTCAAGTCCTGAAAGAAAACAACTTCCAACCCAGATTAATGTACCCTGCAAAAGTATCTTTCAAAATTAATAGAGAAATAAGATACTTCCATGACAAAGAACAACTGAAGAAATTCATGGCCACAAAACCAACCCTACAAAGAGTACTGAGAGATATTCTAGACAGAGATAAAAAGGACCACAATCCCAAGAACAACAACAGACAGAAACCACCAAGCAGGACAAGCAATTAAACAGAGAGGAAAAGCAGGGAACCAACATCAGGAAAATACCACGACAAAGATAAGCCAATACATATCAGTTATAACCATCAGTGTAAATGGCCTCAATTCACCAATCAAAAGAAACAGACTGGCAGAATGGATCAAGAAACAATATCCAACAATATGCTGTATACAAGAAACACATTTAACTCAAAAAGAATTCATAGACAAAGTCAAAGGATGGAAAACAATACACCATGCAACAGGAACCCAGAAAAAAGCAGGGGTAGCTATTCTGTTTGCAGACAATGTGAACTTCAAACCAAGAATGATCAAAAGAGATAAAGAAGGTCACTACATACTTGTTAGGGGAAAAATCCAAGAGGAAGAGATAACAATCATAAATATGTATGCAGCAAATACAGGAGCACCCAACTATATAAGACAATTATTAATAGACATGAAAAATCAAATGAGCAACAACACAATTATAACAGGAGACCTTAATACCCCATTGTTACAAAGAGATAGATCAATGAGACAAAAAATCAGCAAAGAAATATCAGAACTGAACATGTGAACAAATGGACTTAGATGTTTTCCAAGTGTTCCACCCAACATCATCAGAATACATGTTCTCAGCTGCACATGGAACATTCTCTAAAATAGACCATATACTAGCCCACAGAACATGTTTAAGTAAATCCAAAGGAGAAGAAATTATCCCATGCATATTATCAGACCATAGTGCAATGAAACTGGAAATTAATGGCAAAAGAAACAGCAAAAACTCATAAACACATGGAAATTAAATAACACCCTCCTGAACAACCAATGGGTCACAGATGAAATTAAGGAAGAAATTAAACAATATCTACAATTAAACGAGAATGCAGATAAAACATACTGGAACCTGTGGGATGCAATAAAAGCAGTCCTAAGAGGGAAATTTACAGCGGTGAATTCTCACATCAGGAAAAGAGAACGAGCACAAATAAACAAACTAAGTTGCACCTCAAGCTTCTAGAAAAACAAGAGCAAGTCAAGCCCAAAGCCCATACAAGGGAGGAAATTATAAAGATCAGAGCAGAAATTAGCACAATGCAGACTAAGAAAACAATACAAAGAATTAATGAATTGAAGAGTTGGTTCTTTGAAAGAATAAATAAAATTGAGAAACCCTTAGCCAACCTTATCAAAAAAAAGGAAAGAAAAGACTCAAATTCATGCATTGAGGAATGAAGAGAGTGAAATCATTATAGAGCCTGTAGAAATTCAGAAGACCATCAATACCTACTTTGAAAGCCTTTACTCTCATAGGATGGAAAACACAGAAGAAATGGACAGATTCCTAGAAACGTAAGAATTACCAAAGCTGAATCAAGAAGATATAAAAATTCTAAATAGCCCAATATCAGTTGAGATTGAAAATGTAATTAAAAACTTACCAACAAGGAAAAGCCTAGTTCCTGATGGATTCACTGCTGAATTCTACAAGAAATTTAGAGAAGATTTAATGCCAATACTTCTCAAACACTTTGAAGAAACTGAAAGAGAAGCAATACTCTCTAACTCATTCCTGGAGGCAAATATTACCCTGATACCAAAGCCAGAGAAAGACCCAACCAAAAAAGAGAACTACAGGCCAAACTCCCTAATGAACATAGATGCAAAAATCCTCAATAAGATACTAGCAAACAGAATGCAGGAAATCATCAAGAAGATTATACACCATGACCAAGTGGGATTCACACCAGGCATGCAGAGATGGTTCAACATATGCAAATTAATAAATGTAATACACCATATCAACAGATCCAAAGACAAAAATCACATGATCATCTCAATAGATGCAGAAAAAGCTTCTGACAAAATCCGACACTCATTCATGATAAAAACCCTACAGGAAATCAGAATAGATGGTCTTTACCTCAATCTAATAAAAGCCATCTATGACAAACCAACAGCCAACATCATACTAAATGGACAAAAATTGAAAGCTTTCACTCTAAAGTCAGGAACGAGACATGGATGTCCACTATCACCACTCCTATTTAATACAGTTCTGGAAACATTTGCCAGATCAATTAGATTAGAGAGAAAAATAAAAGCAATAAGGATAGGAAAGGAAGAAGTTAAATTACCATTATTCTCAGATGACATGACACTCTACATAGAAGACCCCAAAAACTCCACCAAAAGATTTCTAGATTTAATAACCAAATTCAGTTGTATAGCTGGATACAAAGCCAACACTCAAAAATCAATAGCATTCCTGTACACAAACAACAAACTCACTGAAAGAGAAATTAGAGAAACCACACCCTTCACAATTGCATACAAAAAAAATGAAATACTTAGGAATCAGTCTAACAAAGGAAGTAAAAGATCTATACATCAAAAATTATAGTACTCTGAAAAAGGATATCGAAGAGGATATCAGAAATTGGAAAGATATTTCTTGCTCATGGATAGGAAGAACCAACATAGTGAAAATGGCCATACTCCCAAAATTGTTATACAGATTTAATGCAATCCTTATCAAAATATCATTAGCATAACTCACAGAACTAGAGAAAACATTCCTAAAATTCATTTGGAACCAGAAGAGACCTAGAATAGCAAAAGCAATTCTGGGCAACAAAGGCAAGTCAGGGGGCATCAAAATCCCTGGACTTATAATTATACTACAAAGCTACTGTGATAAAATCAGCCTGGTACTGGCAAAAAAACAGACCTGAGGATGAGTGGAACAGATTGGAAGATGTAGACACAACTCCAAACCTACTCAGCCACCTTATCTTTGACAAAGGGGCCAAACATGTTCACTGGAAGAAAGATAGCCTCTTTGATAAATGGTGCTGGAAAAACTGGCTTTCCACATGCCGAAGACTAAAACTAGGCCCATGTCTATCACAATGCACTAAACTAAAGTCAAAATGGATCAAAGATCTAAATATTAAAACAGAAACACTGAATCTGCTGGAAGAGAAAGTAGGTAGAAATCTGAAGACATAGGTGTAGGCAGCAACTTCATGAACAAAACCCAAACTGCATGGGAAATACTCCAAAGAATCAACAACTGGGATCTCATCTCATTAAAGAGATGCACATCAAAAGATATCACCAACAGAGTGAAAAGACAACCCATGGAGTGGGAAAAAATTTTAGCTAACAGTCCCTCAGACAAAGGACTTCTATCTAGAACATATAAAGAATTGAAAAAAAAAATCAGACCCCCCCAAATATAAAGACCCAATCCAAAAATGGGCATCTGACATGAATACACACTTCTCCAATGAAGAAATACAAATAGCAAGTAAATATACGAAAAAGTGTTCAACATCATTGGCCACTTGAGAGATGCAAATTAAAACAACACTGAGATTCCATCTCACCCCAGAAAGAATGGCTATCAACAAGAAATAAACCAATAACAAATGCTGGAGGGGGTGTGGGGAAAAGGAACCTTCCTCCACTGTTGGTGGAGTGTAGACTGGTGCTACCACTGTGGAAATCAGTGTGGAGATTCCCCAATAAACTAGGATTAGAGGTCCCATTCGATCTAGTTATTCCCCTTCTGGGTATCTGCCTGGAAGAATTAAAAACATCATACCACAGCGATATATGTGCACCCATGTTTGTAGCAGCACAATTTGTGCTGCACAATAGCTAAATCTTGGAAACAGCCCAAATGCCCATCAACCAAGGAATGTATAAAAAAAGATGTGGTATTTTTATACAATGGAGTACTACTCACACATAAAGAAGGATAAACTTGAGACTTTTATAGGTAAATGAATGCAACTTGAGACAATATTTATAAGTGAAATAAATAATTCTCACATGTGTAAACATCGTATTGTCTCCCTAGTGTAAGAATCTGAAAGAGTAAATAAGATCCAAAATGTGCAGTAGATATTAGGAAATGGGAAGAAAGTGTTCAAAAGGAAAGAGAAACTTGGATGGGGGAAAGGAGAAAAGAAGGAAGGGAAAAGGGAAAAAAAAAAATATATATATATATATGCACAAGATAGTTAAGATAGCTATACTACTAATTTCTATTAGTTCACTGAAAAGAAAGGTTTGTGCTTATATTGTTTGATCAATTTTTCATGCCTGTATCTTGTAATCTGAGCAAATACTTTGAAGATAACAAAAAGCAATGTACTAACCATTGTTACTTTCCTACTATCTTGTTTTGAATTTTGTATCATTGTTTTTATTGTTTTTCTCTTTAAAAAAAAAATGGAAACAGCTTTGGGGTTCATCAATTGAAGAATGGATAAAAAATGTAGTTCAGTACACAATGGAATATTATTCAGCTATACAAAGAATGAAATACTGTCCTTTGTGACAACATTAATGAAAGTAGAGATCATTGTGATAAAGTGAAATAAGCCAGGTACAGAAAGACAAATAATATGTAAGCTCACTCATATGTGGAATGTCAAAGGTTGATCTCAGGCCGGGGATATAGCTCAGCAGCACAAGCACCTACCTGGCAAGCACAAGGTCCTGAGTTCAATTCCTGGTACCAAAAAAAAAGGGGGGCTGATCTCATAGAAGATGAGAGTGGAATAGTGGTTACCAGCAGCTGGAGAGCGTAAGATGATGGGGCATGGAGAGAAGTGGATAAATGATACTAAGTTATACTTACAGAGAAGTAAGAAGTTCAGGTCTGCTATTTCACAGTAGAGTGAATTCAGACTATGATAATTCACTGTACATTTCAAAAAAAAAGAAGAGCAGATTTTGAATGTTTTCACTATATCAAAATGATAGCTAAGGAGATAAATATGTTCACCCCATTTTAAACATTACATAATGTATGCATGCATTGAAATATCACATATACCCCATAAATATGTACCATTTTAATACTTTTATATATCAACTAAAAGTAAATTCAATTTAAATTTTTAAAAACAGAAATAGAAGAAATCACTGCCTGTATGTAGGCAATAGGAATGGAGGCTTCATCACTGGCATTTCTACCAGAAAGTCTTCGCTTATATCTGTTGTTAATTTATTTAATTATCCATGAGCTTTTCAGAATCTAAGTCACTGAAAGTGTTTAACTAGAATAAGGAGGCAGATTTTAGAATCTTTAGCACCTGGGCTGTTTAAAAGAAAATGTAACACAACTTGTGTACATGGTGAAGCTGACAAAGTGGCACACCAATGCAGCAAAATAGCTTGGCAGTTCCTAAAAAATCAATTTAAAAAACTATATTCAGCAAAATTAAGCCATAGTGAGAAAGAAAAATATCACAGGTTCTCCCTAATATGTGGAATCTAAAAAGATTACAAGAATGTAAAAGAGAGATTTTATTAGACAAGAGGAAGGGAAGAAGGGAGAGGAAAGGGCAATAAGGTGGATAAAAGGGAGAACATAAGCAGAATACATTATCCACATTAAAACCCTACAAAAATATGTGCAAGGGGTGGTAAGGGGGAATAGAAGGAATGATTAAAGTATGTTATGTGCATGTATAAATCTGCCAAACTGAAACACATTAATCTGTATAGCCAATATGCACCACTAAAAACTTGTGGGGAGATGGAAGATTAAAAATAGCAAAATAAGATCAGCAGCAAAATACAGCTTCTCCCAGACCTGGAATCAAAATACCTGGAAAACAACTTGGTGAAGAAAAAACAGAAATAAGTTTCTAGGACTCAAGAAGGACCTGACAGGGAAATCGAAACTACAAAGAAGATGAGAAAAAGAGAACAATGCAAAGAAAAGAATGAACCAGTCTGAAAAGCTAACCCCAGCTCCCAGGGAGGGGGACTTGTCTTGTCTAACACAAGGTAAATGCCTAGAGGCTCAGCAGTTCTAGGGAAAAACAACAGACCAGGCTGGCAGCACTAGAAAACCCATGGTTATTGTATACTGCAAAAATAGGGTAGGGTTTTACTGTAAAAAAGAATTTCTGCATTGCAGGCTAGAGTTTGAAAAGAAATCCACTGCAGTGCCCGCCATACTGAGATTGTTTAATCAGGAGCCATTTTGGGAAGGGGTTTCTTGTTTAAGATTGAGTTACACAGCTGAGGCAGGAGATTAGGGCACGGCATAATGGCTGGGCAAGTGATTGTGAGCTGTCAATCACAGAGATCCCGGAGACCTGGAACCCAAGCTCTGCACCCGGAACCAATCAGAAAGTGCTATCTTCAGTTCTTCTCACAAGAACTCAAGCAGGTTTTTAATAGGACAGCCTAGACCTGACATCAGCCTGAGAAGAGGGAGATACAAAAGACGGTCACCGTTATGCTCTCGGCTACTGTGTTCTCTCTTTCCCAGTGACCTGCTGTCACTCTACAGAGTGTACTTCTTTTACTACTTTTAATTGGTCCACACTCACTCTGCAGAGCATGTTTCTTTTCCAACCTTTAATAAATCTAAAACCTCCCTAACTTTTGTGCTTGTTTTGTCCAGTTCTTTGTTGAGGATAAGAAAAATTGATGAAGAAGCTCTAGAAGGAATCCCAGTCCCCAGTACCAACCCCACAGTTCAGTGAACCAGCCAGAAGGAAGTAAGCACCTTTGGCATAGTTTCGTTTCTCTCCCTTTCTGAAACAAAGGACTGAAGCCACCAAGGACTGGTTTAATTCTTTTCTTGGATTTTAATCTACCAGAGGGCTCGAATCCTTTAACTTTTTCTGATATTTGTTGTTGAGGAGAGGCATGAAGAAAAATTAATTGAACTAGGGAACTCAGGAAGTTTTCTCATGGCTCCAGGAAGTTTCCTAGTGGATATGGGATCGGGGAGGGGAAGCACACGGCTTCAGCATTTTTCCCAGCTAGTAAGAGAGTCTCACAGGTTTGTCTCAAATTCACATCGCCTTTTCTTTCTTCTTTCCCATTTTTGGTCACTTTTTTTTGTTATAAGTCAGATAAGAGCTGCCAGATAGCCTGTTATTAACCCAGTCAGAATAGATCTTCTAGGTTCCATGTATAGGAGCATACATTCAGTATTTTTCTTATGCCTTCACATTTTCATTTTACCTGGTACTTTGTTCAGCTTTCGCATTTTTTGAAAGTTTGCTTGTACTCAAATTCTCATCCCTGCTTTGCCCCTACATGGCCTTTTATCTCTGGGTATCCTTACTGAGTCACTTTCTCAGGGCCTTGTTTCATCCCACTCCACATTTCCACCATGTTTGGCAGCCATTTTGGTTTCATCCTGTTAGTCACAGGATTCTGCCATTTTTGGTGGCCATTTGGTTTGCCACGTGATGTAATCATATAGTTCATCATGTTTGGCAGCCATTTTATTTCAACCTGTGGGCTGGCCACATGGTTCCACCATGTTTGTCAGCCATTTTGTTTGGTCACATGGGTCAGTCGTGTGAATCCACCATGTTTGTTCACCATTTTCTTTTTTTCAACTGACCACATGGTCTCCAAGAAATCTAATGCTTATAGGTAAGAGCTAAAGCATTTCACTTTTAGGGAAATCATATGGGATTTCTCCCCACTTCTCTTCTGAATCAGGTTAGATCTCCTCTTTACAACTAACAGAAATTTAGGTATGTCCCTGAGGGCCTGAGCAAAACAAAAAGAACTGCCAGTAAAGGTCAAACAACTGCAACATTTTACTTAAGACTTTTAAAGGACTTTTATCTTTTCTCCCTCTTAAATGCTAAAAAAAGGTTTCTATATCTACTGCCTTAAACCAAGTCCCAAAGTGTTTATTATTGGGATACACATAAGGGATATTGTTTCTTAGGTGGCTAAGGGAGCTCCTGAGTGCCTCCAGTCTGACCTAAGGGAGCCCTGCTTGAAGTCCTCCACTCCTGTCTCTTAAGAGTTTCTCAAGCAGCCAAGGGAGGCCCTGGAGAACTCCACCCTGAACTCCTAGGAATTTACTGTTTGTCAAGTGACTAAAGAAAGCCCCAGGAGGCTCTATTCTGATCTTTTCTCAAGTGACTAGTTGGAGCACCCAGGTATTCCACCTGCTCAAGTAGCTGTTTGGAGCCCCAGGGGATGCAGTTCTACCCTTTACTCTATGGACTCAGTGGGCCACAGGGTATGGAAGTTCTAAGGAAAAACACATATAAGAAGTCATCAATGCTGCTTTGGCTGGAGACATCTGGCTAATAGTACTTGAGTCTCAAGAAATGCCTTGAGGACTCAATGGGCCTGCATTCTTATGCAGAAGACACCCTCTGAAGGACCCCAGACCCAGTCTTCTCTCAGCCCCATGGCATACCATGGAAAATACCCTACAGGTCCCAGTCACCTCACCATCAGGCTGTATCCATTAAAACTGGGAACAAATTGACCTTGAATGTAGCTAACTGGGGCCTCAGGGGCTCTACTCTTGTCTTTAACAACTTATCTCCTATTTCAATACTGTTTGAGTGTAGTAAAAAATAGAAAATGGCTAGAGATGGATGCAAAGTGGCAATCTACCTTACAATACTATTCTTCAGTTAGATCATGTTTTCAAAAGGCCAGGACAGTGGTATGAAATCCCCTATGTTCAGGCTTTTATGGCTCTTTATCTCTGGGAAGGCCCAAGGATGTCACTGATCATCCTGTCTCTCTGGGGGGTACAGATCTCTCCCACTGGAGGCTAGTGGCCCAAGAGACCAAATACTTTCAAATATGACCCAGTTGCTAGACATAGGCCTTTCTGTGTTCAGCAATCAGGATCTAGATGAGGATGAAATGAGAAGGGCTAAGAAAAAAGACAGGCCAACTGGCAGTTCTTTAAGCACACCTGTTATCCAAGGGAAATCTCAGTACCAATAACAGCCTGCTTTAAATGCAAGAAAACTGGACACTGGGCACATGACTAAACCAAGCCACTGCCTGGCCCCCGCTCTGTGTCAGGTGGCCAATATACCTGACTTGTGGCACTGGAGGATTGACTGTCCCATCTCCCAGAGAGCAGCTTCCAGCCAAACCCTGACTTCCCACTCTGATGAAGACTAGAGGGACCCGGCCTTCTGGGTCTGGCAATGCCTCTGTCCATGGACATCTCCATTTCCTGTGAGGAACCCTGGGTGACCCTGAGTGTTATGGGTAAGGAATCTCATTTCCTTTGGCTTCTGTTTTAACTTACTTCTCTGCAAAATCCTCCTGTAGATCTACAGCCATAATTGGGGTTGAGAAGAGTCCTAGTCAGAGTTTCTTTACTCTTGCTTTGACATGTCAATTTGAATGTCAGATGTTCAGCCACGAGTTTTTGATTGCTCCACAGTGTTCAACTTCCTTCCTAGGAAGAGATTTGCTGGCAAATTTGGAGGAAATTCTCCAATTCTAGCAAAGGCCAAAGCAGATTTTACCGGTTAGGACTATGTCGGGCCATGCTTCTAGATAGCCCTGAGGTTACCACAAAGACTTGCACTCTACTCTTGTGAACAGGTAATTCCCCAGACCTGTGCAAACAGGAAGGGCATTAGTGACCTGCCACTCCAAGACCCTGAGGAAGTGTGATTGGCTTTATCCAAAAAGGACATCAAAAGACAGGTTAAATAGTGGCAGTTCACAACAGGTCATTGGGACCAAACCCCTTTCCCCCAGGGACCTCTGCTCAAAAAGCAGAGATCATATCCCTTACTCAGGCATCGACATGCCTATGCAACAATATGGAAAGGGAGTGCTAACTAATAGAATAAAGCACTATTGGAAAACTCTACAACTCCTAGAGTTACCTTATCTTCTATCACTCTATCTTCCTAAGCAGGTCACTGTCATTCATTCCAAGTGACATCAAAGGATCATGTCTAAAGGAATGATTCTGGTCCTTCCTCAAGAGATACAATAGAAGGCTATAAAAAGCACTACATGGGAAATGATTGTTAGAATTTTTACAGGACTAGGAAGAAATCTACTCCTGTGAACCACTTGAAGACTGAGGCACCTCTTCAAAACTCAAGACTCCTGTACTGCTACGAGTACAGGCACAGAGACACTAATGACCTCTGATCCACCACAGTTTAAAGGGGCACCTATATTGAGACTCCTGTTTTTAATTGGATCCACAATGCAGGTAATCTTACTAGGGCTATGGCTCTTGGTAATTTATCTAATATCCCTCTTCACCATCCTTATGATATAGAGGTGATAAATGTAACTCCCAACCTGCTAGATGTCAGATACATCAAGTTCACATTCTCTAAAATCAAAGAATGAATTCTAAGGAACAATGGAGGTTAATACTAGGAAACTTTATTGAGAGAGATAGCTCCTGAGAGACAGGAGAGGACCTGAAATTGGGTTACCAATGAGCCCACCTTTCAAAGGAAGTTTTATAGAACAAAATCATGAGGTGGGTATAAAATCATGAGGTGGATACAATATGGGTTAAAACTATGATCAACCAATAAGATTATAAGTATAGCCACTTAGGTAATATTGATCCAATGGCGAAGCAGGTCATGTAGCAAGTGTACATAGAAAGAACAAAGACGTCTTTTAAGAAGGGATGGATAGGAGGTCTTGGTCATCCACCTGAGTGACTGATGTCAATCTAGACTATATTGGAATAGGTGATACCAATTATCTTATCTGCTGGGGAGGCATGTAGGCCTGGTCATTCCATCTTTATTTTGAGGGCTGGCCTCCAACAGATGTGCCTCTGGCCACAGTTGTGATGTATTCTCGTGTTCTGCACTGACTACCTTGAGTGCCTAGCCCTACCTGACTGCCTATAATATTTCTATCTAACTTAGATTTCTGTAATATTTTGTATCCCATAAGAAACACATAAATAAGAGTTAATGTCTCTAATTGGTAGATCTATAGTTGTCCACCTTTTTAGACAGACTAGGAAATATTCTGACCTGCTCCTTCTTATATTTGGGCTCTACCTCTCCAATCTAGTAGTAAAGTTACTCTCCATACAAATTCACCAAACTTTCTCCCACTGAACAGGCAGCTCAACAGTTCTTCACAGGTAGACAGTAACTCCCTTTTTAATGTCTTCTGACAGGCCTTTTTCCAACCCAGCTGGTGAGCCACAACACCCCAAGACAGAGCACATGTAATCACAGTAAGTAGGACTTACAGCCCCATTTCAGCTGGAAATAGCTGTATAAAAATGGAGATCTCCACACCCTCAGCTCCTCATAAAGAATTATGGGGATTTATGGCTTTCATGGGGAAATGAGGTAGGAGATTAGGGCATGGAAATACAGCTGGGCAAGTGGGTGTGACCTGTCCATCAATCACATAGATTCAGGAGACATGTACCCAAACCCTGCACCTGGAACCAATCAGAAAGTGCTATCTTCAGTTCTTCTCCTGAGAGCTCAAGCAGGTTGCTGATAGGATGGCCAAGACCTGACATCAGCCTGAGGAGAGGGAGATACAAAAGATGGCTGCCATTAATTGTGTGGCCACTGTGCTCTCTCTTTCACAGTGGTCCACTCACCCTGCAGAGTGTACTTCTTTTCCTACTTTTAATTGGCCCACACTCACTCTGCAGAGCATGTTTCTTTTCCTACGTTTAATAAATCTAAAGCCTCACTAACTTTCATGCTTGTTTAGTCTGATTCTTTGTTCAGGACAAGAAGAACATAGGAAGAATCTCTAGGAGTCACCACAACCCCAAAACCTGGTAACAGAACTGTAGAACAACTTCACTTCAGAGTTTCTGAGGTCACCCTACCACAGTGCCTGGGTGGGAGGCAGCCACAGAGACAGTCACGGAAAGGATGCAGACTAGACATAGACCTCCTGAGAAGTTTAAATTCAAGATGGGAAGGACCCAGGGATTCTGCCCTCCAAGTTGAGTAACGAGGCTGGTTATGAGCGGCCTTCGGAGGGGTCTGAGTCAGAACATCTTAGCATTAAGTCCAAGGGTCTGCTTGGCACTTCTACCCTGCTTCCTACATCCAACACAGAGCTGACTTGTCTGTTTGTTTTCTCCATCTCCAACACGCTCAGGTATATCCCTCGGCTTGCATAGCTGCTGCAGCCTGGGGTGTATAGCAGAGGGGCTTCCAGGAGGGGGGTTACCTCACAAACCCACAGGCTATAACGTGAGGCAGAGAAAGCTGTGACTTGGCATGCACAGAGGGACATACACACTCCATAGAGCAGATGGAGTGAATATAGCCCCAGGGTGGAAGCCACTGACTGACCACACTCAGCAAGAAAGGCATGACAGGATTCCACATTCACACACAAAGATTTGAGTGTGGAGACAAAACAGGTCTTAGTAATGACACACTCTTTCCCGCATATCTGGTGGATCACAGTAGTACAGATTCTGGAAAGAAAACACTCGCTCAAAACGTGGAGGAATTTTTTTAAAGACTCCTTTCTCTTTTTCTTCATTGGTTTTTTTTGGGGGGGCTGATATTTTTTTTCTTTTCTCTTTTTTCCTTTTCTTATTTTTCCCCCTGTTTTTGTTTGTTATTTTTTTCCCTTTTCTTATTAGTTCTTTTCTATTATTTTTATCTAAGTCTACCAATTTTCTTTTATACCTTAGCAGGATCCTTTATTTCACTTTCCTTTCCTTCTCCTCTTCCTATTTTTGATTTTTCAAATTTTACTTCTTTCGTTTTCCTCTTCCCTACCCCTTCATCTTTACTAGTATTATTATTAAGCTTTTTTAATCTTTAGATATTTAGTTGGCTCTATGCTATTACTGTTGAATTCTTATCTATTGAAATGTTAATGGTGGTAGAATTGTTGTATTTAGTACTCACTGTATGTTGATATTTGGTTTGTCTTTGTATCTATATTATAAGTACAGATCTTATTCTATTGTAAAGGAGGACACAGTGGCAGTTTTTATTGGTTCTATGATATGTCTATATCCACTTAGTCTTTGACTCTTGCCAGGTTGGCATAGATATTGCTATTAATTGATTTTCACCAGGTACCAATATCTGGTTTGTTTTTGTGGAATCTATAATACTATGGTTGTTCATTCCCAGAGAACTGAGCGCTGGGCCAATGACATTACACCCACCTCTCCCCAAATTAATTGGGGTGGTCAGGTCTCAGGACAGAGGTAAAGGCTTATGGGTAGCCATGCCCAAAGTGCATCATGGGAAAGCAGACACTAACAAAGAGATCTAGCAACAAAGTCTTTCCATGATAATTGATCTACAACCTTCAGCACAGAAAAGAAAAAATAGAAACATAAGAAAACAAGACCAAAAAATGCCTCCAAAAACTTCTAACTCTCCCAAAACTGATCCAAGGGGCATTGATTGGGGAGGAAATCAAAACCTAAACAGCTGAATTATATAAAACAATAAAAGAGAAAAACAGATAAGTTGTTCAGTGAGTACAAAGATATAACTAAACACATAATGGAATTGATAAACAAAATGATCAGTGATCTTAAAGAAGACACTAACAAAGGGCTATCTGAGCTAAATAAAATGATACAAGACACAAATGACCAGTTGAGCAAAGAATTAAAGTTCATGAAAAGACACTAAACAGAAATCTGGGAGATAAAAAAAATTTCGCTGAGAGTATGAGCAGCAGAAGTGACTGGTGATGACAGAGTGTCAGAACTGGAAGACAGGACTGATGTGGATGACCGTACACTCAGGGATACCTTAAAAACAACACAAGAATGTGGCCATGGATCCAACAGTTGCTAGATGATGCAAAAAATACTAATCTAAGATTGACTGGAATAAGTGAAAACTTGGGAGACAGCACAAATGGCATAAAAAACCTACTTACAGAAATAACAGCAGCGAACATTCCAAGTATGAGGAAATAAATAATTTAACATACAAATAAGCGAGGTATATGGGTTTATGTCTACTACATTTAAAACAGGTTTTGGAAGATTGGCTAAATTTTGAACAAAAACAAATGTGAGAGGAAAGTCATTTTCATACACTACTGGTTGAAATGTTAAGGCAAATGTTGGGAGACAATACAGCAATAGCTTTCAAAAATTAAAATTCTCTTTCCTTTTGACTCAGCAGTTTCTCTGCTAAGAATTTACCCCAAAGTATGCCAAGACATATATACAAGGAAATTCACCATAGCATTGTTTCTGAAGCAGCAGAAAGAGAAAAAATACCACATAAGTGTCAATCAATAGCAAGCTGGTCAGATCATTAAGTATTCTACATCTCTACAACGCAATCACAAGTAACCTTTAGAAAGAATGAGTTAGGCAGATCTTGCTGACGGGAAAGGTTTCTAAGATGTATTGTTTAGCTCAAAAAAAGCAAGGTTCGACGCAGGATATCCCTGTTTGTTTTACACACACACACACACACACGCACGCACACACACACACATGGATGCACTGTTTTCCAGGAAAGCAGAGTTGATTATCTTTGAAGAAAAGAGCTCAAAACCTCAAGAATAGATGTGAGAAGGAGCTTGCTTGGTATCTGGTTGTCGTTGTTTGTAGATTTGGTTTTGGTGGTGCAAGGGATTGAACCAAGGCCTCACACATGTGAGGCAATAGCTTACCACAGAGCAACACTCCCAGCCCCTGCTTCATTTTTATACCTTTAAAAGGTCTAAATTCAGGCCGGTGAGATAGCTCAGCGGCATAAGCGCCTGCCTGGCAAGCGCAAGGTCCTGAGTTCAACTCCTGGTACCCACATAAAGGAAAAAAAGGGCTGGTGATATCACTCTGCGGCACAAGCGCTTGCTGGCAAGCGCGAGGTCTTGAGGTCAACTTCTGGTACCCACATTAAAAAAAAATAAAATAAAATAAAATAAAAGGTCTAAATTCTAACTGTAGCAAGTAACTTTTTCTCAAAATAATGGACTCTAAAGATAAGCCATGTAAAGCTCTGGGTCAACTCTTGCTCAGAGAATGGAAATGATTTTCCCCATTTCATCCAAATGACAACAGCAAGCCCAGAATTAAAATTTAAGGCTCTTGCCTACTGCGCTGGTATGGTTCCTACAGCAACTTCTCAGCTCCTGCAAAATGGGGAACAGTTGTCCTGGCTCATCTTTTAGAAGAGATCAGGAAGTGATGCCGATTGCCTGGTCGTTGTGTCATAGCTACCTGCTCCATCAGTGAACGAATAAACAGAAATGAAGTGAGGCGAAGCCTGTGAAATCATCATGGGAATGTGGAGTGCTGGGTTAAGATAATGGATTATTGCTTTGAGAGTTAATGCTGTGTGCCCACCTGGGACCTGACTGCGTCACCCCGAATCCTCATCAGGAAAAAAGGTGATTGTTCCAGGGGCTCTTCTGTCTAGCGTGATGGATGTGAGGACCATGAAGCGCGCAGCCACCAAAGGCTCCACAGTGGTTCCTATTGGCTTTCTGATCACATCGCGGCTGGCTGTCAAGTCCATGGCCCGGCGATTTATGGCGTCCCTGGGAAGGAGCAGCCTGAGCAAGGCTGGTGCCGCAGTAATGCAGGAGCAGGCGCCAAGTTCTCACTCTCCTTGAAGCTGGAAGCGTTCCCTCGGTTGGTCAGGCACTCTCTCTGCATTAAAGCCCCCAAAATCCACCCTGGTTTCCCTCCCCAGCAGAGCTTTCTTGCCGGGACTCCACAGACAACCTAGACATCTTTGCCAGACCCAGCTTCCCAAACCACAGACAGGGCGGAGCAGGCATTCACTGCGTCAGCCTTCATTTCGGACCCGTGTCTGGCTACTGCAGTAACTCAAGAAGGCTCAAGCAAAGAACTCACTATCATTCGTGTAAACAACTCTCAGGCAGAATGTTGCAGATTGCAAGGGTAGTTGGGATGGAATATGGGCCAAAAGTGTGTGCTCTGGAGTCCAAAAGAACTGTGTCTAAGCCCTGGCTCTGCTACTTGTCAGCAGTGTGAGATGGAGCAAGCTCTTTAACCTTTCTATGTCTTGATTTCCTCAACTACAAAATGATAACAGTAACATTTAGCCTATAGGTTTGTTGTGACAACTCAATGAGGTAACCAACTTGAATAGGGCTTTGCAAATCACTTATAGCAGGGTGTTAGGCAAAGTATGAATTCTGCTTACGATAGAGAGAAAAGAGATTGCACTCAGAGAAAATATAAGAACCTTCCTCAGGCAGTGAATCCTTTGGATGATGGCAGCGAAAAGGTCCTCTGTAGGATGTGGATGGCCAGAGATGAAGGAAGAAAGTTCCAGAAACAGGAAACACTAAAAAGGCATCCACAGGAAAAACAAAATGGGGAATATCCTTAGAGAGGGTGTGCGGTTCAGTATAGCTGGAGTATGAGACAGTGAAGGCAAAGTATTAGAGAGAAAACTGAAATGGGAAATTTGGCTGTGGGGCCCTTTCCAAGCAAAGGAAGCAGAACACAATTTGATAGTCTGCAAGGAACATCTAAACTCACTGAGCGGACGCAACCATGGACAGAGCTATACTTTACAAGGAGTTATTGAAAATATTTGTCTTAGGACAGATGAGAGAAAGCGCCATTCAGTTTTAAAATGCAGGCAAAAGCATCGTTGGAATAATTCTCCCCCTTCTCCCACTCCAAACTCTACCTTCTAAGCTAAACAACCAGCTGCAACAGAGGCTCTAGAGAAAGGCAAGAACGCTCAGTGGAAATGCTTCAAAAAAATGCCCCAGGTATTCTCTCCAGGCTTCTTTATTGTAAATGGGGAGCCTAAGGCTACAACTCTCTCTCCTGCCCAAAGTAACAAGCACCACCACTCCATATGTGCATAAGCAGTGGCACACTAAGATCCCTGTAGACAATTCAAAGGGCTACTCCTGGGTTTTCTTCCTGGGCCCTGTTTCCCACCTACTTAAAAAAAGTTTGAGTCAGATGAATGTCGATCAAGTGTCAACCACTTCCTGACCACCTGCCTCTCTTTTTGCTACTTCTACAAGCTGATTTCCTTCACCTTTCGCAAGTAGAACCACTTATGTGTTTACGCTTAATACATATAACTGAAAAGATGGAATCTTTCTACTGCGGTCATAGAACATTTCTATTTTCTTCTGTAAACAGAAGGTAATGACTGTAACAGAATAGTAACAAAAACAAAGCATCATGAAAACCTAGCTGGGCCTCCATTCTCTTTTCCTGCTGGAGAGATTGGCAAGCGTGAAGGTGCTGACACATAGAACCAAACTGGGAACTTCTTCTCCAGCTAACTACAATGATTAAAAGAGGACTGAAGAAGAAACACTTTCTCCAAATGAATTCACTGTTACTGAATGAGGTAGCACCTAAAAATCTTTGTAAACCAGACTCTCACAATTTGGCAAACACTGAACAAATGATCTCCAAGAATCCTTCTAGTTCATTTTTCTTTTCCTGACAAATATTCCTTTTTTTTTTTTTTTTTTTTGTGGGTACCGGGGGTCGACCTCAGGAGCTCATGTGCCAGCAGGCACCCGTGCTGCTGAGTGATATCACTGGCCCTTTTTTCGTATGTGGGTTCCGGGAGTCGAACTCAGGCCCTCGCGTTTGCGAGGCAGGCGCTTACGCCGCTGAGCCATCTCACCAGCCCCTGACAAATATTCTTCGAGTATTTTCACATATTGGGTGTTTTACAAAGCCTAGGAGGTCAAGAAGATGTGATGAATAAGGAATGTTCTCCGCTGTTATCAAACAGTTTGAATTCCCGTGTCATCTCAGATGTCTGATGAGAATTTGTTTAGCATCGATCGACAGCTTCCACATGGCCCCACTTTGGGCCTCACTTTCTCGGTCTCTGAACATGGAGGTTGAGCCTCTTGGACACATTGAGGAAGAGACTCTTGTGGGCTCTTCCAGGTATAACTTTGGATAACTCAGTAAAGCCAGTGTGGGAAAATTTGGGGTTAGTGATGAGGTTAATGTGGGTACTAGGGGAGGGATAAGTTCAAAGGACTACACAGGCAAACTGATCCTGGGGAAGGTCTGAGTTAGGCACTAATAAAAATCAAGGGGGGTTGATACAAGCACTTTATAAAACAGTTTGGCAGTATTTACTAAATATATGTACACACGCATACACACACACACATATATATATATAGATATATATACCAAACAACTATTCCTTATAAGAGATGAGAACTATGTCCAAAGATATAGCCTCTTCTGTAATTGTCAAACACTGAAAAAAAAAAACCCAAATGATCTCCAGCAGGAAAACTGATAAGTAGAAAATAGTAGATTAATCTAACTGAATACTATGCAGCAGGGAAAATGAATGAACCACTGCTACACTTAACAGCATGGATAACTCATTATGTTGAGCAGAAGAGGCTAAATATAAAACACTGTGTACTGTATAATTTTATTCATAAGATGTTCAAGAACTGACAAAGCACATTTATCACAATAGAGGTCAGAATGGTGAGTTGTTAGGAAAAAAGGCATATTAATTGGAAAGAGGCATGAGGGAACCCTTCTGGCTGTTGTAAATATGCTATATTAAGTAGTTGGTGGTCAGAAAGATGCATATAAAAAAAACCCACCAAGTTTTACATTTAATGATTTATACATTTTATTATAAATGTACTTGATAACAAAAAATTTTAAAAGGTATAAATAAACAAGGACACCAAAAGCTGAGGAAGATGTCAGAATGAGTGAAGGAAAGATTTCTTGAAAAGAAAAGTTTGATCTGTTCTGCCCCAATTTCCAAACCCACTTATTTGTTTCTGGAGACCCTCACAATCTTAGAGTGACCATGCCTTGGGGTAGATAAAATAATGTGAAGGGGATCTTAGTAGATACCAGGTATTGAAAAGACAAATAATAGAAATAAGTGCCAGTGTAGGACAGGACCTACAAAAAGGATGAGAGAAGGCATAGTTAGACATCAAATGCCCATGATACAAAACACACTATATTTTGGGGGTGTGTCCTCAACCTCCACAAAGGTACTATTGCAAGTGCTAACCCTGAAGACAGGACAGAGAAGCGTGATGGAGTGGGAAATGTGTGAGTGCAGGTAATGGACACATTGGTCCAAATACTGACCTACCACTGCTTTATAGTGTGACCTTGGACATTTTATAAACCCTTCCTCAGTCTTTCATTTCTTCATCTGGGAAGAAGGGCAAGTAGGTTTGAGTGTTGGCCCTTAACTTTGGGGATCTTGAAGTATTTTGAGACAAATGAAAAACATGGTTCCCCGTTCAGTAAAATTTCCATACGCACTGAGTTTTGTATGATATTTCAAGGAGCTTGTAGAATCCTTGAAGTCTGTCCCTGGGCTGAAAATTAAGAATCCACAGGTTTTTAGGGTTGTTAAGATTTATTCCAAGAATATCTATGTTTTATCTATGTTTTCTTTTCTTTTTTTGGTACCACTACTATTGACTTCCTTTTTACCTCCCCAATTTTAACTGCTGCTAAGCCACTAACACCAACCTGCCACTTCCAGATGAGGTGCAAGACCGGAGGGAATTATGACAGACACACACAGTTGGTCCCTGCCAAGCACCCACCCTGCCCACAGACTCATCTAATTCTTAGGCAGTATGTGCTTTACTGTATGTAGAAGCAGAAAATCAATTAACTGCTGGCTGCTAAAAATCACTTCTTCCAGTCACGACTCATCAGGAGTAATTAAAATACGCAGAGGCAAGAGAGAGAATAGTCTTTATTTTACTCTTCACCTGCCCGTCCCTTCCCTTTGGTATGACTGGAAAAGGGGCCCAGATGCTTGGGGAGCAGGTCTTCTCATCTATACAGGCGTGTGTGTGTGTGTGTGTGTGTGTGTGTGTGTGTGTGTTATCAAAGAGCAGACACCACATGCCTGAACTCTAAGCAATATCTAAGTCTGTAACATCAGGCTACTAGAGATCTACATAGGAAATCTGAAGGAGTTAGAGAAAGGGAGTTATAGAGAAGGGCGGGGAGGGGAGAAGGACTGAGAAGAAGGCGTGTTTGACTTCTTAGTTCTAAGGATTATTCAAATCAATGGAACAGGTTCAGACAACAGTTGGATGGAACCCCTGTACTCATTTTTGCAAACGTGTCCCTAAAGATCTCAGCAAATCCTTCTCACATCCACACATCTGTCCTAAGTCCCTTTCCACTAGAATCCTACTCTGCTGACATATTGCTGGGTTCTTGGTGCTATACCCAAGAAACAACAACTTAAAAAAAAAAAAAAAAAAAAGACTTGTCAAAATCCAAATCAGTAATGACCGGTGAGAACTTCCCATAATGCAGATGTCAGGGGCAGGGCTGAAAAAGAGTACTAGGTGTTAGTAGTCTTAATAGCCACCATATTTCTTCCACAATAGAAATTCACTTTGCAATCAGGGAAACCTAAATTTGAGGCCAGATCTTACCACCTGTGAGATCTTAGAAAAGTTAGATTTCATTCCTTTTTTGCTTTTCAGTCCTAGAGTTTGAACCCAGGGCCTTCACCCTGAGCTATATCCCCAGCCTTTTAAATTTTTTTAAATTTTGAAACAGGGTCTCAAACCTGTGATCCTCCTGCGCCAGCCTCCCAAAGTGCTGAGATTATAGGTGTGTGCCACCAAGCCTGGCTTAGTCAGTTTTCTTTTAAGGTCTTCATGTTTCCTGTCTCTAAAAGCAACTACTCTGAAGTCCCTTTGGCAGAGGGGTGGAGACTCGCCCCATAGACGCTCAACTCACATGAGTTCCTCCCTGCCCTTGTCTGGAGAGCTTGTTTTCCTGATGGGCTGGGCTGCTGCAACCCTGCTCCTCCGAGTCTGCCAGGGAACAATTGGGGGCCAGCTGCGGATTATCACTCCCAAGGAGGACCCCAGGACAAGAGACGACGGGCTGGGTTGTGAGGTCCAAAGATGAGCACATCTTTCATGGCACAGAGATGATGCATGTTCCCGTCTCGTATCCCAGGTAGATCATCTACTTCTTTTTTAAAAACCACTTTATTAAGGTCTGACTAACGTACACACAGCTATACATAATTAATGCATACAACTTGACACATCTGGAGACAAGAATACAAGACCAAAAGACCATTACCACAATCAAGGTCAATCAACAGCCACACCGCCTCCAAAAGTTTCCTCCCACTCCCTTTATTCTTAGATTGTGCATTTGTTAAGCACATAATTGCCGCTGTTCCATCCCTGAGGCTGGAAAAAACATTTTCTCAACTCTAACAAGATTGCATACAAACATACTGCAGATTCCGGTGCCAGACAGGCTGACAGCAAATACCTGCTCTCTCTCTCTAGCTAAGTAATCCAGGACAATACTACTTCTCTGAGCCTCGACATCCCCATCCATAAAATGGAGTAAAACTAGATCCTATTTGAAAGGGTGGAGAGTTTTAATTGAGTCATAGACTGAAATGCTTAGCAAAAAGCTCAGTACAAAATACACAATCTTTAAAATTTGGCCGTAATTCTTGATCTTGTTAGGACTGGGAATGTAAAATGAGGAAGACTTGGTGTCTACTCTCAAGAACCTTCGAGTGTAACAGGGAGACAGACGAGAAGAGATGACAAAAAGCAGGAGTCATACAAAGTGAGGGTCCTGCGGGATGCCTGCCATACGATGCCCATAAAAAGAACCTCTAATCAAGACCTGGGGGTGAGGAGAGCCTTCCAGAACAAAGTGGCATCTAAGTTTAGAATTCTAGGAGGATGAGTAGAAAACAGTACAAAGACCCAGGGGCAAGAAGCAAAAGAGTGGCACTTGGCGGCAGTGGCATTCTGGATGGAGCAGAGAGGGTGAGAAGCTGAGGATGAGGAGGCTGGAGAGGAAATCAGGGGCCAGCTCACAGCTCCGAACTCTGTACCTTGAAGCGATCATGCCTGAATAGGAATCTGTTCATGCTGCCAGTGAATCTGCCGACTTTACAGATGAGGCAAATAAAGACAAAAAAGGGTCTTGGGTTGTAGGTGGCAGAGCCATGCAGAGCTCAGGACTGCTGAATCTTCATCCCATTCCACCACCAGCTTTTTGCATATGAGCAGTTTGGAAAGCCTGAGGTCCAGGTCCCTGCAGTGGTGCTGTGGGTCATTCTGGCCCAGCTCGGCAGCAAGGAACTGTGGATGTAATCCCCTCTCTTATTTTAATCATCTCACATTCTCTGAGCTTAGAAAGTGGGACATAGACTCAAAGAAATCACTTCTCCACTTGAAATGCCAGCACTGGAAATTAAGATCTAATAGCTGAAGGAAAAGAAAGCCACACCAAGGAACTGTCACCAGAGTACTCGTTCATTTTGCTTTGTGGGATTTGCTGGCTCCTGGGGGAAGACAATAATAAAAAAAGAACGCTTTTAGGAGAGGACTGATTTGATAGGTAGTGGTGACCCTCGGGAAACATTAGAGGTAAAAAAATGAAAGTGGCAGTTGAAATAGTGCAATTTGGCTGATCTAAGGGAAAAGAGGTGAGTGGATAGAAAAGAAATAAGAATTACAGTGGTTTCCAAGACTTTGCAAGCAATGTCCCAAATTTGGAACATTACACTGAAGCAAAGGCAAGCAAGAGGAGGAGGAAATTGAGGGCGATTTGACTTTGAGATAGCGGAGACAGCAAAATCGTAGTCTTTAACTCTGTAATAAAACGTGCAAAGTACCCACATGCTTTGCTCATCGGTATAGATGCCCATTTACATGAGCTTTCCAGTGACTCCGCAGGACTTCAATCCTGAAGGCGCTTCTGTGCGATATTAAGGAGGAACCTGTTTCAAAGCCATCACTTGGACAGAGCAGACACTGAGGAACACAGAGGCTATTATGGGATTGAGAGGTACAGGTAGGTCAGGGGTGGGGTATTTTCACAGATGAGTGTGTCATGTTGTAGATAAAAGAAGGGCATGCTTCAGAGAGAACTCGGATATGGAGTATCAAAAAAAGAATGCATTTCAAGAGGGAGGAAATCCAGACTCTCCCCTTTTTACTTCAAAGGACAGTCAGAGTTGCTGCTGTGTGCTTTGCCATTCCATCACACGTTCTCTAATAACTTTACATAATCTTCACTAGTAAACCTTAACTAAGAATTCCTCTCATGTGAAGATTAAATGCTTTGATACCAAGGGGACCTCAATAAAAAATAGGACACAAATCAACCCAAGAGAGTTTGGAAACAGAAATACATGAGGGAAAAGTAAATCACAGGTGAAAAAAATTATGCATGAAGTGGAAGGGAGAGAGAAATATGCATGAGGAAAGGCCACTAGTGATATGAAAGTTCAGTCTACAGGGGTTTCTGCTTCTCTCGTCACCCAGCCAGGCTGTAGGTTTCACACAGGCAAGATCCTGTTTCCTGCTTAATTGCACAAATGGTCCTCATTAGAATTTGTCAAGTGTAATTGATGACGTGAAAGTGATAAGTGACACAATGATGCGTGTAATGACAATGTGACAGTTTCACTAGAAACTGTACCTTGAATTTTGATCTTTGCCCAAGCTAGCAATATGTAGAATGATACTCTCTCATGACTCAGCAGTGGTACCCAAGTGCAGGTCCCAGTCAGGTACATGATCATGTAGCAACCAACACACTCCAGTCTGCTGTGTTACTAAGGTAGGATGGCCAGCAGTTGGATGTACTTCTACTTACATATTTTCAATGTACGGTGGCTGTAACGGGACATAATTCCTTGGTTAAGTCAAGGATCACCTATGTATACTCGCACCAGGCTAAGGAAACCAGTTCATGATAGAATACTTGTCTTTAAGCAGAAGTAGTGTTCTAAAATACAATTCAAGCCTCATGTTACGTATTTGCGGACTGGCTGTTGAGAATGAGATAAGAGCAGTCATAGTTAATGTTGATATGTTACTTAGTCTGCACACAGAACAGTGTTGTGGTTAAGAATGAGGTAGGCTGGACTGCCTATATTTGAAAGCTGGTTTGTTTTAAATTTAATATGCAACCTTGGACTAGATCTGTGAGCTCTCAGCTCCTCATTTTTCTCATGTAGGAGGAAGGGATAATAATGTTCTCCCCTGAGGAAGCCAGCCTCCAAGATGGCCGCCAATACACGGGTCTACCTGGTAGCCGCACCCTTGTCCCATCCCCTCACGTGTAGCACCAGTGTTGGTCTGTGTGTCCAATAACATTGCAGCAGAAGGGAGGAAAGATCACTGCAGGAATTAGGTAATAAAAGATGGCAGCTTCCATCCTGGACACTGTTGCACTCCCCTCCTGTCTCTCAGATCTCCTGCTCTGAAGGAAGCAGCCACCATGTTGTGAGCAACCATACTGAGAGGTCCATGTGGCAAGAAAAAGAAGGCTTTTGTCAACACCCAGCAAGGACTAAGACTGGAAGTGAGTTTGGACAGATTCTCCAACCCAATTTGAGCCTTCAGATAATTATAGTCGTAGCCAATGGCTTGACTACAATGTCATGAGATACCCTGAGCCAGATCCACCCAGCTAAGCCCTCTTGTTTCCTGAGCCTCAGAAATTGTGAGGTAATAAAAATGTATTGTTTTAAACTGCTAATCTTTGGGGTAATTCATTACACAGCAGTAGTTAACTAATGGACTCACATCATTAGGCTGTTGTAAAAAGTAAAGGAAGGGCCGGTGATAGAGCTCAGCAGCACAAGCGCATGCCTGGCAAGTGCGAGGTCCTGAGTTCGACTGCCAGTACCGGCATATAGAAAAAAAAAAAAAAAGTAAAGGAAGCATTTAGCACTTGGTACTTAAAAAACACTGAATAAATGGTTGCTAATGTTATAAGCAAGACATCATGCAATGCATTTCATACACATGAGAACTTAGTATAAGACAGGCAAATTCTATATACATTTGGACTATTATGATAAAAAAATAAAATCTCACTTTAACTGCAAACTGTAATATAATATTGATCTCCCACAGTCCCCCATGTTGAGCAAATATCACATAATTTTAAAGTTTATGAATTGAAAGATTTACAAATTATGTTTACACTCTTTCTTAAATCTTATAACATCAGTGGTTTCATTTTACCTCAAAAACAAACAACCTCCCCTTCTTCTGTTGCTAGGGGAGAATGAGTTTGAAATATTTGAGTTCCAAGGCATGCAAGGTCTTCAGAAATTCACTCCTCAGATAAAGTTATTGTCTTCCACATCCCCTAATTGAGAAAATTGGTGCCCAGAAAATGGAAGGGTAACCGCTTAAGAATCACAGTAGTTCTTGACAAGGCTGGCATTTGACCTCTGACAGTTTGGCTTCAGAGCCACCCTTCTAGAGAAAAGAGAGGCCAGCTTTCCAGCATCCTCTGCTCTGCCTTATGATGAGCTTGAGATTAATATTTTTCACTTATTGATCACAGAAAGCCATCTCACTTCCTCTATTATTGAAACATTTTGATTAGTGTCAAAATAAATCAGCAACCTCAACATTATCCTCTTCTGGACTTTAACCGCATTACAAACACTTACATGTACATAATATATGCCAGCAATGTGTAATTCAAATTTATACACTTAATTATAGCACACTTCCACTTACAATTACATAGGCAAATATAACCTGTATTCAAAAACACAGTTTCAGAGGAACGAGCCATAGCATTCATGTTTGCATGAGGCATTGGCCACAGTCTCCAAATGAAACCAATATTCCCAATCTGTTTAAAGCACATTTCGCTGGTATGTCACAGTTTTACCTTCAAAGAACGGGGATGCCATGTGGTCATGAGTCATGTGACCCATGGAAAGGAGAAAAATGCAAATATTGTGTGAGACAGACTGTGTACTAAATTTCGTATGTGGGTCATCTCATTTCATCCTCCCAACAAACTTTCCCAGTAAGAATATTTACTATGCATTCTTTTTGTTTGTGTTTTTGTTGTTGTTGTTTTTTGAGACAGGGTCTCACTATGTAGTTCAGGTGGCCTTGAACTCACTGTGTAGCCCAGGTTGACCTCAAACTCACAGCGATCCTCCTGCCTCGGCCTCCCGAATGCTGGGGATTATAGCCTTGTGCCACTAGATCAAGCTACCATGTATGTGTTTATACTACATATATGTACTATATATACATACATATGCTACTATATACTACATAGTATATGACGTATCATATGTCATATATTGCATCTATCACTTGTCTACATGTCATATGTAATGTATATATCACATGCACTATACATATATAAATATACGTATACATATATGATGTATATCATACACATAGTAGTAGAATACACTTCAAAACCTAGTCGATCTGACTTCAAATCCCAGCAGTGAAAAACACCACTTCACATATTCCTCCCAGGACATTTGGCTCCTAGAAGCACAACCAGCCCTGGCTGAGCTGCAGCACCAGTCTATACGGTGACCATAAAAGTGACTAGAAGGGAGACGGTCTCCACCTCAGCTGAGAACAATCACTTGGAATTTATAGATGTAGAAGAGCGGGGCTGGTCAAATGTTAATGCACACCACAATTACTGGGGTCCTAATTAACAAGCAGACTTTAATTCAGTAAGTCTAGAGTGGGGTCCAGGACTCCAGATTTCTAACAAAGCCTCAGGTGACCCTTCTACTGCTGCTCTGTGGCCCACATCTAAGCAGAAGGTACTGGGGACAAATATCAACTTTACACCACCAATGGCATCCGACATTATATCCTGGTTAAAAACAACGGTGCAAATGAAAAGTGTTCATGTAGATTACAGTGTTCACTTGTGTATGTAAAACATGATTACCTTGATAAAAGTAGCATTTATTAAAAGCTTACCGCATGTTTCAAGTACTTCATGTATGACAATTCACCTTCATCATAATAACTCTTTTGAAATCAATATTATTATCATTCCCTTTTACAGAGGAGGAAATTAAGACCACACAAAGGGAGGTAACTTGCTCATCTATATTATTTAATACAGAAGCAGCCTGTAAACCCAGGCAACCTTTCCAAGATGGATTTTCCCAAAGATGAGTTTCATATGTGATCCCATAAAAAAGACGTAGCCATGACAAGCTCACAGTGAGCCAACCATGAGTACCAATGGCTAACTACAAATGCAATAACCAAGGCAAGCGTGCTATGCCTGACCATTTGAGAAATAAACACACAAAGCACACATAAGCAAATTTAGCAGTGGGCAGTGAGGATACTATAAGAGTTTAGGGTCACAGCAGACAATGGAATTCACCACAATGGTGCAAATGAGGAGATTTTAATAAAGGGGTTATTGGTTGAAGCACAAATAAGTTTAAACCAACAAGGGATACTGAGGCACTTGGAAACAAGCAGCAGGGGAAAGTTATTAATACCCTAAACCAAAGGGTTAACCATCATAGGAGAAGTATCATTCAAATCCAGTGAGGGTCAGATGCATGCAAAAAGGGCCACCCAGGAGGAGCCCCACAGATAGAGGGATGCAGTTACTATAGTGCCATGCTGAAGTAGGAGAGGAGAATAGGAGTCCTCACCTATTCCTACCAGCCGCTCACCTTCCTCTTTCTGACTGGCCCAACCCAATATGGGACCAATCAACAATACAGCCCTTGTAAACTAGTGCAGAAGAGTCCCCTCCCAGAGTAGAGAATAGGTCAGAAAAAAGTAGAAGTGGATACAGAGAAGAGGGGAAATGGAGACACGCCAGCATACATGGTATGGAATCTGAAAACTCTTTTATGCAGGAAAGTTCAGTCAAATATGGATATTTATGACCATGGAGTGCCAACCTGGTGGGAACAAATTTACCACAACACAGCTCAAAGGGTTAACTTATATAGAAGAGAGAAAACAGTCCCCATTGGCCCAGGGAACATCACAATGGATGCAGAATTAAATATACACAAAAATGTCAGTCTGATATAAAGATATTTCTAACAAATATGGAAAAGTTTCTTTAGTATTGAGTTTTCCATCATGAGAAATCAAAGCGTAGAGCAGACACTGGAGGGCTTTTATAGGAAGGATCCCCTGTAACAATGGATCTGGATGACCCCTACACTATCTTCCAACTTCTGATCCTATCAGTGAGTGGTGTCTAGCAGGCCCAGCTAGTCCAGCCTCACGAGAGGGAGATCACTGTGTCAAAATGTGCCAAGAGCACAGCCTCGGGGCTCTGCCGCTGACGGGCAGCCAGGCTACTTCTTCACCTCTCCTTGACATTGGAGCGATAATACTTTATTGCTACATCCAACTTGACAGCTGGAGTCTCTTTTCTCATAACAATGATAACCCCTGACCTCTCTGGAGAGCTCTCACGGCTCCTTGGTGAGCATATTGCTAAGAGCATCACATTTAATGATTTGTGTATTCAGGGAGATCTCTTCCTTGCAGCATATGAAATGAGCATCTATTTCAGATGCAGAATTCATCCATCTAAAATTTGTACATCCATGTTATTTAATTGGACAAGTAGCTGTCCCTGTCTATGCAATCATATGACTCTTATGGTCATGGATGAGGGATTTGGTACCACACAGATGGGAGCTCAAACTTTGGCCTCACAGGAGAAAAAACAGCAAAGTTGTGATCAGCAACAAAACTCAGTCTCTCTGAGATCTGGAATCCAGACCCCTGGGAAATAACAACTTAGCAAAGAGAGAAAATGAAGTAGATCTCCAGGAATCATGAAGAAAACTGACAAGAAAATTAGAAGTTGCAGAGAAGTTGGAGAAACAGACCACAACATACACAAAAAAAGAACAAAGCGGTCCAGAGCTCACCCCAGCTTGTGAGGAGTCTGCCCCCACAGATGCGAGATAAAGGTCCAGGACTGGCAGCTCCAGGGAGTGGCCCAGGCTGCCAGTGCAGCCCCGAGGAGGAATCCATGCCTGCTGTGAACTGCAAAAGCAACATGGGGTTTTGTTTCGAGGTGACCCCTTCCACACAGTGGGAAACAGCTGGAGAGGGGAGTCAGTATGGCACCCACCATAGTGACAGAGAGTGCCTAATCAGGTGTCATTTTGGGAAGGGGTCGATTATTTAAGTATGGGGCTCAAAACAACTAAAGAACAACTTCACTTCAGGTTTCCTAGCTTAGCTCCCCCACAGTGATGGTGAGACAGCTACAGGAGAGAGAGGCAGACAGGGACTGGGCTAGCCAGAGAGCCCCTGAGAAGTTTAAGCTCAGGCCAAGGACACAGGCCATGCCCTCCATGGTGAGAAGCCAGGCAGGGCTTGTATTGCACACAGAAATAGGTGGGTCTCAAAGTGCTGGCATTAAGTATTTGAACCCTTGCCCTGACACCTATATCCGGCATAGATCAGAGGTCTGACTGCCTTCCCTATCTACCGGTGTGAGCATGCACACACCTTGGACAAGCCAAGGTCTCAGCCTGGAGTAAACAGAGGGGCCTCTGGAGTGGGGGTGGAGGACGCACAAACCCACAGGCCATAAAGCTAAGAAGAGAAAACTGTGACTTTCTGGACTCTAAAACTGCAGATCCTGGAATGAAACCATTCATTTGAAAGTACAGAGAAGTTTTATTCTGTTTTTGGACTCATTTTCATTTTTTTCTTCTTCTTTTTCACTGGCTTATTGGGATTTAGGGAATTTTCCTTTCTCCTTTTTCCTTTTTAAAAAAAATTCTTCTCTTTTTTCTCTTTTCTCTTTCATTTTTTCATGTTACTTTTTCTGTTTTATTTTCCACATTTTCTTTATTTGTCCTTTTTTCTTTTATCTTCCCCTTTATGTTGTTTTCTTCTGTTAACTTTATCTAATTCTATAAATAACTATTCCTTAATAGGACCCACTGTCTCACTTTTCTCTCCTCCTACTCATCTCCCTTCATCCTTCCATTACCAAATCTGTATAGCTTTACTACCACAACCATTTAGCTTTATTAATCTTTAAATTGTTAATTAACTCTGTGTTATTATTGTTGAATTCTTTTCTTTTTAGTGGAAGTATAGCTGTCAAATTTAATAGATATTTATCATATATTAATATTTGGTTTTCCTGTTTATACTATAATTACAAATATCATTTCTATTAATTATTATGACATGTCAATATTCAGTTTGTTGTGGATGATATTACTGTTGTTTATTTACTTTCTCTTTCCAGGGTCACATAGTCATGGCTATTAAGTTTCTCCTCTATGCCAACATCCACATTACCTTTGTGTCATTAACGCTACTATAGCCCGTTCCCAGAAAACAAAATATACACTTTTCTCAGCCACACATGGGACTTGCCCCAAAATAGACCACATGCTAGCCCACAAAGCAAACTTCAGTAAATACAAAAGAACTGAAATTATCCTGCATATTTTCAGATCATAGAGTAATGCAACTACAACTCAATGGCAAAAGAAACTACATAAATTATGCAAACACATAAATATTAGACAATACCCTCTTGAATAATCAATGGGTCACAGAAGAAATTAAGGAAGGATATAGTTCCTAGAATCAAACAATAATGCCAGTACAACATACCAGAACCTATGGGACACAATGAAAGGACTCCTAAGAGGGAAATTTACAGCAGTGAATGCCTGCATCAGAAAAACACAGCAAGCCCAAGTAACCTAATGATGCACCTTAATGTCCTAGAAAAACAAGAGCAATCCAAAACTAAAACTACAAGAAAAAAATTATAAACATCACAGCAGAAATTAATGAAACTGAGAAAAAAGAACACAAAGAATCAATGAATCAAAGAGCTCATTCTTTGAAAGAATGGACACTGCGTAATCCAGAAGATTATTAGAAGCTACTTTGAAAACCTATACTCTAATAAAGTGGAGAATTCAGACAAAATGGATAGATTCCTAGATACATATGAAAATTACCAAAACTGAACCAAGAAGGTATAAAAACCTTGAACAATATAATAACAGGTAATAAAACTGAACCAGTCATTTAAAAAAAAAAAAAAACTCCCAACTAAAAAAATGCCCAAAACCTGATGGATTCACTGCTGAATTCTACAAGAATTTTAGGGAAGATCTATGCCAATACTCTTCAAACTCTTTAATAAAATTGAAAAGGAAGAAGTATTTCCAAGGTCATTCCTAGAAGCTAGCCATACCCTGATTCCAATACCAGGAAGGGACCCAACTGAAAAAGAGAACTACAGGTCAATCTCTTCAATGAAGATAGACACAAAAATCCTCAACAAAATACCAGCAAACAGAATTCAACAAACCATGACCAAGTAGGATTCATCCCAGGGATGCAAGGATGGTTCAACACATGCAAATCAGTAAAGGCAATACATCACTAAATAGAAGCAAGGACAAAAATCACATGATCATCTCAACTAACACAGGAAAAAACCTTTGGCAAAATCCACCATCCATTCATGATAAAGAAGAAAATAGGTATGGAAGGATCTTATCTCAACCTGAAAAGCCATTCATGACAAGCCCATGGCCAACATCATATTAAATGGGGAAAAACTGAAAGATTTCCCTCTATAATCAGGAATAAGACAAGGATGTCCACTATCACTTCGGTTCAATAAACTTCTTGAAATATTAGCCAGAGTATTCAAGCAGGAGAAAAGAATAAAAAGGATATGTATAGGAAAGGAAGAAATACAATTATCATTATTTGCAGAAGACACAGCCACCTATATAGAAAATGAAAAAATATCTACCAAAAGGCTCCTAGAATTAATAACCAAATCCACTAGCATAGCAGGATACAAAGTGAACACAGAAAAATCAATAGTGTTCCTGTACACTAATAACAAACTCACCAAGAAACAAATTAGTGAAACAATACCATTCACAATAGTATCAAAAAAATTAAATACTGAGGAATTAACCTAATCAAGGAAGTGAAAGTCCTCTACAATGAAAACTACAGTACTCTGAACAAAAAGAGATTGAAGAGGATATCAGAAAATGGAAAGATATCCCCTGTTCCTGGAGAGGCAGAACCTCTGTAGTGAAAATTGTCATACTTCCAAAACCTATATACAGGTTTAATTCAACCCCAATCAAAATACCAATAGCATACCTCAGAGACCTAGAGAAGACCATCCCATAGTTCATGTGGAACCAGAAGAGACCTAGAAGAGCAAAAGCAATTCTATGCAATAAGAACAAAACAAGAGACATCATAATTGCAGACTTCAATTTGTATTACAAAGCTATAATGATCAAAACAGCATGGTATTAGCCAAAAAAAAAAAAAAAAAAAAAAAAACCAGACACGTGGATCAATGAAGAGAGAATGCCAGGCACACTCAGCTACCTGATATTGTAAAAAGGGATCAAAATCTTATGCTGGAGGAAAAGGGCCTCTGTAACACAAGGTGCTGGGGAAACCAGCTTTCCACGTGCGGAAGATTGAATCTACACCCGTACCTCTTACCACGTCCTAAACGATAATTAAGGTGGATCAAAGATGTAAATGTTAAAATGGAAACACTTAATCTGCTGGCAGATAAAACAGGTAAAACTCTTAAAAGACAGAGGCACAGGTAAGGACTCTCTGAGCAGAACCCCAGTGGTACAAGAAATAACACCAAGAATCAACGAATGGGATCTAATCAAATTAAAAACTTCTGCATAGCAAAGGAAACAACCAACAGAGTAAAGAGACAACCTACAGAATTGGAAAAAAATTGCCAACTTTTCCTCGGACAAAGGACTAACATCGAGAATATATACAGAATTCAAAATTTAGACCGCCGCAAAATAAAATACCCAATCAAAATATGGGGAACTGACGTGAACAGATACTTGTCAGAAGAAGTACAAATGGCCAACAAATACATGAAAAAATGCTCCTATCTCTGGCCATTAGAGAAATGCAAATTTTAAAAAACACTCAAATTCCATCTCACTCTAGAAAGAATGGCTATCATCAAGAAATCAAATAATAACAAATGCTGGCAATGCTTTAGGGAAAAGGAACACTTCTACATTGTTGGTAATGTAGGTGGCAGTGTAAACTAACACAACCATTATGGAAATCAATATGGAGACTCCTCAAAAACCTAAAACTAGAAATTCCATTCTACCCAGCTATACCCCTTCTAGGTATCTTCTAAAAGAGTTAAAGATATCATTATAGTGACACATGCATACCCATGTTTATAGCAGCACAATTTACAATAGCTAAATCATGAAAGTAGCTTATATGTCCATCAATAGATGAATTAAGAAAATGCAGTATTTATACACAATGGAGAATTACTTTGCTGTAAAGAAAAATAAATTTGAGTCATTTATAGGAAAATGGATGCACCTTTAGACAATAACGTTAATTGAAATAAATCAGGTGTACAAGCTTAAATAGTGCATGATTTCTCTTATATGAGAAACACAAAATATTTTACAGGCAAATAGAAGAATACATAATAGGAAATAAGGAGATAGACTTTCTGCAAAAGGGAAGGGGACCAAGAGATGGAGGGAGTGGGGAGAGAAAAGGGGAACGGTGATCTTAAAAAAGAATTAAGATGTGTTTCCTACAATCCCAACTCCCCACGAGGAATGTGATCATCATGTGCTATAAACACGCACTAATAAAAAGGAAATCTTGGCCTCATTACTTAACAAATGTATAGCCATAATCAAATTCCTCAGCTTCGCTGATCTGTAGGTCCTCATCTGCAAAATGAAGATGTTTATGATAATGATGCAAAATAATTAAATGACAGAAGACATATTAAACTCTCACTACATGGCAGCTGTTATTGATACCATCACCATCAAAGGAGTTAATGTAATTGTACAGGTCTGAGAGAAATACTGAGACACCAGCGAGCGAGGGAAATAATGGACGGGGAGTTGGGAGCTGTTTTCACCTCCCACCTCTGCCCTTAATCTCTGCGTGTCCACAGACCAATCCACCTGCATGTCCCCTTTGCTGAAAAGGGTGCAGCCACCCTTGTCCTGCTTAGTAATCTCAGGACAAACAAGAAAATGCTAAGGAGATGATCTGCTTCAGGAGCCACAAACTCAAGGGCACACAGGCGGCTCCCAGAAGCAACACCTACAAGCCAAGGGAGTAGGCAGCAATGAAGTCTCCTGGAGCAGATGGCCCCGAGGGGCACAACCTTCACCTTATAAATGGCAGGAAATTGCTATACAACTCCAACGACCTATTCCACAGCTGCTCTGATTTTTCAAAAGAACTGGGTGTCTAGAGTTTTCTATGAAATCTCTGAAGCTTTAAACATCAATAACTAAAAATAAAAAATAACTAAATAAACATCAAAAACTAATTTGAAAGTTTAAAGCCTTCTTGGGGCCAAATGATCCCCTGGGGGTACCATTTGGGATCTCTAACATCATATTTTCTCCTTTTAAAAAAACCACTGGGGGGAACAGAGGCACAGAGAGGTCTAGGAATGTGCCCAAAGTCCCACAGCCAGTTGATACTGCACAGGATGAAAGAATATCATGCATTTTTCCCCTTTGCAGAAGCTCTTTGCCATCCTCCTCTTGGTAATTCCAAGGCGTCATTGGTCAACTGTCATACATGCGTGCATTTCTCTCTACCAATCTGAGTGCCGTTTCCAACGTCCTGCCCTGCCCGGCACTGTGTGTCTTCACCTATGACTGTACCTTGTTCAGGGTAGGAAATGCAGCTGTGCTTTGCCTGGCTAATGACGAGCACAGAGTGACAGCACAAGTGTGCACTGAAGGCAGGGCTCACAAAGACCCAGGTGTGACAGGAGCCTTCCACAGACAGCGTTCTAAGGAGCTAAATAAACAGATGCCATTATATCTCTCACAATTGATAAAGTGGTGTTATTTGTGGAAAATACACTTTTAGGAACATAAAATGAGGCATTTTTGAGCACTTTACATGACTTCCCATCCTCACAACAGTGCTATGAGATAGCATTTTCATCGTCCCCCTTTTGCAGATCAGCACACTGAGGCACAGGTAAGTGAACCAAATTTCTCAGTGTCACGATGCTAGAGAATCAGGATGTGAATGGGGCAGCTTGAGCCCCGCGATCACTATCCTTACACATTCAATGTGTCCTTGTCCTTGCGTGGTCTAATTTAATCTCTGCAGCTAATTTTCAGCCAATGATGAAGCCAATGATGTCATTCCCATCTCGCCAGTCTAGCCAAAAACCGGCATGCACCCCATTCTACCACTCGGGGAAAGTGTGCTGGAGGCGTGGCGGGGAACATTTCCTCTCTCCTGAGAAAATCCCGCACATGTAACACTTGGAACTCATTCAAACATCCAGCTTAAAGATGAAGCTTAAAACATGAGGCGTGGTGGTGCATGCCTGCAGTCCCAGCACTATGAGAGGCCAAACCAGAAGAATTACAATTTCAAGCCCAGCCTGGATGACTTAGCAACTCAGCAAGACTCTGTCTCAAAATAAAAAATAATAAGGTGCTGGGTAGATAGCTCATTGTGAGGGTGGGTTCAATTCCCACTACAAAAAAAAAAAAAATTGAAACTAACACTGTGCCTAAAAGTGGCAAGTAGAGGACAGGGTCCCCAGCACATCACCCAGCCACCAAGGGCCTGTGGCCTAGAGACCGCCCTACCTTCAGACTTGCAGTTCTGTGGTATAAGACACGTCTTTTCCATGTAAATTTGCTGTGCCAGGACTTTCTGTCACTTCCAGCCACATGCTGCCTTCATGATAGCTCCTTGCCTTTCTGGCCATGCAGATGCTACCAACTGGCCCTAGAGCTGCTGCCAGTCCCCAAGAGCAGCCCCTTGTGGTGGCAAGGAGCGGGTCCAAAGCAGGAGCAACTGCACAAAGCCAACATGAGACAGAAAAGGGCCACAAGCCGGGCTGTGCGCTGTCCTGTGTCTGCCTGAGGACTTGAGTGAAGCTGAGAGAAACTGACTCTCAACTCCATATCACAAACAAGTCCCACGGGACCCTGTGAAGTGCAGGGAAAGGAAGTGCTCATCCTGCTCTCCCCACGGACTCACTGAGGGCTCCAGACCACCCTCGTCAGAGCCTCTCGCCCCACCTGCAACTAAGGACAGAGCTACTGCCTGTCACGATTTAGAAACGTGTCCCGGGAATTTACTCCTGTGAACTTACCCACAGGTCAACTTGGAATAACTGAGAAATGCCCCATAGAAAAGTTCCTTGCCTGGGTACCTACACTACAGTCATGCGCCCTATCTGACCCACAACCTTTTTTGAATGGCTTGTTAGCTAATAACTGCCTCTATATTTTAAAAGCATTGTTTAAAAAGAAAAAGAAGACAGAAGGTCAGTACAGAGATCCTATGACCCAAAAAGCCTGAAATATTGACTGTCTGAGCTCTTCGCAGAGTAAATTTTCTGGCCCCATGACCAATAATACAAACTTCCTGGGTGGATGGGTAGCCATTGAAGATGAAAAAATAAAACAGAGAGACTCATACGCATTATTGTGAAAGAAGATTCACACACACGTTGTTAAATAAAAATGCAAATATCAGAATAGCATGAGTGGTGGGATTATATCTGTGTCAAAATATAGGATGCAAGTTCTTTAAGATGTACATGCAAATAAAATTTCTGGAAGGACACTCGAGAAACGAAACACTCGTTGCCTCTAGGGAAATAAGACTGAAACAGGGGTGGTGATAGAGACAAAGCCCTTTACAGTTTACTTTATTCTCGCCTCAAGATTTTTACCTTGAGCACATGTTACAGATTTAGCCATTAAAATGAGCCAGTTGGACAATATGCTCTCCCGGGACTCCTTCGGCTCTGAGTCTCTCTAGAATAATAACTTCTAACGTCGAGTCACTATTTCTGCCAGAGCTACTGAGACTATGATAAGCGCATTCGACACTTTATTTCTTGTAATCTTCACAGCCACTTCCTGGGGTTATGATCACCCTTCGACAGATGAGGGGATGCAGACCCAGAAGCCATGAGTGTGCACAGGGGCTGGGGGTCCAGGATGCCAAACCCACTCCTCAACTCCCAGATTTGACACTGTGTGACAAACCTGCGAGGCTGAGCCGGGCTCGGGGGTCAGAGTCTTGGGTCACTATGAGTAAACAGAAACAGCAAACAACATCAGAAATATGGTATGGCCAAAGATTTCTCCTCCCTAGAACCACTGCAGAATCATCAGTGAGATGGTAGTGAGAGTGGTGGCAGGTATAATTTTTACTGGGAACGAGGGAAGAGAGAGTAAGTGATCTTATCGCCCTTCCAACCATGCTATGGAAGGAGTCCATTCAGATCATGGGGAAGGGTAAAGCACCTGCCCTCTCTAAGCATCACTGCTCTTCTAAAGTGAAGGAGTCAGCCTGGCTCAGAAGTCACAAAGTATGGGTCACAAACTGGTAAGAGGGCGAGGATGGTCAAGGGGTCAAGATGGGAACTAGGGGAGCTAGAGAACTCGTGACCTATTTACAGATTCCTGCCAAGAGCAAATGCAGACTGGTGTCATCAAATGCTCTGGTTTTCAAGAGAAGCCAGAAATTCATATCTGTATATGAAAAAAAAAATCCAATTTTAAAATCTTGCCATCTCATTCTAATACTTAAAAACAAAAACAAAAAAAAAAATCACCCTGGGGCCAAACTAAATTCAGCAGCCCGCAGGCCTGGCAATTTACCACCTCTCACCAAAAAGGGCACCAGAGGCCTGTGAGCTCCAACTCACTGACGCTGTCAGGCTGCGTCTCTCGGAGACCAGATTGATTTAGGTTTCCATTTGCAGTAAACATCAGAATCCCACGTTTTCTTCCTGCCAGTTACTTCTTCTCCTCCAGTAAATGACAACCAGCAAAATAAAATCTAGGAACTAAAAGTGCCAAAGCAAGAGGAAAGGGAAATCACCTGCAGCCAGCAGCAGGAGACAGGGCATTCTTTGCTCACACAACTGTCCCTTTCCTGGGGACGATGCCCCGAAGCACACAGGGCTGTCTCCCTCTCTCTCCGCTCCCCATACCCAAGCAGCCATTGCCCCTTTTCCTTCCCTGTGCCAGTATCCACTTCTTTTTGCCCATCCCCGTGATTTCCATGCCAGAAAACACTCAATCTAGATGCAACAAGCCCCCACCACCGGCCGACCATGACAGCCTGGCTTGTTCTTCATGCTGACGTGGCTGCAAGAAACACCAGGCTCCTGGGCGACAAGCTCAAAGCCCCAGAAGGGTGTGCTGTGCTGGGCAGCAATCATGTGGCTCTGGACAGCCTTCCTGTGGTAGGAGCAGGAGGAACAAGTCAAGGGCGAAGTGGAAAGAGGAGGAGGAGGACCCCGGGCCTGCACAGCCAGGGCTCCCCACCACCTGCAGAACAAAGCCAGATCTGCATTCAAAGCTCCCTGCCTCCCATGTCCTCCTGCTTTTCAGGCTCATTTTCTACTCAACTATTTCTTGAAACAGTGAAGTCAACACAAGTATTTGCCCTAAACTCTCCCACCTCCCAGTTGGTCATTGTGCCCACGATGCCCTCTTTTTAGTGGGAGACATATTATCATGTTTAATGAAAAACTCCCGGGGTCGTTTCTTGGTGCCTCTTCTAGCACTTCTATTACAGGACCACGGATAATACCTCCCAATTAAAATGAATACGCAATCGCAGGAGTAATGATAAATATTACCCAGCCCCTACTGTTCTCCAGACACTGATGCTAATACAATTACAGTGGTGATGCATATCGTTCAGCACCGAAAGCCTTCGCTTGCCTTCAATTATTTAACCCTGACAACCACCCTATTAGATGAGCACACTAAGGCTCAGAGAAGGGAAGTTCCTTGTCTCTGTCACACAGCTTAACAGGTATAACGCCGGGAGTCAAGCCGGCACCTCTGTCTCCAGAGCTCTCACCACTGGGATAGATGGGGAGATGGCACCTCAAGAGCCAAAGAAGTGAAGCGGGACTTGGGTGACAGCATTGGGGCCTTGCTCCGTCTTTCTCACTTTTCCTATGTCTTTTCACCTCGCCAACCCTATCCTAAAGCGTCTTTTCTCTACAGTGACAGTCTGTTAGACGACCCAGAGGATGCTGCTTGTGAAGCCAAAGATGAGTAATTTCATCCACATTTATTAGGGAAGAACCAAGAGGAGAGGAACAGCGCGACTGAGCTCAAAATGATGCGATGTCACTGCACATTTCGGACATAGAACGGCAGAGGAAAGAGAGGTACACATAAAACAAGGCACGCAGGCCGTCCAAAGTCCTTTTTGGGGGAACAGACTTTAAAGGGTCTTTTAAAAATGTTTTTCTGTTTAATTATCACACAGTGCTTGTTCATATTTATGACCCTGGGAATTCTGGTTCTATCGACCCCTAGTGAAGGCGGCGGCCCCAAAGGGTTCTGAGCAGCATCGCTGTAGATCCGCGAGTGGCCAGCAGAGGGCCCCCACGTCCACATGCTCTGCCTCTTAGGAGACAGCCAACGGCGGCCTGGCATCCAGCAGCCCCATATGAGGTTCTGTCTGTCCTGACTTGTTTCCTCGGCTCCACTTGCCAGGGGGAACTGGAATGAACCATGGCATGTGAATAGGCAATTTGGAAACTAAATGTATACATTTATAAGATGAACAGGTCACTCAGCGGCACAGTCCTCCCTGCCCTTCCTCCTCTTTGGTCCTGGCTCTCTCCAAGCAGGGTCTGAAGGTAAGAGAAGCCGGCTGGACGGCGCTGGGGCAGTGCCGCTAGGGCGTCTCCCGCGCATCTCTGACGCTGGTGAGGGTTCCTCCTCACCGAACCACAGGTCTCCTTAGAAACGGCCCCAGAGGCCACCACTGCCGCCGGGGGCTGAAACATGTTATCATTAGGCTGAACATGTTGTTTAGTTAATTAAATGTCATGCCTATGATGGCATTAATGAGACTCGCCGCCGACTCCTTGGAAAACGAAACCAAACAAAAATGAGAGCATCATTCCTAACCCAGGGAGGGTTGACAGAGCCAAAGCAAGATTGTCCTAAATCCTTCTCCTTCAGGATAAAATTAGACCGAATGGATCTCTGAACAGCTACCTCAGAGAGCCCCATGATGTCATTTCCTCTGACAGATGATTTTACTAAGGCCCCTGGTATTTTAGAGTATTTAATGTTTTTATTAAGGACATAATTGTCCCTTACATGAATAGAGCATTTTATGTAATATTTCCGAGGTTGCTATGGACTGGATTGTGTTTCCTTCCAAAAAAGAAATTCCTGTTCATAGCAGCCATAGGTGAGCAGGTAGCCTTATCTGGGTATCTAGGAATTGCATTGATGACCGAGAGCCGAGGTGGACCACGGTCAGATGGTCCTTTACAGGCACTACCAAGAAAAGAGCAATGCATGAAGCAGGCCCAAAAGTAGATACAATAAGTCAGCAAGGTCCACGATGCAGACACAGGTAGCAGAGGCTGGAAGACGGGTAACTGAATGCGTTACTGGAGGCCTAGCTCTTGTTACTGCTGATCTTGAGCAAGACACTTAGCACCTCTGAGTCTTAGTCTCCTCAGTTCCTATTGGGAAGAACGGGCAAAGTGATTCCTCAATGTTCAACTTCCAAGTCCTGCTGCCAGGGATGGGACCTCTGGGAGTCAGAACTAAGGGTTTTGCAAAATAGATCCGTGCCCAGACATGCTGAGTCATAGTAGACAGGCTTATAATAGCATTACCATTTAACAGGGGGCAACTTTGAGAGTTTAAGCAGGAGCAAGTATCACTTCATCCAGGAATAAGCCAAAACCACGTCGGCAAGCTGGTTCTCACAGCCTCTGGCTCATAGGCAAGCAAGGCCTCAGGACCTCGGACAGCGCCCCGTGCCCTGCTGCTCTCTGCTGCCCGGCTCTGTCCAGTCAGCACTGCCCTGCTTAGCTTACTCCTCACATCTTATCTTGGCTTGGCTCCCAGGGCAAAGGTCCACCTGGGGCCAGGCTGGGGTCTTTCAGAAAAGCCTAAATCCCCAATAGATGCGCTCCAGTTCAGTGAGAGGGTCAGCCAGATTCAGCAGCCAGAGGCTAAGCCATTCAAGTGTAGCAAAGTTAGAAGAAACACTGGATTAGGATCCAGAAATGTGGATTGTAACACCAGATATGTGATGGTTATTTATGTATACTTTGGGGACAGTCATGACTTCTCTGAGCCCAATCCCCTATAAAATCAGGGGGGAAGCTTAGTACTTTTTCACATTTTCAGCCCTAGTGTAATAGTATTGTATGGTCCTTACATGGATGGGACTGTACCTTGGCACTCTGAGTTCCTGTAAGATTTTAGATTTCCAGCTTCCCCAACTATGAGCTCTGACCATGTTCGTTGCACTTGATCCAGATTTGGTGAACTTCCAGCCAATGCTGTCCATTAGAAATGATGCACAGCAGGTCATCACAAAAGAGTTATCAACATTTCCTATCTCACATGTCTGCTGAAGTATTTTAAAAGTTTGGCTTAGGTTGCCAAAAGCAAGATATCTATATTACTCACCTGTCCCAACAGTATCATTGAGCGCCTTGTTCCACCCATGCCTAAAGCCAACATACTCTGGATTTTCTAGTTACATTAATATTCCCTCTTAGCTTCCATGGGTTAAAAGTTCCCCATTTTGATTAATCCTGATGCTTTCCATTTCTATCACTTGCAACTAAAAGAGACCTGAAAACATACAATCCATCTAGAAAGTGAGATTGCCACATATAGTACATAACACAAAGCTAGATTTAGACATCTCTATAGGTTTTCTTTTCTATAGGTCAAGAGTCAGGGTAGGAAATTGTAGAGCCAAGATGGTGTCTGTAACAACCTGCCACACTTGGTTGCAGAAATGCTTGTTGAGATGCCCTTTTGGCCAGTCATGCTGAGCATTTTTAAGTCTGCAGTTTACTCCTTGGAAATTTGGCTGCCTAAGGAGTAGTTTCTGGGCCGGTGAGATGTCTCAGCAGCATAAGCGCCTGCCTGGCAAGCGCAAGGTCCTGAGTTCGACTCCCGGAACCCACATACGAAAAAAGGCCCGGTGATATCGCTCAGCGGCATGGGCGCCTGCTGGTGCACGAGGTCCTGAGGTCGACCCCCCGATACCCATAAAAAAAAGAGTAGTTTCTGCCTCTTCTGATATCATGACATTAATGAAATAGAAAATACTTCAAAGAGAGTTGCTGCTGGTAGATGCCACACAATCTATAGTTGAGGAGAAGCAACAGCCATTTATGGAAGACCTACTGTGTGCCATGAATGCCTTTGTCCATTCTCACAATAATCCTGGCTAGTTTGCATAATTATCCCCAGACAATAACACTGATGTTCAAGGTCAAAGAGTTTAAGTGATTTCCCCCAATGTTATGACTTGTATCTAGATGTCCCCCCAAAGCCTCATGTGGTCATAGGTGGGGCTTTTTCAGAGGTGGCTGGATCTGGATGCTGGAATTGACTCATGATGCAATGCTAGGCTCACAGGCACTAGGATTAAGGGTGCTCCTCGCCCTAAGTAGCCTGGATAAGATATAAGGGATGCAAAGAGCTGAGGTCATCCCTTGCTTGCTTTGTTTGCTACCTTCTGCCACCATGAATTGTCTTTCTTCCGCAATGCCACCCTGCCTTGGAGCCAGCCTATTATGGACTGAAACCTCTACACACTGTGAGCCAAATAATCCTTTCCTCACTTAACTTTGGGCATTGGGTGTGTCATCTCAGCAACAAGAAAAGTAACTAAGACACCCCATATATTAAGTACTAGCACCTTCATTCACAATTCAGTCTTCCAAGTTCAAATTCAATGTTCCTTCCACCATGCATAGCAGCTTTCCTTGCATATAGTAGCAAGAGGTTTGCACTATCAATGGCATCAAAAGTGGCTAAATAAAAACAGCCAAGACCTAATTGGGGAGCTGCTCTGTGCAGAAGCCCCATGCCCACAGGGGTGGAGTTTTGGTAAGGAGAGGAGTAAAACAAGCTGTGTTCTGCATGACAACCCTGCAAACACTTTGCCAAATATCATTACCCTCCCTGCGTCCTTTCTCCATGTGACCCTGAAAGTCAGGCTCAAGGTCTTAAAGCTGGAAAGCAACACAGGCAGGATTGGAACCTACTCCTGCCTAGCTCTGGAGCTCAGACTTCCAACCACCACCTCAGGATTTCCTAAACTTCACCACTCACTCACATTCTGGATTTGTGTGTCCCCTTATGCCATCTGCACCATGATTGACTTAGTACATTAAAGTGACATGATTCCATTTAAAATTATTGAGAAAGGAAACTTCACATTGTTACACAAATGGAACAATTATATCACTTGCCATAAATAGGAGACCTCAGAATAAATATAAAAAGAAGCCAAAGTCATTAAATTTAAGAGACACTGTTGTTTAATGATGTTTCTGACCCTAAGACTTGTTCTTCCTTTGGTGAAAAATAATGGAGAGGAATATTGAGGCTCTTAAAAATATATTAACATTAACACACACACACACATACACACACATCTTTCTCTCTGACATAAACAGATGGATTAAAGTGGAACTGTAAAGGAAATGACTTTTTCACAACACAATTCCATTATTTAGCGTCAAGCCTACGTGCCACCCAAATCCTAATACCAGCAAAGGACACAAGCAGTACAGTGAGTCATCTGGCTTAGCATCCATCCTGCCTGGGACAAGCCTGTCACCTATCCCTGCACTTGTGCTGGTGCTGCCCAGCCCCATTGTCCTTCCCTTTTTTCTAGAAAATCTGATTTCTCCTTCATGGAGCCTTCCTGATATGTCCCACCCTGTGGTGCCGTCTTGCTTCTGTCCATGCTTTTAGGAGATGTGATATTTAGTGTCCTGTGTACTAATGTAAACTTCTCATGTGCACAGTTCTTCCTGCTTTACTAAGCCTGATTCTCAAACAAGCAAAGCAGCCAACCGTCCCAATCAATCAGCTTCCCTATCTGCAAAGTAAACTGTAAAACATCTCACATCCATTCCAGCTCTGACAGCAGCTTCTCATACTGGAAAATATCTTAATGATTCTTTGATCCATCCTTTATTTTATAGATAAAAAAGCTCACGCTTCAAAACGATGGGTTCAAGGTTAATCTCCCAAAAGATGATGACAGAGCCAGGGACTGAGCCCAGGACTTCTTAGTGGCCAGGTCTTTCTTTTTCCCTGTATTTATATAAAAGCATATAAAAGCTTATATAAAAGCATTTAATAAATATAACCCAGAATTGAAATATTCAACAACAAATATCTGTTTTCCTGGTTCAGTTGCTGAAAATTCCACTGGGTACAGAATCTTCCAGAAACGGAAATTCCAAGAAAGATATTCATCTTACAAACCTTTCTTTGCTGTTTTGTCAAAATTTATACATGAGGACCGATGAGGTAGAAGGGATAGGACAGAGGCAATAGTGAGGGGCAGTGTCTGCCAGTGGCGACACTGCAGGAATAATGAATGTCTCCGTGGGGAACTTTTTTTAAACTGTTATTATTAAACCTCTGAAACATAACCGTGCAAAGCACACTTGCCAAATTGCACCTACCTCTGCTGCTCAGATGATTCGGATAAGCTTTAGATAAATACCCCCGGCTCTATGGCGTTGATCCAGCCCTAGCTGGAACTTCCAACTCTTTGAGCTTTGCCCAGCACTAAGTAATTATCTCTGGAAATATTTACTGTTTATCTACCTTCAAATTTTAATGACAGTGATTCCACCACACCCATTGTGATTCAAGGCATGAACAAGAGCTCCCCAGCCTCACCCTAATAACTCTAATACTGCACAGAGTGGCGCTCACAGTTTTATAAGTTCACCTCACCAGCCCGTTGCAGTGTTTTGTGTGAAGAGCCAGAAGTACTTCTAACTTGTCCTTAAAATGAAAAAAATTCTGTCCTACCTAGGTTATGGGTTTTATGAATTACTGTTGTTGTCAGGTCTGTTTCTTTGTCTCTGTTTTTCTCAGAATGTGTTCCATGTGTCTTAGCAAGGAAATTAGTCACCTGCGACACATTCTGCTCAGATTCAGCATTTCTGTGGGTTCCTCGGTCCATGACTGTCAGACTCAACGTTACCCTCTCCCTTCAAGGTCACCCGAACACCATGGCCTCAGGTGGGAAAGGAGAAGGTACAAGAGTGAAGACACCTCTCTGGGCCTCAGTTTTCCTCTCGGTGGAGGGTGGGGACTGAACTAGGGAAGGCCAAAGTCCTCTCACTGCTCTAACAGTCTGTGCTCAGCCTGTCATGAACAGTTCAGTGAATGTCACCATCTCACTGTTTAATCTGCAGTGAAAGATGCTTCCGGTCAGGTTGCACTTGGGGAGAGTGATCTGCTCCCCCTCTGTCCACCTGGGACATTCGCGCTGCAGGACTCACCACCATCCATGCAGAATTCAGCCTGGATGGGCCACACTTCTCACTCCCAAGGAAAAATTCACGGCATCAACTTCCTTGCTTGGCTCCAGAACAGCCCAGGGAGTCAGCAAATTTGCCAAGGGACAGAATTTCAGCTGCTCCGCCTTGGTCTCCAACAGGCAAGGCAGCCAGACCACCAGACTGAGTAGAAGCTGACCCTCTGCAGAGCCCGGCCGCGAAGCCCTCGGGAAGCCCTCGGGAACAGGGCTCCTGCGACCTCTGCAAAGCCACTGTGCCCACAACACTTCGCCATTCTCAGGACCACACCACTGATCCGTTAAAATAAAAATAAATGACCTTTGCATGAGAGTTCAGCAGCCTCACTATGAAGCAAAATGCTGAATTAGATTTTAGTGCCTTATCTTTGTAATAAACATCTTCCCCTCTAGGATATAGTCACCAGCTCTTCAAGATAGTTAGTGCCAAAATCGGGCTTCCCCAAAAGTGAAACATCCAACACATGTTGTCACATCACAAGCCTCAGATTCCGGTCCGTGCATTTCCTCACTCACTTGCTGTGTATCCTTGAACAAACCTCGGAGGCAAAGTCTCTGAAATCCAGCGGTCATCTACCAAATTCAGATGTAGCTCAGTGAACTATCGCTGAGTGCCTATTTAAAAGGCGGTAATAAGCAAGACGAAGTTATACAAGGAATAGCGCAAGGTGGAGGTAAAAAAATATCTGTGACTATGGCACAAAATCTAGTGCAAACATTGCCACAAGAAAATGACAAAAAGTGACAGAATTTCAGGGCCAGGTATAAAAAGTGAAATGAATACTCCCGCTAAAACAAATGACATGAACAAAGATATGAAACGGGAAATGACAGGCTGTGTTTAGGGGACACATGGGTGATTCGGGCTCCTTTCGAGGACAGAGTGTTAAAGAGGAACAGGAAAAGGTGAGAACCGGAGATAGACATTGTTGAGACCTGACTATAGAAGGCACTTATTTCATCTGGAGTTTATGCTTCACTCTGGCCATGGAGAGCCATTAAGTCCTCTGGAGTGAGGAGTTACGTGACAAAGGCTGTGCTTCGGGGACTTCAGTCTGGCAAGTGTGTAGATATGAATGGAGGATGAAGAGAGACTGCAAGCAAGAAAGCAGGCAGGAGGCTACCACATCCCCTCTCCCGGGGTGCTCTAACAAGGCACTGATTGAAGGCAGTACACAGCTCTCAAGGGTGGAAGAGAAGAGAGATATTAAATAAGAGTACATTTCAAATTCCTTATACGGAGAAGGTTAAAAGTCAATGTTAGGAACTAGGAAGAGTCTGAGATCTTTTAAGCAAATAATTTGGCTTGCCATGCTTCCGTGGACACTGACAGAGGACAGGAGACTCCCGGGTCAGAGACAAAGGACTATTCTCACCACACAGGAGGCAGCATGGGCTTCACGTTTGCCTTGGTTTCCCTCATCCCCAAGCTTCAGGAGGCAATGCAGAGACAAACCCAAGCAGATGCAGCACACACAACACGTTTGTGACTATGCTTAGGAATCCCACACCTTGGAAAACTCCATTCTTACCAGGGATGCTAGCAAATCTGCCCAACCTTTGCCCCAGCATGAGACGTCATCTCTGCTATCCTGGTCAGGAAAGAAGTGTGCCCTCTGCCCTACAGGGGAGCACTGTCTCTACCTTCCAGGGCTGTTTGCTACATGCATATTTTTAAATTGTCCTAAACAAAGTTGAAATGGTCTCTTGCTCAAAAGACAGACAGAAATGCAAGAGCCTATGGGAAACCGTCTCCTAACAGTCTCGCTGGACGGCTGTTTCCTGTCTCCACTCATGACCCTAGAGCTTCTCTCTGAAAATAGCCAGCCGCATCAATGTTAGCGGGGCCACATAGGTGCCAAACGACAAAGAAGACTGTCTCCTGGGCTTTACTGTGAGCCACCAACCCAAGCAAAATCAAGAGTGGTCTGTGATATTGTCAATCTGCAAGAACAGAAATTTTTGTACCTTTTAAGGATGTACTCTCAGGGGATCATTTCTGCTGTTGATGAAGATTAAAATTGGGTTACCAACCCCAGGGAACCAGCCAGGGAGCAGGCCCTCCATCTCAATGCTTCAAGCCCAGCTTGACTGTTATTACTGTACATATTTTTATCCTCCCATACGACGAGAGTGCTGAAGAAGATGGTTTTGCATGGCTCTGTAAACATCATTTCTGCTTCCCAGGATACAGAAGGAGAGAAACTCATAACAGCATTAGTATTTTCACTTACTGAGCACTTTTACCTGAAGAACCCAATTAATGCTTTGCCTAGAATATGTTCATTTATACTCCATGATGCCCCCGAGAGGTAAGGGAAGTGTTATTAAATTTACTCCATGGTTCTACAATGGGGGTTATGAAACAGTGTCAGGTCAAACAGGAAAGGTTCAGAATGATGCTTACAAAGTTGGACAGCAAATACTGAGCTCCCCTCTTAGATGTTGCCTAATCCTTTACTCCTCAAATGAGGAAATTTCCAACAGGTAAGAACCATGAGACCACATCTTCTAGTGCATTTATTCTAATCAAAGCTAAAGCTAAAGGATTCCCTTACTGCTTCTATCTTTAACTCATATGCTTTTCTATCATCACTTGGGTAACTGTGATCTACTCCTGAAATTTCACAAGTAGCACTGATACCATTTATGGGGGTTTCTTCTCCATTGTCCACTCTGTATTTCCATCATGGATAAGACAATGCTCATCTCTTAAGACCAGTGTCATCCTCTCCCTGAAGTCTTTCTGGAATCCCTTCTTTAGCCTTAGATCTGTACCTCTTTTGTACTTACATGTAAATATATAGAGCGCAAAATAGAAAGTGGTATGCACTAGCCCCTTATAGATTGGAATCATCTTGAAGACTGGGTTCATATCTGTTTCTTCTCCATACTTTTCACAGAACCTACTGTGGAGTCTGATTCCATATAGTTTCTCAAGAAAAGTTTAATGGAATTAATGAACTAATATATGCTACATAAATAAATATCACCCCTTTCTCTATCTTGGCTGCTGGAAAATAATAGCATAACGTCAGATGCCATGGGTCTAGAAAGAGCTCTAGAGCACAAAACTCACAAATGTGGCCTTGAACAATACCAAAGCAGATAAAATGTGAACAGAAAGTTTTGTCTTTTATTCATACAGGAGATGACTTAGAGAACCTTCGAAATACAGAGAAATAATAATTATCCTTTCCATATCCATAGCCTTTTCATATTCTTGCTTTTCATGTGATTCCGTGTAATTATACCTGATCTACCCTTTGGAACTCAGTAAGTATTTTTTGTACTAGTCTCACTCTAGAGATGGAGAAAGTGACATTGCTACAGCCTGAATATGTCCCCCAAAGTTCATGCACTGTAAATGTAACCCTGCTGTATTCATGTGGCGAGGTGAGGACTTTGGGAGGGCTCCGCCCTGGTGCATAGATTCACACTGTGATACAACAGCTTGAGAGAGGGAGGCTGGCTCCTTTTTGCCCTTGGCCTTTCTGCCAGGTGAGGACACAGTGCTCCTCCTCTCTGCAGGATGCAGTGCTCAAAGCACCCTTCTGGAAGCAGACCGTACCCCCACCTGACAACTGCACCCTCAAGTAGCTGATCTTGGATTTCTCAATATTCAGAACTGTGGTGTTATGGTTTGTGTCTAGATATTCCCCCAAAGCCTCATGTAGTCTTAGGCTTTTTTGGAGGTGGCTGAATCTAGAGTTTGTGATTGATTTAAGGTCCAGTGCTAGAATTAAGTGTGTGAGTGCTACACACACCCTAGGGTGGATAGCCCACATACAATATAAGGGGTACACAGAGGCTTGCCTCTCGCATCTCTTGTTGTTTTTGCTGCCTTCCGCCACCATGAACTGTTGCCCTCTGCCATGTGCCACCCTGCCTTGGAGCCAGCTGATCATGGACTGAAACCTCTACCAACTGGGAGCTAAATAAACCTTTCCCCCTTTAATTTTGGGTCTAGAAAGAGCATTTTGGGTATTTTATCTTAGCAATGACAGAAAAGTAACTAAGACATAAGGAAAAATATATTTCCCTTTCTACTAAATTGTCCACTCTCAGGGTATTCTGTGATAACAACACAAATTTCTACCAGATCTGCAGGGTGTTACTATAACATAGCCCTAAAATTGTGGAAATAGCTTTGGAACTGGGTAATAGGTAGAGGCTAGAACAGCTTTGAAGCAAATACTGGAAAAGCCCATATTGCTATGAATGGAGCATTAAGGGTGATTTTGGGGGTAAGGGCTCAGAAGAAGAGGAAAGCTGTAGGGAAAGCTTCAGTCTTAGAGATTATTTAAGTGATCATGACAAAAAAGACGATTCTGATGCGATCTCAGATGGAAAGGCAGAATAAGATACTAGAAACTGGAGGAAAGGCACACTCGTTATAAAGTTGCAAGGAGCTTGATTGAATTATAACCTTGTCCTAGGATTTTGTGGAAGGCAGAACTTCTGAGTGATGAGCTAAGATATTTGGCAGAAGAAATCTCAGAGCAGCAAAATCTTCAGAACGCTGCATGACTTCTCTTGACTACTTCTAGCAAAATGCAAGAAGAGAGAAATGATTAAATGATTTAAAACCCAAATTTACAATCAAAAGGGAACTAGAATGTAAAGATTTGGAAAATTGTGAACTTGTCCATGTAAAGAATGAAAAACAAAAATTATGTTTAGGTGGCCGGTGAGATGGCTCAGCAGCATAACCGCCTGCCTGGCAAACGCGAGGTCCTGAGTTCGACTCCCGGATCCCACATACAAAAAAAGGGCCGGTGATATCACTCAGCAGCACAGGCGCCTGCTGGTGCGCAAGGTCGAGTTTGACCCCCGGTACCCTCAAAAAAAAAAATGGTGTTGCTTACGTCAACTCTAACAACAACAACAACAACAACAAAAGCAAATAAAGCCAAGAGCTTGTGAAGAAAGGGTTCTTATACATGAATGCCTGATAACAACCATCAAAAGAAAACTCTGCCAGACTCTGCCAGACCCACACGCTTGTTCTATTGCGACCTTATACATAAAAGTACTTCCACAAGGACATCTGCCCAGCAACTCTCTGTTCAGCCTCGGGCTGACGCCACTCTTGTTATTAATCACTGTGGCCAAGGATTGTTATTTCAAATTATCTGATGTACTTTCTTCTTTTTTTTTTTTTTTCCCCTTAAAACCTTCCCCTTGCCTCCATCTTTTCGAATACTCTGATAGTTGACTATGGCACATACATTCCCATTGCAATGTCATTCCCAAATAAATATCATTATTCTTTGAAAACTATCTCCCTGACTCTTTGGTTGTTGTTTCTGTTAGGTTGACAAAGGTATTTTGCAATAGCAGCATAAACAAGCTAAGAGGCTAAAATAAGCTAGCTAGCTAGCTAGTGATCGATCACTAGTGAGTGTAGCCTAGGGTGGGATGCCTAGTACTTGATTCTAAATCTAGGACAGTTCCCTCCTCACTATTCATTAAAATAATTAGTCCACCATTCTTCTTTCGGGAACTATAGTTCAGATTTATTGCTTATTAAATAAGCATATATGTACTGCTTTCTCCATTCTTGAATATAATAACAGGTACAGTGAAAGAAATGGAGTAGGCATTTCCTCTGCCCCTAATAAGTTCCCAGTCTCATGGGGAAAACCAATAAATAAATCAGCAACTACATTACGTTGTATGCTGTGATTAGCGCATATCTGAATGGAATGCAAACTTTGGAGAATTTGAACAAGGTATGGGGAGCAGGAGCTTGAGGCAGCAAAGAGGAACAAGCAGGCACATCCAGGCAAAGGCAGGCAGTGGCTCAGTACATGGAATGGTTGAAATGCAGGGGTGTAAGAAGGCCATGTGCCCAGAGAGGATGGGAGAGCAATTGTGGAGAATCCTGCCCACAAAATAAGGGCTTCGAACTGCAGCCCCATGGGTCAAAGCTATTGAGGGGCATACATTCAAAGCGTTTAAGTAAGGAGAGGCATAATAGCATTTGAATATTAGACAGATCACTCTATGGTTATCGGTAGGAGGAGGAAGAAAGTAGCGTGCTTTGAATACGGAGACCCTTGGGAGGCTTACACTGATTGAAATCAGGGATTAAGGGCTTGAATCAAATTCACAGTGTGAGATTAAATTGTGAGATATCAACGAAGCCGATATTAAGTGATTTAGTGAATAATGTATACTGAGAAAGAAGACATGAGACAGACTCGTCCTGGCCTGGGCATGGTCACACCTTTGTAAACCCAGCACCCTGGGAGACTGAAGCAGGAGGGTGTGAAGTTCAAGCCCAGCCTGGGCAATTGGGTGACAGAGAGAGACTCAGTCTCAAAATAAAAAGTGAAAGGAGGGTTGGGGATGCAGCTCACTGTGAAGGCTCTGGGTTCAACCCCAGTACTGGGGAGAAAAAAGAAAGCCTTGGGTGTCTGGCTTGAGTATCTGGATGAAGGATGATACCACTGAACAGAGCGGGGAACCCTGGGGGAGGGTGACGAGCTTATTTTGGACACACTGCATGTGAGCTGGTCACGGGCTCATAGGAGCTGCTGGCAGGCAGGCAGATGCGGTACAAGGACGTGGCATCCAGCGCAGAGGTCTGTCTCAGCGTGTTTGCCTCCAGAGTCATCACATTATAATCAGCCATTCTTCTCATAGGCTTACAAGAAGTCACCCAGAAAGCATGTGAAGGATTAGAAGAATAAAGAAATCAGGGTAAGGAACAGAAGAAAACGAGAAACTCCTAGAGAAAACAGAGATGGTGCATCTAAGAGAGCTAAATCAAAATGCCTGAAGGCATCCAGATATGTACTGATTTATCTTCTCCCCTAGAAAGGTAGGAGGCATGCGACTTCCAGAGAAACTGAGGCAATAGTCTTTCCAACCATTTTCTGTGTTCTATCTCAGGTGAAGATCCCTGGTGGAGAATGACTGTTGGGCAGAAAACAAAAAACCCGTAGATGTCAGTGCCACAAAAATCAAGACAGTTGGTTAATGCCAAATGCCACAAAGAAGCCAAGAGGGGAAGGAGGAAGGAAGGACCTACAGGACTTTAAAACACAGAGGTTATAGCAGGTAGCAGCAGCAGTTTCAGTGTGTGGACAGGCGAGGACAGTACACTGGCAGAAGAGTAAATGGGTTTTAATAAACCGGCTGTAATAAAAATGCAGAAGACCAGTCTGTTTATGAAGAAAACTGACCAGGGAAAGAAGGAAAGAAATCACACTGTGTCTTGCAGGGATGTAGGAGTGGTCACGTTTGTACACTGGGGAAAAAGAATGAGTATGGTGGAAGTGGAAATTAAGGACACGACCACAAAGTGGATGAATGGCAGAACAGGTTCACAGGGAAGTGATGGAGGGCAGGATCCAAAGACAGGCAGAAATATTACCGCAGGAAGGAAAATGAATTTCCTGCCTCTGATATAGGGAGAAGGGAGGAAAGTTATATGGAAGGAGATAAGCTTGTGGATATCATGAGAGGCAATTGATGGAAGTAGAATGAAAGAATCCATCTTCCCCATGAAGCAGGTAAGGCCATCCACTAAGTGTGAGAAGAAACATGACAGGATGGGGCATGTTCAGAAAGGAGGAAGTCCGCGTGGAAGCCATGGAGGGAGACTGGACAAGGGATGTCATTTGGACCCTGAGGAGGGGAAACCAAGCTGCATGGATGATCCAACTGAGACTGAAAACCCCTAGAAATCACCACTGCACTGTAGTCCACATCATCACGTTTGCATGGGTAGAATACATGCAATCATTCACACACTTTCAGTCCATCCTCTTGGACTCAAAGACCCCCATTTACAAGAAAACTGTAAAAATGGAAGGCAACTCTGCATGGCTATGAAGGAAGTTGCTCCTAAGAGACTTTTAACAATAAGTGAACCCTCTAATCTACCCACACAGCTAACAAGCCTAGGGTAACTAGTCTCTCTCCAGTTAACATTCTCATAACCACGTCACTTCGAGAATGTTAACTTTCACTGTATAGCCGCACAAACCCAAATGCACTGCTATGTTAGCTACACTGCTACCAAATGAAATGGATCTTTAGTTAAGCACATTCAGCAGCTATTCAAAAACACAGCTACACTTCTCTTTAACCTGCCCCCCACAAGATTAATTTATAGTGGGTGTTCCAGGTCAAGCAATAAACTATGGTGGGAAGTAATTTTTCTGTCTCTGGGCTGGTCCGTGAACTTCTGTCCTTGAGTTCACTGTCTCCAGCACTCTGTGACTTACATGGAAAGGCCCCATAGTCAGTTAACCAACACAAACTCATTAGCTACTACGTGTCTCCCGCTATGCCAGGTGCTCAGGATGCAACCAGTATAAAACAGACAGAGTCCCCGCTATTGTGAGTCTTACAGTGTGGTGTGAAGAAAGTCAGTCTTACTGATGATAAGGCCATCAGTGACGGAGTCATTAAGAAAGTCTTCATGGGGACGTTGACATGAAAAGGTGGACATGAACTGGGATTATGAGCTGGATCCAGTGATCTGAAGTCCTATAGCCCCATTTTGACAGTATGAGGGATACTAGATGGTTACTGGCCAGGAAAGGTTTTTTCATTTCTCCCTTCCTGTGTCAGGCTTAAGGAGAAAGCCTAATCCATGGGTTGGACAGTCTCCTCATCTATTTACAGAGTCGTGAAAATAGTGGATATCCCAAACTAAGAAACATAGACTCCCACATCGAGAAAGGATTTCAGGGTTAGTTTTATTCCCTTTTGGTGCTTAAATCTCCCCTGTAACATTTTCACCAAGAGGCCATTCAGCTTCTGATTGAACACTTCCAGTAATGGGTAACTCACTACTCCAACTGTGACCGACTTTATCCTAAAGTTCATTTCTTTGTGTTTAAATGGAATTTTGCATTTTTGTCACTTCTGTCCACTTAATCTCTGAGTTTAAAAGAAACAGATACTTTAGCTGTATGAGACAAGCTGACAGAATGTACATGTAGCTATGTCATTTACTGAAACCATTAGCACGGGTCTGAATTCTGGGCTTACTAATACACATTTCCAGAAGCCAAGAGTATGTACTCCCACTGTTAAAATTCAGAGAGGAAGAAATCTGCTATGTAAATCAACCACATATAAGATAAGTTTGGAATTATGGACTGTCCATTGTGAAAAAAAAATAAAGAAGAAAAGAAAAAAAGCTAGAGAGCTGGATATGGTGGACCACACCTCTCTAGTTCTAGCACACTGAGGCAGGAGGATCACAAGTTTGAACCCAGCCCAGGCAAATTAGTGACTTAGCAAGACCCTGTTTCAAAATATTTTTAAAAAAGCAAAGATGTAGCTCAGTGCAAAAGCTCTAGGTTCAATCCCCAGTACCACCAGAGAGAGAGGGAGATTGATTGATCCTCACCAATCTGACAACACAACAGATGGGGTCTGTCTTGGATCCAGCTCTCTCAGTCTCTGTCTCTCTCCTTTCCTATATTTAGTCCCTCACTCAATTAGCCAACTCCTACTAATTATCTATTTCCTACATGCCAGGCACAAGGCCATGTGCTCAGCATGAGGGCCCTTACTTCACTCCCCTGACCTGAGTAAGCAGCCAGATCTCCAGGTTCAGGCTGGGAACAGGAAGAAGGAAAAGTTCCCTTTAGATGTCAGGCTCACGCTGTGCACTCTAGATCAGCTTGCTAGTGCTCTGCACTCGAGTGAAATGATCGCTGTTTTCTATTTAGCACAGTCCCTGTCACCCTAACTCCCTAGGGAGCCAGGAAGAGTCAAGGATATGATTTGGAATACAGTGGAGCCATTCTTGTGTCCATAAGCAAATTCTACACAACAACCTTCCAAATCCTACTTTCTCCTGTCACCAAACCCTTGTTGTTGGAAGACAGAGCCTATCTGAGTCTGAGCATAAACTCACACTACAACTTTTACCCCAAAATCTCATGTCACAGAGGCTCATCTAGAGAGCAAACCAGCCCAGAAAGGACTGTCATTGAAAACTTCACAGGCCATTGGGAAACCAAGCTGAGGTCATCCCAGCAGAGTAAATAAAAATGGGTACATCCTCTAGAGCCCCACAGAGGAAATCCTCCCCAGAGCCCCACAAAGGAAAGGGCCCTTTGGACCCTTGTGCTTTCACCACACCAGCAGAAGAAGATTCAGTAACTAAGAGAAGGAGGAACTGATTTCCAGTAGTGGCCCTGGGGCCCAGGGGGATGTGCTGGGGAGCTCCCTCTGTTAGAGACTGTGCAGTTAGGGAGAAAACCAGGGCCTGGCAGGAGGTGGCTTCCTCTGAGGACCGGAGGAACTGGAGAGGCGTCATCTCCCAGCCAAGGACCACGGCAGAGCAGCAATCAGCTCTGAACATCATGGAGGGAAGGCATCCAGAAGAGAAATGAGAAAAGAGAAAAGAGAAATGGCAGGTGTAAGTAATAGGTGACCAAATGTATTTGTTAGTGCATAAGGGGCTCTCCCCAGGAGCCCTCTGACGTGGCTTAAAGGGCTTTGCAGGAGCTGAGACCTGGCATTAGCAGGTACAGATGAAAGGCATTGCGATATGGGCTTCTACCAAGAATGCCTACCTCTAAAGACAGAATGAAGAGGTGTAGGGAAACCAAGGTGACAAATTCAGCAGACTCACAGAATGTTGGGACTGGCGGGCAATGTAGAAATCAATGGGTGTGAACTCTTTTTTTTAATTAGTATATATTATGTATACAGATTAGTGGGTTTCATTTGAGGATGTTAGTATGAAAATTTTATTGCTTAATACTCAGGAAGGCCAGGAGACAGAGACAAGGTCACACAGCTGCAGAAGGAGCTGAGGGAGGGCGGAAGCTCATGTCCAGCACATCCTCTTCTCCTGTCTGCGTGGGCTTCATGCCCCCAAGTATGCTGGAAACGCACGCTGCTCTTGGAGAGAAGCGTGCTGAGCCTCCTGTTTGTTGCTGCAGACTAAATACATGTGGACTGATGACCTGGACAGCAAAGCTGATTGCTCATTTCTGTGTCTGTGCCTTTAACAGACCTTTGGAGGAAAAGAAGAGGGCAGAGACCAAAGACAGGAGAGAGGGAGGTTTGGGCCAGGGGCTCCTTCTTCATGCCTGACCACAGCCTGCTCCCTGACCTCTGCATGTGGGGCTTCTTGGGGCTGAAGAGGAAGTGGGGTGGGAGGGGATCTGGGTAGTTGCTGTGCTTAGACACAATGCCTGTATGTTTCTGATAAACCTTCAGACGGAAGAGGGTAGACTACTAGCAAAGGGACAAGCTCTGTAGAAAGAACTCCCGGGATGCGGGAAATAAAGAGGCGAGTGATAATGCTTCCCACAGACAGCCACTAGCAAGCCTGCACCAGCATGTCCATAAAACACCCACGTCTGCTATAACCCTAACCAGCTGTGCACAACCCTCCTGCCGCCTCCTGCATCGCTCTGTGCTCTGCGCCAAGCTGCCGCAGAGCGCGTCACAGGCTCCCCAGAGAGCGCTGCCTGTGCAGAGCCTGAACCTGATTACCTGCCTCCTCCTCGCCACCGCCTCCTGGGGTGGGACCCACCTGCCCGGCCCAGAGGAGAGTGAAACTGCAGTGATCTGTCACCTTTACAGGTTTCCGGGACAACACCATGGTGAGGAAGACATTGGAATTCCCTCCCATCCATCTCCCAAAGCCATGTCCTTTTTCCACTGCAAGGGCCTCCTCTGTTCAGGCCTCTCCCCAGGCCAGCAGCTGCTTCTCCTGCATTCTAACCCTCTGGCAGCCTCCTACCTCACTCAGCCACAGAAGCCACAAGCTACTCCGAATATCTGATTTTACTAAACATCACGAACAGCCAAGCACTTTGCCACGGGCTTTTCCTGTACTACCCTAGTTAATTCTCATAAAAACTTAGGACATAGAGACTATTGCTAAGATACTTGCTTCGCCAATCTGAAAACTGAGACCTGAATGTCTCACCGTTAGAAAGAATATAATCATAAGTAAAGTGATGGCCAATGTCCATGCTTTTAAATACTCTGCGTTTTATCAGGATGATCGTCTTATTCAGCAAAAGTCCAGTGGTGGGGCTTTTAATACGTACAAGTGAACTGGCAAGGATCTATTGTCCTATGGGGTTTTCTGACCCTTGAAATCACCTGCTTGAATTATCTCAGCCCCTGGAATTATGTGCTGCACTCTAAATTGGGCCCAGATTTCCCATCATCCTACAAAGGGAACTGGCAAAGACCCATTTCCTCCCATGGAAACCATTCCCTCCCTTTCATGAGAACCACACGAGTGTGTGTGTAACCCGTGGTCCTTTTCTTGAATACTCTCCCACTCAGTCCTCAAACTGGTCCTGTGATGTGGACAGGGTAGGAGTTGGTCTAATCTTAAAGATGTGGAAAGGAGTCTTTAGCATGGTGAAGGTGGATGGTCTCCAAGCTCCTGGGCAATGCCATTGGCAACACAGTGAGGTTTTATAATTCCTTACCAGTGGTTTTCTGCACCACATCCAGCTAAAGCCAAAGACCTCACCTAGGAACAACTAAATACCTTCCTAAAGCTGATCACTCTACACATCTGACTTCAACCACGAACCACTTGGCAACCACTAAGGGAAGCCTTCCTCCTCCTTCCCAAGTCCTGTGGAATCAGCCAGACACCAGAGCAGTGCAACCTTCCTGGTCTACATGCCTGGCCTCTTCTCACAATGAGAGAGCAATTTCTGAGGTGTCCTGAGAGGGAGGGAAGAACCACAATGCCTTCATTAAAAAGGAAATGTAAACAGCTGTCTAGCCTTTTGGAAACACTTCCCATGGGGAGCAGAGATGGCAAAGAGAAAATGCAGCAAAGCAGAGAATGTGGGAATGAATGGGAGGCAGCTGTTTCAGGACAGGGCACTGGGATGTCAGTTATGAGTCCCAGGTCCCTCAGTGGCTTCCCTATGCCTATTAACAATAAAGTTCAAGTGTCCCCATCATTTCAGGAATCTCCCTGTCTCCTTCACAAAATGCCTGTCCTGTTTTCTTTCCTAGGCTCCAGCCCAAAGCGACCCTTGTTCCCTGCACATACTCTAGGGCAAGAGGCTGAACACCAGATGAATAAAAGGCCCCACCTGCAAAGTGGTGGAGTGAAGCCAGCTACAGTAGGGAAGGCAATAGGGAGAGAGGAGGTCCCAGGAAACTGGGATGCTCTGCACCATCTACAGTGAGCAGTGTTTACCCCACTTCAGCCCACTGCGGCTCTTCCTGCAGACAAGCTCAAGGTTACCAGTGCTTCCGCAGGAAGAGAGCCCACCTGTGTGAAATACTCTGATCATCAATGGCAGGCAACTGATTTGTCATTGTTTTCTATTATCTATCTTTTATTTTGCACTTTTATTTATATTTTAGGTTTCTCGTGTAAAGGCAACCGTGTGATATTTAAGCGTCTGCATCTGATTTATTTCATTTAACATTATAGTCTCAAGGTGCAGGCATTTTCCTACAAATGACTCAAGTTTATCATTCTTTATGGTAAAGTAGTACTCCATTGCGTATAAATACCACACTTTATTCATTCATCTGTTGATGGACATATCGGCTGCTTCCAAGACTTAGCTATTATGAATATGTTCCTATAAATGGGCACGCATGTATCACTGTACTGTGATGACTTGAAGTCTTTCAGGAAGATACCTAGAAGGGGAATACCTCGGTGAAGTGGAATTTCTACTTTTAGGGCTTTTTTTTTTGAGGTATCGCCACACTGATCTCCACAGTGGTATTAGTAATTTTCATTCCCACCAGCAATGTAGAAGGGTTCCTCCCCCAACCCCACCCTGCAGCCTTCCCAGCATTTGTTATTGTTTGAATTTTTTTATGATAGCCATTCTTTATGGAGTAAGATGGAATCTCAGTGTTGTTTTAATTCGCATTTCTCTAATGGCCAGAGATGTTGAGCATTTTTTCATGTATTTATTGACCATTTGTACTTTTTCTGAGAAGTACAAACTCATTTCACTTGCTCATTTTTTTTCAGTGAGTCTTTTATTTTGGAGGGTTTACTTTTTTTGAGTTCTGTATATTTCTAGGTATTAGTCTTCTGTCCATGCAATAGCTGGCCAAAAAAAAAAAAAAAAAAAAAAAAACTTCTGTAGTTTTTAAAACATGCTATAAGCTCAGCCATGTATTTCTGTAGGCCAAAGCTAGCCCTGCAAAGGCCAATTGGAAGGCTTTATTCTAATTTCTGCCCACACAACTTCATTCCTACTGCTTGAAATACTGCCTCCACCGCTCACTGAAAGCCTCCCCATCCACAGCCTGAGAAAGTAGCATGGGAAATGTTAGAAAATGTGGAAGAACAGATCTAGTGATCATGGTGGATCTAACAGTCTCTATCGTGCGGATGCTGTAAAGCGACGGTGGCCAGTGGCTGAGTTCAGGGTACAGTGCGGGCCGAGGGCTCTGCTTCAGCAGCGTACCTAGTCCTGGCTCTGCCGCCATCAGTCACCCTGTAGCTACGTTACCACCTCCAACTTGTTTTCCTCACCTGCAAAGTAGGGAAGGAAGTCTGTGCTCGCCTGCCTCCAGAGCTCCTGCTCAAATCAAACCAATGGCTAAAGGCACAGGAACACGCTTTTGAAATTGTAAGGTGGTACATAAACCTCCAAAGAATTGTCACTAACGTAATATTTTGTGGTTATTAATAAAAACTTGAGTAAGAAAAATGTCTACCCATTGCAGTGTAAATAAAATGATGGTTTTAAATGCAGGTCCATTATCCATTTTCAGAATTTAGAAAAATAAGTTTTTAAAAAGTGATTGCCCCTTGAGCCCAGAAACTTCTACTAAAAAATTATCCTAAGGAAATAACCATGTGCGCTTTTGTTATTTAGCCACCACTATGCATATTGCAGTGTTCTTTGTAAAAGGCCAAAAATAAACAAAAAATAACCTGGAACATTGTAGATGTCCACCTATAAAGTCTTGGTAATGTTAAATATCACGTAACCATTACAAAGCCTAAGACCCCATAGTAGATGCAAAAATATTTTAAAATGTATTTTGAGGTTTTAAAAAAGTTATAGAGTAGTGCAATCCCCTTTGTATAATTAAGCATGTACAAATTTGTATACCAAAGTATTTTAAAATTATACAACTCCATGGTAACTAATTATCTTCCTGGAAGATAACCAGAGATTTTGACTTTTCTTTCATTTGCTCACTGATTGTTATTTCTATTAACTATTGTTAGCAGTTTGCTTACTTTTGTTATTTCTGTTATTTCTATTGACCTAAACAGATCAGACTTTTGCAATACAAAGGCAATATGAAAAATGGCAACTATATCGTCTACAAAGTAATAAAATCCTACCCATTCTCTAAACCACATTTCAGAAATCACCTCGATAAGACTTTCAGAAGCCTATCAGTTGGATGATACCCCTGTGTCATTGAAACCCCCTTTCATTTCGCAGGTCTCATAGAAAACATTTATTTCTACATGGCAGATGTTTGTAGCCTGCTTTATTCCCCTTTCTAAACACTTTGTGAACATGAGCCATGCCAAGGAGAGCCCCATGTACATGATACTCTATAGATGTTATTGAACTGATTAAATAAAAATGTAATTAAATAATTGTTTTCTGAAAGGAATTGTGCATTGAAGTTTTCTGTCCCCTCAAGGGTAGGATGGCCGGTCATTGTCGCACATGCCTGTAATCCCAGCTGGCATTCTGGAAGGGTGAGGTAGGAGGATGACAAGTTTGAGCCCAGCCCAGGGAATTTAGCAAGACCCTGCCTCAAAAAATAAAAATACAGGGGATGTAGCTGGGATGTAGCTCAGTGCAAAGGCCTGGGTTCAACCCCTGGTAGTGGGGGTGGGGGGACACCGTCTGTCTTTGACTAGGTGGAGCACCATTACCGTCACCCCCGTCACCCCTAAACAGCATTTATGGCGTGCTCCCTAGATGCAAGACAGGTTTTGCTTTAATAAAACAATATGAATGAAGTACCATCATTTGACCCAACTTCAGCTGAAGACACTGAGGCTCCTAGGGGCAAAGTAACTCGCTGACAGTGGCAGGGCTTACTGAAGAGTGGGTCTTGGACTTTAACCCATGTCTACCTGCCCTGCAACCACAGCCTTATTACCGCCACATTCTCCTGCCTTGAACACCAGTGAGCCCGTCTGCAGTGGTCATCCAGACAACGCTGGACCTAGTGGGTAAGTTAGGTGCTGAACTCTATGTGAAATACTCATTGTAAGAGCACAGAATGCCTCACGTTCCCATGGAAAGGTGTGGCGTCAATTACCACCATCCCTTTGAAAAGGAAAACATTCACTTCAACGAGGTATGGTGCAATGGCAAGGATATCAACCGAAAATGACTGAACTGTGTTTCAAGTCCCGGCTCTCCCCCGAGCTCACCGGGGGAACTTGGCCCACCAGGTCAAGTCCGTCTAGATGGGAAAAAGATGCACTCAGCAGTGACTAGAGTCTTTCTCTTGTAATAACTTCAATTGTTCCAGCTTCTACTCTGGCCCTCTCCAACCCATTGTCCAGTCTAGAATGACATCTGACCATGCCATTCCCATTCCCATTCCCTCAGGGATTCCAGAACACTTTGGATATAGACAAAGAGGCTTACGATGGCATCAGTACCAGTGGGCCTCTACCCACCCCTCCAATCTCTTCTCCCCTACTCTCTCCATGGAAGTCACATCATTTTCTTTCAGCCCCTGAAATTCAGATCAGCTCTTCTGCCTGTTGTTCATTCTTCATGGAGTCACCCCTCCCCCAACCACCTAGCCCAAATTGTACACAAGAGGAACTGATCCTCATTCATCAGACCACCAAGAAGTCATTAACTCAGAGAGATTTCCCAGTTCCTCCAATCTGAAAAGCCCCACGTTAGTCTCTTTGGGTACCCCATATTTCTCTCCGTAGTACATCATAGTTCGTAATTAGGTAACATCTGTTTTAGCGTGAGCTGCATCTCTTCAGCGTGTGCCTCTGCCTGACCTACAGTAGATGCTCAGTGCTCCATAAGTTTTTAAGTAGTTAATTAAAGGCTAGAGTAATGGTGGGATGATTGTAGGTGGCCAAGATATATAGGTAAGAACATGCTGAGGAAGGGAAATGAAATATACGACTGGCTTAGGGGTTCCAGAAGAGGGGCTGGCACATAGGGTGTCTTGGCTCAGGTTTTAACAAGAGCAGGAGCAAGAGATGGACCTGGCAAGGGGCATAAGGCACGTCTCAGAGCCAGGTCAGTGTCTCTACACGGCACCTTGGCTGCTTGTTGTGTATGTTAGAAGGGAAGGGTGGACACTCTGTTCTGGCCAGGCTGAACCCTTCCACCTGCTCCTGGCACTGCACCCGCATCAGATTGTCATCTGTACCTCAGGACACAATCAGCATTGGCAGGCAGATCCCCCGCATTGCCTTCCAGTCCCGAAGCACTGGGCTGCAGCTGCCGTGGTCTGCTGCCCCGAGCCCTGGCAGGGCAAAGATGTCCCTCTCCAACTGTCTCTCTGCTGTGCCAGGAATTTCCGCTCTGAGAGAGGATCCACGAAACAATAGCTGCTTGTTCTCACTGTCATCCCTCCTGGTAACAACACTATTTCAATACAACCAATGGAGCCTGGGATGTTCTGATCCATCCTCGGACAGCCTGTCCCATAACTCGAGGGCAGGGAGGCTGCAGCGGACAGCCCATGGCTCCACCCTACACACTGACTACAAGAGACAGAGAAAAACTCCTCCAGCTCTCAAGAACCTCACAATCAGGGCAGGGAGCTCTGTAATACCGGATTCCAGATGGACTCAAAGTGAAGTGACCCACTCAAGTCTAGGTAACAAGTGGGAGAGAGCCACCACCAGAGCCCAGCCCTGCAAACGGACTGGGTGGAAAGGCTTCCGGTTGGGAGGTCACCCAACGCAGTGACTGCACAGGGATCTCTCTGCCACACCCCTTCCACCCATTTGCCCACGGACCCTTCTCTGGAAGCAGCCAACTGTGAGTCAAACCCAAGAGGAACAGATGTCAGTGACACAGCAGGGAGGAGAGGACAGTGCGTGTCTGAGAGGCGGAAACCCAAGAGCTGAGCAGGAGAGGCAGACGGGCTGGGCAGTAGGATGGTCAGCACTCCACGGGGAGCACTGTGCACTGTATTCAAAGCACTCCTGGCCCCTACCAGACTCTGGCTTTGGGAACCAGTTTACAGCTCTAAGTTGGCAGGTGACCGATAGCCATGCAGGGCAGTTACTGTCTACAGACTTGCAAGTGAATTCTGCCCCATGGGGAAAATGACCCTCTCCACCCTGTGGAAACAACTAGTTCCAGCTCCTTTTTCCCTTCGGTACAGTAAGATGCTGTGTTGTGGAGAATCCTTTGAACTGGTTGTAACCTCACATAACCCATTTCCTTATTAAATGAGTTCAATAAAATCCCTAACACATGTTCATTTCTGTGTGAGAATCATTTCACCTTTTATTCTTAATTATCTTTTTAAACAGTTCTTAGGAGAGTTCTGCATTATGAGAGCGAGAAACTCCCTTCAAGCCCTTCCAGTTCCATGTGTTTTATGGAGGAGGAAACTAGGTGGAGAGAGGGAACAGGACACTTCTGAGGGTCCGGTGGGGACAGCGGCAGAGCCTAGTGCTGAGCTTGTGGACCTGGTCCTACCCCCTCTGTAAGTCGCTCAGTAAGTCGCTTCCCTCAAAAATCCTGTTTTCAGTACCTTCCTCGTAGCACTCACCTTCGCTAGGCTACCCTGAGGGTCCAATGAGATCATGCACGGAAAGCAATGAAAAGAAAATCCAACCAAAGAGAAGTGCTCCAAAAGGTCAGGATTTAGGGTTTTGTAGCACAGACCTGAGGTGGCAGGAGGAAAGAAGAGCCACGAAGTGATTAAATTTTATGTTTGCCTCATAGTAGATCATAAGGTCACTATTTAACATGTATGTGTAGCTCCCCAACATAGGGTGGTTTACGGAGGGTGGGAGTTATCAGCTCTTGGATGACTATTTCCCATACGATTTGACACCGAGTAAGAGCTTTACTTGCGTCATCTCATTTAATCCTTACAAAATCTAGCTGGATAGTTAATATTATTTGGTGCTCATGGCAAATATGTTACCAAAGTAATATATTTGGTATCCAAAATTCTGTTCCACTGATGCACATGTCTGTCTCTGTCTGTCTCTGCCTCAGTCTCTATCACTCTCTCTCTGTCTCTCTCTCTCCATCCAGTACTAGAGATTGAACTCAGAACCTTTGCACTGAGATATACCCAAAACCCTTTTGTTAAATTTTTAATTTTGAGTCAGAGTCTCACTAAGTTGGCCAAGCAGGGCTCAAACTTGCCAACCTCCTGCCTCAGCCTCCCAGAATGCTCCCTCTATCTCTTGGTCACCTTCCCTTTTACAAAAGATCTATTTCCCTTTTTTCTATTATCTTTTGTTTTGATCTATAATGTATTTATAATTTGGGTTTCTCATATAGGGGAAATCGTGATATTCAAGCTTGTGTGTCTCATCTATTTTGCTTAACATAATGGTCTCAAAGTGTATCTATTTCTCTACCAATGACTCAAGATTATCCTTCTTACTGGCAGAATAGTACTCCATTGTGTATAAATGCCACATATTCTTTATCCATTTACCTGTTGATGGACATATAAACTGCTTCCAAGACTTATCTACTATGAGTTGTACTGCTATAAATATGGGTATGTGTGTATCACAGTAATATGATCTCTACAACTCCTTTGGGAAGATACCTGGAAGAGGAATAGCTGGATCAAATGGAATTTCTAGTTTTAGTTTGTTGAGAGATCTCCATGCAGATGACCATAGTGGCTGTAATAATTTACATTCCCATCAACAATGTAGAAGGGTTCCTTTTCCCCTGCAGCCTCACCAACATTTATTAGATTTCTTGTTGATAGTCATTCTTTCTGGAGAAAGATGGTATCTCAGTGATGTTTTAATTTGCATTTTTGTAATGGCCAAAGAATTTGAACATTTTTGCACTTATTTATTGGCCATTCTGCAAAGTGTCAGTTCATTTCAGTGGCCCATTTTGCCTGGGTCTTTTATATTGGGGAGGTCTAATTTCTCTGAATTCTGTATATACTCTAGATATTAGTCCTCTGTCTAAGGAATAGATAGCAAAATTTTTTCTTATTCTGTAGGTTGTCTCTTCACTCTCTTGGTTGTCTCCTGTGCTGAAGTTTTTATTCAATATGATCCCGTTTATTGATTCTCAGTCTTTCTTGTGCCTTTGGGGTTCTGCTCAGAAAGTCCTTGCCTATGCCTGTGTCTTCAAGAGTTTTGCATATTTTATCTTCCAGCAGACTAAGAGTTTCTGCTTTAACATTTAGATCTCTGACCCATTTTGATTTTAGTTTAGTGCATGGTGAGAGGTACGGGTCTACTTTCAATCTTCCACACGTTTACAGCCAGTTTTCCGAACACCGTGTGTTAAAGAGGCTCTCTCTCCTCCAGCATATGTTTTTGGCACTTTTGTCAAAGATCAGCTGGCTGAGTTTCCCTGGTGCTGTTTCTCCATCCTGTACTCTGTTCCACTGATCCACATGTGTGTTTCTGTGCCAGTATCGTGCTATTTTTCATCACAGTAGCTTTGTAGTATAACTTGAGATCTGGGATTGTGATACCTCCCGCTTTACTCTTGTTGCCCAGGATTGTTTTAGCTCTCCTGAGTCTCTTTTGTTTCCGTAAGAATTTCAGGATTGTTTTCTGTAGTTCTGTAAGGCATGCTGTTGTTATTTTAACTGGAATTGCATTAAATCTATAAAACAGATTTGGCAGTGTGGCCGTTTTGACTATGTCGATTCTACCTATCCAGGAACAAGGGATGTCCTTCCATTTTCTGTTGTCCTCTTCGATCTCTTTTTCACAGCACTGTAGTTTTCCTTCTAGAGGTCTTTCACTTGGTTTCCTTGGTTAGGTTAATTTCTAAGTATTTAATTTTTCTTGATGCTATGGCAAATTGCATTGTTTTTCTAATTTCTTTCTTGGTGAGTTCATTATTTATGTACAAGAACACTATTGATTTTTGTGTCTTGATTTTTTATCCTTCTACTTTACTGATTTTGCTTATAAATTCTAGGGGTCTTCTGGTGGAATTTTTTTGAGTCTTCTATGGAGAGGTCTATGTCATCTGCAAATGATGATAATTTAACTTTTTCCTTTTATACAAATCCGTTTTATTTCTTTCTCTTGACTGATTACTCTGGCTGATTTGAGTACTATACTGAATAGGAGTGGTGATAGCAGACATCTTTATCTTGTTCCTGATTCTAAAGGGAAAGCTGTCAGCTTTTCCCATTTACTATGATGTTGGCCATTATTTTGTCATAAATTACTTATAACAGATTGCGATAAGTTCCTTCTATACCTACTTTTATCATGAATGGATGTTGGATTTTGTCAAAGGCTTTTTCTGTGTCAAATGAGATGATTATGTGATTTTTGTCCTTGCTTTTGTTTATGTATTACATTTATTGATGTGTGTATTTTGAATCATCCTTGCATCCATGAGATGAAATCTACTTGGTCATGGTGTATGATCTTTTGATGAGTTATTCTATTCTGTTTGCCAGTATCTTGTACAAAATTTTTGTACCTATGTACATTAAAGAGATTTGCTTGTAGTTCTTTTTTTTTTTCTTGGTTAGGTCCTTGTGTGGTCTTGGAATCAGGATAATGCTAATCTTTTTAAATTTTATTAAAGAGTTTAAGGAATATTAGTGTTAGATCTCCACTGAAGTTCTTACAGAATTTAGCAACAAATCTACTGGGTCCTGTGTTTTTGTTAGTTGGTAAGCTTCTTATTACTGTTTTAACTTCATTGCCTCATCGAATTATTCAGGGTTTTTATATTTTCTTGGCTCAGCTTGGGTAATTCATACATATCTAGGAATATATCCATTTCTTCTGATTCTCCAATTTATTGGAGTGTGGGTTTTCAAAGTCGTTACTCTTCTGGACTTTAGTGTTATCCATTATGGTTTCACATTTTTCATTTCTAATTCCATTCATTTGGGTCTTTCTTTGTTTTTGGTAAGATTGGCTAAGATTGTGTTTATTTTGTTATTTTTTCAAAGAACCAGCAGTCTGGTTCACCAATTCTTTATATTTTTGCCTCAATTTTATTAATTTCTGCTCTGATCTTTACAATTTCCTTCCTTGTACTCACTTTAGATTTGGATTCTTCTTCTTTCCTAGGAACTTGAGCATAGTGATTAGGTTATTTATTGGGTTCACTGGTTTTTCTAATGTGGGTGTTCACAGCTATAAACTTTCCTCTTACGATTCCTTTTATTGTGTCTCATATGTTCTGATACTGTCATAATCATTACATTTTAGGAACTTTTTCTTTGATATCTTCTGTGACCCATTGTTTATTCAAGAGGATATTGTTTAATTTCCACATGTTTGCATAATTTCTGTTGTTTGTTATTCCACTGATTTCTAGTTTCATTTCACTATGACCTGATAACATGCATGGGATAATTTTGCTTCTTTTGCATTTACTTAAGCACGCTTTATTGGCTAGTATGTGGTCTATCTTAGAGAAAGTTCCTTGTGCTGCTGAGAAGAGCGTATATTTTGTTGTTGTTGGGTGGAACACTTACAGAGATCTATTAAATCCATTTATTTAAAGGTTTGGTTCAGCTCTGTTACCACGGTACCTCATTTCACAAACTTAATTCATTCCACAATTCAGGTTGTAACTGAGTTGCAAGAATGTACATACTACGCTTGCAATGGAAAGAATTAAGTTCATAAACCAAGGTACCACCATATGTCTTTGTTGATACTATTTGCAACAGTAGCATATTGAGGTCCCCCCCATAATTGTTTTGAACTTTACCTGATCTTTCGTGCCCAGCAGTGTTTGTCTTCTGAAGCTAAGAGTGCTGGTGTTCGGTGCACATATGTTCATAATCGTTACCTCTTCCCTGTTTAATCGTTCTCTTGACAAATACTCAGTGACCTTCTTTGCCTCTTCTGATCAGCTTTGGCTTGATGTCCACTTTGTCTGAAAATAGGATAGCTACTCCTTGTTTTCAGGTTTCCATTGCATGGAACATGGTTTTCCATCCTTTGATTTTTAGTCAGTGAATGTCATTTTGGATCAAATGTGTTTTTCACATACACCATGTTGGTGGGTTTTGTCTCTTGATCCATTCTGTAAATCTGTGCCTTTTGATTGGAGAATTGAGATCATTCACATTGAGAATTATTACTGAAAGATACTGATTATTACTGCATTATTTTCCTATTGCTGATTCCCTTTCCCCCTTCTGCTTAACTACTTACCCTGACCGGCATGTTCATTCTATTTGACTTTTTGCCATTGTCTCTTTCTAGGATGTCCTTGAGAATTTTTTGGAGTGCTGATTTGGTGGCCATGAATTTACTAAAGTGCTCTTTGTCGTGGAAATACCTTATTACCCCACCAATTTTGAAAAACAGTTTTTGCAGGATGCATAGGTATAGGTTGGAAGATGGTTTTCTTTATGGCTCGAAACACTTCACTCCAAGCTCCCTTGGCCTTTAATGATTGTGTTGAGAAGTCTGCTGTAATTCTAATGAGTTTACCTTTATAAGTGATTTGTTGCTTTTCTGTAATAGCTCTTAAGATTCTGTCCTCATGTGAGGCTTCTAGGATTTTTGATGATGATATATTGTGGAGAAGTTCTTTTCTGATCATGGCCATTTATGGTTCTATATGCCTCACTTATTGTATGTTAAATCCTTTCCCCATATTTGCAAGTTTTCTGCTATTATTTCTCTAAACAGGTTTTTTGTGCCATTTGTATTATGTTCTGATATTTTACTAATTCCCGTTAACCTTAGATTTGTCCTCTTTACATTATCTAGTAGTTCTTGGATCCATTTTTCATGTTCTCTCGTTGTATTTCAGGTGTCTCTGAGCATATGGTCACCAGCATGAACCCTATCCTTCAGTTCTGACCCTCTATCCTCACATTGGTCACTTTTGTTGCCCATTACTTTCAATAGAATTTTTAATATCCTAGATTTCTGTTTGTTATCATTTCATGGACTTCAATTCTTTCATGTTTTGCATCATTGTGTTTATCTCAGCTAGCTTTTTATTGCTGTTTTCTGTAAACTCACCATTTTGTTTATTAAGTGTATTATCTGTTTAGTTATATCTCCTGTGAGCTCACCAAGTACCTTATTGATGTGTTTTTTACCTCCTTTCATCATTTGAATAGTTCACCAGTGTGGCTTTTGATATCATTTTCCCCACCCCCAATGCCCTGTGGATCAGCTTTGGGGGAGTTGGGAGTTTTTAGAGGCATTTTGTTGTCTCATCTTCTCATGCTTCTATTGGTTTTTGTTTTGTTTTGTTTTGTTTTGTTTTGTTTTTTGCTGAGGCTTGCAGTTTAATTAAAGTGGAAAGACTTTATTCCTATTATGCAGATCTCTTTTGTTAGTGTCTGATTTTCAATGATCCCCTCCAAGTGTGGCTAACTATAGATTTTTTGCCTCTGTCTAAAGATCCAACCACCTCTGTGAACTTGGGAGGGGAGGATACCATGTATTTGGCCTAGGACCTAGTTCTCTGGAAATGAAATGCAGTACTGTTGATGACACAAAGACAAACCAGATATTGGCCTACACTAAAAAAAATAATAGTGGCCGGTGAGCTGGCTCAGCGGCATAAGCGCCTGCCTTGCAAGCGCGAGGGCCCGAGTTCGACTCCCGGATCTCACATATGAAAAAGGGGCCGGTGATATCGCTCAGCGGCACGGGTGCCTGTTGGCGCGCGAGGTCCTGAGGTCGACCCCCCGGTACCCACAAAAAAAAATAAATAAATAATAATAATAATAATAGTGACAACTCTACTACCCTGACAATAGCAACAAAATCAACAACAATAACAGAGGCAAAGACAAACTGGATATTGATATACCATAAGAACCAATAATGTACCACGTTTAACCATAGAAGAGATCTATAATTACAATGTAAACACGAAGACAAACCAAATATGTGCTGACATACAACAAATATCTACTAAATGAAACAACTATACCTGCACTAAAAATAGAGAAGAATTCAACAGTAATAGCAGAAAGTTAGCTAAATATTTAAAGTTCATAAAGCTTAATTATTATACTAGGAAAGTTAAAGGAAGTGGGGAGCAGGAAAATGAAAGAAGTAAAATTTGAAAAGTGAAAAGAAAGATAAGAAGGGGGAGAGAAAAGTGAGATTAAGAATTCAATGAAAAAGTAAAAGGAAATTAATAGAATTAGATAAAAGTAACAAAAACAAACAAACAAGAAAAAAACAGATAGCAACCTAAGGAAAAAAAATTTTTTCAGGGCCGGTGAGATGGCTCAGCGGTTTAAGTGCCTGCCTTGCAAGCGCGAGGGCCCGAGTTCGACTCCCGGAACCCACATACAAAAAAGGGGCCGGTGATATCGCTCAGCGGCACAGGCGCCTGCTGGCACGCGAGGTCCTGAGGTCGACCCCCCGGTACCCACAAAAAAAAAAAATTTTTTTTTTTCAAAAATCAAAACTCCATAGAACCAATGAAAAAATAAATTAAAAATATATGAGTCCAGACAATTCCTCTCTTTTTGAATGGATCTTTTCTTTCCAGGGTCTGCAGTCTTGGAATGCAGCAGATAAGGGGGATGGATAGTGTGTCACTGCTATTTTGTTTCCACATGCACACACGCACGTGTGTGTGTGTGTGTGTGTGTGTGTGTGTGTGTGTGTGTGTGTGTGTAAATGCTGGATCCTGTTCCGCCCTTCCGCTGGGTCTGGGTAGTAGATGGTACCTGCCCTAGGCTGGGATCTCACCAGCAGCTCCCCCGCTCTCCATAACCCTCTGTGCATCCCAAATCAGTTTTCCCCACCTAACTATGCAGCCCGTGGGTTTGCAAGATGCCCCCACCCTCTACTCCAGAGGCCCCTTTGGTCTGTAAATCCCAGCCCATGGTAACCGTCCAAGCCAAGGTGTGTCCTTGCTCACATTGACAAATGAGGAAAACCAGCAAACCACTGACCTCTGTGCCCGATGCAGGCAGCTGGGCAGGGGTGCGAGCAGATCACTGGACTTAATGCCAGCACTCTCAGACCCAGCTACCTCTGGAAGCCACTCACACACCAGGCCTGGGTTCAGCATGGAGGGCAGGGACCTTGCATCCCTCTCAGCCGAGCGTAAGCTTCTCAGGGTATCTGTGTCCAGCCCACTCCTGCTCTGCAGCGGTCTCTATGGCTGTCTCCCACCCAGGCCTGTAGCAGGGCAGCACCAGAAACCCTGGAGAAGAGCTGTTCTGCAATTGCTCTACAGCTCAATCCCAAACAACACTTTTCCAAAACAGCTCCTGATTTCACCCGCTCAGACATGGCAGGCGCTGCGCTGGGCCTCCTCTCCAACCCCAGCCTGCCTTGTGGAAGGAATCACTTTCAGAGTAAAATGTCATGATGTTTTGCAGTTTACAATAGCCTTGGGCTTCCCTCGGAACCAGCACTGCTGGCTCTGTGCACAGTATCTCTCTGCAGCTGCCGTCCCTATCTGGGCTTACCGTCCATCACTGGAGGCAGGTACCCCTCCCTGGGAGCTGGGGTGAGCCTTCCAGACCGCCTCCTTCACTTCCCTGTGCCACGTTCCAGCTCTCTAGCTTCTCTGCAGTTTCTAGTCTTCCCATCATCTCCCTCCAAATTCCCAGAGATTCCCCTTATTTCTTCTCTTTGCTAAACTATTGTCTTCCAGGTGTTTCAACTCCAGGTTCCATAGAGGCCACACTTTGCCACTGGTCTCTATTCCACCATCCATCAGTAAGCAGGTATTCTTAACGACTAGATCACATCATCTCCCTTGTGGCAAACAGGGCTATGTTGATATATTGTGCCAAACAAAATTCCATTCATTGAGTGACTCAGTGTTGCAAAGCTGGCCAAAATTCCTCTCCATCTCCCCATTTCTTGAATCCTTTCATCTAAATCAGAATTATCTAGAGATCTTAAACATTAAAGGGAACATTATCAGGATCTGGAATGGGAAATAGGACCTGAATTTCTTAATATGTGCCAAGGAACGTCTTAGACTAAGCGATCTCTAGAGCCTGAATGTCATTTTAGCATATCAGTTCTGACATTCTTCAATGCCAGTGTCATATAGGAGTACAGACAAGGTTGTGGCCCAGAAGTCCTTGGGTCCAACCGCTGCTTACCCAACACATGAATCTCCTCTAAAATACCCCATGAGTGTCCATCATTTGCTTACATTATTCCAGTGAAAGAAAACTCATTTAATCAATTTTGTATCCTCACACATAAGGGGGTAGCTGGTAAGGCATTCAATATGCCCGAGTGAATGAATGATGGAACAAATGAGTCCAAAACTTCCAACATTATTCAGAGGATAGCACTATGCACAAAAATGTTTTACATCATACAACTTTAAAAGTCACATTAAAAATAACTATCTCATGAAAATACCACTTGTCAAGTGATTAACAGAGGCCAACATTAATGATGTTGTCACACGATGCATTACCTCATCGTAATGTTTTGGATCCTAAATGGCCCCAAAGGCCATACATTGAAGGCTTGGCTGCCAGTCTGTGGTGTTACTGGGACTCAGTGATATGACTTTTGGGGGTGGGGCCTGATGGGAAGAAAGGAGGTCACTTGGCTGTGTCCTTGGAAAGGCTATTGGGACTCCTGCCCCTCTTCACTCTTCTGCTTCTTGGCCACCATGAAGTGAACAGGGCTCCTCCGCCACATGTCTGTCAGGATATATATAGCACAACAAAGACCCAAGGCAACAGGACCCAGCAACCAGGGACTGAATCCTCTGAAACTGTGATCCAAAGTAAGTTCCTCCTTTTAAATTGATTATTTCAGGTATTTTGTCAGTGATGGAGAGCCAACACATTCATTAAGCTGAAATTCTCCTATCATTCCAATCCACTTATCCCATTCTACCTGAATAGCTGCCAGCCGAGGCCTTGCTATGTGCCTATCACTATCCTATATACTTTAGTTTCTCTCGTTTAATGCCAATCAACAAACCTATAAGTTTGATATCATCATTTTCACTTACTAATGAAGAAACGAGATCAAGGAGGGAAAATAACTACATGAAGAAGCTAAGTGAAAGTATCAGAATCAAAAGCCAGAATTGGAGTGCATAAATCCACGTGCTCCACCACAGCACAGGACCTCAACTTGACGCCTAAGGATCCCTGGTGTTCGATACAAGGGAGGAAGCCAACTAAGGATTTCAAGCAAGGTGTACAAAAGAAGCATGTGCTGTAACACATTCCAAGGACCAAAGCCAAGAGCATGAACGATACCAAGAGCTGCTCACTTCTCAGCTCTTTCCTCAGGCCTGGAGGACAGGTCTGCTGAGAGCTCCAACTGGCTCCTCCCCCAGAGAACCACTGAGGCCCTCAAGATGCCCCGCACATGGGAGAGAGAGAAGAGGAGCCACCCAGAGCTGAACGGGACAGAACTGCCACCATGTAAACCCCCACACCCTCCCACTCCACCAAGGGTCACACTCAGGAGACTGGCTGCCCTTCTACCCAGGGACAGCAAAGCCAACCCATGCTCTCCCCTCAATCCTCTACCTGCTCTGCTCCCTGAAGACCCTTGACTCTTACACCATGCCAGCAGATCGCAAACGTTCTGGCCTCACCCACACCCTTTCAGGTTACTCTGAATCCCAAAGAGTTTTGATTTAGGAGGGCCAATATTTACAGTGTCAGAAAAATCTATCAATATTTTCCATGTGAGAAATCAAAAATGAGAATTTTTAAAATGATTTTAACAACTCAACAATAAACCCATGAATAAGAATAACTTCCATTTATGAAAAAGCAAATTGTTCTTTAAAGCAAAACAAAACCTGAGAAGCATGGCATTTACTCTTTGTGTGCAAATCTCTTTACTATTTGGCTTAATTGAAGACAGCTGGATTCTCATAGCTGCTTCTGCATTCAGTGTGTTGCAATATCCTACGTCATGTTGCCTCTGGAAAACACAAAGGTTTATTCACGAGGGAATGAGAGTGAAAAAGGTGAACAGGAAAACAGTTTTGACTTCATGCTCTCAAAGTATCCCCAGATCATCCTTGGAGAACTTCCCCTACTCCACTGTCCTGGCTGCCCCCTCTGGCTTGTCTCTGAGCACTGAGGCCCAATCATCCTCACTGTTGGCTCTTCCTCAACACACTCTCTGCTCAGGCAGGGAAAGCTCCCTGCCTTCTTGGAATCCTAAAATCTTGTGTTATGCCCTCCTGAGTGTTGCTCATCACTTTCTAGTTCGCATGAGATATCTGTGACCCCTTTAATCTCCTATTTTACTTCCCATGCTTTAAAAGAGGAGCCACACATCTCACTCAAAATAACACCTCTTGCATAGACAACAGCACACACTAGGTATCCACTGGAAACGTGTTTGGTGAGTTTCACGCCAAACACAGCCTGTAAAACTGAAAGTCCAGGCACACAACCTGGATGAATTTATATTCAGATATCCCTGGTGTCAGTTCTTATTTCTGCCAGTTCTTATATAAGTAACTGACATTTCCCACCCTTCTGCTTCTCTATTTCTACAACCAGGGAAAGGGGATCGATAGTGGGTCTACTCCAGAATTCTGATGGAAGGACTTAGCCATTTAGCGCAACATGCGACACACAGGGATGGCTCAATTACTACTGTGGTTAATTTGCATAACTAATCTATTGCCAGCTCCACAGTGGCACCCGATACACAGTTTGAAGGAAAAAGATAGTACGACACTCACATCAGAGGATTCTGCCTTGGACTTCCCAAGATCCATCTCAAGCACAGACATTCTCTTTCCTCCCTACATTCTCTTTCCATGCCTTGGAGATGGCTCCCTCCCTGTGAGTCTCTACAGAGTAGCTATCACCACCTTCAAAATTCCTTGTGGTCCACCCAGCATTCTGCTGCAGTGCCTGTCTCATCTCCACTCACATGTCTCCATGCTCACTGCCCAGCCCATTCCAAACCATCACACTCAATAGCTTCTTGATTCATCTCTCTGCTTTGTCTTCTGGAGACTTTCAATCCCTCCTATGCTTAACACCAAAATAACCTTGATCAACTGCCCTCAAAATCCTACATTATAAAGCCCTTTAATGGGTTCCAATGGGCCACAGAATCAAGTCCCAACTGCTGACCACAGCTACAAATTTCTTCATGACCTGGGCCCTCCCTGACTCTCTCCTATACTCAGGCCTTTCTCTCTACTTTGGTTTTGCTCACTGTGCTTCTAAAAACCTAACCTTCTTTCCATTCCTAGAATCTGTGGAGCTCTCCCATCCCCCAGGGCTTTGTGTTGGCCCTGGAATGCGTGGCTGGCTCTTTCTTGACCTCAACCCTCAGTTCCAGTGCCTGTCTTCCAAAGGGCCTCATTGTCGATCCTGTCTAACACTGCTCCCTGCTTCCCTCTCCCTCAGCACTGTGCTGCTCTTCCATCAGGCCTGCTGACTTATCATTATTTCTCATGATAATGATAATGACTTATCATTATTATTCCTTATTAGAATATAACCTTTATGAGAAAGAAACTCACGTGTGTTTTTCACCCCTGGGTACCCAGCAATATACATTGCACACGATATTGATAGTCACTCAAGAAATATGAAATATGCATTAAACAAGTGGAATATTGGTCCAATAAATGGCATATGGTATGAGATGTGTTTCTAATCTCAAACCTGCCAAAATATCAGCGAAGAAAAGAGACTGAGTCCTTAACAACTCCTCACTCATTGAAACCTAAGAGCAAAATAGTGTCTGTGAAACTCATGATCCAGGAATTCCATGAGGAATTGCTAAAGCTTAAAGTAAAGGACACTTCTCAGCTTCAAATCAACTCCTCTAACCCTTCTTCCACTTTCCCCAGATGATCCTCTACTGGTCGCTTCCCATCCACCCTCCCTAAGCTGTCCCATCTCTCAATTTGTCCTCTCCTTCATTGCTAGCTACTTCTCCAGCTTTTCTTGCCAGGAATATAGAACAAGACAGAAGCCCTTCACCTTTAAGGATTACCTGCTAGTTGCTACGTGGATTCAGCTAGGAATAAAAATGTGCAAGAATTCCATAATCTCACAGTGATTCATGATCATCACCTCTCACTCTCTTGAGACGATTACTTGGACTTCCTGTCCATGTGAAGACTGGACTCAGCAAGGTTCCATCCTGAGAAGGCAATCTTAGTCTCAAACTGACACCTGGTGTCTCAAAGCCTTTCTGTATGGTGAAGTCAGTGTCCAGGGTTCTCCTATCCTCTTTTCCACCACCTACCATTCACAGCAGGGAGACAAGGAGGGATGTTGGAGTTAGTGGGAAGACAGCCACGGATATACCAGCAAATGGCAACCTCTACATCCTCTTGGCCTGGATGCCAGAAGGTGCCCTGTTCTAGACACAACATAAATCCTTCTCAGTGAACGGATTGAATAGTGGAGAGTGATGCTCAGTTGGTCTTTCTGGTTTTACCACTTTCAAAGCCTGTAAACATGCTGGGGCTTATAGTACAGAGGATGATGTTATACGGGCTGCAGGCTGAGAGAAACAGCTTCTGGCCATTTAAATGCTCTCTACACATCCTAAAGAAATCCCATTCTCCCTCCTCTTACCATGCCAGCGCTAGGATCTGGAGATTAGGGGAGAATTATCTACCAGCGTCCACTGTCAACATCGCATCCTGAAACTTGATTGTCATTGTTTGGCTGCAAGTTATTTAGCACGCTGTTTTGATAGCCCCCAATTGTTACATTCCAAGAACTCGTGTAAGAAGCCAAGAGGAAAACAACAGCAACAATGAAACTCAGGCTTACCCTGGCACATTACAGCAGTGTCCCCGCCTCTTCTCTGTGCTCTCCTAAGACACCACCCCTGCCTCAAGTAAGTGGGAGACCGAGCCTTTGCAGATGTGAGGGGGGCACCATGTTTGCAGGGCCCCTATTAACAATGCCCAGGGACCCCTGGAGACAGCAGGAATGGCGGGACCACTGGCTTAAAGAGCAGAGAGACAGAAATCAGCCCCTGCATGGGAGGAGGCACCACACTGAGCCTTGGGGTTTTCGGAGTGCTTCCGCGCACACTGTAGGGGATTCTTACAGAGACCCCGCAAGGCTCTCTCTTCTTAAAAGAGCAGGAAGTATACTCAAAATAATCCCTGTTGGCAACATACAAGCAGTCAAAAGTTAATGGCCCTATGTCAGACACGTAGACAGCTGCCCAATACCTGTCACCATCTTCTGTGTTACAAATAGAATCTCAGCCCTGTTCAGGGCAACGACGGCCAAGTCCTGGACAACAAACTGGTCTGAGATCGTAGTTCTCAAAATTGAGCACTCAGGGAGCTTATTAAAACTCATCGCTGGCCCCACCATCAGAGTTTCTGATTCCGTAGGTTGGGGCAGGGTCCTAGAATTTGCTTGCATAGCATGTTCCCAAGCGATGAGGGTGACAATACTGCAGATCTCACTTTGAGAGCCACCAGTCTAAACTAATCGCAATCCAGTTTTCTAACTCCCTTGCAATCCGATGTGACCAAGGGGATCCGCAGTTTTAGCCAGTGAAAGATAAGAGAAGCTGGCTGAGGATTTCCAGGAACATTTTGCTTATTTAATAAAAGGAACAGTTATGGTTGGTACCATCTTACCCACTTTGTTCTGCTTTGGACAGAGAGGTGATGCCTGGCACTGCAGGGGACATCCTGTGCCCGTGAGGTTTGTTACAGTTTCAGTATCGCCCCCAAAGACCACACAGTGGAAATGTCATCCTCAAGGTGATGATGTTGAGAGACGGGACCTCTAAGGGTGATTAGGTGATCCTGTGGAAAGTAGTTTATTTCATTAACATATGAGTGAGGCAGCTAGCTAGCGGAAGGGCCAGAGATAGTGGGAAACTCAGCCATATTAGTGAATATTAAGATAAAAATAGACAATAAACTAGGACTTTGATTAAAAATAAACATTTTTCAACAACATGAGATGTGACCCGTCTCTCTTAAAGAGAGGTGTCACCACCTGTTGAGCTCTTGAATTTTTAGAAATTTATTTTTTCATTTCTTTAATTAAGTTTATTGGTACAATTTAGATATGCATAATGATCACGTTCATCATAGGGAATTTGTACCTGTACATGATATATCTTAGTTCCTCTTTTTTTCCCATTCCCCTCCCCTCTCTTCACCTCCTTATTTACGAAGTTTTGTTTCCATTTTACCCTTTTTTTCTCATATTTTTTTTCTTTTCCCTCCCACCGCCCCCCATTCCACTTTCCCGCTGAACAATTATGTCCTATTTCACAATATTTATTATACATTTTGGTTCTTATTTACACTTTCAGCTTCTCACATCAGAGACACTGTGATATTTACAAATTTAAAATATAATAAATTTTTTCTATAACATAGAATATAGCCCACCCTATCTTGAAGATTTTGAAGAATTATAGTATAAAATAACTAGCTGTTTTTTTTTTTGAGATCCCAGTTTATTATAAACACTATGTGAAAGTACTGTACTAGAGAACATGAGTTTTAAATGGTCATATTTTTTAACTTTAAAGAGGCACCCATGATAGGTGTCTAATAAACAATTAAGCAATTTCTGGACCCTGTTTATCTATAAATAATTTTAAATTGAGGGGCCATGTGAGTTCCAACTAGTCATTTTTTTTTTAACTTCACAGAGACACCCGTGATAGGTGTCCACTAAATAATTAAGCAATTCCTGTGCTCTGCTTACCTATAAATAATTCTAAATTGAGGGGCCATATGACAACTCAATCAGTCCCCTCCTGAAAATCTGAGAGCTATTCTCCCTCTCCTTACCTCCAATAAAACTTTCCTAACCTCCTTCTTTGATGCCCAACTTCATCCTTGGGCGTCTTGCAAAACCACGAGCCCAGTATGCACTACAACAATACCTTCCAACCCCTGCCATGTTACAATACAGCAACGAGGCCCTCAGCACAAGCTGTGTCTCAATCTTAGATTTATTTCAGAACCACAAGCCAAATAAATTCCTAATCAGTATAAATTAGGCTGTGATAGTCTGCTGTAGTAAAATAAAGCTGACAGAGGCACAAATATACATATAGGGAGGGAAGGCAAAAAAAAAAAAAAATGCTTGGTCATTCGTGACTATTTGAGCCCCCTAGTTATTCCTGATCCCTCATTTCTGAACTCCTTCCTATTTTACACAAAAACCAAATGTCTTTATTGCTTAGTCACTTTTAGTCTGGTACTCTGTTGCCTATAGTTAAAGTCAACTGTAACCTATATAAAAAGTTTCTGCAAAACAATTTTTTAAAAAAAAAATCAAACAATGGAAACTAGTGTCCTCCAGCATGTAAAGCACCTTCAGATTCATCATACATTCCAGCTTCAGAGTAATCGTAATTATGGCTTTATTTTTTCTGGTAGAGTTTCTCTGTCAAAACAGTTTAGATCCCATTGTCTTTGAAAGGCACCGATCTATGTATTAACAGCGCGGTTTTAATTAATACGAAAGGGAAGATGTGAACTAGGACAAAAGATGCCTAAAGATGGAAGTGTACCTTCAAATTCTCTTTACAGATCCACTGTGCCCAATACACAGTAATTGCCCCAAAAGGCTGCACTAACTAAACACATGTGTTACCCTATTAGAAAAACGACCTATTGCTAAGTACTCCAAATGTGTTCCTTGATGGCTAAGCCTAAGTGTGTCAACTTGATTGGCTTGGGAGCTCCTGAGATTAGTAAAGGACACAACTGGGTGTATCTGAGTGGGCCAAGGAGGCGTAATCTTGGTTAGTCCATGTGGTCCATGGCCCCTTCCTCTCTGGCACTGTTTCCCTGCTGCACTTTCCAGCTGCCATGAATGGAGCATCTCTGTCCTACCATGCCCTTCCACCATGATGTTCCTGCTTTGGAGCCAGTTGACTATGGACTGAATCCTCTGAAACAGCTAAGTTAAACCTCTCCTTCTTTAAATTGTGGGTGAGGGGATTGTGTTGCTTCAGCAACAGGAACAGGAAGCCTGACTAATAAAGTTCCAAAGAACAGAAGTCCCATAAAACTCTCTTCCACCAAGGAAAGTTTGGGAAACAATAAATATTCTGTCATTCTCCTTGGAGACACAAAACACACGCTGATATTAAAGGCTCTAAGAAATCCTACAGTAGAGAAATATTATATCTTGTCTCACAAAACCTTTCTCAAAGTTATTCATAGAATGTTTTCCTCCCTAAAATTCTAAGCACACTTTCAAAAACTTTTGAGAATTTTAATAAAATAATGGTCAAGAATGCATTCACGGGCCGGTGAGATAGCTCAGCGGCATAAGCACCTGTCTGGCAAGTGCGAGGTCCTGAGTTCAACTCCCAGTCCCACATATGAAAAAAGGGCCGGTGATATCACTCAGCAGCACGGGCGCCTGCTGGCGCACAAGGTCCTGAGTTCAACCCCCAGTACCCACAAAAAAAAAAAAAAATGCATTCACCTTTGGCATTAGCAGAACACAGGGGAAAGCTGTAAGTACTGCAGTTGATGTGTTTGGGTTCCAGCCCCAATACTGACACGTACAGTCCCACATTCTCTCTCAGATGCACAGTTTTTCCATTTATCCCTTCCTCAACCCTGTGGCATGTCCTAATTTAATTGGCAAATTTTTTCTTAATGCGAATAAAATAACGATGCATCTTAGAACTAATGCTCCATTAATTACTTACCAAGACATTTGTACTTGGTAAAATATGCTTTATGACTTTGTCCTAGTAACTTAACCCTGCATGCCTCATTTTTCTTGCTGTTAAAATGGGCAGGTTTCCTCAAGGAGTAACTGTGAGGATTAAATAATTCCTGGCCCAAAGTAAGTGTTCAGCAAATGTTAGAAATCTATTAATTGTTGTGGGAATGCTGAAAAGCCCCCCTTTTCCCCAAATCACTTATTTAATGATTCTCATAAGTCATAAAATGAAAGTGACTTAGGAAGAGAGAGCCACATACTGATAATCCCACTCGGGGAGCATTTGAAGTATACAGCAGGACTCTAAAGACTAATAGAGGGCTGGGAGCGATGACACACAGTTGTCTTCCCAGCTACTTGGGAGACTGAGGCAGGAGAATTACATGTTAAAGGCTACACTGGGGAATTTACCAAGACCCTGTCTCAAAATAAACTTTTAAAAAATAGCTGGTGGTGTGCTTAGTGATAAAGCATTTGCATGAAGCTCTGAGTTCCATCAACCCCCAATACTGGAACAAACAGACTCATGGAGAGGAAAGGAGATATATCACAAGGCACAAACAGTATATGTGAAGATGAGGAAGAGGAAATGGGTCCTACCGGGGGTAGAGAGTATGGAAATGAGGATGAAGCCATGTCCACCTTCTGCACAATTCTTCTCAGTATTGAACATAGGTTTGTTTCCTCTAAAATCCTCATATTACTTTTTTCTTTTTTTGCAGTAACGAAGATTAAACCCAGCACCTTTACACTGACCTCCCTGCACACCCATTTAATGTGTGTGTGTGTGTGTGTGTGTGTGTGTGTGTGTGTGTGGATTGAACCCAGGGCCTTCACACTAAGTTACATCCCCAGCCCTTTTTAATCTTTTCTTAATTTTGAGACAGGGTCTTGCTGTATCACTAAGTTGCCCCACCTGAGCTCAAACTTGTGATCCTCCTTCTCAGCCACCCAGAGTGCTACTGGGATTACAGCCATGTGTCATCGTGCCCGACACTTGTATTTCTCTTTGATTATAAGCTGAACATCCTTGGGAGGCTTGGTCTCTTACCATGGCCATTTCAGACGCTTGACTGGGAGTAGTGGACTTTGGGAAGACATCAGGAAGGAAGAGACACAGAAAGAGAAGAGGAAACCAGAGACTGACCTTTGTCTACTTGTTCTACTGAGTACTCAAACAAGAAGGACCAGACGTCAGGGACCTTCACAATGGCAACAAGGACCGTGGAAATGTATTTTTTCTGATGGAGCCTTCAAAATATGTAACCAAAGGGGAACTATTTCAGGGATCAAGCATAGGTCTTGGAGGCACAAGAGCTTGAAGAACAAGCTCTGCTGTTTACTGACAGTGTGACCTTGAACACTCACTAAATCCCACTGAGATTCATTTTCAAAATGAAGGCAATGCTCCGACCTTGGCCTAGGGAGAGAACTTGTCATAAATTTTAAGATTAATGGTATTTGAAAATGCTCATGAAAAACTAGTAATTAAAAGAGTCAAGAGACGTACTGAGAATTAAAATGTACATTTCCTTTTTCCCAATAATCTCATGTTTTAGGAATTCCATCTGACAAAAATATAAGCACCTGTAAGGAAGGAATGATATATGAGTGTATTATTACAGCTCAGTTGCACAGAACAAAGGCATGATGGGAGAGAAAAAACTTGAAAAAGTATTTGGACGTCCCTCAGCGAAGGACTAGACAAATTTATGGTCTATCAATACTGTATAATTTTGTATTATTTTGTTTTTAAGTGATATATAAAAACATAAAAATTGTACACGATGATGGAGTACCATGTGATGTTTTGATACATGTATGTATGTGATCGTTAATTGTGATATGTCTACTTGAGTATGAGCCACCTAGCAGATTAACAAAGTTCTGGGTGTGTCTGTGAGTAACTGGCATGTACGCTAGAAAATTAAGGGGGAAGACCCACCATGGATGTGGGTGATGCCAACCCATAGGCTTGTAGCCTGGACAGAATAAAAAGGGAAAGAAGGAAGTGTTCCCCTTTTTGGGAGGGGCTCTGATCTTAGCCATTGACTTTGGATATTAGTCTCCAACTCCTTCAGCCTTCTAGCACAGACTCTTCAGCCTTCCAGCAGACTCTTTGGGTTTCTAACACACTCACACCAGTTACTCTAGAACTCTCAACTGCCATGGAAGCCCCAGGTTCTCTAGTGTGCAGGCAGCCATTTTGGATCCTTCTGCCTCTGATTCCCCAAACAGCCACTGAGGCCCTTCCACTTCTGTCAGCATACCTAAGTCCCTTTATATAATTATACATATATTTTGTATTGATTCCGTTCCTCTAGAGCAGTGACGGCAAACCTTTCAGAGCTCTCGGTGATACAAACAACCCACGGCAGCACACATGCCATAGGTCTGCCACCACTACATGAAAGAATCCTGACTAATACAATGTGCACATTGTGGAATGTTAAATTAAATCAGGTTAAACTTATTTATCTTCTCAATCACATATCATTTCTTCATGAGTCCTTGTAGAGTAAAACAATATGCTTTATTCTAGATTTTTGAGTTATCTAATACCTAATTGTTTTCTACAGTCACCCTACCATGCAATGGGACAGAGCAGTTTCCTCCCCCTCTTTGGCTATAACTTGGTACCCACTGTGAAGCTATTATTATGAGTTAGATTTATTCACCATGACCTAGAATATTATATTTTTATGTCACAAAGAAAGTAGAAAGTTTGGGTCATATTCTTTTATTTTAAGAAATAAATGGGAAAGAAACTGTTATATTTGTAAAAGCACAAAAAAGAGTGGAAAAATACAGACCAAAGTGTTACCACTGGTTATCTGGACAGGGTGGGATCAAAGGAGGACAGACAAAGCTTTGTGTCTTCTTCATGCACCTCTAAATTTCTTGACATAGTAAACCAAACGTGCGTTACTCTTCTTTATTAATCTTTTATTAGTACATGTTTGCAGTACATAATGATTACATTTATCATGGAGAGTTGGTACATTACTTTTATAATCTGAAGAGTTTAACAATGCTAGAAGGAAAAGAGAGGAAAGAAGAAAAAAGAGATGGAAAAGCAGCAGAAACAGAAAGAGAGATGCGTCGTCGTTGATTAAAGTAGAGAGAAATTCCTTAAATGTCTACAAGGTCTCAAGGAACATGATTGGTTCTTTATGGATATGGGGATTTTAGGGCATGGCACTGACCTAACATGCATGCCTCTTGGAGCCTCCTCATTCTTCTTTCAGTCAGAATCTGCCAGGCTCCAGGGGGTGCAGGGAGAAGAATTCATTTGATGTTACAGCTCAGTGTGAGTTACTTTCTGAGCTGAATATCTGTGGTATTCCCCTTGAATTTCAAATGTAAAATTCCTTTGCCTATTGTCTTTTCTGTTCTCAGCCTGGTGCATGTTTTGCATCCCCCAGAGCTTTTGAGACCTACCTTTAGAAGAGACACAGGGAGAATTCTGTACTGGGGAGTCGGTGGCCAGCAAGGTATCACAGGCACGCGCATCCTCACTGCTCCCTGACTCCCTCTTCTTTCCTCTGCTTAGCTCCTGGGCATTTTAATAGCTACCACAAACAGCTGCAGAGTCCCACCAGTTGGAAACTCATAACTAACAAGAACAGTTATAGTCAAGGGCCTATGATACACTAGAAAGACTCAAAACTCAAATACTACAATTTTAAAATGATAACACCCTACATAAGCAAAAGTGTGGTGAAAAGAACTCATTCCCTGATGGTTGGAGGAGAAACAGCTACCATAGGTCCAAAGAGTAGTTTGGTAAACAATATGAGAACCCTGAAAACATTCATATTGTTACAGGCAGCTAAGTTAGATAAAATATTATAGGCAGTGAGATAGGGCTGGCCCCTCGAAGGAGCCAGTGAAGAAGACACTTTGCATCTGTGGGAGAGACAGGCACCTCGCTGTGGGCCAGACCTCAAGACAAAAGATGAAAGGATTGTACCCACATACTTCCTAAGGGTATACATCAGGGACTGATATTCTAAATAGGTACTGATCACCTTGAAAGAGCCAAGAAGAGCCACTAACTCAACTCCCTACAGAAAAAGCCCCCATTCTGTATTCATGCCTGCTTGCTATGTGATTTGCTTCCCCATTTGATCCTGATTTAATCAATTTTACCTGAGCAATTATGCTCATAAATTTATTAGTTGACCATAGTTTCGTCCCACCTCATGCCCACCTCGTGATCTCCCATTTTTCCCCACCTTGGACCTGCCTCACCTCATGGATTTGCTCTATAAAAGTCCCTAAAATAGGCAGGGCCCTTGGAAACCCACGTGAGACCCCTTCTGTCTCTCGGACAGAAGCTTGCTTTCTCCCAATAAATATATTCTTCTCTTAACCTCCGTTGTTCCTAAAATTCATTCTTCGATTTTAGAGAACACAAACTCGTACCAGACATCTAACAGGTTGGGAGTTTCTTTTCCCTATATCAAAATATTTTACACAAATATTTTTATTAAAGAAATAATCAAGACACGGATATGCATCCAAAAATATCCATGGATGCATGTCCTGTGGTTGTTCTGAGAGTTAGGAAGTGAATCCTATAATGTAGTGTGCTGCGGCTTGGATCTGGTTTGAGAGCATCCTCCAAGGGCCGTGTGCTAACATTTAGTCCCCAGTGTGAGAAATCAAGAAAGTAGAAACTTACCCTGACTGTAGTGGCTGGAGGAGGGGCCTCTAGAAACTGGTTAGGATTGGATAAGCTCATCAAGGTGGAGGGCCCATGGCTGAATCCTCATGGCTGTACAGCAAGGAGAGAGACCAGCACACAAGTTCCCTGTCTCTGCCCTGGCTGCCTCAAGAAGGGCCATCACCAGATGCGACCCCTCAGCCTTGCAATTGTGAAATCAAGGGCCAAAATAAACCTCTGCCATTAAAATTTACTCAATCTGATACTGTGCTACTGACAACAGAAACGGACACATTTGGAGCAGTTCCACCACCTAGAAAGCCCTTGTCAACCATCAATGACAATAGTTATTGTATCTCTCTTTAAATTGCCCTTGCTTTTGAAAAAAAACTTCTAAAGTGTCTTTATATTATATTTATACCCAGAAAAAAGATTGAAAATATAAATGTCAATACCAAAGATATCATCTAAAATTATTTTAAATGCTTTATGCTCAAAGATGTTCATACTATCATTTGTAATAGTGACAAATTGTAAATAACTTCAATGTACAATAATAAGGGATTGATTGGGTTAGTGACAGTGACTCTATATGACCGAGCACTTCGCAGAAATTAAAAATGATGATCCTGAGGATTTTAATAACTTGCAGAGTGCTGAGGTACCCAAGTTAGAAAGGAACTGCAGGGACGCAGATCCTATATGCACTCAACTGTCAGAAAAGATGGAAAGGAGAGAAATGAGCCTTGAAGATATTCAAACAAAATGTGACTTCACACCTTCTTCTCACTCCCAAATCTCACCCTCTCAAAAATTTTTCCCTAAATTCAAAGATGTGTAAACTTACAGGGAATGAGCAGACTATAGCTTCCTAAACTACAGGAGCTCGTGAGCTGGTCTCTCTCCTTGCTATATGAGAACAGTCCCCTCCCTGCCCACCAAACTCATGAAACACTGAAGCAGGGAGAATTGGAAGAGACAGTTATGCACAGAAGAAGAGCACGAATTCTGTTATAACATGGGGTAGGAGTCAAATCCCAAAACCACTCTCTACCTTCTGGGTGGCTTCAGGAGAGGGACCTAACCTCTTTTGTCCTCTATTTCTCCCACAATGACCTGGCACTAAGCAGACTGCATATATATTATGTGAAGACTGGATAAGCAACGCAGATGAAGTCCTTGGCTTAGAGTGAATGTATATAAGTAACAAAATTTCCTCTTTTTAAATATTTTTATTGTAATATTAAAAGAGAGAGGGAGAGAGAGCAAGCGGCCTGCAGGCTGCAAGTTGGACAGGCCTGGCTTAGTTGCTATGTCTAATCCATACTCGGTAACTATGAAGGTGGAGGTGGAGACACTGATGGCGCCACCTCCAACCTCTCCATCTCACCGTGAGCACCCTGGGACCTGAACAGCTAAAGGGACTTAGCCCCGGAGACTCTTCATTCTCGCCTTGTCCCCTCCAACTCCATTTTCCCTTATTGCAAATAGCTGAAATATCACTCTGATATTTAACAACCCGAGTTACTGTCATGTGCCCAAAGTAATAAATGTTTTAGAGCTTCAATTAAACTAAATGTGGGAAAGCTGGATCCCTCCTCCTCTACCTAATGAGTCACACAGACCTATTACCCCACTCTCCATTCATTATGACAAGGTCGGCACATCGCCCGACTGCGTAATGAACCTGTGCTGTGGGGCGCTCCGAGCAGACCCACAGAGCGACCGGGAGCCGGATCTCCAGAGCTGCTCTGCTATTTCTACTCCCAGGGGAAATTCAGGCCTTGGGGCCAAAGGAGATTCACACACAGCGAAGTGAGAGGTCCCGGGGAAGGTATAAGCGATATTTACATGTGTAACCTAGAAGCCAGAGGGCCCCAGCTTTCATCTTTCCTGATGCTCGAGCACAGCAGCCTTCTGTCGCCCATCTGCTTCTGTCTCTTAAGGTACTTGCTGACCACCTACCATTGTCAGATGCAGGGCTGGACATCAGTGCCACTACCGTTTTAAAGAAGAAAAGGCATCTCAGCCTCAGCGGTTGAGTAGCCTGCCCAAGGACACACAGACATGAAGTAGTAGGGAGGAACGGGAGCCCTGCCTTAACAGCCCATGTTTAACTATTAAGTTTTTTGTCTGCATTCTGATGAGCATTCCAAATGCATTGGCAACGAAGATCTCTGTGCAAGGATCCATTCAGCTCAGCCTCCGTGGTATCCACAGTATACGGCTGAGTTAAGGATCGAATGAGATAATGGACGGAAATCAACTGACATGGCACAGGGCTCATTGGTGCTAAAACATAGGATTACGCGATTTTAGTGCTAAGCACTTGGTAGGTGCTCAATAAGTAGCAAGACAGAACTTTGTATCTGGGAAAGATTTCAGGACACTGCCTCAAACCTCTCATTGAATGAAAAGAAAAATAATCTGGCTAAGGGGACAAAGATAATGAAAAACAGAAGTTCAATTGACTTTAAGTCTTGTTCTACTTTCTTTTTCCCAGTGGTTTGCAAATTCTGCTTCCTATAGGACTGCAGTAAAAATGTCAAAACTGGCTCGATAGCTCATAGTTGGAATATGCATAACTGTATGGAGAAATAATAGATTTTAAACACCCCTCACAGAAACTGTGCTAAAAAAATTAAAGATTTAGAAGCTTAGTAATATAGTTAATAAGTTAGACTTAATAAATGTATGGCACTTTATACCCAACAAATGAAGACTATCAGTGCCTGTGGAACTCTGATGAAAAGGGGGACCAGGAAGGCTCCAAATATGCAAAAGCAGGGGTCCTCAGCCAGTGCGGGTTGGTGGCATCTTGGGAACTGGGCAAAACAGCAGGAAGTGAGTGGCAGGTAAATGAGGAAGCTTCATTTGTATTTACAGCCATTCCCCCATGGCTCGCTTGCAGCCTGAGCTCTGCCTTCTCCAGGTCAGCAGCAGCGTAGTTCTCCCAGGCGCTCCACCTCTACTGCGAACCGCGCGTGCAAAGGGGTCGGGGCTGCCCTCTCCTTAGGGGAGTCTAATCTGAATTCACCCCCTACCACACCCTCAGAAAAGCTGTCTACCAAGAAACCCTGGTGCCAAAAGGTTGGGGATTAATTACAGTGCTAAAGAGTCAACTTCTTAGAAAGTGTTGTCTGACCAGAGCACAGTAAGTAACTTTTAAATATGCCTGAACAGTTCCACGTACTATAAACTAAAACAAAAAATTGCTATTAAATGATCTTCAGATTTTAAAAAATGAGTAAAATTATAAAATAGTAATAAGTGAAAAACAATAAAATCATTCCACATTGAAATTTTTAGTACAGTACATGGTTTGTGGTGGTTTATAATTAAATGTCCCCCAAGAACCCCATATGCCGATGGGTGGGGCTTTGGGAAGGTGACCGGATTATGAGGGCTTCCATCTGCTTTGTTGTTTTTGGAGGCAGGGCCACTGGGGGCATGGTGTGGAAGGGTTCATCTTTCTCTGGGCCCCTTTCTTCCCCCCTCTGCTTCAAGGGTACTATGACATGAGCAGCGTTTCTTCCCCCAGGTCCTTCTACCATGCCGTTTTCTGCATTTGAGCCTGCCAAACATAGGCTGAAACTTCTAAACTGCAAGCCAAGATAAACCTCTCCACCTGTAGGTTGCCGGCGTTGTGTATTTTGTCCCAGTGACTAGAAAGTGGCTAAGATCTGGTTAAAGCTATACTAAAAGGAAAAATTTTTAATTTCAGTAAAGCTAACAGAAAATAAGACAAATTAAAAGTAAGCAAGCTAAGGTTCAACTCAAGAAAATAAAAAAAGAACATCAGATACACCAAAAGATAATAGGGGAGTTTAAGAAAAAACTACAAAAAGCAATAAAATAAAGTAACAAAAAATAATTACATAAATGAAAAAAATCCAAAATATAGGGTCTTCAAAAATAGTAATAATGTAAACAAGTCTTTGAAATAGATGATTTAAAAGGTTAAAATATAGCATACAAATTTTTAAACTGCTGATAGCAAAAACAATAGAATTTTAAATCTAAAAATTATGAATTACATGTAAAAATAGGAAAACCTAAATAAAACATGTAAATTTCTCAAAATATATATAGATATAAAAATTCATATAAAAATATAAAACTTAATTATCTTCTTATTCACTAAGGAATTAAGATGATAATAAAAATCTTTTGTCCTTCTCTTCGAAAAATAAATAAATAGGGCCGGTGAGATAGCTCAACGGCATTAGCACCTGCCTGGCAAGCGCAAGGTCCTGAGTTTGACTCCCAGTACCCACATATGAAAAAAGGGCCGGTGATATCACTCAGCAGCACGGGCTCCTGCTGGCACGCTAGGTCCTGAGTTCAACTCCCGGTACCCACAAAAAATAAATAAATAAATAAATAAATAAATAAATAAATAAATAAAAGCCTGAGCTACTGAACAGTTTCAATACACTTTCAAGGAACAATCCCTCACAAAAATTATTCAAAAAAATATGGAAACATTTCCAATCAATTTTTATGAGACTTATATAAACTTTGCTCAAAAATACTTAGTAACAACATAACAAGCTAAAGATAATTATATGCCTACTCAGTCATGTATGTGAAAATTCTGAATAAAATGCTAGCTTTAACAATTTTTCCAAACATTTATCATGATCAGGTAGTATTTATTCAAGAAAGGAAAGCCTGGCTTAGCCTCAGGGAAACTATCAATGTAATTCTCTATAATCATGGATGAAAGGAGAGAAATCACATTGATATCTCAATAGTTACAGAAAGTGAAGTTCATAAAAGTCAATATCTATTGTGTTAGCTTTCTGTTGCTATGACAAAATACCTAAGAAAATCAACTTTAAAAAGAGGAAAGGTTTATTTTGGCTCATGGTTTCAGAAATTTCAGTCCATGGTCACTTGGCCCCATGGCTTTGGGCCTGTGATGAGTGAGAACATCATGGCTGGAGCACTGTGAGGCAAAGATGCTTACAGCAGCTGGGAAGCAAAGAGAGAGGGGAAGGGTCCCAATATCCCCTTCAAGGGTACACCCTCGATGACATACTTTCCATCCACTAGGCCCCCTCCTAATGTTTCCACACCCTCCAATAGCACCACTAGTTGAGGACCAAGCTTTTATCCCATGAGCCTTTGGAGGACTTTCCAGATCCAGACTGCAATACCTACTGAATTATGAAAAACTGTCAGAAAATTGGGAATTGAAAGTATTTCTTTTAACTTGACAAAGCTATATGATTCCTTAAATCTACGTCTAATACAATATTCTACTTAATGGAAATCCTTTAAATGCAGTCTTTTCCAATGTTTACATCTTCCTTAAATCAAGAACAAGCTAAAATTTCATCCATCACCAGGGCCATTCAAAATAAAAAGCTCCCAACTTGCTCCAGTTTCATAAGACAAGAAAAATGAAAACATAATATTAGGAAGCAAAACTGTTATCGTTAGCAGATGATATAATCCTTGGTAGCAGAAAGCCAGCAAAATCAAGAAACAAACTACTATAACAAATAATAAAACTCAGCAAGGTTGCCAGATTTAAGATAAATTTACAAAATGCAATAGCATGTGTCTACACCAGCAAAAACCGGTACAAAACAGTTTCATTCAGAAAAGCAGTGATAAAATAGCTAGGAACTACAAAGGAGGAATGTACAACACTATTATTTTTAAACATATTTAATGATATAAAAGAAGCCTTGAAGAAATAGAGAATTATATCCACTATTACCTCACATCTCTAATGATGTTGATTTCTCTTATTTTGCACTGCAATTCTAATTAAAATTTCAGTAGAATTCCTGGAGATATTTAACCAGTAACTCAAAGTGACCCCTGGCAAACTTCCTCACAGCAATACCTGGGATGTAGCAATATGAAAGAGTCACAGGGTTGGAGTTAAGAAGTCAGAAATCCGCTTCATCCCATCCTTCTGTGGTGAATATCTGCTGTTTGGTCTTCCCTCTTGCTGTATTTCCTCCATATGGAACTGTCTTTTCCCCACCCTAAGTAATTCTGGTGATGATGTTACTCAAGTGGCCCCACTTACTCTGCCAATCAAGTAGCCAAATGAAGGACCCATCCCTTGGGACACCTCCACTGTGGGCATGTGATCCAAGCAGGGCCAGTCAAGAGTCCACTGGAAGGGTTGTTGTAGAACAGAAAGAGAAAACATAGCGCCTTTTCCTCTGTGATCACCACCTATGAAGGTGACACAAGCTGGACATCCACAACGTATTTTCACTACCATGCGAAGGAAGTATTTCTAAGAATGAAGGCGATATAAAAAGAAGAAGAACTTTTAAAAAGAGAGAGGAAGTTTAATGAATGATGTCATTTTAACTGCTAGGCTCAACCAAGCCTGAAGCTAATTCCACACTGTGACTCGCAAGTAGGGGAACCATTAACTTGTGCTTCATTGATTTAAGATAGATTTCTCCTCCTATAAGAAAGAGCCCTGAATGCTACACCTGCTGAATCAGAAGTTCTGAGCAAGCATTCCACTTTTATACTGGGTTTTAATAAAAGGAACATGCAACTCAAGATCCTGTCCTCCTGCTTTACGTTCATCTCATTTTATCCCTCCCTCATACTAGGCTTCTTTTAATTCCTCCAACAGGAATGCTTACTTCAGGACATTGCATGAGTTTATCCTCCTATGCTTTAAAAGGCTGGCTGGTTCTGTTTTTAGGTCTTAGGTTAACTCTCAGGGAATCCTTCCCTGACCATCCCATGGAAAGGAGGTCCTTTCTGCCATTATGTGGTATCTCTGTCACCTTTTTCTTTATAATTTTTATTGCTCTTTGTAATTATTCGTTAGCTAAACTGCTAACAAATTTTGTCTGCTTCCCTATTAGAACAAAGGCTCAAGAGAGTAAAGACCAAGTTTGTCATGATCACCACTATCTTCTCCATGCCCAACACAAGAGCATGTCACCTAGGAGAGTTTTCAATAGACATATGTGAATAAATGAGCAAATCACCATATTGCAGGCACTCACCTGGCAGCTGTTCATGAGAAAAGCAAGAAAGACAAGCAGGCATTCATTCATTACGTCCCTAGGTTGTCTCACCCAACACAGCAAAGAGAAGCGGCTAGGAAAAGAAATGGACAATTTGTTTCCAGGAGAATTTTCAGGCACATGTAATATGCCAACCCTATGCATTTCTGGGAGGAAAAAAAGACTTATCAGGTAGGCAAATCAAGATGTGGGCCCTGTCTTCAAAGAGCTTGACTCATAAGTAGGGAAGCATTAACTTCTGCTTTGTTGATTTAAGATAGATCTCTATGCCTCCCATCAGAAAGAGCCCTGAGTCTCCTCTGGCTAGAGACACAGTGAAAATAAAGACTAGAGGAGGAAGAAAGAGAACCCGAAAGAATAGCCATTTCTTAATTATTCTACATCTTTGTGAATCTAATAGATTTGTGAATCTAATAGTAAACACAAAGGTAAAAGAACAGCTGCATCTATACCACACCAAGGGGGAAAACTGCAATTGATCTCGCATCCCTTATTCAACAGCCTGCAGGCTCTAGGGAGAGGTGTGTATTTGGTGCTGCCTGGCCATGCTTTCTTCTTGGGTAACTTAGTCTCGCTTTCCCCTCCTGGCATCTTATTGCTGTAACAGGTTTGCTATTATGGCTCTGAAGTCAAAGTGACAAGAGAGCAGGGGAAAGAGCAAGAAGCTGAAAGTGAAGAGACGGCCTCTTGCCCAAGAGCTGTTTGCTACATTACGGTAAGGAGGCGGATGTCTCCTCTCCTGGTGTTTGCCTTCTCCATCTGTGGCGCTCTCTGAAATGAGCTGCAGGCTAATAGAAAGAAGAGTCTTTCTTTGGGAATGTGTCTGTTCAGTTCCCTGAACGAATTAGATTACATTCAAGAGACACAGCCTTAGCTCCCTATTAGACAAGAGAAGGAGGAGGAAGCTTATTTACATTAAGTGTCCCTTCTCCACCAGGCACTGTCTGGTAGAGCTCACCTGCATGTCCCTGCTTTCACGGAGCTACATACCAGTGAGGAGAGAGATGAGTATTGAGTAAAATCAGACAGACCAGATGAATAAACCCAAGAGTACGATCTCAGGAATAGACACAGACAAGTCTGAAATTCATCCTGGCTGGAAAATTGTTCACCTAGGAAACTGGCCTCTCAGGAAACTGAGTCTACAGATCAGCACAAAGGAGTCCGTAACTTGCAAAGGCCCTGAGAATGAATGTGGCAGCGCTGCTCTGGGGATCTGGCGGACCCTCAGCTCAGTCACTGACACAACCAGAAGCAAGAACATAAAGGGCTTGGCTTCTAATGCAAACAAATACTGCCTTCCCCCTGCGTTGTGTAGCTGTCTTCGTGCACTTGAATTGCTACTTCTTTTAACGACATGAAGCAAACATATGTCCTTCATCCGAGTTTGCTTGTATCTGTTCATCAGTCACAACTGCCCTTGAGACAACCCTAGAAAGATAATTTCAGAAAGGGACAAAGCCTAAGAAAGGCACAAAACCAAATGATATGGAACTGAATGTCTGGAAAGAGGATGGCAATATTGATGAGGAGCTTGGGAGGCCTCCCAGGGGAAGGGATCACAAGAGGCGGCCAGGCCGAGATCAGACAGAGGGCACAGGCCTCTGCACCTGTCATGATGCAAATGATGCAAATACCTTGAGGTAGAAACAAGACTGGCACTAAAGAAGCTCCTATTGCTCTAAGTGTGGTCCCCAACCAGCCATATGAGTGTCTCCATGGGGATTCACTAGACATGGACATTGTCAGAAACTGTAGGAGTGGAGCCCAGCTATGTATGTTCCACAAGCCCTCCTGGAGGATCTAAGACACGCTCAAGTGTGAGGATCACTAGGCTGCAACGTAGAGCTGGAAGAGGGGACGTGTAGAAAGGGTTGGCCAAATGCACCCTTTCAAAGTCAATGGCCAGATCGTGACAATGAGCAAAGTCATTCATCTCAGTTTTTCATCATTGGTTCTCCAGGAGTTGCCATGTCGCCAACACACAGTACATGCTCAATAACTCATTATGGAAGAAATAAATTAATACAAACATTGGACTTCTATTTTTAATGAGCTTATGCTAGTTACTGGCCAGAAACATGGAAGATAAATAGTACCTAACATTTGAAATGGAGATAGAAGAGGGAGATTTTCCTTTTTAAATAGAGACTATTAGAGGCAGATGTACTGATGTCATCAAGAAAAGAGAGGTGAAGATGCTTTGCAGCAAGAAAGGTCAGAAAAACTAAAAAGCAGGCAGAAAAGCTAAATAAGCACAAAGGTTTCAGATTTTAGTTTTGGGGCAAACAGTGCATTCATTAACCCCTCTCGAGAATTATTACGTTCATGGGACAAAATAATAACTATCATTCCCTTCTCATCTCCAAGCAAACAGGAAATGTAATATTGATTCAGACTATCTAAAATACAAACAGTCTCTATTCAAATAGAAAAATCTTCAGCTTTACGGAAAATTCCACTATCCGAAAAGCTTATTTCCTAGGGCATTTTAGCCATCCAAGGTTTTTATTGCATTGCTACTATTCTTATCACTAAAGTGTTCTCATGGCACATAGTGGGTGATGCTGCCACTAACCCAACCGATGGAGAAACCACTGGAAGGCCTCCTGTGACACCTCCCAGAGCTGACAAATCCAAACCTGCCAAGCACTCCCAGCTCTCAGGAAGTCCGACAGTGATACTGGCCTCTCTATTGAAACTCTCCTTAACAGAGTGGATTTTAATTCTCTTCCTCCCTTCCTTCCTTCCCTCCCTGCAGTTGGTAAATTCCTGAGAGTAAAGCACCTCCAAGATTTCTTTAATTCATCTCTACCCCCAGACCAGAGAGAGCCTGGTCCATTCAGGGAAGACTTGGGGGCACCCAGGAGAAACCGGACTTCTCAGATCACCTCCAAGAAGAAAGCTCTGGAATGTCTAATGCAAAACCTGCTTTCTACATGAATGCCATTTTTTCTCACTGCATTTAGAAATCCCCTCGGCTAACAAAAGAAAAAAAGAGTTCATTATGAATGTGGTTGCTGTTCTCAATTGATTTTACTTCTTTGCCTACATTTCTAAATCTTGAGTGTTTATCTTACTATTTTTTCCTCTCACAGCTCTCTCCTCAACAGTCAATGCTGTATTAAAGAGTCACATCTTGTATTCAGGGGAATGCAGGACTAAGGAAACAATCCTGGAGGTGATTCTTTTGAATGCATTTAACGTACACACATGTGCATGCACACACACATACACACACACACGTACATGCAAAGGTATTAGAAAATAGATCTGGGGCCGGTGAGATAGCTCAGCAGCATAAGCGCCTGCCCGGCAACGCGAGGTCCTGGGTTCGACCTCCAGAACCCACATAAAGGAAAAAAAGGGCTGGTGATATCGCTCAGCGGTACAAGCACTTGCTGGCAAGTGCGAGGTCCTGAGGTCGACTCCCGGTACCCACATAAAAAAAAAAAAAAAAAAAGAAATTAGATCTGGACTTCAGCCATCAAAGCTATCTATATAGAGACTGGGCTTCCTAGAGAAACAGAGCATTTCCTGCCACCAAGACATAAGAAGACTTCCAGTCAAAAATGAAGCAGATGAGGATTGACCAGATCCCTATAGGTCCCTCCTTGAAGAACTGCTAAGTCGTTCTGTGCTTCAACAAAAGCCCAGGTTTAAATGTGAATTAAGGAAGGAGCTAGAAGGAAAGAGGGAAACAGGGTAGTTTTTCTGGGCTTACATGGTGCCAAAGGTACCCTAGGAATATTCACAGAGCTCATCTGTGGCAGCACAGTGGGGCATCATTACTGCAAATATTTATTCAGCACCTATGAGGTATGATAGAAAAATATGGTGTGCATTTAAATTTTTTAAAATTGTTACAGTAAATGACACGTTGCCATTAATCCCCCTCAAAATCCTCCCCCTTGCTTCAAACACACTTATCCCATCATTCTTGCTACTTTCTGAAGCAGTTCTGAAAGTCCTTGTCTGTGTCTTTAGTTGTGCTGTCCTGGCTGCCTTGACGTCCTGAATTGATTCAAAATGTTTACCTCTCAAGACCATTCTGCCCTTTGGGAAGAGCCAGAAGTCACATGGTGCCTGATCTGACCAAGGTGGATGAGGACACACCATATTGTTTTTGTGAGCCTGTCTGACTGCACTCAGCAGCAGGCTTTATCACATTTTTTATCGCATCTCATGAAGACGTGAAAGAGGATTTCTACAGCTGCTTCAGAAAGCGGCAAGAACAAGGGGACGAGTATGTTCCAAGTAAGGAGGGTGTTCGGAGAAAGATTAATGGCAATGTGTATTTTACTGTAATAAATCTTTTTAATTTAAACATTCACCTTATTTTTTGCACTGTGTGTTATTTCAGTCCACATCAGGATGTACCTATTATCATGTCCATGTTATTGAGGAGAAAATCAAGGCATGAGGGAGTTAGGTCAGCTCTCGTCACCAAGCGCAAAAGGAAGGCAGACGAGACTCAAACCTAGGCTGTCTGGCGCCAGAGTCAGCACTTCTAACTGGCTCCATCACATTGCATCCCAAAAAAGGTTGTAATCACTCCTTTTTCCTTACATTTCGAATATTTTATATGCTAAAAAGGGCATGACCTCTTCATCTTTTCAAAGATTCTGGTGGCCAAGAAGTTCTCACTGAATGATAAAATGGGGTCAGGGGTGCAGGGTCGGCAGGGGGGGACTTGCCCATCCTCAACCAGCAGTCAGAGCAGAGCCTCTTCTACTCTGCCACTTGTCCTCCTTCCTGCCCCACACTTCAGGCTCTCCTGCGGCTCCTAGCCATGGTCCCTGTACAGGTGTGTCACACCTTATTAATACCCTGCCTACACAGTAGTCACTCAGCCATGTATCCTGAGGTCCTGCATGCACTCTACTTATAGCCACCAGCTCTCAAGGGGTTAAAGGAGGGCCAGGAGAAAAAGGGAAATTAAGAAACGTGATGTTCACACTGCAAACCTAATAGATAATTTTGATGTATTCTTTCCTTCTACCCCAAAGGTGAATGATCCTCAAACCCTAGTGACAATAACAACAGCTTCCCACTTTATTGATCAGAATGGTTTGAGAATGTAAAAGCAAACTTATAGAATAGCAAACTTATAGAAATTTCATAGCAGAAAGTAGAGATCAACTAGTAGCCTCTGCCTAAGCTCATGCTGCCTGCCACGTAGTTAGACTCAGCCAACCTTGCCCACCACGCCAGCTACAGCTCAGAGACAGTTTAACTCAGCCTTATCTGACTGAATCCAGCTGCACTGCCCATACTTTCAAGCCTATAAACATATTCTGTTTTGCTTGCCTATTCCAGGAACTTTCCACCTAGGACAGAATAACCCAATCAAGGACGAGCTTGCCTGATTTCACCCGCCCACTTAGACAGCCCCCTCCCTAGCAAAGCCTGCCCAGAACAAATCTGCCTGACAACATATGCCTTAGCCTATGTAACCAATCATATAATAACCTGCAATCAGCTTTGTATTTCCAGCTTACAAAGATGTATTTAAACTGAACTCTAAGCTGACTCTGTGCTAGTGATTTGGACTTGGCTCCCACTAGCCCACTAGCATTAAAATAAAGTTGCCTTCTAACTCCTCAGGTGTAGAGTCTTCCATTTGGTTTGATTGCAGATTTCTGCAACAAGAATACAAATCTTGCTCTCCTCATTGTCCTGCCTTCCTATCATCCTTCATTCTCCTAACTACTGAACTTCTCCACTGGCATTTTAACCCCTTTCCTGCTTCTCTAACCCCATGTGCACATGATACTGGGCTTACATTTCCTGGATCATTGACTGGTCATGGTCCTCAAAGACATTCAATATCTCCTTGCTATGTACAGAATCCCAACTCTCTAGCCTGCTCCTCAGTTCCTCCATCATTTGGCCACAGCCTATATTTTGAACCTCTTTTTATTCCATATGTCTAAGCTCCAGTCACAGAAGTACCCAAGAAAAGAACCCAAGAAAGTCCTATGTACACCTTCCTCATGATTCCTCTGTCTAGAATTCCTTGCCAGCTAAATCCACCCATCATGAAACCTCTCACTCACCTCATAGACAAGAGTGAAGAGACAACCCACAGAACAGAAAAAAATTTTACCAGCTACTCCTCAGACAAAGGACTAACATCTAGAATATACAAAGAACTCAAAAATATCAAATCCCCCACCAAATTTAAAGACCCAATTCAAAAATGGGCATCTAAAATGAACACACACTTCTCAGATGAAGAAATACCAACAGCAAATAAATATATGAAAAAATGCTCAACATCACTATCATTTGAGAAATGCAGATTAAAACAACACTGAGATTCCATCTCACTCCAGAAAGAATGGCTATGATCAAGAAATCAACCAGTAACAAATGCTGGTGGGGCTGTGGGGAAAAAGGAACCCTTTTCCATTGCTGGTAGAAGAACAAATTGGACAACCACTGTGGAAATCAGTATAGAGATTCCTCAGAAAATTAAAACTAGAAGTTCCATTTGACCCAGCTGTTCCTCTTCTAGGTATCTTCCCAAAAGAGTGAAAAGCATCATACCACAGTGATATATGCATATCCATGTTTATAGAAGCACAATTTATATTAGCTAAATCTTGGAAACTGCCCATATGCCCATCGAAAAATGAATGGATAAAGAAAATGTGGTATTTCTATACAATGGAGTACTACCTTGCCATAAAGAAGGATAAACCTGAGTCATATGTAGGAAAAGTGGATGCAACACGAGACCATAATCTTAAGTGAAAAAAATTGGATACACAAGTTTAAATATCACATTGTTTCTCTTCCATGAGGAACCCAAAGCCTAAATAAGGAGCATAATGGAGGATAGATATTGAGAAATAGAAAGAACATGTTCAAGTGGGAAGGGGAACAAGAGAGGGACAGGGGGAAGGGAAGGAAGGGGAAAGGGAAAAAAGAGAATGGAAGGAGAAAAATAGAGACAAAGCTTTTGCAAATGAGGAGGGGAGGAAGGGTTGAAAGGAGGGGAGGGGAATGAGAAAAAAAGAATTAAGATCCATTATGTACAGGTACAAATTCCCTATGATGAATGTAATATGACAAATATGTACTAATAAAAAACTAAAGTTACAAAAATCTTCCTATGCTATCCACATCCCATACAAGTACTATTACATTCCTGATTCTAACTATACGTGAAAATGTTCACCCCACACATGACAAGCTCCTTAAGAGTGCTGAACATGCATTTTGCTTCTTTGTACCCCACACGCTCCCCCTACCATACCAGTGCTAATAAATGTTTATTGAATTGAATTAAACTGAGAGATCATCTGGGGGATAAGAGTTAGAACTCTATTGTAATTTAGACTCTCAGACAATGGGAAGTTGAAGGACCAGTGACCTTTCTCCTCAAAACTCAATTATCTGCATAAGAACAAATGTCTCAGATATCTAGCTATTAATTTGCTCACAATCATCTCGGCCTCCAAAGTTCACAAATGTCCCTTTCAATTTCTCAGCCACATCGTTCATGGGAAATGAGATTCTCTCCTCATTCACTGAATCATAGTGTCCCTGGTACCATCTCACTTCTCCATCATAGCCCTCAAATCTCCTTATACATTCTTATTCTTTTCCAGTTTGCCAAAATTAACCTCTTGGGCATCAAAATGCCTGTCACCGCAACTTTCCTGGGCCCTGTTCTGGGACTTCCTGCTCAGCATTCTAAATCAATCGCTGAGGACCACAGGCTTTACTGGCATCCTGAGTCAAAGGAATCCATTCTAATTAACCCTCCACACAAAAATGATGGCCCTCGCCCCTCACACAGGCATGAGCCAACAAACCCAGAATGAAAGAAAGCTGCAGGCTGGCTTCTCATGAAATCAAGACAGCCTCAGCCTGAGTTTTGCTCTGGATCACATGGAGGTCAGTAGGTGCAGCTGAGATCACTGAAGTCCCTGCTGAGAATCTGACTGCTATGACGACAGGCACTAGGAGTCCCGTCACTCCCCAAGCCCCAGGGGACTAAGATCCAATTCTTTAGAGGTCTTTCACCATCAGACATACATTCATTCATTAGTAACAGAGATTTATATAATTCACACCTTTCATGGGCATCATGTGATAGGACCTCAGTCTCTTGGTCAAGCAGGACATAGAGAAATTTGGGCCTGAATGTGACCAAAGGAGAGAAAATATATCATGATCAATGCTTTTCTGCAACAGGGTGATTTGACAGTTCAGTGTTCAATGACCAGCACGTTGTACAACTTCACCAGCAGGGGCTCAGCCTGTCCCCGGTGGGGATGAGGTGGGCCACCTAGCAGGTCAGGGCAGAGGAAGGCGAGAAAGACTGGCCATGTGCCCTATCAACACAGAGGTGCTGTTGCTACTCCCGATGACTCACTTGCCAGGAGAGAGGCTCTGAATCATGGGTTTGCCTTTATGTGCATTCTTTTCTTCCTGGAAGACTACAGCAAGTTACTCAACTACTTCTCTAAGTTGTTTTTTTTTTATCATCTGAAAAAAAAATGGGATAAACAATAATAGTACTGTCAACAAGCTTCTGCGGTGGGATAATCAGTGAGTAAAATACTGTGATGTACTGTTTCTCCTTCATTCCCCCAAATCCAAGAGTCTCCCTCACTGATGAACCAGGTCAGAACGTTCAAAGTCAAAGCTATCCTGAGAATGAGATGTAGCGCCAAAAGCTCAGGGAGAAGACAGCAAAATTTCTTCACTTTTAGCCTTGTTTCCAGTATAAACTAGGAAGACTAGAAAGAAGTTAAATCAGCATCCACAAACACACACACACCCTCCAATCTCGCACCAAGTTATAAAATTCTCCAAGCTCAGAACAGAAAGAACAGTTGGAGAAAAAGGAGAAAGAAATTCTCACAACAGGTTTGTTCCTCCCTCATAACCATTCTTCTCCCACTTCAAGATCTCTCTTTGAGATCTTGGAAGGTAGCAAACACCTCATTTCAACCCCTTTCCTCTTCTGAGGGCAGCAGACACAAAGGCTACAAGAGGTGTAGAACTGGGAGGGCCAGGAGATAGCCCAGAATGGGAACCACAGACAAGCAACACCAGGGCTGAGACCAAACCCAGGTCAGGGCGAGTGCACCTGAGGACACCAGCGCCCTACAGTACCAACTGCAAGGAAGGGAGGAAAAGGAGAAATCCTGCATTTTCCCAAATTTAAACCTATGAGACCCAAATAAGCGAAATGACCAAGTCTTCTTGGAAGTGACTAGAACATGTTTTCAGCCCATGGCTGAATGGAGATCCAGAAAAAAAGTAGATTCTGTTACAGGAAAATAAAGAAAGTTATTTTTTTAGTTGGGAGAGCTTTATTACTGTTTCAATCTCATTCATTATTACCAATTTGTTTAGATTTTTCATATCTTCTTGTTTCAATTTTGCTAGATCCTATTGGTCTAGGGATTTACCCATTTTTTCTAGATTCTCCAATTTATTGGAATATAAGTTCTCAAAATAGCTTCTAAAAATCCTCTGGGTTTCAGGGGTGCCTATTGTAATTCCACCTTTCTCATTTCTAATGTTAGCAAATCAGGTCTTCTCTCTCTTTTTTTTTTTTTTTTTTTTTTTTTTTTTTGTATGTTTAACTAGGAGTTTACTAATGTTTTTTATCTTTTCAGAGAACCAACTCTTTGATTCACTGGTCCTTTGTATTGCTGTTTTAGTCTCTGTTTCACTAACTTCCACTCTAATCTTTATTATTTCTTTCTCCTGGTTTTGTGTTTCATTTGTTCCTGTTTCTCTAGGACCTTGAGATACATCATTACATCATTTATTTGGGATTGCTCTGTTTTTCTATCATAGGTGTTCATAGCTATAGACTTATCTCTTAGAACTACCTTCATTGTGTCTCACAGATTCCTATTGGTTGTTTCCATTATTGTTTGGTTCTAGGAATTTTTAAATTTCTACCCCTCACTTCTTCAGTGACATACTGATTGCTCAAAAGTGTATTATTCAATCTCCATGCGTTTGTGCAGCTTCTGTCATTTCTTTTGCCATTGATTTCTAGTATTTCTGAAACCTGAGTTCATAGTATATACAACTATACATTTGCATATTTGCATTTTTGAAACCTGAGTTTCAGGGTATATATACCTATACATTTGCATACATGCACGTATACTAAAAATCATAACTAAAATAATGGTGACAACCACATTTATTGAACATTTCCTATGTGCCATGCACCATTCCCACTGCTTTGTGTAGGTTGTGTTATTTATTTCTCTCAATAATAGATTACAGGGGCCGGTGAGATGGCTCAGCAGCTTAAGCGCCTGCCCGGCAAGCACGAGGGCCCAAGTTCGACTCCCGGAACCCACCTACGAAAAAGGGGCCGGTGATATCACTCAGCGGCACAGGCGCCTGCTGGCGCACGAGGTCCTGAGGTCGACCCCCGGTACCCACAAAAAAAAAAAAATAGATTACGACTTCAGCATTATCAATATCTCTTCTGGAGGATGAGTAAAAAGTATGAGGAGCTTAGATAATTTCGTGCACAGTTACACCTTTGAAGTGGAGGGCCCAGAATTTAAACTCAGGCCCTCTGGCTGCACAGCCTGAGTTCTCCACTGCTTTCGTTCTCTTGCCTCTGCACGGAGCCATCAACATATTACAGTGTGTTTACTTATAATTTGAGAGCTGACGCTAAGCTGGACACTTAGCTAAAAGCTTTACTCTTATCACATATATTCTTTTCATAAGAGCCCCAAGACAAATGTTTTATTATCATCTTTTTTAAAATAAGGGAATGGGGACCCTGAAACTGAGCGTATCTGGCTGCAAATTGTGCTCTCAACTCTTTCACACAACTTCAGCGTAAACACATGCACAAGGTTTGTGTTACTACCAGGTTTTAGAGTCAGGACTTCACACGCATGGCTGCCAGTGCATGGGTCATGATGTAAGTGTGTGATATGGGCTCCTGGCAAGTCAAAGTCCAAATGGGGCAGCTGGAAGTCAGTCTCCAGTCCACCAAGGAGAAGATGACCAAATATAAGCTGAGAATCTGGTAATCCTCAGGGTCTCAAGACTCAGGCCTCACAGGCGGCTGGGAATGCACGGCTGATCAAGTGAGTTCCGGGTGAAGACGAAACAAAAGGATTCAGAGGTTTTCCACACATCTATAGCCAACAAGAATTGAGTCAAGGAACAATAGCAGAATGTAGTCAGGGCTCTGGCTACATCCCCACCCAAATAACTCAGGACAGGTGTACACTGAGGCTGATGTAAAGGACATCCGTGAGATTCGCTTCACAGATTATGAAGCCGAGGTTCACGGAAGGTGAGTAATTAACTGTTATGCAGCAGTAAGTGGTAGAACCAGAAATACAAACTTGGCTCTCTCTTACCCCAAATGCAATGGTTTTCCTCACTACTCCATTTCTTCTAAGCACAGTAAATGCTACAAATGTGTATCTTGACTCAAAGCGGGGAAAAGGGAGCCAAGACACACTTTGCCAATCTCCCATCATTCGGAATGTCCATGCCTGTGATCAGCAAGTATTCTGAGTAGTTTGGGCTCGCCTACGTCATTCATTCCAGATCTCACTGAAGTCAGAGCTCTGATTCCTCCCAGCCCTTTAGCAAGGGATTAAAGAAATAAAGTTCTATTTCACAAGCTGCTGAATGCTGTTTGACCAGCCCTGCCAGGATTCTCTTTGGCTTAATCTCATGTTACCTCTGGGAAAGTTGCTGGGCTCTAACTCTGTGTATGCTTGTCCTTCTCCCTAACGTGATTCCACTTCCAGGCCCACTCCCCAGGGTTTAACGAAGAATGGTAACTGCAGTGGAGCTCTGAGTGGCAAAGAAAATGAAAGAATAAGACTCTGCCAGTCAGAGCTAGATAAATAAAACACCATATAATGGTCAAAATGACTATACTAGAGCTGCCACACATCAATGTAAATAAATCTCAGAAACAATATTCAGTGTGAAAAGCTAACTCTAAAAGGATATTACACTATAGCAGTATTTCTAGAAAATTTAAAATATGCAAAGCAGGGCTGGTGAGATAGCTCAGCGGCATAAGCGCCTGCCTGGCAAGCGCGAGGTCCTGAGGTTGCCTCCCAGTACCCACACTAAAAAAAAAAAAAAAAAAAAAAAAAAAAAAATATATATATATATATATATATATATATATATACAAAGCAATACTGTACATTGAACAGAGATTGAACCTGCAAAATACCATAAAGTCATATGTGGAAATGATAACTACAATATTTAAGATGCTGATAAATTTCAGGGAGGAAAAAAGGGAATAGATTGAGAAGAGGTCAATCTGGAGTGCTTTAAATTTATTTGCAATCTTTTACTGTTTAAAAATGTCTTAAGCAAATATACCAAAAAAGTCTATTAAAGGTCGATATGGTATTTGGTATGTACATTCATAATACCCTGTTATTCTTTATGTTTGGAAACATTTTTAAAAGAACAGATGAGTCTTTAGTGTTTATAGTAAAGAGTGTGGAAGACAGTTTGAAAGTAATGAAGATTTCTGTGCAAGGAGAGATGCGGTCAAACAGCCCAGTAAGCAGGAAGATGAGGCTGGCATGGAATTATGAAGTCCTGGTCCACTGCAAAACCTCAGTATAAAGAGAAAGAAGAGAGGACAGAATTCAAATCTCTTCCAGGCTCATATGGTGAAACTACCACTGAGAATGGTCCTTCCCATCTCCTGTTTACCCCACTGCTCCTTGCACCATTGCAACCATGTGTTTCCACTGAGGGCTGCCAATCATGGCTTCCTTTCCAACCTCCATCTACGAGAGAAGGCAGAAGAAGCAAGCTGGGCCAACCAGGATACTCCCTCACCAAGGCCTATGCTGACTGCCCAAGAATGGGCAATGACTCCAAGCTCAGACAATCAGAAACTACAGTTTTTCTGGGTTGTCTTCTTTGAGTGGGAATCAAAAGAAGGTGGTCCTTCCTCTCCAATGGTAGGACTTGGAAAAAATGGTGTCTGTCCCCCAGAGAAAAGCTAGTTAGGGGTTGGAAAGAGTAGAGCCACCCTGCAGAGGGTAGAAATACGAAGAGACGCCTGGACCATGAGGAGCTCCAGTTCTGGGTGCCCCGTGCTAGAGCTCTCCCCCTTGTAAGTATGAGCTGCACAGTTAACCCAGCAGTGCCCACCACAGAGTCCCCTCTGGACAAGTTCCACTGTGTGACTTTGGCCACTACTCCATAGCCTCCTGTTTCTCTGGTGCTCCCAGACCCTCTGTGAGAAACCCAATCCCATTTACTAAACTCCTCTGCTGCTTAAATGATAAGCACTTGATTTCTGCTGTTCGCAGCTAAGAATCCTGATGCTGACAGGTTATACCACCACTGTCCTCCCAGGAGACCCTGAAAGAAGACATCTTAAAGTGCTGCTAAGCCAATCAGGATGGAGAGTCATCAAGATCTCACTGTTTCCTGAGGGACTCTTGTCCCCCGAGAGCAAGCCGTCTCTCCCAGGAGATGATTTTCACAATGTAACCCCTTCAGAGAACATCAAGCATTCTGTCACCACCGTTGCACGAAGCTCTTTAACATTTACAAAGCCCATTCATCCTCAGAGTAACCCCAGGCAGCGGCCAGGTCTAGTTCTGGGACTGGTAGTGTCATTTAATTGAGGAGGAAGCTGAATTCTGGAGAAGTGACCCACCCAAGTCACACAGCAACTGAGCAACAGTGCCTGGTGCAGAGTCCAGGCTTCCTCATGCTATCCCAACTTGCTAAAAGAAATAAGGTTAAACAGCTAAGAAAAATGGCAATACTTTCCTGTTGTTCATTATATGCAGACAGTGTTGTAAGTATACTACATGTGTTAACTCAGCCTTCGGCACGACCCTTCACACAATGTGTACTGCTATTGTGACTCCAGTTCTACAGATGAGGGAAGTAAGGCACAGAGAGGTTAAGTTACTTGTCTAAAGTCACACAGCAGGTAAGTGCAGAGCTGCAATTCAAACCAGAAGTCTAGTTCCAGAGCCCATGCTCTTAATCCCTACATTAAGTAGAGTTGGACGAGAGGTCTCTCTAGGGTCAGATACATTTCTTGGAATGAGAGGAAGATCTAGAAGGCCAAGCTGGGAGGGTACCCTGATCCCCCACAGCTCCAGCTGATCTAAATGCAGGTGCCTCACGCTAAAAGCCTGGGAGGGAACTGTGCTATGAGATCAGGTGCTGAATTGCAAAAAAGTTAAATATGGAATGAGAACATTGAAGGCTGTAATAAGAGCAAGGAGAGTAAAAACCAATTTTATACCAGAGCCCCAGGCAATGATTTGGGAAAAAAAAACAATATATGTGCTATCACATAATAACTGTACCAACGCCTTCCATTTACCTCGCTCTGTCCTGTGGAAGAGGCTAAAGAAGTTCACAGTTGTTATGACAATGCTTCTTTCTCCAAGCCTGTGTCCCACTGAGGGTGGCTTTGGGCCTTCCAGGCAATGCCGGGGAAACAGAAGCACCGAGAAGTCAGTGCAGAAACCACACAGCAAAGGAGAATCTATTAGAGATAACTTGGAGCTCAAGAGCTGATAGACAAAAGCTAGTGCAGGGAAAAATCCACTCAGCAAAGGATTTATTCACACAAAACTGTCAGATAAATACCAAACTCTGCTCATACAGAACTGGTCACTGCTGTTTTACCTCCATGGCAGAGGAAGATGGAACAGGTAGAGAGGGACAAACAGGGGTGGGGACATGAGATAGAAAATAGGGTGCTGGAATTGGGAAAGTGACAAAATTAGAAGAAATGGCAGAGTTCTTATTGCAGAAATCCTGCCATCCACAGATAAAGCCATGAGCAAGCCAAGATAAAATATTCTCAGTGAAGCAATGGCTCATCCATTGGGAAAATCCAATATGGAGGACACTGGCCCCCTTCCAGGAGGCACAGAGGTCCTATGGGGTCCCTTCTGTAGTACAGAGTATGGAGAACTGTCTTTAACTTTCCCTTCTTTCCTTCCCCAGGGGATTCACCTTGGACTACAGATACTCAGTGGCTTCTTCCCAAAACACCAGCTCTCTAAAATTGACCCATTCATTGTCATTGCTCCTACCTTGTATTACTTCCTGTCTCTTTGCACTTATTGTATATATCCAGCCCAGTGGGGCTCTCCACTCCACTCCACACTATCCTAAACCCTCTCTTACATCTTTATTCAAGTTGCCTGTATCTCAAGTAGTCGTTACTATCTTCTAGAAAGAGTGATCCACTTCAGTGCACAAACCTAGTGACCTAAGGAATCTAACTCAGGTGATGACTGTACAATGAAAATACATTAATAATTACTGAACTTTACACCTAAAAGGGGTGAATGTTATAGTATATATGTTTTTTAAATAAAATTTTGTTAAGTTACCGAAGGGTTGTAAGGGTTACATTATGTAATTTTTAAGATCACACTGTCTAATCAATGTGTAAGTGTATATAATGAAAGTGTCTTATGAGAAACTCTAAGGGATAAAGGCAATTCTTTAAAAAACATATTTAGATGACATTGGCTATTTCTACAGGTTGCCAAAAGAACCAGCTTCATATAAACCAAAATGTGCAAAGTTAGATGTTGTCATTTCTTGTCTCTGAGATGAAAGTGAGACCCACATCACAGATATATATATAAATTTTAAAACCAAAATAGGTTTGGCAAAGAACAGCCTTCAGTTCAAGCCCTGAGATATTTTAGCTATGTGACTTTGGGCAAATCAATTATTTTTTCTAACTGGCAAGGTTAGGTTGACATAATAAGACCTATTCACCAAGCTAAGAGAACAAAAACAGTGACGCTTACAGAGCACTCCGCATAATATCTGGAGCGACACACCATTTGATTCTTTTCTCCTCTGCTGGAAAGGAGTCATAATGAGCATGAAGCTGATGAAATAAGTAAAGGCATTTCCTGGTTTTGCCACTTTCCCCTATAATCTAATTCATATCTTATTACTATCTGCTTAGAAGCATCTGGTTCTCATTCCCAAATTATCACTATTATTCCAAAGTTTCTTCTTGAGCCAAAAGAGACAAAAGCAACAGATACATGAATTTTTAGTTTAACAAACATTTTTACAAATCAAATTTACTGGACATACATGTAGCATCATTCCTGTACCTCTAGAGTAATGCTGAGAGCCAGCTAAGAACAATTAGTATGTAACTGGTCAGGATTTTGCCTTACAATAATCCCCATTAAGACTCAGTTTCATGGAAGGCATAATAACTTGAAAGCAAGAATCACCACCTCTGCATGCTCAGCAGGGTTACCCTTGAGGGCACAGACTTACAGAATCAAACCATGAAACTAGATTATTTAAGTCTTTCCCAGGAAAGAGGAGAAATATTGATTTTAATGCTTCATTCAAATATATAACAGAAAAGCAATGGACTAATGAATCTGTAATTCTGACTTCTATTTTGCACCTATTGGTAATAACCGTGTGATATTCACAAAGTCCTTTCCATATTAAATTAGCAGGGCCCAGTATTAGTCACTTGCCCATCATTTGGACATAATACCCAACATCTGTAACTTAAAAGTTGAACCTACAATTTGTGGGGTCTGGCCGGTTCCCGAGGAGCCCTCAAGCCATCTTTCCTATTGTCCCAGTGCAAAGTACTTGGTTTGTTTTTAAGTGTGTGTGTGTGTGTGTGTGTGTGTGTGTGTGTGCTGTGTGTGTGTTGTGGTGTGTGTTACTGGGAATTGAACTCAGGGCCTTGACAATGAGCTACATCTCCAGCCATTTTGTTGTTGTTTTGAAACAGGGTCTTACTAAGTTGCACAGTCTGGTTGCAAATTTGTGATCCTCCTATCTCAGCCTCAGCCTCCCAGTCATGCCTAGCTTAATGACATAATCTTTTCAGCAACCATACTCTTCTTGGCCCCAACTTTATACTTGCTTCCTTCCTGGTTGAACTGTAAATTTTTCACATTCTTCTATTTTACTTTTTTGTTCTTGATTCTCACTATAATCTAGCAAAAAGGAGCCAACAGTACCCATGCCCCAGCCTAAATATTGGGCTGCCTTTAAATTTCTTCAGCCAGATTAAATAGACCTCAAACTTTAAATTCAGCCTCACACAAAGTCTTAGGGTATGGACAAAATGTAGATAAATTCTTTGCCAGAATGTATCATGTACGGCCTCTAGTCCAATTTATGGCAGTCTTTTTTCCCATATGCAAGCACATGATCCTGGCCTTTCCCATCTGCATACCTATCAGCCATCAAGTCCTCTAAACCCCAATGCAAATTACTCATTAAGCTAGATTTACAGCCTTCTGGGCTTTCTCTGGCCCAATTCTCCAAACATTTTCAAACTTCTCCTACAAAGCAGTTCTGAACTCTTTCAAATCACACATTCAAGTATGTTCACACCAACAGCTCCGCTCACAGTGACAATTTTCTATGTTACTCACTTTCCCATCACTGGAACAAAACACCTGACCACCTTACAAAAACAACATGTTCCTGGGGACCATGAAGTAATCTCATGATCAGAAGGTGAGCAAATAAGGGCCATTTACTGTGCTTACACAAAGCAAACCACTCCCTCTCCTCGCCTGCACTTTCACCTTTAAAAAAACACTATGCCTGACTTCTGCCAAAGGATTCTAAAACTTGGATTAGATCCTGCCCAATCTCAAATCCTAATTCATCTCTCCATCCCCACAGCCACCTCGTTGACCAGAGCCGCAAGTTCCTGCTCCAGAGCCCTTTGGGTCAGCCTCCCGCTGCTTCGCAGCCTCTCCTCTGCACCGTCCACTTCACTCCCCCAGAACAGCCAATTGTACCCTCACCAGACTCAGCCTGCAGTTCTGTTGTGCCCTTATTCAAAAGTCTTCAGTGGCTTTTCAGTAAAAGAGCAAAATGCTAGAGTGAATGACAGGCTCTCCTTGACCCCAATCCATTGAAAATTTTTGAAACATTATAAAATATGATAGCAATGAATTGCTTGAAAAATGAGGGAAAATACAAGATTCAAGAGATAGGAAATTGTTCTGCCACACTGCAATAAAAGCTTCTTTCTATTTTGCGCATGTCTCATCACAGGCCTGAAATTTATGCTCAGGTACTGTCCTGTGCACAGGCTCCTCTGAGCAGCAGTTGGGGGCCAGGATCTACCAGCTTACACCTGTCCACACCCTCCCCATCCTGAGGGCTCCTGCCTCATCACAGGAACCATGCCTCACTCCCTCTATGGCCTCTGTTCTCACCTTCCTCTGATTCCTGCTACCTGGTTTTCTCTGCCTCGTGGCTTTTTAATTTTATTTTTATTTTTAATTGACACATCATAATTAAACATACTTACGAGTCATGGTGTGATATTTAAATATATGTGTTAAATGTGCATTGATGGCCTCAGAGTAATTGGCATATCTAACATCTCGACAACTGATCATTTCTCCACGTTGGGAACATTTCAAATCCTCCTATTTACTGTGCTGAAATACACATTTCATTGTTGCCAATCATGCTACACACTACAGTGCTGTAGTTTAACATGCTGCTTCATCTACCCAGAACTTTCTCCCTCTTCCTCCTGCCTCACCATTTAGTTAGTTTTAGCTCCTGCAGATTTTAGCACATATCATTCCCTCAGGAAAGCCTGCTCCCCCATACTCACACACACACACACACACACACACACACACACACACACTGCTCCCCCTGCTCTTGCCTGCTGAGCACAGTCTGGGAAGTTTTGTCTGCTCTCGCAGGACCACACTCCATCCCTCCAGCGCAGTGATCTCAGTGTGTGTTTATTCTTGGACGTGCTTATTGGCAAATACTGCGCCTGTGTCCCCTCTACAAGTTCCCTGAGAGGAGGCCTCCATCTTTCTGTTCTGCTCATACTCCTAGCATCTGCACAGGGCTTGGGCAACTAGGAGCATTCAGTCACAGTTTGAAGCGTTTAAGAATGAAGTGACCTAGTTAGTTCTAATTCATCGATACCCTCCTTTTCAAACCGACCCCATTTTTTACCAAGGTTTCATTTCTGAATCTCTTTGTTTCTGTCTTTCTCCTCCTCTCTCCCTCTCTCTTTCTTTCTCTCCCCCCTCCCCTCTGTTCCCCTTCAGTTTTTACTTTGACACAGGATCTCCCTAAGTTATTCAGGCTGGCCTGGAACTTGCAATCCTCCTGCCTCAGCCTCTGGAGTAGTTGGGATTACAGGTGTGCACCACCACTCCCAGCTTCACATTCTTTCTCTATATCTGTCTGGCACTCCTCTGCCTTCCCCTGAGTTCACATACCCTGTCCTGTCCTGTCCATCAGTTGTCCCTTCTGCATGTTGCAGTCTTCACAGTGTTGGCATTTTCTAAACAATCATTCACATTAATATTAATTCTGCATTCCATGCAACATATCACATAGATACACATTTTGCAAATGAAATTTTGGCCACCTCTCCCGATCACATATGTCTTCACAAACAGGTAGTTGTAGAGGGTCAGATTGAATGCAATGTTATAAATCCCTAATGACAGATTCTAGTTATTAATAGGCCAGTGAAAAGCAAGATCCAGGGTGGCTCTTCTACTTTCCCAAGTCATAATACAAAACCAAAGACCTATATGTTGAAGAGACACTGCTACTGCTTCTAAGAGCTTCTCTTGCCTCAAATCAAACACAAGAGGTATCAGAAAAAGAGCCCAATGTTACATGAGAACAATCCTAAACTCGGCCAGTGTTTTCCTCATTGATAACACGAGGTTTATTCGCTGGTCTCTAAATCCCCATCTAACACATTTCACAAATCTTCAGGATACTATGATTTTCCCAACCATACACTAGATCTCGGTGTCATCTCTAATCATTTTATTGACTTGTTCAATAGATATTTATTGAACATATACTCAGTATCTTCAAGGTGACAAAGAAGAAGACAGGCCCTCCTTCCAGTTTAGGAGAGAAACCAGATACTAAACAAATAAGTTCTTAAATAATAACTATAATTAAGGCCAGAGAGAATATGTACAGAATCTCAAAAGAGCCAGGTTCCATTAGATTGTGTGGGAGACTGCTAGGTAGAAAGAATGACATTTGACAAACAGTTCTCACATGTGTCTGAAGCCACAGAGTTCCCAGATTATCTCATGTAGCTGCTTGGTAGCTGTAAGACTACGAGGGAAAGAACTATTGCCACCCCCACCCTAAACTCCTAGGAGAAGACCGCTCCTTAGTGCATAGGTCTACACCCTTCCACACCCCCCCACTCAGGACACCAAATCTCCCCCCCATTGCATTTTTTCTGTGTCTCCCTCACCTGAGTGTTGGTATGTGTTCGCATGGTGCCACGGTATTCCCAGCACTGTGCTTGGTGCACACCAGGTGTTGAGTGTAGTTGAAGGAATGAACCCTCAAGGGTGAGCAACCTGAAGTCAAGGGGGTTTGCCAAGTGCTAAGCTAGCAAATATGGTTCTCAAATCCAGGCTTAAGGTTGAAGAGGGCAGAGGGAAAAGGATAGATAAACCACTATCAGTTCTCCAAGCCTCCTAGCCCTCCTGCAGCCCCTCAGAGCAGCCTCCAGATAGATGGATGGATGGATGGATGGATGGATGGATGGATGGATGGATGATAGATAGATAGATAGATAGATAGATAGATAGATAGATAGATAGATAGATAGACAGACAGACAGACAGACAGACAGACTCTCCAACCAAGACTTCATGAGAAAAGAAATATTATGCAGCTGCTTCTCATACAGAATCCATCACCATCCACCCCCTAGGTATCCAGTCCGGCTATAAAAGTGTCATCCCCGCAAAGGAAGATTCAGATACGAAGCCAGTCATCATCAGAGGACAAGAAGGCAGTGCAGGGGCACAGGCTGCGAGCTTGAACGGGGGACGGCAATGTCCTCAGTGTGTGTTTGCCTAAGAAGCAGCCAGCACTCCTGATATCCACTCAGAGCTGCCCTTCTGCGGAGTCAACACAACAACCAGCTCCAGAAGCTTGGTAAAAACCCCACGCAGCAGATATCACTCATCCCCTGGGCATCACAGGTTGGGCACAGACATCAGCACTGGGGCTTTTGGCACCACTGGGGACCAGCCTTCCCTGAGCACAGCCATGTGTAGTCATCATACAGAGAGGGTGTCAGGAGGTGTACCAGCCAGTGCTTACTAGAGAAACAGATTTAATGCAAGATATACAAATACATAAGAATTTACAAGATAGGCTTACAATGGCCGCCCACAGAGTCAGGTGTAGAAGAGAGCAAAAGGATCCAGCCGAAGGCCTGGAGCTCAGCGCAGTGTCCCTTGCAAATCCCTATCAGGAGGCTGAAGAGTCTGTGCTGGAATCCAGGAGACAACATCCAAGGTGAAGGCAATGACTGGAGCTCCCCAGAAGAAACAGAAGAAAGCCTTCCTTCTTCATTTCCCTTTTATACCATTCCAGCGACAATCCTCCCTGGGATGTGTCTTCCACACGCAGAACTATGCTGAGCCAGTTTAGTTGGGCATTTCTTACCCATGTGGACAGAATCAGTTAACTATCACAGGAAGCAAAATGCTGCCACCAGCCCCAGCCCCAGGGGAAACCAAGGCAGAGATGGGTAACCCTGGTGGGGACCCAGACCCAGAGCACCGAGCAGAGTGTCCACTTCAGAACCACCTCTCTAAAGTAGATGTGACGATGGTGCTGAGTCACCACTCTGGGGCCTGGCCCTCAGGATAGAGATGGAGCTGAGATCAAGGTGATCTCTCAGCTGGGGGCAGGGCCGTCTAATTTATTGATGAGCCTATAACATCTGGCCCTGGCTCTAGTGTTTGTAAAGCAGGGGGGTGGGGGAGGAGAGAGGAGAAAGGGGGGAGGGAGGGAGCGAGAGAAGAAGAAGAAGAGGAGGAGGAAGAGGAGGAGGAGGAGCAAAAAAAGAAAAAGAGAGGGGAGAGAAAAGAGAGGGAGAAGGGAGAGGGGAAAGGGACGGAAGAATGAATGACGATGCACATCCTGGCAATCAATCTAGTTCGTAATGTTGGTCACTACTGACTGAATATTTACTAGGTGCCAACACTGTGCTAAGTAGAATGTCCCTGCGAGGAATGTATTATAGCTGAGCAAACTGTGGCATAACAAAGTGAATAATTTTCAAATATGCACTATGCCAAGAGACTCTACCTGATTCATGCATCTAAACCTTTAACTGTCATGTTTTTCAGCCAACCCACCTAACAAGTTACAACTAAAGGAACGGGGAACATTAGTGTAGAGAGAGGGAAGAAAGGATGCATTTCTGAGGAAGTAGAAGAGTGCAGAACAGGGAAAATTCAACAGCACTGCCCTGCCTCAGAAACCTTCCGTTTCCCCCAGCTCCCTTGAAACACACCTCCCTTCTCCGAGTACTCGTCACCATTTTAGTTAAACAAGCAACCGCGGATATGGTCGTCTAAACATCTATGTCACCTTATGGAACACAGGTCTATGGGAGAAGGAGCTGCAACTATCTTGCCACTGCTGTATCTTAGTGTGTACACAGCACCCAGCACAGTGTAGGGCTCAGCATTTTTTCAATATGTGACTTAAATAATTGCTTAATTGATAGATAATGGAGAAAAATTCCATGTAGATGAAAATAAATGGTAAGACATTGTCCTAGTTACTTTCTCATTGCTGGAACAAAATACCCAACACCCACAAGTCAAAGGAGGAAAGATTTATTTAGCTCACAGTTTGTAGAGGTTTCAGTCCATAGCTGGCTGACTCTAAGGCAGGGTAGCAGAGCAGAAGGGCATAGCAGAAGAGAAACAGTCCATGGCATGGCATGCAGGAAGCACTGAGCCTGCCTTCCTTCTGTCCCTTTCTATTCCCTCCAGGCTCCAAGCCTATTGGTGCCACCGACACCCACAGTGGGGCTTCCCACTTGTAGTCCCATCACCCACATGCTAAACCAATCAGTGGACAGTCCAGTAATTACACCCATAATCCAGTATCACACACCCACAATCCAGCCACCTCCCAAAAGCTGCACTTTCGAGGACATGAGATTTTGGGGGAACATCTAGATATAAGCCATAACAGACATTAGGATATGACTTCAAGACCAAGGAGAACAACTTCATGGTGATATCGTAATAGGGAGACACTAATTCTTGAACTCATCTACTTAAGGATATCCAATCAGATTGAGGTGAGACATAAATCAGCTAAGGTAGAACAAAATGTTCCCTCCCAAATATTACTAATATTCAAATCAGGACCAAGGCTTGAGGTGACAAAGGTCATGTAATGGTGGCAGTGAAAATGCAGAAGAGATAAATTAAGGGAACTTGTGGATGCAGCTCTACTCAGGACATTTCTCATCAAAAGTTAATAAGCAAGTAGGGGCATAAATCTAGGTAGTGGGAGAAACTGGAGGAGATCAGATGTAGCCTGGCTTTATAAACTCTGCTTCTTCCCTTTATGGAAGATTGCATTTCATGGAAACTCAGGTTTTGTCAAACGAGGGCAGAAAATATGTTTCATTATCATTCATTTCTAAGACTTACGCATGACCAGCCAGGAGTAAAAAAAGACAAGTTTCTGAAGGTTTCCAGTGGCCTCTGCAGCATTTCCCAATGAATCATTTACTCATCCACATCTCTCCACCTACAGTTCTAGATCACTGCTCTGGAGCAAGACTACACCAGTGCGAGGCCTCTGCCTGCCCTACCCCTTCGTCTGCTGCACAGAATTCAAGAGCGAACACTTCCAGCAGTAAGACTTGAGGTTGGACTCTTTAGATGTTTGCTTATTATACAAAAGACCTTAATTCAAATCCCAGTCTTGATAGTAACAGTGACTCACTTGACAAACTACCTAATGATATACAGACTGCTTCTCAGAGGCCCATGAACCAGAAGAATAAAATAGAGTCCTGAAGGAGGATTTTCATCCATTGCACAGATATTTAGTAACCACCTGTTGTATGCCAGGCACTGTGCTAGGTGCTGGGAAAAAATGATGAGCAAAACACTCCGCCCTGCTCCAGGAAGACATATGTAGTAGGGGAAAGATGCAATCAAACGTAGAATCTCAACTGTGCCAAGTGCTACTAAGGAGAGGACTGGGATAACATAGGAGCCTCTCAAATGGGATTTAAACTAGTTATGGAGGTCAGGGAAGGTTTAACCTGAGACCTGAAGGAGTAGTAGGTGTAGCTCGGGTGGAAACTGGATGACTAAAGCCAAAGGTGGACCTAGCATCTGTGGTAGAAACGGTGAGAGGGGTGTACAGCAAGATACTCCAGGGTATGGTTTGGATCAGAAGTGTCCCCCAAGGCTCATATGTTAAAGGCTTGGTCACCAACCTGTGCTGCTACAGGGAGGCGGGGCCTACTAGAAGGAAGTTAGAACATTAAGGGTGCCCTGGAAGAGGATATAGGGGCCCCAGCCCCTCAGCCACCAGGAGGTAAGCAGCTTTGCTACACCTCACTTTCCCACCATGTGTTCTGCCTCACCAGGGATCCAAAGGCACAGAGCCAAGGAACCATGAACCAAAACTTCTGAAACTGTGAGCCAAAAAAAAACTTTCCTCCCTATACCTGATTATCTCAGGTATTGTGTCAGTGTCACCACTACCATCAGCACTTCTGAGCAGAGAAAACATGATTCTGAGACAGCGAGAGGACAGAGCATGGTGGCCTCAAAGTTCATGTCTTTCAGCATCGTTTACCCCTAAAGCCAGTGGAATAACCCTGAGCAGGTGGATGCAGTGGCAATGGGCCAGGGGTCTGAACATAGGATCTAAAATTCACTCTGGCAGCCTGGAAGAGACCACAGTAAATGTAGTACAGCCAGCGTGGAGACCACTGCTGCAGGCCGGGCAGGAGATCAGGCTACATCTCACCAGGATGATGCTGGACATACGAGAAATGGACAGACTCTGTCAGAATCAGACGTGACTGGATGTTGATGAACTGGATCAGGAAGGGTGTTTAAAGGACAGTGCCAGGCTTCTGCCCTGCAAAACTGACCAACAGAGGGGCCATTCACTGGGAGAGAGCAACCTGGAAATGATTGGGTTTGAGAGTCAATTATGAATTCTTCTTTAGATGTATTGAATCTGCAGCGCATTTGAACCATCTAAAAAGAAGTGTTAAAAAGATGGTTGCATTGCCTTGTGAGACTCAGATGCACACCTGGAAATTATTGCTATATAAACAGTAATTGAATCCGAGGGTAATGGCAAGAACACACAAGAAGTGAGAATTGAAGGCCTGTGACTCGGTGTGCAGAACTCGACATTCCCCCATTCCTCTCTCATCCTTCAAGGCTGTCCTTTCTGAAATAATGAGGCATGGATGAGGGTCTGCAGTATTTATTTAGCCCTATTACATTCCATGCACTTCACATAAATTAGCTAACATAACTTACTCTTCCCCATTATGTACACAGTACTACTTAACATTCTTGCCTTCACTTGATAGATGCAGTGATTGTGGTTTAGAAAATATTTTTTATTTGTCCATGGTCACATAATTAGGAAAGAGCTGATTTCAGACTAGATATACCTGATTTCAAAAATACTCTTCTTGGTTTGCCCTTTGTCTCCCCATCAAGGTCATGACACTGAGAAACAAGTACTGAGTCCAACAAATACAAGGCAGTGAGTTCGGCCAGTGGAAGGACCCTTGAGGGTCACAGTAAAAGATGACAACTAAACTCCTACAGCCAATGGCCCAGCCCACTTTCTCAGCTGCTGGGAATGTCAGTGTCTCCGCTCTTCCTGGGAACAGTCATTCCCAGGCTAATCTGAAGAATGAACACCATGTCCTCGTCCCATGCTGACCCATCACGGAGACAACTGACATCAAAGCCCATGAGGGCCCTTGGGACACAGTAGAGCAAATTTCCATCCAAGCATTGAACACTTACTCCTCTTTGGCACTGGACAAGTTATTTAACCCCTCACTGAAAACCAAGGACAGAACCATATTTCTATCATGGGTCACTTTGAGAATTAAATGACAGGACAGTGCCCTGCAAATTTGTGACAATGACAAAATCAAACTTATATGCTGGAAATCGTGTGTCTTTAATGGACGACTTTTGGCCTTTCAGATTTATTTCAAGCTTCAAGCCAAATAAGTAAAGAGGAAATGATTGGAAATGGCAGGTTGTGGGGTTTCTGCGAGAAAAGTTTGGGTCTTTTAATTGGCATTAATTTGCCTTAAAAAGAAGGATGAGGGCCAGTGAGATGGCTCAGTGGCATAAGTGCCTGCCTGGCAAGCGCAAGGGCCAGAGTTTGACTCCCGGAACCCACATACGAAAACAAGGCCGGTGATATCGCTCAGTGGCACGGGCGCCTGCTGGCGCGCGAGGTCCTGAGGTCGACCCCCAGTACCCACAAAAAAAAAAAAGGATGAAAAGTAATTGACCTAATAAATTATTTCTCCTACCTGAAAAAAGAAATAACATGAATGTGAATAATGCTTAGCCTTTTTAAAAAGCAGGGAAGTGGGTCCAGTGATATAGTTCAGTGGCATAAGCACTTGCCTGGCAAACGCAAGGTCCTGAGTTCAGTTCCCAGTACCCAGAAAAAAAAAAAAAAAAAAAGCAGGGAAATGTGTCTTGGTGCCTTCAGATTTCCCTTATCATCCTGATTCTCACTCTCATCACTATAACTGTGCCAGGTGCTTGATAATGATTCCAGGAGTAGTCGCAAGAGTAATATCAGCTGCTAACATTTTATTGGTTGGTCACCATATGCCAACCACGATGGGCTAAGTGCTTGGTGTGCTTTGTTTCATTGAATCCTTGTTGAGTGAGAGATATTGATCAGAGGAGGAATCTATTGCATTCAAGGAGAGGAAGATATCAGGATTAGTCAATGAATTCAGGGGAATATGTACAAGTTACCAAGATAAAATAAAGAGATATTCTAGCATGAACTGTGGAATGTCTATATTTTGGAGACTCCAGAGATGGACGGATTGGGAGTTGGACCAAGTTAAGTTAATCATCCAACAAACCTGCATGGCACACACTCCACTTGGAACCACCACCTGTCTTGAGTTACACGATATTTCAAACTCTTTGACAGACAGCTGATCCACACACTGAGTGCTTATAATCTCCCAGGCACTGTGCTCAGGACTTTTATGCACTGGTTTTACTTTGTCCTCTCAACCACTCCATCAGGTAAGCTTGTATTAATTTGCTTATTTTAAATAGAATGTGAGGTTTAGCAGAGGTCACGCCATCAATGTTAGAGCTTGGGTCTGCAGGCAGAGTTAGGTGAGTCCAGCATTCAAAATCTTCATCAGAACCTTATTCGGGTTTCTCATCCCACCCGGCTAGTCCTCATTCAGGAGAGACGCTCCACCCTGACCCATGCATGGGGTGCTCCTGACATGGGTGGGATCAGAGGTCCAGATGAAAGTGCATCCTGGGGCCTCACAGAGTCCAGCAGGGACCGGTTTCTTGCCAAACCAAGGAAGCTATCCAGGGTTTTCTGTTTTTTGGGTACAAACTGACTCCTAGGTGAAGTATCATCTGACTCTCATCTTCCAAAGAACCCTCTGTTCTTAGAGGAATTTTTAAACTCAAGAATTGAAAAATTAAATCTGAGCCAAGATCATTTCCCACAGGAAACTAAACAGACTCTTTTTGTAGGAAAAAAGATAAAAGTTTATATGTGAAGCAAACTCATCAAGAGAGGAATTAGGAAACTCAATACACTATTCATAGGCATAAAACCGCAGGACTGGATTCGAGATCCCTTTCCAGATTCACTGTTCCAGGACTCAGTAACTGAATAGAGATCAGTTTAGACAGAAAGATTTCTAAGTTGCCTTGTAATTCTGACAGTCTATGATACTGTGGAAAAATGTTTTCTCAGGAAACAGACAAACATTTGGAAGATACAAAAAATGCTTGCTTTGGAAAAGAGCTGATTAAAAATGCCTCTGTGACATTTGCCACCCCTTTCCCCCACACACACACACAAAGTAGCCAAGCTGCTCAATTTTTTATTCCAAAAGTTCTTGTACCTGGTTTGATTTCCATGTTATTCAGTTTCTGACCACAGCTATGTGAAAAGCACTGCTTCTGCTTTCTGAGAACTGTTAGACTATAGGATATGTTCTTCATTCTGACCACCTCCAAGGAATCAGTAGGTAAACGGAGATACAGTTCAAGCATTGCCTGTTTAGTAAGCAAGAGTCAGAACAGGAATTCGTGGAGACTCTTTGGAGTCTGTTGCTTTTGCCTCCCTAATGCACATTATAAGCTCCAGTAATACCAGCCCAGTTTTCCACTGGGATTGTCCCCTGTTCTCCATAGGGATGAGATGGTGTAGCCCCCGCCTACTAAGGTGAGGTTGGACCATTCACAGAATCTACCTTCTGACCACTGAGAACATTTCATCCATCAGGACACAATCCAAGCCACACAAAAAAGAGCCCACCCCGAACTTAAGGTTGTAAATTGGGAATCGTGTGCTTACTTTCTGTTGGAGCTACAGGCACAAAAGCCTGAAAGATGGGTTCCCACCAACACAGAGGAAGCCCTGCCTGAGGAAGAAGCCACTTAAAGCAGGCAGGTCCCATCCTCTGAGAAAACGAATGACTGCTATGGTAGCACTTCATCCTCACCATGCCAGAAGTCTGGCTCCACTCTCATCTTTTCATTTTGTCAGCCAATAATATTGTTTTTTTAACAAGTTCAAGCTGCATGTCTTTTGCTTGTAACCCAAAATACCTTGAAGAATGCATATGTTAGTGAGAAAGTAACTCTTTATTCAGCTTCTCTTAACTAAGTATTGTGGGGATGTAAGCAGAAGTAATGTGTATCATGATCATTTCCATTGAGACATTGACATTGCTGGTACTATAGGTTATTTCAGGTATGCTTCTTGGTGGAGGGAGTCATTCAATCCACAGTTGGCCATTCCTTTCCTCATCTTTCCTTTGCTGACCCTTGAGCTTATCATAGGCCTTTGGTGTCTGCCCAGGGTCTCATGTCATGCCCTAGCCAACCTTCAGATTAAGAAAGGATAAGGATCTTTTCTAAGACCACACAACTAATAAGTTGCCCAAGCCAGCCTTCAAGAAGACACGGTCTTTATTCTCTTTTGGGGGGGACTTAGCCGAGGAGTGAATGGTTCAACAGGAGGGCAAAAGCACACAGGTCCCACGAGGAATGAATGGTTAAACTGCGGGACAAAACACACAGGTTCTATGAGAAATGAATGGTTAAACAGCAAGAAGTTTAGATTAGTGAGGCATGTTGTGTCTGGCCGCTGTCCTTCCCTTTCCCTCAAGAAAACTGCCTAACCTTGACAAAACTCCTTGCACAAACTGTTCTTCTTCTGCTTTTTTCACTTACACTGATATTCTAAATCAAAGCCAGAGAGTTCTTGGCTTCGAGGCTTCTCCTGGGAGCCCCCCTAATGCTAGGCACTCTTGGTTGTGATAGCTCCTCTGAGCCTCTCAGTGACTGAACTAAGTCTCTTCTCCAAGTAATCATTCATCCTCTATGCCACCAAGGTCACACACTGCAGCATTTCCCTTGCTTCCATCCCCAGATTTATCTTGATGCTTTCTGTCTTCCCATTTCCATTCTACCACCCTAGATGGGCCACAGTTATCTCTATTCTTGGTTGTATTACATTGCCTTGCCTGTTTCACTCTGTAAAATGGAATTAGCATGTAGTACTATGAAATAAATAATTATGGCCCACCTAGGATGGTGCTTCAGCGATAGGTATGAAATAAACAATCCTGTAGTAGCACAATGATTACAAAAGAAGAAAAACAGAACTTAAGATAATTTAGTTCTGTCATTCTATGTGACCACTTGCCTTTTTATTTGACTTTTTCTTTGTAATTTAAAACAGAGTAAAAAGTATAATGTTTGGTAAATTGAAAGTTTAGTTCAGATGTGAAATGTTACTAAGTTCGAATACCTTTAATAGTCACATGTACTGTTTTTCTTTGTTGATTATCTTAAAACTAAAGACTGAATCAAGAAAATAATGATTATGTCAGAACACCATGTAATTACTAATGAAAATAATCCTGTTCTCTAAGGGGACAATGCTAAATGATCACATGTTAAATATGCCAAGTACACACTTTGTCCTACAAGACATGTGCAGGGTGGAGGAACCCTTCTTGCCACTCATCATATTTCCTTCCCTTTAAAGCTCTCTTCATCATTATAGAATCCAGGCTTCCAACCCTCACCCCCAGCAGGAATGGTTTATCTAGATTATAATTTGATTTACATAAAGGTATAGAAATTTCTCTCTTCCTTGTTAAGAATCGGGGGCCTGCAGAGAGCTCACACCGATCCTCCTAGCCCTGAGCTGTACAGAAGTTTGCTTGCCAAGAAGCAGGCTGTTGTTGGCCAAGATGGGGGAGGGAGCCTTTGTCATGCTCTCCACTCAGGCTGCAGCAATAAAGGGGACATTTTGGTCTCTGATTTACTCCTTTGCCTTATTTCTCAACTATTCCAGAACTCAAGCCAAAGAGTTGCCATTTATTGGACCTCTCACACCCTAACAATCATGATGATGGCAAAAATACTAACAATTATAATAATTTTTAAAAGCTATGATGATTTGAATACTAATTAGGCTAGGCCTTACAATGAATTTAAATGCATTATCTTATTGCATCTTCCTGGCATGTTTATCAGGATGTTTATTCGAATGATTTCTTTGTTTGAGGACTTAGGGACAGAGCCTAGAGCTAATCCCAAGGGAAGTCAGTGGGTTCAGTGTGTTAGTCAGCTTTCCCATTGCTGGGCACAATACCCAACACCCACAGCTTTATTTAAAGAAGAGAGGTTTAATTTGACTCATGTTTTAAAGGGATTCAGTCCATGGTCAGCTGGCTTCAAGGCAGAAACAACATGGTGGAAGGACATGGTGGAGCATGGCTACTTAGTTCATGGCAGCCAGAAAGTAGAACTGGGGAGCAATGCCAGAGAGGAAGAAGTATGGGACCAGACATTGGCCCAAAGGCCATGCCTCCACAACCCACCCAGATACACCAACAAGTGTGCTCCACCAATCCCCTGGGCAGCTCCCAGGCCAATCAAGTGGACATGATCAAGATCAACCATCACACCCAAAAATCAGGAAACTTAACTTCTGACCCTCACTTTGGTAGGACCAATGTAAACTCCACAAGGCATCACAGTCTCTGGCCCAAGAGTGTTTCACCAACACTCACATTAGAGGTCAGAGCAGGAAGAGCCTTCTAAGCAGTCTGGTTCAGTGATGGTGACTACCTAGTCCACGAGAGCCACTCCCACCACACACCTACGGTAGGTATCAAGAACCTACCATGAGGCGTCCACAAACACCTCTCAACACTGTGCTCCAAGAAGTTCTTAACACTAGATCAAAGCTGCACATCAGACAAACTCATGGTTCTTTCCATCTGGACCAAGGGTCAGCAAGCGATGGTGCAGATATAATCCCAACCTACGAGCGCCTCCTGCCTCCCAGTCTGTGCTTCTTGAGCTTTAATAAGATGCCTGCAAATCAGCTTGGCATCGTATTAAAGTGCAGATTCTCATCCAGCAGGTTCCAGTTAGGGCGCAAAGTGTCACATTTTTACCAAGCACACTGGTGTCACAGCTGCTGCCGGTCCAGGAACCTGCAGGGAAGAAAATCCCTACGGGATGTGGTGGAGACACCCCAGCTCTGTGCAAACCAGCCTGAGACTGCAGCTCACTCCTTTGGAGTATCCGTCCTGTCCCAAGGCAGCGACGCCCACATGCTGAATGCCCTTGAACACACGCGGAGATGACGGCAGGTGTGGGTACATGGTGTGATGGTCTTCCAGTCCTATACCCTGAAACACACACATACGCTTTTTTTTTTTTTTTTTTTTTTTTTTTTTTTGAGACAGGGCCTTGCTAGGTAGCTTGGGCTGGCCTTGAACTCACTGTGTAGCCCAGGCAGGCCTTGAACTCACTGTGATAGTCCTGCCTCAGCCTCCCGAGTGCTGGGATTACAGGCAGGTGCCACCATGCCCAACTCAGAGAATCTTTTGAGTGGTTTTAGGGACATTTGGGGAGTTAGCAGATATATCAAGGAGGACTAGGAGACCTGAGTTCTTCCCGGCCTCTGCAGCACTCTCTCTATGTGATATTGGTCAAACCACTCATTCATCTGCTTCCTCCTTAAAAGATCCTACCTAGAAGCCCACCCAGCCTACAAGCCTCACACAAACACCAAGCCAGCATGTGCTTTCTTCCCTGAGCAGTGAGAGGATACATAACCCTCAGGAGATGCACGGGTGCAGCTCTGAGTACTTAGCCAATTCCTCAGCAGCTCTGTGGCAACAGTGACAGCTGAACAGGGAGACGCCGGGAATGTCAGGTGGGGAGAACCTCAGCACCCAGCCCTTCTGATGTCTCCACTCAACAGCATGTTTCCTCCCCTCTGCTTATTTATCTTCTTTAAACAAAACAAGCTGAGCACCATCACCCTGGAGCCTGAAGCAACACTTAGCAATTAAAAGATAGTTAGGAACTGCAACATATCTTACAGAGCACAGCAGCATTTTAATGACCCTAAGGTGAATCCTTGTTTAGGAAAACAGTGAAAAGGTTTTCCCCCTCTACTGGAAAGCACCCTCAACAAATGGCACTGTCCCTCCCCTAAGGAGGAAGGTACAGATGCTGATTCCCTGGCTGGAGCAGACAGGGCCCCCGGAAGCTCCCATCCAGCTCTGGCAGCCCCAGGAAGTCATTTTCCTGAGGCTGATTCTCGGTTTTCTCATCACTCACACGGGGGATAATAGTCTACCAAGCATAGGCGCAGCAGAGAATTCTTAATAGATGCCACGTACTATTACTCGTATGTTATTAACCCCCACCAAAGCCCTAATCCGAATGTAGCAGTAGATCCAATTTACGGGTGCGAAAATCCTAAATTGGACAAGCTTAGGACCACGGCAAGGCCCCAGAATGACTCAATTTTGACTTCAAACCTTTGTTCATATCCTGTATATAAGACATCTGTCCTGGCTCTCTACTGTTCATAGAATTTCTGGAAGATTCAATAAGAAGACAGAAGTGAGAGCCATTTGCACTCCTAAGTCTTGCATCCATGGTTAAGGTGAAGCGGTGGATGTCAAGTGATACATGTGGGGCACCAGGGTCAGGGCCTGCAGAGAGGAACTGGGAGCCCTGGGCATCATGCTCCCGAGTCCACTCCTCTGTGCTCTGTCATAACATCTCTTTTCCTTGAGACACCTGTCACTCAAACAGTATATGTTTCACAGGTCTAATTAACCCCGGAATTCCTTGGGGTCATTCGGGGCTGATCTTTTTTTATTTGGTGATGGTGGTACTGAGGATTGAACCTACATCTCTGGCTCTTTGTTTATATTTTTCATTTTGCAACTGGGTCTTGCTAAGTCGCTAAGTAGCCCAGGTTAGGCTCAAACTTATGATCCTCCTGCCTCAGCCTCCCAGTCATTCCACAATTTTACCTTTGGTTTTAGTTCTTCTTTTCACAAGTGGGTAGTAAGAGGCAGCAAGGACAAGGAATTGGGAGTTTCCCCCTTTGCAAAGTAAGCTGCCTTGTAATCCAGTTCTCCTGTCTGCATTCTCTCATTATAATTAGGATCTGGGCAGCCTCCTGCCATGGTTACACAATCTTCTGATTGAATTGTGCCAGCCAGCCAGCTCCAGTTTCAGAAAGTAAATGAATAAATAAACCGCTACACTAAAGCAAAGGAGAAGTCACAAGCTTGGTACAGGGAAAGTTCTCTGAAAGCCAAGCTAATCAGGACTGCATCAAAAGAAGCATAAAGGCCTAAATAAGGGAGGAGAGAGAAGTGATTTTATTGTAATTAGACAGCACATAAAAAACAAAAACTGACTAAAGCAGAATACATAGCAGACATGTCAACCAATAGCTGAGCCTTTGCTTTCCGGGAGACTGAGTTCCCTACCTACCGAATGTCAGAATCACATTCATTAGCCCTTGCGAAGCCCCTCTGTGCCCCAGACGCTGCGCAAAGCACTTTAAGAGTTCATAGGTCACGCATGGATTATTGGAAAGAACTGAAGCTATTTACCTATGCAAAGGTAGTTTGGGAAGAAAAAGAAACAATTTAAATATGTGCTGTCCTGTGAAAGAAATTCTGGGTTTATTTTATGTTCCTTTGGGCTCCTGAGCTGAAAGAGCAGGGCATTTCGAACTTCAGCGGATCCGCCGCTGCCTCGCCCCTGGAGGCCGGGAGGTTTATTAACCTGCTCGGCCTCGGAGTTCTGGCCTCCAGATGGGAGTAAGGCAGCCTACCTCCCTCACAACAGGGAGGGTGCATTAATACGGGCGAAGGCTATTAAGTACCTAATGCACTCTCAAGGGCTCAATAAGTATTTACTCCTTCTTTATCTATGGAGATTTACAAATAAAAGACAATCACTCCTTAGTATGGCCTGGCTAAGCAGAGACCCGGATAGCTCTGGATTTTGTCCCATTTCCACGCCCTCATCCCGTCTGACTACAATTACTGTGCCTCCGCGTGTTCCGTACCGTGGTAATTCTGAGACCCCTCCAAACGCAGCTTAGGAAGGTGGGAAGAAAACCCATACATTCCAACTAAATGACAGCTGTGCTCTCTCTCATATCCTGCCACCTCTAAGAGCACGGAGACCAGTTTTAGCCGCTGAGCTCCCGGAAGAGAGGGATCACACTTGCCCCACAGACACGGCCAGAAACAGCGCAAAACGCGTTGCAGGTGCTTCATGAATATGGCCCTGGTTAACGATATCACCTTCTGTCACTTTATTTTTTACTGGGGCGCACTTTTTCCCCACCCCTCACTCTCGCTCCCAGGAACATGTACTGATCCCGAGTAAAGAATGAAATCCTCATGAATTTCCTTCATTTTAAATATATGAGTGTTCCCCAGCTTGTATCCCCTGCCCAGGCCTCACCCACGAGCTCCAGGCTCATATATTCAACGGTTTGCTCAACTGCTTTTCATTTGGGTGGTTAGTTCAAAATAAATAACTAATAAAAGGATTTTGAATACACCCACCCCCCCACAGCCACACACAAGAACTCCTAAGTATACAATTAATTAATGAACAGAAGCCAGGCCTTCCTCCAGTTGTCCTCATCTCAGATAATGACACCATCATCTGTCCTAGTCTTTAGGTTAAAAATCCAGGAGGAACCCTTGAGTTCCCATCAGTGCCCATTCAGCCCATCAGCCACTCTTGCCCAGCTCTTCCAAGTACATTCTAAGCCTGTCCATTTCTCACCAGGTCCCCTATACCAGCTTCAAATAAGCTACCATCACTTTGCTCCTTAACTTCTACAGTAGTCACTAATGGATGTCCCTGGTGCTATCCCTGCTTTCCTGCAGTTCCTTGTTTCACAGCCAGTCTATGTAGAACATACCACTGCATTCCCCTGTTTAAAACCCTCTCACTCATTCAACATTCTACATGTATGAAGCTCCTTTTATGTGCCATGTCCTCTTCAAGGCATTAGGAGTAGAGCAGTGAACAAACTAAACAAAACACCTGACCATGGAGAGCTTATTCCTACTTAGGGGTATACACAACAAGCAAAGAAAGCAGAGGAGGGGGCTGAGCACTGCGGGGGTGCAGCGCTTTTATGGGTAATCAGGAGCAGCCTCATGGAGGGGACAGTATTTGAGAAAGAATTGAGCGAGCAGTGGAATGGGCTGAGTGAATATCTGGGGAAAGCTCTCGAGACTCGGGGAACAGCCCAGGCAAAGGTCCAGACACAGGAGCAGCCGGACAAGTTGAAGGAACAGCAGGGAGAAGCTGGGTAAGCACTCAGCCTTCACTCTGCAGCAGATGGGAAGATCTTTGATGGTAGTGATTAAAAGAGAGATTAAAAGAATAGCATGATGTGACTCTGTAAAGTCACCCCGTGTTGAGGATAGATTGAAGAAAGATAAAGTAAGAATACCAGGTGACAAGTTAGTGTGATAATTCAGGTGAGAGGCGATGGGCTTGCTCTAAGGAGTAGCTATGTGATGAGCACTCAGACCCTAGGTACAACTGAAAGACAGAACCAACAGACTTGGCAGGCAGAGTGGATGGATGGAGACTGAAGAAATCAAGGATGACTCCACATTTTTTGTCCAAAGAAACTGGACAGGTGGATTTATCCTTCCCAAAGACAGGGAAGACTACAGTCAAAGCAGATTTATGGGGCAGAAGGCTAAGTTCAGGAATTCTGTTTTAAACGTTAACTCTGAGTTTCCTTTAAGATAGAAAGTGGAGACCCTGTGTAGGAAGTTGTGTACACAAGTCTGGAATGCAGAAGAAAGTCAGCTCCACTGGGATAAGTTTGTGGGTCATCAGCATATAGATGATACTTGTCTCAGTCACTTTCCTTGTCCCTGGGACAGAGGTTTGTTTTGGCTCACAGTTTCAGAAGTTTCAGTCCATGTTTAGCAGGCTTAAACATAGAAATGGCGTGGCACAAGGGCCTGGGTGGAGGACACACAGAGCAAAGGGACGAGCCCAGGAAGGAGATGCACCCTTCCAAGTCACTCCCAGCGACCTACATCTAACCAGGCCCCACCTCCCAATGGCAAGTCAGGGGTAGCACCCCCATAATCCAGTCCCCTTCCTCCCACTCCATGAGTGCATGAGGCTCCTGGGGGACATATAGATATAAACCATGAGAGTATTCAAAGTCAGGCTCCTGGGTGAGATCACTGGGGAATGATCTTGGTTAGTAAAGAGGAACACACCCTCCATTGACATTGGGTTACACCAAAGCTAAGAGATCAAAAGAAAGGGAGGGATCAATCAACAAAAAAATACAGATAAAGGGTTGGGAGTATAGCTCAATGGTAGAGTGCTTCCCTAGCATGTGTGAGGCCCTGGGTTCAAACCCCAGCACCAAGGGCAGCAGATGGAGGGGTAAACTTCCCAAGGACTCAAAAACCATTCACTTCGTCTACAGGCTTTATGTGATCTGGCCCCATCTTGCTCTCTAACTTCATCCCTTGCCTTCTTCCCTATTGGTTAAGCACCAGACACACTGGACTTCATTTTGCTCCTCACATTAGTCGAACTCATTCTTCTTTCAAAACTTTGTACTTCTCTGGAATAATCTTCCAAACCTCAAAGCTGACTTCTTGTCACTTAAACCTCAGGGCTCTTATGTTGCTTTCATGGAGAGAAATTCCTGATCCTAGCTTCCATTCAGTTCACAAATTCCTTTGCCATGGCCTGCCAATAACTGACAGATGATTGATGAAGGAAGGAAGGAAGGAAGGAAGGAAGGAAGGAAGGAAGGAAGGAAGGAAGAAAGGAAGAAGGAAGGAAGGAAGGAAGAAAGGAAGGAAGAAAGAAAGAAAGAAAGAAAGAAAGAAAGAAAGAAAGAAAGAAAGAAAGAAAGAAAGAAAGAGAAAGAGTCTGTTGTACATATCACTATTATAAATTTTATCTTAGTTTACACTTTCCATTGTCTATCCTACCCAGCCTCCACCATCCCTGGCCTGGTAAGTTGGATGTGGTAAAGACTCTGGGTTATGGTTTGTTCTGTTTTGTTTTATTCTGCACAGATGTAACAAATCACCTATATTTGCAACCATCATCTAGCAAGTCCTCAATATACATATAAGGGGTGAATAGAAACCAAAATCTAGAGATGAAACAATATCCTCAAGGTCATCCAGAAAGTTGAACAGAGGCAAGAATAGAGCTCAGATTTCTAACCCTAAGTTCAAGTTTGATTAATTAGCTATTTTAGGAGGAGAAGGAACAAGTGGGCTGAATAAAACTATCCATACTCATTTTTAAATTAACAATTGATCAGTGAAATTCTCTTTTCCCTTGATACGCCCTGTACCTCCCTAATATTCATAACTTTAAACATGTAATATCACTGAATAGCACTAGAAAAACACTTAGATAAGGCAAATCATAGTATTCTAAAGCTTAGGTCAGGAAAGGACCATCATCATTTTTAATGCAACTTTCCTTTTCGCATATAATCTCTTGATCTTGAAAGATGTTTGGTCAGAGGCCAAGAAAAAGAATAAAACTAATCTACATCTCTACTAGTTGCCTGGTGCCTTTCAGATGTCCATTTGAGATAGCTTTTCATGTGCTCATTCATTTGACAAATAAATATGAAACCAACAATTCTAGAAGCTGATGATCCAATAGTGAACAAAAGAGATAAGGTTCTTACTGGTACGTGGCTGTCTGAGGCAGCAGCAGATTCTTGGATAAATTTTAGCTACCTGATTCCCATTCTGGATTCTGATTTGGCATCAAATTTAGACATATTCTCTGGTTCTGCCCTTGGAATAGTGCTCAGTGCCTTCTCATGGGAAATTCCTGGGACCTTTTTCTCAACCTGACTCCATTTTGCAAACCAAAAGCCAAGCCAGAGTCATCTCCTATCTGTGGCCAACATGTTTCCAATTCCATTTAATGCCAAATCCCATTGCTCAGAGGACAACATATATGAATGGTGAGTCCACATGGCTGACCTTGTGTTTTTCTGTCACACTACTGACTTACTCTTTAAATACCCAACACCTGACGTGAGGCTGCCAAAGGCCTCTGGTAGCACACTTGGCTGTAGCGCAGACTGTGGGAACAGGAGGAAGCACTGAAGATTTTGCTGTGTGGGACGGAATCATGCGTGTTCCTATCCCTGCATTTGCTTCTCCCTCAGAAGTGCTGAAGTACATTGCAGAGCGGAATATGCTCCAAGGAGAATAAATAGAATTAATCAGTTTCCACTCCTGAACAGCTCAGACAAGCTTGCCCCTGAGTTTGTCTCATCTTTGTCAGGTAACTCTTTCAGGAAGATTTCATCCATAAACACGGATTTGAGCAAAGTATAAATATAAGTTTGAAACTCAGTCCTGCAACCAACATAATGTGTGACTTCAGGAAAATCATTCAATTTTTTTTAAACCTCAGGTCTTCATCTACACAATGAGAGTAATAGATATATAGCTGCTGTAAAGTTTATAGTAACAGTCAAAGTATCAAAGCACTTAGAGTGTCAGTGTGAAGGTGTCACCAAGAGCTTAGACTTTTGGCTCTGGAAGGAAATTTAGACCTCACATCTTCACTGAACAGATGGGGAAACTGAGGCGCAGGGACATAAAGAGATTTATCGAGAGATAATAAAAGATCGAGAAAGAGACTCACAGCTCTGGTTCCTATATGACAGGTTACCTTCCTTGGGTTTAGGCAAAAAATGGAGAAGGCAAAGCCTTTCAGCTTCTGGCTTTAGTAGTACAGGTTGCAGAAAGCAATCAGAGCTTACAAAGTCAAGTTCCGCTATTTTATCAACCTGCTGTGTAACTTAAGGCCAGCAATGGTATTTCCTCTGCACCCACATTCTTCACCGTGTAGCAGTGGCTAGGGATCAGGATGAGACTCGCCCCAGGACTATGAGGTCTACTTGTGCAATACTCTCCATTTCAGTCCAGCCACACCAACCCGTGCAGCAAGCCGCCTCTGTCTCCTCTTCCTACAGGTATTCGTGCACCTGCAGGCTGAGGGCAACCACAGAGCAAGTTGCATTCTGTCTGTAGCAGAAGGTTTATAAAAACTCTAATACTACCAGAGGTTAACTCCAGACTTCTCAGACACCAAGTGTCAACTTCCGTGGGCTGCTGTGTGCTCCTGTCTTCATTTTGGCCCTCTGATTCATTTTCTAACTTACGCTTATTGTATATATGCCTTTTTACCATCCTCTCCAGCAGAGCAACCTGCAGGGAATCAAACCCCTAGAGAAAGATGCCTACAAGACAACGACCCACACAGGTGGATTATGACAGTGATGATGGTGATAATGGTGACAGCAGCAATGGAAGCGGCTAGTGACACTTTTCTGTGATGGGCACAGCATTCTCGCTAAACATGTTTTGTTTAACCGTTATGATAAATCAATTATGCATTGTTGAAAACACCCATTTTTCAGACAAGGAATTTGAAATACAGACTAGCTAAAGCTACTTACCCAAGGTTATACAGCTAATAGGTGAGGGTGAAATTCAAATCCACTGTGCCTGAATCCAGACCCCAGTCTCTTAAATGACACTCTTTATTTCTGGCAGATCCTCAGACCAATTAGTTAAGCCAACTTCTTTGTTTTCTAAAAATGACCACTGAGCCCCCCGAAAGAGCAGATCATTCATTCAGCCATCAAATACTTGCTGTGCATCTACTGGACACCAGGAATTATGGGTGCTGGGGAAACACCAGGAAGGAAAATCCAGTCCCTGCCCTGGAAGAGTGTACAGATCTCCCTGGTTAATGGCAAAACCAGAACAACTCCAGAATTCTTTCACTGCAAAAGGCAAGCATGTCGGAAAAACATGGTGGTGTGTGCCTGTGCACACACTTACACAATTGCATATAGGTGTGGTCACACACAGATGGATGTACATGGGTGGTTATGTTTGTGTTTATATACCTGTGCATGTATATGTGTGAAGTACAAATATAGATTTATTATGAGACTGGATCATGTAATTACTGGGGCTTTCAGGTCTTAAACTTACAGGACAGTCAGGCAGGCTGAATACTCAGGCAGGAGGTGATACTGTATTCCTGACACAGTTTCCTTCTCTTCAGCAAAAACCCCAGTTTTTGCATTCAACGCATTGGATGAGACCTACACACATTATTAAGAGTGATCTCATTTACTTAAAAGCCAACTCATTGTAGATGCTAAATATATCTACGAACGATCGCCTAGAGTACGATAGCCTTACCAAGGTGTGATGGTTAACCGATTGTGTCAACTTGACTAAGAAATGCCCAACTAAATTGCATCAGCATAATTCTGGGTGTGGCTGAGGGGATTTAATGAAGATAGAAGACCCAGCCGGGGTGGCCTTGTCACCTGAATGGTATAAAAGGGAAATGAGGAAGGGAGGCTGTTTCTGTTTCTTCCAAAGGACTCCACTCTTCACTTTTCCCTTGGACGTCACCTCCTGGCTTCCAGCACAGACCCTTCAGCCTCCTGATACGGAATCGCAGGACACTGCAGTGAGCTCCAGGCCTTTAACTGGAGCCTTCGAAACCAGCACGCAGACAGCCCTTCTGCACTCTTCCACACCTGACTCTGTGGGCGACAGTGTAAGCCGATCTTGTAAACTTTTATATATTTGTATATCTTGCATTAAATCTCTTTCTCTAGTAAGTGCTGACTGACACACAAGGTGACTATAAAAGTGAATATCACAGCAAGGCAGTGCATCACTCTTTCCAAAATTAAGTCTAGCTCTATCCGATACCATGGTCTACATGTTTGTGTCTATCCCCAAATTCATATGTTGAATACTAACCCCCAAAGTAATAGTATTAAGGGGCAGGGATGTGGGGAGGTGATTGGGTCCTGAGAACAAAGCACACATGACTGTGACAGGCATCCTTGTACAAGAGAGACCTCATTTCTTCCACCACATGAAGTTATAGAGAAAAGATGACCAAATAGAAAGATACTGAACCTAATGCCTTAATCCTGAATTTTCTAGCCTCTAGAACCATGAAAAAAATCTGCTGTTTATAAGCCACCCTGTTTATTTTATGATACCTTCCCAAAAGAACTGAGACACCCAGACTACTCCAGGATCTCCCTTCCCTGTTTCCTGCTTTAGTTACAAAATGAGAAAATTATGCCTCAGCTTCCTTGCAGTCTGAGAAAGCCTGGATGCAGAAAAACTAAAACATCAGAACAGAAGTTTGGCACACTTTGGCCTTTGCTATTTTAGGAAATGACTACTGTGCTTTAATGGACGTAAAGAAAAGGATCACCTCAACTTCTCTGAAGATTTGTGCCTCTAAATCCTGTCACCTGCTTTATAATATGGAGGGGGTACAGATATGAATCTCATCGAGTTTGATAGTGCTGGTATCAAAACTTTCAAATAGGTACTTCACCAGCCCCTGTGGGTGTGCACGCATGTGCATATCTGGCAAGAGAAGGAATTGAAAAATGTCAATTATGCCTTTAAAGTTACACTGGTGTTTGATTCTCTGGAAAGTATATTAGTAAATAAATTCATTATTTCATATAAAATAAGTATATGGAATTGGTAGGGCTAACTGTTCAAGGTAACTCAGTGATTTAGAATTTAGTAAAACAAACAAAAAAGGAAGATATCAGACAAGGAGTAATATAATGTATTTTTTGTGTTTTGTTTGTTTTTTGTTTTTTTTGGAACGGGATCTCACTATGTTCCAGGTGGCTTTGAACTCTTGACCCTCCTGCCTCAGCCTCCCTGGTGCTGGGATTATAGACATGTGCTACCACCCAGCTTTGCTATATGTTCTTACTCTGACTTGATCATTTAATCAAATAGATGCCCTCAAATTGTGCATTTGAGCCATTTCCAGTTTTTTCTAATATTAGCAGTCCTGTTACAAACATTATTTTACATTTCTTTCTACGTTTTTCCTACAGAAGTATTCTGGCTATCATTGGCTCTTTACTCTTGCATATAAATTTTTGAGTTATTTTAATCTAGTTCCTTGGAAAAATAAAACCTGTTGGAATTTTCATTGTTAATCTTTTGAATCTATAGAACAACTTAGGAAAATAGACTATGATATTAAGAATTCTTATTCCATGAACATGATATCTCTCTCCCTTTAGTTTTTTAAAATCTGTTTCAAGAGTTTTATATTTTCTCTTTAGATGTCTCATGCATATCTTATTGGATTTGTTTCTACGCTTTTAATATTTTCTTTATATAATTATAAATGGTATCTTTTACCTATCAGGTTTTATATCTCATTACTTTTTTGTACCTCAATTCAGGCCAATTATTATGAAACTTTTCATACAAAGCCTTCCTTGTCTACTATTATCAGAAGAAAGACTTAATTTTTAGCATTAGGTAGATTGGGAATGAGATTATCTCAGAAGGTAGATTTCATTTTTTATGATTCTGGCTCTAACCCTGGTTCTGCCATTGTTGAATCTGTGGTCTTGGATTAATATTTTGCCTTCTCTAGGCTTAATATTACCTGTAGCAGTATGCTTCAAAATACTGCCATCAATATCTGTCCTTGTACACAGTTATTTCCCACTGAGAAATGGAATCTAATCTATACCCTTGATTCTGGACTGGCCTATGATTTCTTTGACAAACAGAAATGGTGAAATGAATGCTGCTTTCTTTCTAAGGATGAATCATTAGAAACCTTGCAGCCTCTAATGGGTCTCTTGGAATACTTACTCTGGAAGTAGCCACCATGCAAGAGCAGACCACTGTGCTATGAGGAAGCCTAAGCCAATCATGTAGCGAGACCAAGTAAAAAATGAGATACCAAACGAACCCCCAATTTCTCTAGTCATAAATCAGACAGGAGATACAGGTTGAGGAAGACTCTAGCTGACCCCAGTCTCAGATGATATCTGAATTTAATTCATGAGAAATATCCAGAAAGAACTACTACAGCTGATAAATTAATTCAGCGATGTTGCAGGATATAAAATGAACATTAGACATTAATAGCTTTACTTGATACCAATAATGGACTAACTGAGAAAGATTCCAGGAAAGGAATCCCATTCAAAATGCCTTCAAATAAAATAAAATACTTAGGGATCATTCTAAACAATCTAATCAGACTTCTACAATGAAATTTTCAGAACACTAAAGAAAGAAATGGAAGAAGACACTAGAAGATGAAACCTCTCCCATGTTTGTGGATTGGCAAAATTAATGTTGTCAAAATGATCATGTTATCAAAGGTGATCTACACATTCAATACAATCCTCATCAAAACACCAATGACATTCTTCACAAAACTAGAAAAAATAATCCTAAAATTCATATAAAAACACAAAAGACACACATACCAATGGAACAGAATAAAAGACAAAGACGCGCACAAATACAACCAACTGATTCTGGACAAAGGAGTCGAAACTATGCTTTAGAGAAAAGATACCATTGTCAGTAAATGGTGCTGAGGAAACTGAATATTCACTAGATTTAGTATTCACTAAATCCCTATCTCTCACCCTGTACAAAAATCAATTCACAGGGGATCAAAGACCTAGGTATAAGACCTGAAATTTTGAAACTGCTAAAAGAAAATATGGAGGAAACACTCAATGCTACAGACACAGGTGAAGACTTCCTGGATGGGACTCCCCTAGCCCAGAAGTAATAGTGAGAATCAACGAATGGGACTGTACCAAATTTAAACATTTCCGCACAGCAAGGGAAACAACTAACGAAGTGAAGAGACAGCCTATAGAACGGGAAAAAACCTTTACCAGTTACTCTTCTGACAGAGGATTAATATTTAAGTATATAAAGATCTTAAAATAAAACTTAAAACCAAAAAATCAAATAGCCCAATCAATAAACAGGCAAATGAATTGAACAGACACTTTAAAGAAGTACCAATGGCCAACAAGTATACGTTTTAAAATGTTCAATATCTTTAGCCATTAGGAAAACGAAAACCAAAACTACATTGAAATTCCATCTCACCCCACTCAGAATGACTATCACGTAGAATACAAAGCCAGTGAATGCTGGTGAGTACTGTATTTGGAGGGAAAGGAACCCTTCTACACTGCTGATGATAATATAAATTAGCACAGTCACTATGAAAATCAGTTTAGAGGTTTCTCAAAAAAATAAAAATAGAGCTACCATTTGGTCCAGCTGTACCACTCCTTGGTATATACCTGGTCCAATTAAAGTCAGCATACTAGAAATACCTGCGTACCTGTGTTTACTGCAGCACAATTCACAATAGCCCAGATATGGAACCAGCCCAGATGCCCATCAACAGATGAATAGAAAATGTGGATAGAGATTTCAGCCATAAGGAAGAACGAAATTCTGTCATCAACAAGAGAATGGATGACTTAGAGACCATCTTGTTGACTAAAATAAGCCAGACTCAGAAAGACAAATATCGGGCCAGTGAGATAGCTCAGCAGCATAAGCACCTGCCTGGCAAGCGCGAGGTCCTGAGTTCGACTCCCAGTACCCACATTAAAAAAGAGAAAGACAAATATCACATGTTCTCCCTAATATGTGAAATCTAAAAAAGATGACAAGAAGGTAGAAGAGAGACTATTATTAGACAAGAGGAAGAGAATCATAGCAAGGGGGTGTAAGAGTAGGTAATGGGGTGATGATATGAGCAAGATACACTATCCATACATTATCCACAATGAAACTCCTCCAAAAAAATGTGAAATCAGTTGGTAGGGTTGGGGGTGAAAATGATCAAGGTATGTTATGTGCAAGCAAAAATCTGCCAAAATAAAGCCCACTGATAAAATAATAAAGAATACACAAATAAAAAGAACTACTAAGTAGAATCCAGACAATATACAAAAACAGGAGAGATAATAAATTATTGTTCTTGTTAAAAGCCACTAAAAATTGGATCACTATGTACCAATTAAAAACAATAGATAACTGAAATTAAGGTTTTTCTCAGACTGTGTTTGATAGAATCAGAGAATTCCCAGGAAAAATCCCAGTTGGGAAAGACAAGCTCATTTGTAAGGCTCTGTGCTATCCTGAACATCCTATTCAGCCAGGGAAACTCCTTTCTTGTATTTTACAATTGGAGACTGTCACGGCTTATATCTAGATGCCCCCCAAAGCCTCATGAGGTCACAGGTGGGGCTTTTCAGAGGTGGCTGGATCTAGGGTGTGCGATGCTGGGATCAAGGATGTGATGCTGGGACTAAGGATATGAGTGCTACCTGCCCTAAGGGCGGGTAGCCTGGATAAGATATAAGGGACAGAAAGAGGTTCATTGCTTGCATTGCTTGTCACTCGTAGCTTGCTGCCTTCTGCCTTCTGTGTTGTCTGCCATGAGCTGTTTCTCCTCTGTGATCCCCTTTCTGCCACGCCACCCTGCCTTGAAGCCAGCTGACTATGGCCTGAAACTTCTACAAACTGTGAGCTAAATAAACCTTTCCTCCTTTAACTCTGGGTGTCAGGTATTTTATCTCAGCAATGAGAAAAGAAGTCACTAAGACAAAGACCTTTCTAAACATAAAGAGAACAAAACCAACAGGAAGAGAAGGAAGAGGAAGATGACGAGACAGTGCTATCTGTCTGGTAAAGCCCAGATCGGATGATCTCTGGCCTCTAGAGTGAACACAATTTTTGATAAGTTTCCTTCTATCATCATCTTACTATGGTATCACTAAATATCAAACAAGAAGAAGTAACTAAGACAATGTCCAATGAGGAATAGCAATGAGAATTAGGAGTTTTTATCTAAAAAGGCAAAAACACAACTCAGACGCTCAAGGACTGGATGCATCTAATTACGAGACAATCTATGCTGTGAGGAAGTAAATTCCCATCCATCCATCCACGCGACCAAGCTCCTGCTATTATCCTTGTACACCGAACGTGATTTTTCTGTCTACGTCATATTTCTTACACATAATTCGAGACCACTTTTAAATTCTGACCAGTACTATATCTTCAGTTTATTCCTTTAGAGTAGAGCATATTTTTCATATAAATAACTTGACGTTGATTGCTTTCCCTCCAATGCACTCCAAACTATATACACAATTATTAAAATGATAGTCTACCATACATCAACTAAAAATTACCACATTTGTCAAAACACTGTGCTAGATACCCTTTCAACTCTAAGTATCTATGTTCCAGTAGTCTTCAAGATATACTAACTTATTCAAAATTGCATTTGCTCTAGAGGCCTGAATCAGCCTTCCCAATTTATTTCAAGATCTTGATCTTCATCCATAAAGTTTTTTCTGACAAATCCCTGTGGTTTAAAGACTCGGATTCCTCTACAATAAAAATGTAATACTTGCTGAACACTTACTACTGCTAGGCCTCATACAAAGTTCTCTAGAAACAGAGAACATTATTTTGCAACCTAGATATAATTTTTTAAAAGCAAAATATAAGGAAACACTAATTTTAGCTGAGCTGCCCAAGTTTCTTTAGCTTCAGTGCCTGGTTCCTTCGAGCTCTTGGTCCTATCACTACAAAGAATGATGTTTCATTACTTAATGCTCTAAATGAGATGCCTGTGAAGATTCTGATTTTGGAAAAATGTCAAACTCATCTTGCCAAAAGCTAGCCACATGGCAGCATTATAATAAGAAAAGGAAAAAGTTTCCAGCTTAGCCTTTCCAGAATGAAATTAATTATGAGAATTCAACTCTTTCTAAGTCTCTGAGCACTCATGCCTTTCCCCCTGAGAGTTAGTTATAAAATGAGTTTGCATTTTCTGTGCTGGGTAATGTGGGCAAAAATTCATAGCCTGAAGAGAGGTTAGAACACTGAAATATGATTTACTATCCCTGTCCCTGCTCCAGGGACCCACTTCACGCTACTTAGCCTGGCTCCTCATGCACCAAGAATCACTGATGTTCTCTGTGCCTATCACTTATTAGCCTTGACCACCCACCTTAGCTTAGCTGGGTTACTTTTATAAACTTGTGCCACTGAGGGGGAAGCTGTTAAAAATGCATAGGAAAGCATCCTCTCAGTCAGATAGGCCTGAGTTTACCTGGAAACTATGACTCTTTTTTTTGTGCCCCTTGCCATTAGGCATTGTCTTTTCTACTACCAACTGATAAAACATATATTTTGAATTCATTAATTCAACAGACATTTCTTAGCACCTATTTCATGTCCAAGTCATATGAGATTGTGGAAAGAATACATCAATGAATAGAATACTCTAACCGCAAAATCTAAATGTGTAAGAACCAAGTAGGTAAAGGTGATGATAGGTTATGCCACCCCCCCACCTCCAAACATTGTGATGGTAGTATGAGGAAGACAGAGGTCATATTTTACAAATTATTTTCCCAGAACCATATGGCGTATGGTACATGTTAATAAAAAATATATTTTGTATGAATAGATGGATGTTGTGAAAATACAGTGGAAAGAGAAGTACTTTGGCTAATAATATTAGAGAAGCTTTCTTGCAAGAAGTAGTAATTGAAGTAGAGAAAAGATAGGAAATAAAATTTGTGTAATGAAAGAGAAGGTTCACAGATTCTCTCCCCAGTACCCAATAAGTACCTCCAAGTTGTAAAAATCAACAGACACATAAAAAGTACCAGTGGCATCCAGGCCTATAGCATGGACGAAGATGGAAATATCCCATCCACCCCCAAAGAAGCTCAGCCTGGAGATTAAATGGTGAGTTAACATCCCAATAATTCTCATGAATATCCCTGAATCTGGAAAACAATAAACTGTAGAAGGGTTATTCTTACTTTCCCACTTTTGATTTAAACAATGTTGAAAGAATTGAGGTAAATTAGTTTAGAAAGTGAAAGTGACTAAATCAAGTTATTTTTTTCAGAAGAAAATGTTCAATGTTCTATGAGGAAATGAGAAACAATTAGTCTGGAGTATCTTCTGCCATCATGAGATTGAGAAACACTACCACGAAGGAGATTAAAAAGATCTCAAAGAGCTCAAGGTCGTCTCATTTTCTGGCGGTTAGCAGTAACCATATGATTGTATTATGTGTATCACACAAATACTTGCATTATGCAGTGTTATGGAAATTATTTTTACTTCTGTTTTTAAATATCCTATTTTTATTGATTCACAAAATAAAATCTAAATTTGAGCAACTTTCCTTGTGGTAGCTTCCAAGGAGAAGTCACATCTTAGCCACTCTATTTAGAAATATTGGATCCACTGCTACTGAAATAAAAGAGATTGTAAGTTATCATGGGATATTTACTTGTATGACACAAAGCAATCAGAATACTAACTAGAACTTATCATGATAAATGTAAGCAAAATATTTAAAATGAAAAGAAGAAAATAGCATGTGTACAAATGTGCTGTGGTAAAATACTAAAAGAATAGAAGGTAGAGGGCAAATGACATTCGAAGAAACCCATCTGGAAAAAAACAATTCTATGAAACAGAAAAATTCCCTAAAGGGCCTCACACTGCAGGTACTCCTCAATTTACAATGGAATTACATCCCAATAAACTCACTATAAGTTGAAACTAGTGCTAAGTTGAAAATGTATTTAATATACCGAGCCTAGCGAAGTTACAGTTTAGCCTGGCCAACCTTAAATGGCTCAGAACATTTACATTATCCTTCAACTGGTCAAAACCACCTACTACAAAACCATGTTACGATAAAATATGGAACACCTCAGGTAACTTGCTTAACATAGTAAACTGTAGAGTATTGGCTGTTTCCCCTCCTATTGTGTGACTGTCAGAGCTGCAGCCTGCTTCTGCTGCCTGCCTCCTGAAAGAGTATTACTACACTACTTACTACTACCCTGTGAAAAAAATCAAAATTTAAAATTCAAAGTACAGTTTCTACTGAATGTGTATTGCTTTTCCACCACCATAAAGTCAAAAAATCATTAAGTCAAAGTCAGGGAATAGCCATACTTAACAATTTAGTAAGACTGAAAATGAGAACACAGATGACAAATGATAAAAGAATAGAATGAGATTAAATTGATGATTGTGGAAGTAAGGAAAGAAATTAAGGGATGAGATACCATTACTATAAAACTGATAAATTAAAAACAAAAAACCCGGATAGACACAGCTGTAAATAAATTATCGCAATGAAAAAGGCTTAATATAGATGCAATTTAAAAATAAAAAATGATCAAGACCATTACAAGATAATATGGGGAACAAAAATGATCTAACTTAAAGATAACTGACATCCTGAAAAAGTATTCAACCACAAAAACTTAGTAAAAGCCAGGCATGGTGGTGCACGCCTGTAATCCCAACACTGAGGAGGCTGAGGCAGGAGAATCATCATGAGTTCGAGGCCAGCCTGAGCTACATAGTGAATTCAAGCCCAGCCTGAACTATATAGCAAGACCCTGTCTCAAAAAAAAAAAAAACCTCAATAAAAACAAATTATTCCTGAAATGAAGCAAAAACTAAATCTACCTACTGAAAAATATAACATACTAACACAAATATGTATGTATAAGTATCAAAATCCCAAGTATTCATGTATATCTGTATATGTATTCATATAAACTATTATATGATGCATAATATATAATTTTCTATATTTTTCTTCTGCAAGGCAAAAAAGTCTAGTCTAATAATATTTAGTAACATCCACTGCCAGAAGGTGACCATGGGATATGTACAAAGTTCTACTAGAAACAACATACAACTAAAGGCTATTATATCCTACACCAAATTGTCTTCCAATTATAAAGGCAATTTTTTTAGAACTCAAAGTATGAAACGTACAATTCCTCTTGGAAAACAAAGTCTAACGTAAAATTAAATCAGACAATGAAGATGAATGGAGACAGGTCCGACAGGATTAATGCACCATCCAAAATCAGAAGCTATCACAGCAACATATACAAAGTTGAGGGAAATGAATATAACACACACCTGACTGGATGAACTCACTCATGTTAAAAGAAAATGTGTAACTAGAAATTTTATTTCACTTGGCCCTGGTGGCTGTCAAGATATCATTTGATCTGTCCCTGCTTTCAAAATTCTATTCCCTGCCACGCATGGTGGTACATGCCCATGATTCCAGCATTTTGAGAGGCTGAGGCAGGAGGACTGCTAATTCAAATTCACCCTGAGCAACTTAGAGACTTAGGGAGACCCTGTCTCAAAATAAAAATTAAACTTTTTTATTTCCTAAAAAAAATACAATTAGGCACATATAATTGATCCCAAAATAAGCCCTATTCTTCTCCACTCACATGATACCTCCTACCTGATTCAGCTCTGCTCAGAAGAGTTTTCTATCTTTATTTCCAAACCCTTCCCAAGTGTTACCGGTATAGACAGTCCGGTAATATATCTCAAAAGCTTCAAATATCTTCATATCTTTTGAACCAATTATTTTCCAGGAATTCATATTAAAAATCATTAGAAGTATAAAAAATTATGTATGCTTATTACATCATTCATAATAGCAAAATTTTATAAATAACATAAACATACACAAATAAACAAATGATTAAATTATTGTAGGTAAAGGGAATATTAATATTTTGGAATTGTTATGATATCAGAACATGAATACAGTAGAATAATACATGAAAAATAAGGGTACAATAAATGAAGATAGATTATATATAAATATATATATAAATATATATACACATTTTTGGTGGACTATGTATGTGTGTGTATATATATATATATATATATATATATATATATACATTTGCTAAGATTAAAAATACGTGAAAATATGTATATAAAGATAAAAATAATGGAAAGAAATACTCTGATCTCCTCTGGGTTATGACTATAAAATATAATTTCTGACTTTTTACATAATCACGATGAAAAGTTCAAGGTATATAATAAATAAATATTTGAGAAATAATAGTCACTGAAAATCCAGTATTTCGATATGTTATCTTAATTATATATGAACACGATTTCAGCTCTTTCTGCATAAATGACATTATATGTATGTATATAAATAACCAAATATAATGGTCATAATATAGATCTACCATCAAAATTAAATGTAATATATATAATTATACTGTAACAAAAAGTACAAACAAATAAAAGCAATTACTGGACTATAAAAAAGATATTTTACTCCGCAAAGTATTATCTCAAAGTCGAAGGTATGAAAGATCATAAGGAAGCTATGATCGTTTTTGTTGCCATGTTTTCATTTTGAATAAGATCCTTTTAGTCTCATAAAAATGTCAAAACTCATACTCTTCCACTTTATTTGCCTACTCCTCGTTCAAGTTTTTTGTTAGTCCTGTTATTTTCACATTGTCCAAGTGCGCAGAGCTTCTATTCTAATTTTTAATCATAGTTTCTCCGGGTTCTTAGTCTTCAATCCCTGTTTACACTCAGTCCTTTAGCCACACCTTCTCCACAGCTCTTTTCCTTCTGTTGAGTCATCACATTACGTGCTAGACATTTTTATCCAACGGGGCTCACAAACCTTGATCCTTTTCATTCCACATACTCATATAATGAGACTCTATGCTCCAAGGACAACTTGACTGGGTTTTAAATTTCCTCTGCTTGTACCACTGTGTCACAAAGTCTAAGTCTTGTTTCTTAATTCTCAAACTTGTTGTCCACATCTAAACCTCCACAGGACTGATCATGTTGCCCAGTACTCCAAACAAAGTACAGTTTAAAGTCACTCAGACACTGCCTAGGCAGAGGTATGGAACAGCATGGAGCATTGTTATGCATATTATACCTTGGTGAGAAAGGGTAGCTTCCGTTCCTGAAGTTATTACCACCCTGTGGTTCAGTTCCCTTCGACAATCAAGGCGCCACTACTGCTACTGAACGTTCGTATTGCAAATATGAAACATGATATTCCACACATATTACACATATTTAAAACTTTAAGAGTGTATAATTTATACTTGTTCTAACTTTTGGTAGGTGTTGAACGTCAGTTTCTTTATTTTGTAAAATAAGTAAATGGACTACAGTCAGTGATAGCGAAACCTTAAGAGCTTTCAATGATATAAATAGCCCACTCTGGCACACAAGCCACAGGATCGCCACCACTGATATTAGTCTCTAAAGTGCCTGGCTCCAACTCAAATAAATGCCCATGTAGTAACATGGATGAAATAGCCTGAATTTTACAGGAAAGGAATTATTAGGGCTTGTGTCTAGATGTCCCCTCAAAGCCTCATGTGGTCATAGGTGGGGCTTTTTCCAAGGTGGCTGGATCTTGAGTGTGTGATGCTGGGATTGAATCATGGTGCAGTGCTAGGATCAAGGGCACCAGGATTAAGGGTGTGAGTGCTCCCCGCCCTAAGCAGCCTGGATAAGATACGAGGGACAGAAAGAGTTGAGGTCGTCCCTTGTTGCTTTGTTACCTTCTGCCCACCTTGAACTGTTTCTCCCCTGCAATGCCACCCTGCCTTGGAGCCAGCCAATTATGTACTGAAACCTCTACAAACTACAAGTTCAATAAACCTTTCCCCCTTTAACTTTGGGTGTCAGGTATTTTTGTCTCAGGAATAAGAAAAGTAATTAAGACAGGCGTCTTAACTTATGTGTCTTGCAACACAAATACTTATTCTCCATTTTCATGAATAAAATATATTCTTCCATTTTTATTGAAAAGTAAGGCCCTCTCAGTCTGACAAGGCCCCACTCTCTGACAGCACATGCAGCTAAGAATTCATAAATGTATTAATCCACTGATGACTATAACACCCCCCGATCCAATTACCTTCCAATGGCTCCACCTCTGAACACAGGAGACTTTCAGGGACATTTCAGATTTAAACCACAAAGCATTTTACACCACTTCTATTCCTACTTTTTATAGAAATATGTTCTTTCAACCCTACCACAAAGATAACGATAATAAAAACAGCACATGTAAATGATAAACGTTGCTGCTATGCAAATTTAGTGCTGGCCAAAGCAAACTGAAGATGGAAACAAACTGAAGAGTCCCTGTCTACCTTGTCCAAGAGAGGTAACTGCCCTTTATTTCCCAAGAAGTATGTCTAGCTCTGTTTCTTTTGTTTTTCTAAGAGAAACAGGAAAGGCACTCAATAAGATTCAACATCCTTTATGATAAAAACTCTCAACAACTTATCTATAGAAAGTATCTATAGAAGGCTCAGATCTAAAACATCCCCTAAAAGTTTCACATGTTCAGAGGTAAGGATCTTGAAAGGTGATTAGATCATGGGGGTGCTAACTTACTGAATTAAACCACTGATGAGTTCCTAGCTCAATGTGCTATTAGTAAGTGGGGCCTGATCAAAAGATTTGGTCACTGGGGATGTGACCTGGAAGGTTGTATTCTTGTCCCTGTCTCCTCCCTCCTCTCTCTCTCTCCAGGTTCCTGTGGGTTAAGCAGCTTTCCTCTGTCATGCACTTCTACCATGCTATTGCTACCTTGAAGTTAGCTGCCCATGCATGTACTAAACTCTCTGAAATCATGAGCGGAAAACAAAAACAAAAACAAAAACAAAAAAAACTCTCTTTTAGGTTGCAGATGTCATGTCAGGTATTTTGCCCCAGAAATTGAAAACTGACTAACACAGAAGGAGCATACCTCAAAATACTACACGTTATATATGAAAAAATCCACAGCCAATATTAGACTGACTAGAGAAAATTTGAAAGTGCTGCCTCTATGACCACAAATAAGATCAGACTGTCCTCTTTCACCACTCTTATTTAATACATTATTGGAAGACTCAGCAAGAGCAATCAGGTAAGAGAAAGAAATTAAAGGAATCAAATTGAAAAGGAAAAAGTTAAATTACCCATGTTTGCAGAGGACATGACTTTATACATTAAAATTTAATAATCTGTCACAAAGCTGTTACAATTGATAAACAAATGCCTTAAGGTTGCAAGATACAAAGTTAACATACAAAAGTAGCATTTTATACACCAGTAATGGACTGGCTGAAGAAGCTGTTAAGAAAGTAATCCCATTCCCCAGAGCTATAAAATGAATAAGATATTTAGAAATAAATTTCATCAAGGAAATAAAAGATCTCTACAATAAAAATTATAAAAGACTGGTAAAAGTATAGAGGACATTAAAAATGGAAATATATCCCATATTCAGGGATAGAAAGAATATTGTTAAAATGACCATATTAGCCAAAGTGATCTACAACTCAGTTCCAATCAATATACCAAGTATGTTTTTTACAGAACTATAAAAATCTTCTAAAATTCATGTAAAAACACAAAAGACCCAGAATAGTCAAAATAAGCAAAATAGTCAAAATAGCAACAACAGAACCTGGAAGCATCATGGTACCCAGCTTCAAAACATACTACAAAGTTATAGTAACCAAAATTGCATGGTCCTTGCATAAAAACAGATGCAAAATGCAATAGAATGGAGTACCCAGAAATTAATCCGTGTTTCATACTGCTCAATGGTTTTTGACAGAGCCACCAAGAATATAAAATGGAGAAGTAGCCTCAATAAATGGCGCTGAGAAAATTGGATGTGCAGAAGCAAAATTAAACTCAATCAATTCCTCTTACTGTACACAAGAAGATCAACTCAAAATGGATCAAAGACCTAAATGTAAAATCTGAAACTATGAAGTTACTATAGCAAAATGCAAGAGAAACACTTCAAGACAATGACATAGAGAATGATTTTTTAGATAGGATTCCAAAGACATAGCAAAATAAGTAAAAATAGACAAGTGGGATTATATCAAATGAAGAAGCTTCTGCACAGCAAAGGAAATAATTAAAAGAATTAAAAGACAACCTACAGAATGGGAGAAAATATTTGCAAACTATTCATCCAACAAGTGATTGATAACCAGAATATATAAATAGCTCCGAAAGACAAATAATCCAACTTTTAAATGGGCTGAAGAACTAAACAAACACTTCTTAAAAGAAGACATCCAATTGGGCATCCCTATAATCCCAGCTACTCAGGAGCCTGAAGCAGGAAAATAACAAGTTTGACGCCAGCTTTCGTGACCTCATAAGACCCTCATTTTTAAAAAATTAATAAAATATTTAAAACCTACAAATGGCCAAAACCATGTAAAAAGTACTTTATTTCATTAATCAATAGGGAAATACAAGTCAAAATTACCAGGAGATGTCATCTCACACCAGTTAGAATGGCTATCATCAAAAAGACAAAAAAAAAAAAAAAAAAAATGTTGGCAAGGGTGAGGAAAAGGGGAAATCTTATGTCCTGGTAGTAGTAATGTAAATTAGCGCAGTCATTATGGAAAACAGGATAGAGAGCCCTCAAAAAATTAAAAATAGGGGCCGGTGAGATGGCTCAGCGGCATAAGCGCCTGCCTGGCAAGCGCGAGGGCCCGAGTTCGACTCCTGGAACCCACATACGAAAAAAGGGCCGGTGATATCACTCAGCGGCACGGGCGCCTGCTGGCGCGTGAGGTCCTGAGGTCGACCCCCAGTACCCACAAAAAAAAAAAATTAAAAATAGAACTACCCTATGATCCAGCAATTCCACTACTGACTACACATCCAAAGGAGAAGACGTCATTATACCAAAAAGATATTTGCTCTCTCGTGTTTATTGTAGCATTACTCACAGTATGTAGTTAAAATATGAAAATCAACCTAGAAGCCCATCAGTGGAAGAATGGTTAAAAAAATATGACACGAATATGAGGTGGAATATTATTCAGTTGTTAAAAAAAAAAAGAATGAAATTATGTCATTTGAAGCAATATGATTGGACCTGAAGTCTTTACATTAAGCAAAATAAGCCAAATACCAAAAGACAAGTACCACATATTCTCAATAATTTGTGGAAACTAAAAAGTGGATCTTGTAGGAGAACAGAACTGAATAGTAATTGCTGGAGACTGAAAAGGGGGGAAGATGGAGGAATGAAGAGAAGTTTAATAAAAGGCACCAAAACCCAGGTAGAAAGGAGGAATTAGTCCTGCTTTTTCTATAGCACAATAGGTAATTATTAATTAAAATAATCTATGATATATTTAGAAATGACCAGAAGAATACAAAATTCCCAACACATAAAAATTATTAATGTTTAAAGAAATGCTTATTTCCCTATTAAATATTGTATGCATGTATTGAATTAATATAATGTATCCCATTAAAATGTACAAATATACCTTAGTTAAAATTTTTAAGAAAAGAAATCTTAATTTTTGTATGGAATATTCTAATTTCAAAATGTTAGCAGATACTTAAAATATTTTAAATACTGTACATATAGGTTTCCTATGAATACCTGGTCAGAGACCTCAATAAGTCTGTAATTTCTTTTGTAAAATCTTTCCAACTTGAACATTTAGTGAATTTCTTTACTCCGAATAGAGGCAGAAGGTGAGTACGTTATATAAGTACTCTTCTGCTCGTGGTTCTGAAATTCTCATTCTCACACAGCCCTGGCCTGTCCAGATGAACGTGTCTATTCCATGAAGAAACACACTGAGAGCAAAGCACCACACTGAACACAGAGGACTCAGAGGGGGTTCCGGGGTTACCACCCCATTCACACCATGTGTCTCTGAGCCTTACTGCGCAAACAGAATACACTTACACTTCTGACTTTTTAATGATGCCCATACCCTTTTGGTTTATAGCAAACATATCGCTTTCCTATCCCTTGTCTCAAATATCAATTGAGAAATACAGCTTGTATCACTTCTCATGTCAACTGAGAAATACAAAAGCTCACATTAGTATTTCCATTGCCCAGATAAAGAGTTCTTCACTGGTTATGGACCTACCTAAGGTTATAGAGCTAGTCAGTACGAGAACAGGGACTCAAAACAATGTATTCGGCCTCACAATTCTTTCATCTGTTCTTTTTCTAATGCACCATACTGGTCATTCAATTCCATGCCTTTATCACATAGTCAACTATGGTCAGGGCTACAGCCCATTTTCACAGGGTGAGAGAAGTAAATACACCACACAAGACTGTAATTCATAAACTTATTCACTTAGATCTCATACACAAACCACCAAGGATATTGGCCATTCACATAAATTTATACCCCTAAATTCTTTTTTTTTTTTTTTTTTTTTTTTTAGGGTAACAATGGTTAATACATTACGTATTACTATCTTTAAGTTAGTTATTCAGGACACCAGACATTAGCATTCAATTGTCCAAACATTATTGGCACAAACCTTACTCTTCAATGAACTAAGTAAAAATGGTAGTGTATCTATCTTAACCATCTTATATATATATATACAATTGTTTTTTTCCCTTTCCCTTCTTTCTTTTCCCTATTCCAGTCTCTCTTTCCTTTTGACCAGTTTCTTTTTGATTCACCATATCTATTGTACATTTTGGATCTTATTTACTCTTTCAGTTTCTCATATCTATGAGAATATGAGATACCCCTAAACTCTTTCATGCCTTTTTTCACATCCATGTGCCATGGATCTTTCCTTAGGCCATAGTGACTGCAATCTTTTTTTCCTTTAAGAAGACCTCTCTCTCTTGAGTTTGGTGCAATAACAAGGTTCTATACCATGATAGTCTCTCAAAGAGGGATTATGAGTGATTGAAAAGTGTACCAATTTCTGTTTTTTGCTACAATAGATGAATGGGAACTGGATTTACTCTCATTTGATTTACTCTAGAACACTAGACAAGACACATGGGAAGAATGGTTTCCAGAACATTACACATGAGGCTAGTCCCGAGAGACAAGAAATAAACAAGATGGACCTTGCAATTGCCCTTCCTGCCTTAAAAGCATTTTCAAGCCACGTCACAGGGAACATAGGCAGAGCCCAGTGGACTCCCTGACTGAGAATCCTTAGCTAAGAGATGGACAAACCAAAGTGGGTGAAGATCCCAGGAAGAGAAATGTGAAGAAGAGAGCGGGAGAGAGAGGAAACACCAAGGCTTGCAAATGGCGCCTTGCAAGTCCTATATTCCAAGAGCGCGGACCAGCACAGCAAACCACCTGAAAGCATTAAAAAGATCGACACTCAGCGCTGACAGAGAGCTAGGAGAAGAGCCTTTCCCCACCAGTCAGACCGGAACACCTCAGAACTTACGGAACATAGAGCAGATAACGCAGCAGGATCTTGCCACAGAAAAGGGGATAATACCCCAAAATAAAAGTTGTTCTAGTCTCACCGAGCAATCTTAAACCCAAGACCTGAAAGAATAATACTGTTTCCAAGTTGACTGTCTCCCAAACAAAGCTCAAGAATACAGGTGGGAAACAAAAATAGTCAACAGCTAACAAAGGAAAATTCATAGTACCTGTCGTCCAAAATTACCAGACATAAAAATAAGCAGGAAAACAGGCCTATAATGAGGAGAAAAGTCAACCAATTAAAAATGACCCAGAATTGACACTGGTGTTAGAATTAGCCGACTAGATTTTAGGAGGCTGGGAGAAAAAAATGGTGAAGCAGCGGGCAATTCAGCTTCTCCGGGACAAAATGTCTAGAGCCTGAAAAACTACAGCTTGGAGAGGAATCAAAGTAAGAGGTCACCCAGGAACCAGGAAGCAACTGACAAAAGAGGGGGAAAAAATGATTAAGTGATACAGAAGAAATAGAACCCATCATGGCAAAGAGAGGGGACCCTCTGCAAAACACACAGCTGAGAGCGGCTGGCCAGCCACCATCTGGGAGACAAAGTGACACTAAAAACTTTCACTCATTGAGAACCACGTTGTGACTGAGAGATTCAGCGGCAGTTGGAACCTTTAAGGAAAACTCTGGCCTTCCACAGTCAACAGTTGGTGAGTGGCCTTGGTCCAGTACCCACCGCCACAATTGCGGAATGAGAGCTAGCAGGGATGCCACTGTGGGGAAGGGCCCAGTGCTCAAACCTGGGTCCTAGAGCGGCCCCTTGGCTACAAGCCATGCTCCACACCGTCAAGTACCCAGAGTGGAGGAGGGAAGGACAGCCACGGTGACAGCTGGAGGTTGGAGAGCAGGCTGCAGGGAGTCCTGCTGAGGGGCTGGTGCTGGTGAACACAGCTTCTGCAGTCAGAGGCCAGGTTAAGCCTGCGTTACACAGGCTTACTGGAAGGTCACATTGGCACCCTATTCGCTCGGCCATTCTGGGTGCTGACGGCCACCTTAGACTTCTTGTGTGAACGGAGACATGTCCTGGCTTAAAGACTTGAGCTCTGCTCCTTAATCCTGGACTGTGGGAAAGAGCCACATGTCCAACACGATAAAAAAACTTCCTTTTCTTTTTTATTCTGTGGTTTGTTTTTTTGGTTTTTTTCATTTGTTTGTTTTTGTTTTTGCTGTTTTTCTCCTTCTGTTCATTTTTCTCCTGTTTTATTCCATTATTTTCCCCTTTTTTTCTGTGTGTGTGTGTGTGTGCGCGCGTGTGTTTCTTCCTCTTGCCTTTTTCTTCTGATATAGGTTATAGAGGGTAAGGGAATTCTCCCTTGTCCTTTTTTTTCTTCTACTTTTTTCCATCTTTTCACCTGAACACTTTCTCCTATTTCTTATTCTGTATTTTTCTTTTCTTTCTTCTCCCCCCTTTTCATTTGTCCTCCTTTAACTTTTTCTCTAATATTTATATTAGTCAGAGAATCTTTTCTCATTCCCATTTCTCACCGCTGATTTTGTAACCAGTTTTCTGTTATCCCCATCGTATAATATACCTCTCCTTGCATTAGAATCCTTTACTCCGTAGTGGCTGTGTCTAGATGTCCCCCAAAGCCTCATGCAGTCGTAGGTGGGCTTTTCAGAGGTTCCTGGATCTAGAGTGTGTGATGCTGGGACTGATTCATGGCGTGATGCTGGTATTAAGGGTGCCCCACCCTGGGTGTGAGTGCAGCCTGGAAAGAACACAGGACACAGACAGAGGGCTGCACCATTGCTAGCTGATTGCCGCTTTGCTGCCTTGCTGCCTTCTGCCCATCATGAACTGTTTCTCCCCTGTGATGCCCCTCTGCCGTGCCGCCCTGCCTTGGAGCCTGCCGACTACGAACTGAAACCTCTGCAAACCATGAGCTACAGTAAACCTTTCCTCCCTCAACTTTGGGCATCTGGTATTTTGTCTCAATAATAAGAAAAGTAAGAAGACAACCCACTCCTATTTACTTCTTCCCATACCATGTAACAGAAAACCTTAAAAAAAAACTATTTTTTTCTTTTCTTCCTCCCTCCCACCACCACCCCCACCATTACCTCATCCCCAACCCCCTGGGCTTTAGATAATTGATTGTATAAAATTACTGTTGAATGCTTTTTTTACCATTAGAGGAGACATAGCTATAACATTTAGTGCATATTAGCTGTGAATTAATTCTTGGGCTGTTATGATGCTTGAGCTATAACCATGGATTTCTTCTCTAAACTTAAGGGAGATCCAAAATTGGGCCTCATGGTATATTATTTCTCAACTTGCCTTGATAAATACCACTGTAACTGACTAGCTTGCTACTACTGTAGCTGGTTTGATTGGCTAGGCATACTCCCGACCCGGGGACAGACTGCAGATCCCACCACACCCAGGGAGGACAGCAAGAGTTCCTAACCCAAGAACTTGGACTGGATCGGACTCTGCGCGAATGCCTGCAGCCCGGCAGGAGGAGGCCGGAGTCTGCGTCGGCTTCAGCACTGCAGTGGAGGGGTCAGAGGAGTTTTTGGGGTTTGAGCGCTCAGACTCTGGCAAAGAAGCTGCATGGAAATCACATACGCACTGTGTCACTGGAATATTTAATCTGCGTTCCCATCAGACATCTTAAAGGTTTGAGTTTTTGTTTGTTTCCTGATTTGTTTAGTAATAAGGGGTTATGTTACGTTCTTTGATGGGTTTTTTTGTGTTTATTAGTTTTGCGTGTTTTTTCTTCCACTAGCTCTGATTTAATAGGTGTCTGGGTCCTCTCCTCATCTCAGCTCCCTACCTTTCTTTACCTGAAACTCCCAAATCAATACTATTACCATATTTCTTTATTCTTTTTCCAAACATACAAACTCCTCCTCCCAAGTTTTAATTTCCCATACTTAGCTTCCCCATAGTCACTCCTATCTTTTCTAGTGTTAATCCTCCATCCTCCCCATCCTAAGCCTTTGGCTCTCCCATATCTTATCTAGCCTACTGTCCTCTCTATCAGTAGGTTCTGACAACCATGTAGCTTTCCTCAATCACAAAGTAAACCCCCTTCCTCCCATAACTCACCCTTGCCCCCACAAATATGTCTGAGAACTCTCAACACTAACCCTTCAACTCAACTAAAAGTACTCCAATAGAATCAGACGCCACATCAAACTTTTCTTCTCATCTATCATTATCACCCCTGTGAAACCTCCCCCTTAGTGTCTAACACTCCTCATCTAATCACCTCCCATTCTCCTCCTCCATTTCACCTACCTCACTGCAGAACAACTACAAATAATACATGGTCCCAGTGTGCACAGAGGATAGACAAAGGGGGAAAATGGTAACTGCAACTGTATGATTGAATATGTTGATACTGTTAAAACCAAAGTAATTCTTTCAACAAAACATAGGAACAGAGTCCAAATCACTTAAATAACAGAAGGAAATACTAGAACTGGACGTACAAAACTGAAAACTAATCACGGGGAGGCAACATCCTACTAAAAATCTCCATGTAAGCCACATCTCTCCTCACTCTTCTAGTCCTCAACCCACAGTACCTCCCAAATATATAGATAGATATAATCTGATGTAATATCAATGTTATATATATATATTATACAGATAAAGAAACACATAAGAGCATGAGGAAGCAAGGCAACAAAAGACCCTCAAGATCTCTCAACTCTCCCAAGCAGAGCAAGGGGTCAAAAAGAGAGAGGAAAGCAAATACTAGGTCATTGCTGTAGTCAGGGTTTGCAAGGGAATAGATTTAATACAGAGCACTTAAATTTATCGGAGTATCTTATAATATTCCCCCAAAAGTCAAATGCGGAAGAATACAAGAGATCAATCCACATGCTAGAAACCTGAAGAATCCAGCAGAGGGCCTGGATCCCAAGGCGATGTCCCACATGAGTCCAACCAAAGGCCTAGAGCCCACAGCAATGTCTCATGCAAGTCTGTATCAAGGATCTGCACCAGGAAGACCCAAAGGCAAGGGGTGGAAGCTAGAAGGTCTGTGCCAGCAGGATGAAGGATCTGCGCCAGAAGACTGAGGGATCTGTACTGGAGCCTGGAAGCAACATTCAAGGCAAAGACCAGAGCTCCCTGGAAGAGAACAGCAGCCACCCTCAGCGACAGTGAGGATGCTCCTCCTCTAATGAGAACAGCCGAGCTGGTATCAGGAAAACCAGCCACCACAAAGCTTCTTCTGGGAAATCAGCAGCATATCATCTTCCCCTCCCATTCTCCTTTTGTGCCATTGGTAACAACCCTCAGGTGGGCTTTCCATGCCCGGAACCACGCTGACTCAGTTCAGCTGGGCATTCCCACGCAAGCTGACCATTAGTTAATGCACTACAGTAGTGGAACTCTGAAAAGTTTATAGAAGGGATGAAGAAACTAGACAAGTTCAAAGAGGAAATGAACCAAAATTTCACAGCAATTTCAGTCAATATGTCCACAGTGAATTTGGAGAAACACATAAAAAACCAGATGAGCTGACCAAAACAGTTCAAAACTTGAATGACAGATTCAACAAGAGCATAGACTCTTTGAAAAGAAGTCAAACAGAACAACCTCAAATGGTCGGGCATGGTGGCACACACCTGTAATCCCAGCACTCGGGAGGCTGAGGCAGGAGGACTGCTGGGAGTTCAAGGCCAGCCTGAACTACATAATGAGACCCTGTCTCAAAAAAAAAAATAACTGTATAGAATTCATACATTGCAGAAATGACCAATGTATGTGAAGAGTGTCTGAAATTGAGGACAAAATAGCAAATTATGATGAAGTACTCAAGCTGTAAAGAAAATAAAAGAACAAAAGATTATCCAGCAGCTATTAGATGACAATAAGAATACAAATCTAGAGCTTATTTGAGTTAGAGAAAAACTAGAAGATAACACACATGAATTTACTAACATGCTTACAGATAAAGGGGTAAGGGAATGGATCTCTTGCAACAGAGAAGGGGTCCAAAGGAACAAGGCTGAGGTTTGAGGAGGGGAAGGGGAAATAAGTGGAATAAAGATAGGCCATGTACAGGAACCTAATAACTGCAATGAATGTAAACATTAGATGCCATAACATGAGCGAAGATGAATAATATCAACAAGAATGAAAATTGGGATATAGGAATTAGAGGAGTAGGGATGGAGGGTGAGGAAAGGGAAAGGAGATTTTAAAAAAAGAACCAAGCTGTAGTATTTACATGTACCCACTCTCCAAGATGATTTTAAACTGCACATAATATAAACATGTACTGATAAAATTTTTAAAGTTTAAAAAAGAATTAGCAGACTAAAATATCACAACTATGTCATATATGTGCATACAGCTAAAGGAAACAGTTAAAATGTTCATCATTTTAAAATTTTTATTAATACATGTTTGCAGTACATAATGATTACATTCATTACAGGAAGTTAGTACATGTATATAATACACCTTAACTCTTTTTTTCAACCTCTTCTCTTACTCTTCATCTCTTGGTCTCCTTTGGAGGGAATTTTAAAAGACATAAGTCAAATTTCTTGAACTGAAAACTGTAATACCTGGATGAAAAATCAAGTGAATGGGATTAATAACAGACTCGAATTTGCAGAAAAAAATTAGTAAACTTGTCTATCAACAGAAACTACACAAAATGAAATAAGTAAAATAGGGAAACAAAGTCAAAGTCAAAAACAAAACTTGAGCTGATGCAATGCCCATATGCTGGGGTTTGCCTGAAACTGAAAGTTGGAAAATGGCCAAGATATAGCACTGTTTGATGAAAACTATAAACCCTCCACAGTAGATTGCAAGGACTTTCGCAACAAAGCACCACAACTGTCCTAGATGGTTCAAATAACAGAAACTTATTGTCTCAGATTCTCGAGGCTGGAAGTGTGAAAACAAGATGTTGGCAGTGTTTTTTCCCTTTCAGGACTCTGAGGAAGACACGCTCCTAGATTCTGATTTCGCCGATAGTCTTTGGTATCCCTAGGCTAATGGGAGGACACGCCAGTCCCTGCTCCATCTTCGCGTGGCATTTTCTCTGCGTGCGCTTGCGTTCCAAGGCTTTTTGTTTGCTTTGCTTTGCTTTGTTTTGGGCAGTACAGGGGATTGAACTCGGGGCTTTGGCGTTAGCTGCATCATTAGCCCTTTTTATTTTTATTTTTTAATTTGAGACAGGATCTCACTAAGTCCCTAAATTGCCCAGGCCGGGGTTGAATTTGTGATCCTCCTGCCTCAGTACCGTGCAATACTGGGATTACGGGCATGAGCAACCACATACAGCTCAAGCTATATTACAAGGACACCAGTCTTGTTGGGTTAGGGCCCATCTTAATAACTTCATCTTAACTCATTACGTTTTCAAATAAGGTCACCTCCTGAGGTACCTGGGGTTAAGAATTCAACATACGGATTTTGGGAGCACACAATTTAATACAAAATCCACAGACCAAAGAAGCTCAAGAAATTCCAAGCACAGAAAACACTAAAAAAAAAAAAAAAAAAAAAAAAAAAACACACTGAAGCATATCATTATCAATGATAAAGAGAAAAAAGTCTTAAAAGCAGCAAAAGGGGAAAAAAAAGAAACATTATATACAAACAAAAATAAAGATAACAGCAAATCTTTCATCAAAATCCAAGCAAGCAAGTTTAAAGTAATGGAGAAAATGTCAATGTTGACTTTTATGCTCACCAAAAATATCTTTTAGAAATGAAGATGAAATAGCCTGTTCTGGACTTATAAAACACAAAACTATTTATCATCAACAGATCTGCCTTATAAGACACATTAAAAGAAGTCCTTTAGGAAGAAGGTAAACAATAGCAAATGGAAATATGAATCCATACAACAGAAGAAAGAGCACTAGAAATGGTGATTTGAGGGTAAATATACACAATGTTTTTATTGTTGTTTAAATCTCTTTAAAAGATAACGGACCTTTCAGACAAAAACAATTGTGAGGCTTAGAACATATAGCAAAATAAAGTAATGGCAACATTAGCACAAGGACAGAGGGGGAGAAATAGAAACATATTCTTCATAGTTCTTATATCATAGATGACATAATATAACCTCACTTGAGCATATAGTATAATTAATTAAAAATATATACTAAAATCCCTAAAGCAATGCTAAAGTAACAAAGCAAAGAGTTATAGCTTCTAAATTAAAAAATATATATATGATAAAAAAAGACACCCAAAAGAAGGCTGAAAAAGAAAGAAAACAATAACAGGATGAATAAAAAAATAGTAAGAAAGTATATTTAAATCTGATTGTCTCAATTATATTATGTGTCAATAGTCTAAATAGGGCCAGTGAGATGGCTCAGGGGCATAAGCGCCTGCCCGGCAAGTGCAAAGTCCTGAGTTCGACTCCCGGAACCCACATAAAGGAAAAAAAGGGCTGGTGATATCGCTCAGTGGCACAAGCGCTTGCTGGCAAGCGTGAGGTCCTGAGGTCAACTCCCGGTACCAACAACAACAACAAAAAAAAAGTCTAAATAGCCAATTAAAAGAGAGAGATTGGGCCGGTGAGATAGCTCAGTGGCATATGCGCCTGCCTGGCATGCGCGAGGTCTTGAGGTCAACTCCCAGTACCCACATAAAAAAAAAAAAGATTGTCAGATTGGACTATAAAAGCAAGACCTGACTATATGCTGCAAAAAAGAAGCTTGTTTAACCATAAAAATATCAATGCTGGGCCAGTGAGATAGCTCAGCGGCATAAGCGCCTGCCTGGCAAGCACGAGGTCCTGAGTTCGACTCCCAGTACCCACATACGAAAAAAGGGCCGGTGATATCACTCACCAGCACGGGTGCCTGCTGGCGCACGAGGTCCTGAGGTCAACCCCTGGTACCCACAAAAAAAAAAAAAAAAAAAAAACAATGGTATAAAAGTAAAAGGATGGATAGTTATGAGGTATGATCAAAATTTATTGTGAATGTTTAAGTTTTTTAAATTATTACAATAAAAGATACAATGTCATTAACTCCCCTCCCCCCCCAAAAAAAAAAGAAAGAAAGAAAGAAAAAGTGGAAACAAAGCTTTTGGAAATAGAAGGGGAAGGGTTAAAGGGAGGGTAGCGGAATGGGAAAAAAAAGAATAAAGATATATCATGTACAGGTACAAAATTCCCTATGATGAATGCTATCATTGTGTATATCTAAAATGTACCACTAAATAATGTAAAAAAAAAAATTAACCCCCCTTCAAAATTCTCCCCCTCACTTCAGACACACTTATCCCACATTTTGCCTCTTTCTGAAGCAGTTTTGACAGTCCTCTTTCGCAAGTGTCTTTAAGTTGCACTGTTCCAGCTCTCTTCACTTCCTGAATTCAAACTCTTTACCTTTCATGGTCATTTTGACTTTGAAGAAGAGCCTGAGGTCACATGGTGCCTGATCTGATGAATGCAGTGGATGAGAAGGCACTCGTGATGTTTTTACGAGGTTGCCTTTCCACTGGATCATGAAAGAGAACTTTCAGAAGTGCTTCAGAAAGTGCCAAGAATGATGGGACAGGTGCATTCAAAGTGAGGGGGAGCATTTTAACAGGTAATGTGTTTTTTGCTGCAATGCTTTTTCTTTTATTTAAACATGCATCATATATTTTGATCACCCTTTGTATATCATGCTAACTTTAGTCAACAGAACCCTGGAATGGGTATATAAATGGACAAATATATTCCAGAGAATATTACCAAGGATAAAGTCATTTCAAAATGACAAAGGTAAATCCATTAAGAGTCTACAACACTAAACATTTTTATACATTTAGTAATACATCTTTAAAGTGCATAAAGAAAAAAAAACCTAATAAATCTGCAAGGAAAAAACAGATAAGTTCAAAATTATACTCAGAAAGTTTTGTACTCTTATGGAAATCATCCAGTAATTGGTAGGGCTAGTTGGTCAAAAATCAGTAAGAACATAGAAGATTCAAACAAAACTAAGAAAAACTTGATCTAATTGATTTTTGTAGAATGTTCCACACAAAATACGAATTCTCTTTGTCTGCACAGAAAAGATTTTTCAAAATAAGCATGTGCTGGGACATAAAATAAGTCACAGTAAATTTTAACGGATTCAAGTCTATAAGCTGTATTTTCTGACCACAAAAATAATTTAATTAGAAATCAGTAACAGAAAGAAAATTGGAAGATAACTAAATATCTGAGAATTAATATGCTTCTATATCACTTGGATCAAAGAAATCAAAATGGGAATTCACTAACACATATGAAGTTACCATAAATATTTTCATTAATAAGATTCAAATCACATATGATTAAAATATATGCAAGTATAAAGATATTGCCATTAAAACCCAATATTTTGTCAAATTAATAGGAGCTAATAAAAATATATTAAAAAAATAAAAACTTAAAAAAGTTTTAAACCACAACTTGTCAAAATTTATAGGATGGGGCCGGTGAGATGGTTCAGCGGCGTAAGCGCCTGCCTGGCAAGCGTGAGGGCCCGAGTTCGACTCCCGGATCCCACATACGAAAAAAGGGCCGGTGATATCGCTCAGCAGCATGAGTGCCTGCTGGCACACGAGGTCCTGAGGTCGACCCCCAGTACCCACAAAAAAAAAAATTTATAGGATGTCACCAGAACAATGGAGGAAAATATATAGCACTAGATATCTATACTAGAATAGGAATGTAATGGTTGAGTGATTGTGTCTACTTGAGAAGCTCAGTTAAGAGAAGTTTAACAAAATCAACTCTGCAATTGCACACCCTAGGGTGCAGAGGACCCACCCTAGGGCAGCTTGTCGCCTGGATGGTATAAAGGGGAAATGAGGAAGAACAGATCTGCTTCTGCTTCTTCAGAGGAGTTCTAGTCTTTGCCTTCATCTTGGACGTCATCTTCTGGCTTCCGGTGCAGACTCTTTGGCTTCCATCATAGACTCTTCAGCTTTCCGTCAGACCCATCAGCCTCCTGATACAGCCTTGCACAGGACACTGCAATGAGCTCCAGACCTGAGACTGGCTCCTTCGGTCTCCAGTGTGCAGACGCCCTCTGCACGCTTCCTCATCCAACTCTGTGGCTGACCATCATGAGCCAATCTTGTAATTTCTTATACATTTGTACATCTTGTGTTATATCTGTTTCTCTAGTAAAACACTGACTGATGCAAAAGAAGAAAATAATTATTTCAGTTTCTATCATAAGAAATAAAGACCAAAGCACAAAACAGTGAACTAACAGAAAACAGAAAACAAATGCTGGTGCCTACCCATGCTCCACACTGAGCCAGGAGAACCCAGGAACCCCATGCCCCACCCCAGTTGATGCCAGCCCTGCTCCTGGGCTCCCCACAGAACAGAGCAACAGAGCTGGCAACCAACAGACTGACCTCATCAGAGACCAATACGCGGGAGGAGAGTTTCACTTCAGGACCGAACGGATACCCTACCAAAAGAGCTGGGTGAGAGACAGCCTTGGGACACATGCTTGGAGAGAGTGGGAGCTAAACAGGGATGTCCTGCAATGCCCTGGGAGGCGCAGGCTCAGGCCAGGAAGATCATAGAGCCTGTGTTCTGCTGTCAGAGGCCGGGTCTGGTGTGTGTAATAACCAGAAGGGGCAGCTCTGAAGAAGGCATTTAATCTAGTGGGATGTTTGAGCTCCAGCATGGCTTCCTACATTCAGCAGAAATTAGTGGTCTGAATTACTATAGGTCAATATAGGGGTGGCCTAATTGTCTTCACCAACATCATACTCCTCTTTGTTTTGGTTAAGGGCAGTTTATGAGTGTTTCCTAGGGCTTGTCAATATCCAGTTCACATATGATGCTACTGTTGTTGCTAAATTTACTACTACAGCCAAGGTAATGTTGGTTTTCTCTCTATGATAACATCTGGATTGCTTGGGGGTCATAACAAATACTGTGGCTCACTCCTGAAAAACTGGACACCGAGCCAAAGAATTTGCAAACCCCAGCACACAAAAAAAAAGGAAAAAAAAAAAACCAGAAAGATGAAAAGACAATGCAAAAAAAATGCCTCCTAAAATTCCCAACTCCCCCAACTCTGGTTCGGGGGGATTGAGGGGGGAGAAATCATAAGCCACAGAGCACACAGGCTTGAAGGAGCAGCAATGGAGATAAAACAGTTCAATAAGGTGCTTGACAAATTTGAAGAAGATATAATAAATCAGATAATAATCCCAATAAAACAAATGATCAGTGAGTCTAGAGAAAACACTAAGAAACAGCTAGTGGAGATAAAGAAATAGATGCAAAGCACGAATGCCCAGTGTAGGAAAGAATGGAGTCCATAAAAATGTTACACACAGAAATCTAGGAGATTAAAAACAGTATTGAAAGTATGGGCAGCAGAAGCAACTAATCTGAAGAGTGTCAGAGCTAGAGGACAGGGCTGTGGTCAATAATCAGTTAATGAGAGACACCTTGAAAACAAAAAGGGACTATGAAAAATGGTTACAACAGCTCCTGGACGACTCAAAGAGGACTAATATAAGAGTAATTGGAGTTAGTGAATAATCAGAAGACAGCACAAAGCACATAAAAAACCTGTTTACACAAGTAATAGCAAAAAAAGTTTCCAGATATGGAAAAAAATGTAACATACAGATAAGTGAGACATATAGAACCCTGAATAGCCATGATCAGCAAAAAAAACAGCTCCACACCACATAATAATTAAATGCCAGAAATACAACACAAGAACAGAATCTTAAAGGCTGCTAGAGAAAAGCAATGTATCACCTATAAAGGAAAACCTATCAGAATTTCAACAGATTTCTCAACACAAAAAAGGCAAGGAATGAAGTGTTTCAAGCTCTGAAAGAAAACAACTTCCAACTCAGACTGTTATATCCTAAAAAAATTATCTTTTAAAGATGATGGAATAATAAGAAATTTTCATGATAAAGAAAACACAAAGAAGTTCATGACCACCAAACCAACACTCCAAAAACTTCTCAAGGATATCCTAGGACTGTGATGATGAACATTTTAGAGCTTTCAATGACATAAACAGCCTGCTGTAGCACGCGTGCCATAGGTTCACCATCACTGTACTGGGAGACAATGAAACAAACAACGCCAAAAGGGAAAGAAAGCAAAATAATAATAGGAAATTAATACAATGATGGGAATAAGTCAATATCTATTAATTACAACTATCAATGTAAATGGACTCAACTTGCCAATCCAAAGACACAGATTAGCAGAACGAATCAAACAAAATTCAACAGTATGCTGTATACAAGAAACACATATAACACAAAAAGAAATTCATGGACTAAAAATCAAAGGATGGAAAACAATATTCCATTTTTAAGGAAACCAGAAAACAAGAGGAGAAGCTATCGTATTTTCAGATAAACCACATTTAGAGCCAAAGCTGATCAAAAGAGGCAAAGAAGAGCATTAAATATTGGTTAACAGCTGTTCAACAGAAAGAGATAACAATTACAAATATATATGAACCAAACCACGGTGCACCCAACTTCATAAAACAAACTCTAAGGACATAAAAGATCAGATAAAAATCAATAAAATTATAGTTAGGAATCTCAATACCTCACTATCACAAATAGACAGACTGGCTAAACAAAAGATCAACAAAGAGGGCCGGTGAGATGGCTCAGCGGCTTAAGCGCCTGCCCGGCAAGCGCAAGGGCCCGAGTTCGACTCCCAGAACCCACATACGAAAAAGGGGCCGGTAATATCGCTCAGCGGCACAGGCGCCTGCTGGCGCGTGAGGTCCTGAGGTCGACCCCCCAGTACCCACAAAAAAAAAAAAAAGATCAACAAAGAAATATCAGAGCTGCCGGGCATGGTGGTGCATGCCTGTGGTCCCAGCACTTGGGAGGCTGAGGCAGGAGGATCACTGTGAGTTCAAGGTCAGTTACAAAGTGAATTCAAAGTCAGTCTGAACTGCATGGCGAAACCCCATCTGAAAAAGATCAAAAAAAGAAAAAATTGGAGTTGAACTAGACTCTCAAACAAATGGACTTAATAGATATACAGAGTGCTTCACCCAACAACAGAACACAAATTCTTCTTGGCCACGCATAGTACTTTCTCCAAAACAGAACACATACCAGCTAAGAAAGCATACTTAGGTAAATGCAAAAGAATTGAAACTTTGTCACATATATTATCAGATCACAGTGCAATGAAACTAGAAATCAATAGCAAAAGAAACCACAGAAACTATGCAAATGCATGAAAATTAAACAACACATTCTTGAATAATCAATAGATCCCAGAGGAAATTAAGAAAGAAATAAGACAGTTCCTAGAATTAAGTGATAATGTCAATACGACATACCAGAACTTTTGGGACACAGTGAAAGCTGTCCCAAGAGGGAAGTTTATAGCAGTGAATTCCCACATCAGAGAAACAGAATGAGCCCAAATAAATAACCTAATGATGGATCTCAGGGTCTTAGAAAAACAAGAACAGTTCAAACCCAGAGTTTGTGCAAGGAAGGAAATTATAAAGATCACAGCAGAAATTAATGAAGTAAATAGTAAGAAAATACAAAAATTCAATGAATCATACAGCTGGTTCTTTAAAGGAGTAAATAAAATAAACGAACTGTTATGGTTTGTGTCCAGATGTCCCCCCAAATCCTCATGGGGTTCAACCACCTTTTTCAGAGGTGGTTGAATCTAGAATGTGTGACTGATTTGTAGTGCAATGCTGGGATTTAAGGGTGGGTAATTGCTGGGTCAGTCCACTGATTGGATTGGCACTGCCCTAATCCCAGCAGACCAGATACAATATGAGGGACAGAAAGAGGCTCGTCTCGCTCTCTCTTGTCACTTTTGCTGTCTTCTGCCACCATGAACTGTTGCCCCTCTGCCATGCCACCCTGCCTTGGAGCCAGCCAATTACGGACTTAAACCTCCACAAACTGTGAGCTAAATAAACCTTTCCTCCCTTAACTTTGGGGGGTGGGTATTTTGTCTCAGCAACAAGAGAAAAGTAACTAAGACACAAACCCTTACCAATCTTACCAAAAAAAGTAAGAAAAGGCACAAATTAATGCAATTAGAAATGAAAAAGGTGAAATAACAAGGGACACTGCCAAAATCCACAAAATTATTACCAACTATTACCTACATGCCAAACAATTGGAGAACTCAGAAGAAACGGAGAGATTCCTAGATACATATGAATTGCCAAAATTGAACCAAGAAGACACAAAAATCTTGAACAATCCAATAACAGGCAAGGAAATTGAAGCACTAATTAAAAAAAAAAAAAAAAAGAAAAGAAAAAAACAGCACCACCTGGGAAAAGTCCAGAACCTGATGGATTCACAGCCAAATTCTACAAGAACTTCAGGGAGGTCTAACACAAATATCCTTCAAACTCTTTAATAAATTGATAGGGAAGGAGTATTTCCAAAATGATTCTCAAAGGTTAACATTAACCTGATCCCAAAACCAGATAAGGATCCAACCAAAAAAGAAAACTATAGGTCAATTTCTCTAACAAACATAGATGCAAAAATCCTAACAAGAAACTGGCAAACATAAATGTGACAACTCATCAAATAGATCATGCACATGACAAAGTAGGCTTCATCCCAGGGATGCAAGGATGATTCAACATACACAAATCAATAAATGTAATTCATCACATAAACAGAGGCAAGGACAAAAATCACATGAACATCTCAATAGATGCTGAAAAAGCCTTTGACAAAATCCAACATTCATTCATGATGTTAAAAAACATGAAGAAAATAGGCATAGAAGCCCTTTATTTCAATATGATAAAAGCCATTTATGACCAACCTACTGCCAGCATCATATTAAATGGGGAAAATTTGAAAGCTTCCCCTCTAAAATCAGGAACAGACAAGAATGTTCATTATCACCACTCCTGTTCAACAGTGTCCTTGAAACATTAGCTGGAGCAATCAGGCAAGAGAAAGAAATAAAAGGGAAACATATAAGAAAGGACAAAGTCAAAATGTCATTATTTGAAGATGACATGACCCTTTACTTACAAGACCCATAAAACTCCACCAGAAGACTCCTAGAATTGATAACCAAATTTAGCAGTGTAGCAGGATACAAAATAAACACACAAAGATCAACTGTGTACCTATACACTGATAATTAACTCACTAAGAAAGAAATTAGGAAAACAATACCATTCACAATAGCATCAAAAATTAAATACTTAGATATTAACCTAATGAAGGAACTGAAAGACCTCTACAATGAAAATTATATCAGACTGAAAAAGGAACTCAAGGAGGACATAAGAATATGGAAAGATATCCACTGTTCCTGGATAGGCAGAAACAACATAACCAAAATGGTTATACTTCTTAAAACTGATATACAGATTTAATGCAATCACAATCAAAATATCAATATCATCTCTCACAGAGCTAGAGAAAATAACCCTAAAATTTATGTGGAATCAGAAGAGACCCAGAGTAGCAAAATCAAGATTGGATAACAAAAGCAAAACAGTGGCATCTCAATCCCAGTTTTGAAGTTATATTATAAAGTTATGATGAAATGATGAGAAATTCCATTTGACCCAGCTATCCTTCCTTTAGATATCTTCTCGAAAAGTTAAAATCATTATATTTCAGGGATACATGCATACTCATTTATAGTGGCACAATTTATAATAGCTAGATCTTAGAAACAGTACACATGTCCTCTAACAGATTAATAGATAAGAAAAATAGGGTGTATATACACAATGGAGTAATATGTTGCAATAAACAAAGATAAACTTAAGGCATTCACAGGTAAATGGTAGCAATTTGAGAACATAATGTTGAGTGAAGTCAGACATACAAGCTTAAATATTGCATGGTTTCTCTTATACAAGAAAAACAAAATACATACGTACAAATAAAGAGAAAAATAGGAGATAAGCAGGAAGTAGGGAGAAGTCCAAATATTGTACTTCCCCAAATTACATATTCTGTTGTTTCAAAAATATTTAATATATATGCTAATTGGTTTCATTTATACTAGTTTTATTTTCATTGTTGAAAACAAACAAAGTTTTAGTTGTTGTCTGTTTCTTCTTTGTAAGAATCTTTTGGTCTATGTCTTGTACTCTAAATAACTACTTTGAAAATAATGATACACAATGTATTAACTATGGTTTTTCTCTTATTCTCTTGTTATGAAATTTTGTTTTCTTTTTTCATAAATCAATAAAATCGAAAGCTGCTTCTTTAATAAGTTTGATAAAATTGATAAACCTTTAGCCAGACTGATCAAAGGAAAAAGAGAAGGTACAGATTAGCAAAATCACAAATGAAAGAAATGGCATTCTATAGACATTAAAACAAAAAAGGGAAATATGATAGCAGCTATACGCCAGTAAATTTGATTATTTAGATGAATTCCATGAGAAACACAACCATCAAAGTTTGTTCACCAAGGAAAAGATAACCCACTTGCATAAATTACAGTCCAAACCTTCCCACTGAGCTGGAGATGTAGTGGTAGGGCACTTGCCTAGCGTGAACAAAGCCCTGAGTTCAATTCCCAATACCACAAAAAAGGAAAAAAAAACTAAAAACCTTCCCACCAAGAAAATTTCAGGTTCATATGACTTCAATGGTAAATTCTACCAAACGCTTAAAAAATAATACCAATTTTATACAAACTCTCACAAAAGTGAAGAAGAGGGAATATTGCCATTCCATTTTGTGAGGCCAAAGTTACTGTTTATATCAAAATCAAAGACATAGCAAGAAGGAAAACTACCAATACTCCTAATGAACATGAAAGCAAAAAAAAAAAAATCTTAAAAGTTTAGCAAATCTAATCCAACAATATTTAAATACGATGACTGCTGGGCGTGGTAGTGCACACCTGTAATCCCAACACTCGAAAGTCTGAGGCAGGAGGATCACTGAGAGTTCCAGGCCAGCCTGGGCTACAAAGTGAGTTCAAGGCCAGCCTGAACTGCATAGCAAAACTCTGTCTCAAAAAGACAAAAAAAAAAAAAAAGATTTAAATAGGATAATACATCACAGATAAGTGAGATAAGCCCCAGAAATAAAAGCCTATGTCCATATAAAGACTTGTACAAAAATATTCACAACAGTTTTTATACGTGATGGCTAAAAATGGAAACAACCCAAGGCCAAGAGGTGAATGAATAAGTAAACCCCATGCAATGGAATACTACTCCACAACAAGAATGAATGAACTGTTGATGCATACACCAAATGTCAAAGCAATTACACCAAAAGAAGCCAGCCCCACAAGAAAGGACATACTTTATAATTCCATTTATAGGAAATTCTAGAAAACCCAAACTATTCATGGTTCCAGAAAGCAGAGCCATGGGTCCCTAGCAATGTGGGGAGAGCAAGGAGGCACAAGGACTGGTGGGACAGAGGAGGATATAAAAAGGGACAGGAGAAAAAAAGCATGAGGGATGTTAAAGAGCTGTTCATTATCTTGAATATAATGATGGCTTCACAGATGTATACATATTCCAAAATGTGTGAAACGGCACACCCTAAATACATATATACTTTATTGCATTAAAGAAGTTTTAAACAAAAGTAGCCATACTGTAATGAGATCCCATCTTAAACAGGACAAAGTCTACAAGATTATATAAAAACCAAGACATGAAAAGTTTGCAAAAGTCAAGCATCAAGCTTGCACAAATGCTGAGCTAAAAAAAAAAAAAAAACCAATAACAACAAAAAACATCTAATCTCCACTCCACTTGTAGGACTAGGTTGGCTTGAACATCAGTTGTTGCTAAGTCACCTTATTAACACAAAGCCTTCGCAAAATAAGTTCTGAAAAAAACCCTAACTCTGCAGAGGTTCAGTAAGATACAAAAAAAGCATTCTGTGACCAAAAAAGAACAGAAGACTTCAAACTAAACAACATAGTTTCCAAACCCTTTCATGGGCAGTGTGCCTCTCAACTCTGTAAAGCAGTGGTGTGTATCTAGCCTCTCTCAGAAGTATTTTCTCTAGCATCCTTGTTGTCACAGGCCTTTTTCCAGGAAGAGCAGCTCACCTGGCAGTCTTTGGGACATTCTTTGTGAAAATTTCCAGGCTCCTCTCTGTCCTTCTAGCTCTGTGCTGGATAGTGCTAAATGAGAGGAGATGAAGGGGGCAAATAAATTGAGGGGTACACAGGCAGTTCCCATAATTCAGGCAAAGCATACAAGTCTTGAAGCCAAAAATAAGCTGCTTTTGCATCGACCATTGTTTCATTTATCAAGGGCGCTAACGTGAAGGATGTCTTCTCAGCGTGATGCACTCCCCTCGCAGACACAGATAATCAATCAGTGGTGGATGAAACAGTGACAGACTCAACTGAGGAACAAAGAGGACCCATTAGGGGAGAGACAGACGGGGGAGCGTGCTTGGGAACCATCTCTACTCAGAGCGGGGATCCCCACCTCCGACAGCTCCATCTCCAGGGACTCTTTTCATTAAAATAACCTTCTACTTCAAACACGGAGTTCACAGTCTGGGCACCTCCATCCATCTCTCAGCTGTCGAACAGCATCATAAATCTTCCTTTCTCCTCTCAAAGGGGCCACGCGGTCCCTGCCTCCTGCCTTTTCACCTGGGCACTATTCTCCTCAAAGACGCAGACAAAAGCAAGCTGTCCCATACAACAGGAACTCGGGCTGACCTTCTCCTAATGGGGCTGGGAACTCAGACCAAGAGACCGGCCAGCTGGAATGGCCAAACAAAGCAGTGGGCAAAAGAAAGCACATGAATATTCAAGCACGCAGGGGCTCTGAGAGTCACCTACCCCAAAGGGAAGCCTGACCGCTCCCTCCCGCTCCATGGAGAGCTGAGGGGACCAGCCAGGTAACAGTGAGAACTTCAGCTCTCCAGTGTCAACCAGATGCCATCCCAGTGCCCAGAGGTGGCTCCCATTCAAGAAGGGAAGGTAAGAAGCCACCAGCAGAGCTGTTCACCCACCCCTAATGCCTAAGCCCTTCTCCCAGGGCTTCTCTGAAGATCACGGCTTAGGACGGCCTGTGCATGTCACTTTGGGTCATCTCCCTAATTATAAAAATGGAAAAACTCATGCCTAAGAGATTTCCCTAAGCACACAATGGGTTACTGGTAAAAAGCAGATCTAGAATCCAAATCTCATACCATGACATTCATTTTATATATATATATATATATATATATATATATATATATATATATATCACTAGACTGACTAGAGCCTTCCAGAAGAGGTCAGGGACATTCCAAGTTTCTAGGCAAAATTTTACAGATATGTGCACACTTTGCAAAACAAGCTTCAGAGTTTCATCACAGAAAATTCAGAACCCCTTCCAACAATAGAGAGAGTCATTCTGAAGGAATGGCAGAAAAAAAGTTGGGCTCACAGGGCAGGTGCTCATTTTAGGGACAGAAAGAAAACAAATCAACAAAAGCATCTGGAGAAGGAGGCATTGGTAGAGGTAACCTGGAGAAAATTATTTGATGGGGGATATTGGTTTTACATCCTCATATCTCTTCTTTAACTTTCTATCCTAATCTGGTCTTCATTCCTCTTACCCACCATGGTCACAATTTATCTGTGCTATATCCCATCCTGGTTACTGAGGTTTTCCTCACATGAGTCTTCATTGCCTGCAACAAGTGCATAGTGGTGGCGTATCAGAAGCCAGGACAATCTGGCTTGGCACCGTTAGTGTGCCAGAGAGTGCCACCCAGGCAGGTTCACAGACGGAAGTCAGAGCAGAGGATGAAAACAATGGCTAATCAAAGTTATCTTTGAAAATTCCATAAATTTTCACAAGTAGTATATGGTAAAAGTAATCTTTTATCTCAGACTGGTTGGCAATATGTACAGATAGCAACTGTGCTATGTGTAAAAAATCATATCTTTAAATATTGTCTATTGCTTAGTGTGGAGAAATGTTCACAGTAAGAGAAACCACAGACATCAATACCAACTGAGCTCAGGTCTGCACATCTTCCAGTTCCCTATTTGCCCCGGAGCATCCCATCCCGGGAATGGTAGGCAGACCTGCCTTTGCTTTTTGAATTGTTGTTTTCTCATGCATACCTTTGGGGCTGCTGCTTGGTTGTTGCTTTGTTTTGGCCAATCGTGATGCTGGGTCTGTAAAATGTATCTATGATACCCTTCCTCACTGACAGCAGCGGTCATGGGTTTCTGTCCACGTAATTATGGTTAACCCAAAGACTCGCCTCTTTTTATAGGACGGAGATCTGGAGATGGAGGAGTCAGAGGATAAATGGGAGTAACAAAAGATCAAGATACGATACATATATGAACCACATTTCCATGATGAGTGTATTTATTATGTATTGCAAACATACACTAATTTTTAAAAAGGGACAAAACAAAGACTTGCCTGTTTTTAAAAGTCAACTTCCTATGCTGTCTTATCTGGCTCCTTAGAGGGGAGAATTTATCAACTCTCTTTTCCTGGCTAGTTTCTTAGACAGGTAAGTGAACAATAAAGCCACTGAGTCTAGCCTACCTTGCCTCAGGAAGCCTAGCTTTAAAAACAAACAAACAAACAAACAAACAAAAAAGCACTAGGAGATAATTAGGAGATGTGAGCATATACCCCAGCTCTGCCACTGATTCATGAGAAGCTCGGGGCAGGTCTTAACCTCTCTGCCCCTCCATATCTTGCTCTACAAGGAGGAGATTAATGCTGAGGAAATGGATTTCTTCTCCCTAGCTCTGAAGTACTGTGCCTCTATGCCCAGCTCGGCAACTTGCTGAGTAACCCCAGCCCACAGCTTCTCCTACCTAAGTTCAAGTTTTGGCTCTTTCGCTTCTAGCTATGTGACCCTAGGCCTCACGTAACCTCTTTATGACTCATATCCTCATCTGTAAGGGATAATAGAAAGGTCCTGACCTCACAGAATTATACCACCTAATCCATATAAAGGACTCAAACAGCACAGGCACATAGTGAGGGATAATTAGAAGCCAGGATTACAATCACATGAGGGAGTCAGGTCAGCAGTTCCCTGAGCGCCCTGTCGCCAACTCTTCCTAGGCCTGTTACCCAACCTCTGGCCAATCATTCTTGCCAACAGTGGGCAAGCATCACATGCCACTGAGAACCGCTGGCTCAGAGGATGTAACCCACACTCAGACATCCAGGAAGAAAAACCGATGTTGTCAGAGACAGCGGGAACATTTTTGTCTGAGGGTAGAAAGCCTCACTGTTGCTCAATTTAAGGAGGCAGTATTGTCTACCGGTGTGACCCTACCACCTGAACTGGAGGTCCAGAGTCTGGTCACTGCCCATCCCCATGTGTGACCTCAGACAACTCCCTCTGGCTCTGTGTTTCTGTATAAGACCTCCCAGGCCACGCTCCAGGAGGGGCACAAATGTGAAATTTCTCTGACCCCAGCCCTCACTAATGGTCCCTCTGTGGGCCTCCGTCACAAGCAGAGGATAGGATCTGCCATCCTGGTGAAGTTATGGTGAATGTCTGTTTGCGATGCACTTTGTTGATCCCTGTGTCACCCTGCAAGAGAAGCACAGCAGCCAGCACCCCCAGTCACGGCTGGCCTAGTGATGTGACATGATTCATGCAGGTCACAGAGCAAATTATGCTGCGGCAAAAAGGCAATCCCCATTGTTTTATTTCCAGGTTGTTTTTAGATACTTATTTCCCCTGCTACCGAACATAAAAGATCAGAATCGCTCTGCTCCAACCCTGCAGTCCAAAATACCTCAGAATCTCTATGGTGACTCCAAGTCAAGGAGGTCACTCGTGGCTACCATCCCCAGCTCTGGCCTGATCGCTGACCTCTGCATCGTTGTGAACGGTCCCAGATCTATGGGAATAACAGCACTACACTATCCATCCCCCACCGTCCCATCTGTCTCCTACCCCATAAAAGAAAATGGGTTGAAAGAGCGCCATTGCTGTCTAGTTGCACAGCTCCTGAAAGGTCATCCACCCACTCTGTTCTGCCTTCCTCCACCCCCGCAGGAGAGCCCAGAGGACCGACTGCCTCGGCGCCTCTGCATTGCGTCTGTCCTTCCTCGCTCCCCTCCCAAGCTTGCGCGTGCTCCCTTCCGCTAGGAGCATCATTGCTGAGAGCTGCTCTGTCTGGCCCAAGGGCTACTACGGGATGCAAGACAAAGCTGGAGCAGGCTGCAGGGGTGGCAGCCGGGTCAAGGGGGCTCAGCAATCCCCTCGGGCTCCAAGTGCAGCCCAGCCACCCCATCTGCAGCTTTCCCGCTGCCACCCAATACACGGTCTCCTCCAGCGCACGCGTGCATCCGTCTCGCCACTGGGATGTGGTTGCTCTACAGCCCTGAGCGAGCTGTGTGATCCAGTGCCCTCCCCGTTCCGTAGACGGCCACTGGACTCTTGGCAATGAGGCCGGGTTGGAAATGTATCTGTGCTGCAGAAAGCCCAAATCTACCGAGGGAAAACTGATGCAATGCAGAAAAGGTGTGCGTTAAACAGAGCCAGTTCCCAGTGAAAACTGTGCAGCTGGAGGTTTGACGTCAACAGCTTCAGCCTCCCCGCTCTGCGCCAACCCTGCAATCCATCATGCCTTACCCCCACCCGCCAACCCAGGGACCTGATGTCTTTATAGTGTCCTCCTCTCGCTTTCCCAGAGGCTGCTTTCAGAAAGGACATCTCCTATCTGTCCCCTACGCCCGAGTGAGAATGTTAATCGCTGCGTCCTCTCTGCTATAATAATCTCCGTGTCTGGCCTCGTCTCTCAAGGTGGATGCCCTGTTGGTCCTTCTTCGGGGTCACAGGAAGAGGGAGGGGTGAGATGACCATCAGAAAGAAGCAAGACCTGTGGGACTTACAGCAAGGTCTTGTCCTCAGAGCCTCACCTGACCAGTGTGTGGGATAAGATCTGACAGATCTGTTCTCAAGGGGCTGCTTCTTGAAAGGGGATACAGTGAATAGAAATCTGGGCTTAGATCACCCATGCCTGAGTTTACATCTTAGTTCTCGTTATGTGACCTAAAGCAGGTTTCCTATCTTCTTTAAGTCTTGGTTTGTTTATCAGCAATACAAGAATAATTAAATTTTAAATATTTCAAAGAGTTGAGAGATCTAAAAAGACTGAATTATATATATTGCATATGCTCTGTGACTGGATTATGTCCATTTAACTCAAGCCCGACTATTTACTAGCTGTGTGACCTTGGAAAAGTCACTTGACCTCTCGATGCCTCAGCTTCTCTTCTGTGAAATACTAATAACTGTATTTATCATGACTAGTGGTGCAGATTTAGAGATTGCATACGTATGTCAAGTGCTTACCACAGTAGCCAACATTAACATGATGAGCATTAATAAGTATTAGATATTATTCAATTGTTATTTCTATAAACCCCTTAGGACCATCTCTGATACATTGGAAAGGCTCAATAAGTGATAACCATACTATAATGTCTGAATATACAACAGCGTTTTCCTTCTCGTATGGTCTTTGTCACAGTGGCTGCCCGATTCCCCATCGTGTGATGAGGGTGGGGAGTGAGGCACACTTAGGATTTCCAGTGACCTGCAGGTTGGTACCTCAGAGGCAGTAGATAGAATCCATCACATGCCCAAGCTAAGAAAAAGAAGACAGACATGTCCTCACACATGGATTCTGCAGCTGGCAGGGCCCTAAATGCATCTGTTTACCAGCCTGACAATGCTCTCAACAGCTCTGCCAAAGCTGTTGATTGAAAACCCACTTCTGTACGAGGATAAGAAGTCCTTCTCCATATCACAGAATCAGAGTGTGGTAAATTCCTCATCTAATCTCTTTCCTTATGCACGCATAAGACAGATGAGGGCCAGAGAGGGACAGGCACTTACCCAAGATCACACAGCTGCTGAGTGGCAGTCAGAGCTAGAACCAAGAGTTCTGACCCCAGTCCAAGGACACATATAACAGACTAGATACTTGGAAATGCAAATTATGCCACAAAGGTGGGACCCAGCAGGCCCCAAAACAGGCCCACTTGGAGCTCAAGGCACAGGGAGGTGGTGCTTAGAATAATCAGGCATACATTCGTCCCTTATGCTCCCCCTCATCTAGGGGAGAGATGGGTACCTGCCCTGGGTCCTCCCTGCTATCTTTCCTCAGCCTCTGTGCCCAGGCACTTTGCAGATACGCCTGAAAGACTGTCTGCCCGATGCACTGCGTAACGATCCTACACTGTGCACGCCTGAGGGGCTTCGGATGCTCACACCCCTGAGACCACTGCTGCAGGACTCATCCAGAAAGAGAAAGAGTGTCAACCACAGGGAAGAGCCAAAGAGAAAGGTTTTCCTGTCGCTATCAAAAGATGGTCATTTACGGTGGCTGCATAGTCCTGGAGTTAATATGTTTCAAGCCACTCAGATACAAAAAAGAAAGAGCTATTGTTGCTGTTGTCATTGCTGCTGCTCCTGCCTGGCCCGTCCAGGGGATCCTCCACAGAAGACGCTGGGGGAGCGGTTTATAACGTTCTGCAGAGACAACTCTCCAACTGCCCATATTAGACCTTCAGGCCACACTGCCTAGATTCTCCACCAACCCTACCACCTGCTCCAAGCCACTAACCTTCACGCCAGCCACAGCGCCAATTCCAAAGAGGTATGTGCCACATCGTCTCTGGTTCCTGTGTTACAAATGCAGACAAAATCTAATTATTTAACAAGCAGTTGCCAAACATCACCGTGCAGGATTCCATGAGGAGTGAAAGGCAAAAGATAGAGCCTTCTGTCAACAAGCTAAGAGTTTGGTCAGAAAGACATAATATACGCTTCATAAAAACCAAGCAGAATTCCAAAATGCATCTGCTTATCAGCCCCTGAAGCAGCCTTTGTCAACTTCCACTTAAAACAACCAGAAGACAGAAGAAAATATACAAAAACTCATATTGAAAAAGAAGAAGGGGAAAAAAGACAGATCAAGTAGAAATGTTTGTCCATCATAAAGCAGCTGATATTGCTAAAGAAATCTTTTCAAAGCCTTGTAGCTTTGTCTTGAGACAACTTAGAGATTCTGTGAGACCCCGAGGAGTACTTTCTCACTGTCTGCCGTGACTCCGAGATGCAAGCAAATCATAAACAGCCTCTACGGCCTAACCTTTTGGAGGGGGTAGGACACTGGTTGGCTCATAGCACACAGTAACTAACTGAATAAATGAGCAAACCATTCCCTGACCCACCCATCCGCACACCACAACTCCTAATGCCTTAATTCTATACGCTTTGAGAGACAGTAACTCTCTGGGCATGAAGGAGGAACTGGCAAATTGCATCCTAGAACATGTCATTCCCATACATGAAGAAATTTGATCTTGGAGGAAAAAATTATTTCTAGGAATAATATATGCTGAAAATTGGATTTTGCAAGTGTTTCACGAATTCAAAGTGTGATAAAGATAGTAGAAGATAAAATACAATCTTAGCAGAATGCAGTGCTATAGATCAGTTTTTCAATTTCAGCACAATGAACATTTCAGGCCACATAATTCTTTTTTGTTAGAGAGCATACCGTTCATGATAGGGTGTTTAAAACCATTCACAGCTTCTCACGAGTAGCACATACACCCTGCCCCAAGTAGTAACCCGAAATATCTCCAGATAATTGTCAACTGTTCCTTGTGGGGCAAATGTTGCTCCCAGTTGAAAAGCATTGCCATAGATGAATGCTTAAGAAACTAGAGAGTATATGGTAATCTAGTTACATCATATTGCCCTCTGGTCATAAAGCTGACACTTTGCCACACAAAAGAAGGTGGGAAACAGCTGGGATGGGGGAAAGGAGAAAAGGAAGGGAAAAGAAAAATATGTATATATATACACAAGGATAGCTAAGATAATTATACTACTAATTTCTATTAGTTCATTGAAAAGAATGATTTGTGCTTATATTGTTTGATCAATTTTTCATGCCTATATCTTGTAATCTCGGCAACTATTTTGACGATAACAATACGCAATATATTAACCCTTGTTAATCCCCTATTAGCTTGTTTTGAAATTCTGTATCATTGTTTTTATTGTTTTTTCTCTTTAAAATTAAAAAAAAAGAAATCAAACAATAAATGCTGGTGAGGCTGCAGGAGAAAAGAAACCCTTCTACACTGTGGGCAGGAATGTAAACTAGAATAACCACTATGAAAATCAGTATGGCAATTCCTCAACAAAACAAAACTAGAGGTTCCATTTGACCCAGCTGTTCCCATTTTAGGTAGTTTCAAGGAAGAGTTAAAGTCATCATATCAAGGTGATACATGCATACACATGTTTATAGCATCACAATTTATAATAGCTACATTGGACACAGCCTATATGCCCATCAACAGATGAATGGATCAAGAAAAAGTGGTATTTATACACAATGGAGTACTACTCTGCCATGAAGAAGTATAAACTTGAGGCATTTGTAGGTAAATGGAAGCAATTTGAGGACATAATATTAAGTGAAATAAATTAGACATACAAGCTTAAATATCATATGGTTTCTCTTATATGAGAAACCCAAAATATAAATAAAGAACAAAATAAAAGATGGATAATAGGAAATAGGGAGATCTTTTTTCAGATGAGAAAGGAAATAAGAGATGGAAGGTGGGGAGGGAGGAGAGGAAAAGGGGATCTTAAAGAAGAATTGAAAGTAAAAATAGAAATAGAGTTTTGCAAATGTTAAGGGGACCAAGAGATGTAAGGAGCAGGGAGGGAGGAGAGAGGTAGGAAACAAAAAAAGAATTAAGATGTATTATGTATGTGTACCAACTCCCCACAGTAAATGTACTCATTATGTCCTGCAAACATGTAATAAATGAGTAAATACAAAAAAAAATGTGGGGAAAGGTTGGGGGGGGTCTCACCCTTCAATACTGACTAACTCAGGGTTTTGAAGGTTAACTAGTTTGAGCTTTATGGGGTACAATACAGAGCAAAGGAGAAAGAAAATTATCCTAAAACTCCCTAGAAATACTCTACTGCAAGATGCAGAAATTTTCAGAAAACTGTTCTGTAATCTCAAAAAAAAACCTGACATTAATGAAATAAACAACTCATTAGAACAGATGTCTAATATGAAAATACAAAAAATATGATATGACCCAATGAGATAAAAGGATGCAATGAGATAAAAATGGACCATTTTTTTAAATATTTAAAGCAACTAAAAAATATAATCACACAATCAAAATACACAAGAAAAAAAGTAAATAAGCAGAATCAAAAAAGCAGAAAGTCACAGCAGTAATGCGGGAAGCCCACACAGACTGCAAAGGGAAAGGAAAAGGAGAAAACTCAAAGAAAATAAAAGGCTAGGATGTAAATACCTAGCATTTCTAAAAATACTGTTACAAGAGGAAACAGAATATCCAAAGATAAAATATTAATAAAATGTACTCAAATGGAAAAGACAAATGCACACTAATAAAAATAGTAATGAAAATAGCATGATCTTTTTAAACATTATATGAATAAAAAGAAGAATGTTGTATGCATTTAAGGATTTTAAAAAGAAAGAAAAAGTGAAATTTCCAAGAAGGACCAGAATCAGACAAATCTCATATTTTTGCTGTGAAGTAGTTTATAACACAAGGTCCACTGACCAAGCCAATTACTACTAGGAAGGCAAGGACCAAGAAAAACACATTACCCTTGCCACTGCCTTCAAAAGTCATTTGACTCCACACGGCTGTCAGCCTTAAGTCCAACAGTCCACATGAGCCCCTTCCCCTGGGCCTACATCTGGCAGAGACCAGAGGGCTGACCACATCTCCCATCTACCAATGGGAGCAAAGACATGCCTGGGCTTGGATGGTCGCTACACTCTGGGAGAAACACACAGAGGCCTCTGGTGCAGGGAAGACACCTCAAAAACCAGTAGGCCCTAAAGCTAAGCAGAGAATATCATGAATGCTGGATCCCAAAACTGCAGATCTTGGAAATAAAACACTCATTCAGTAACACAAGGATTTTTTTCTTTGACTCAATCTTTTCAATTTTTATTTTTTATTATTTTTATCTTGCTTTCATTGGGTTTTTTGAGAGGACTGGGGTTTTTCCCCCTTTTTGCTTCTCTTTTAGTTTCTTTTCTCTTTTCCCCTTTCAATTTTTTCTCTTCTTTTTTATCTTTTATTTCCTGCATTTTCTCTCTGTTTTATATTTTTGTTTTCTTTTGTTTTTTTATGTGGGTACCGGGAGTCAAACTCAAGACCTTGCGTTTGCCAGTAGGCACCCATGCCGCTGAGTAATATCACCAGTCCTTTTTTTCCTTTATGTGGGTACCAGGAGCCAAACTCAGGACCTTGCGCTTACCAGGCAGGTGCTTATGCCACTGAGCTATCTCACCAGCCCTGTTTTATATTTTTTCTTTTTCTTGTTTGTTCCTTCTTGCTACTGTTCTCTAACATTATTATTTTTGTTTTACTCCTCAACAGGACCACTATCTCATTTTTCTCTCCCCCTTCCCATATCTCACTGATTAATTTTCCAAATTTTGCTTTTCGCATTCTCCAGCTCCCCACACCCTTTTGTCTTTACTGGTATAACTACTAAGCTTTATGAATCTCCAGATATCTAGTCAAATTTATGCTACTACTGATGAATACTGTTCTATTGTTAGTAAAGTTGCTCCATTAGTAGATATTCACTGTAGGTCAACAGTAGGTCAATATTTGGTTTGTCTTAGTGTTCATATTGTAACTATGCATCTCTTTTTCAATGGTTAACAGTGATACATTATTGGTTCTTAAGATTCGTCAATATTCAGTTTATATTGGATGCTACAGTTGTTGCTGATTTTATTGCTATAGGCAAGATAACATAGCTGTTGCTATTAAATGATTTTCTTGGGCTGCCAATATCTGGATTGCCCTGGGGTCATTAACAACACTGTGACCCATTCCTGGAGGACTAGGTACTAGGCCCAACATGCTGCAAACTCCCACCCCAAGTAAACAGAGGTGGCTGGATCCTGGGACAGAGACAAAGCCCAACCAATAGTCAGCCATGGGCCGGTGAGATGGCTCAGCGGCATAAGCGCCTGCCCAGCAAGCGCGAGGGCCCGAGTTCGACTCCCGGAACCCACATACGAAAAAGGGGCTGGTGATATCACTCAGCAGCACGAGCACCTGCTGGCATGTGAGGTCCTGAGGTCGATCCCTGGTACCCAAAAAAAAAAAAAAAAAAAAAAAATAGCCATGCCCAGATGACACCAATAAAAGCATTAACTGAAGAGGTCTCTATACGAGAAAAATCTTTCCACTGAAGTCAACCCACAGGGCTCAAAACAAACAAAAAATAAAAACATAAGAAGAGGGCCGGTGATATGGCTCAGCGGCACAAGTGCCTGCCTGGCAAGCGTGAGGTCCTGAGTTTGACTCCCGGTACCCACATAAAGGAAAAAAAAAAAAGAAGAAAAGCCAAGAAAATACCTTCAAAACTCCCAGCTCCCCCAAAGCTGTTCCACACAACATTGAAAAGGAAGAAACCAAAAGCCACACACCCAAGTTATTTGAGATGATATCAGAACATATAATCAAACAGAATGATAAGGCATTTGTCAAGCTTGCAGAAGACATAAGTAAACAGGTATGGGGCCAAATAAACAAAATGGTCAGCAACTCTACAGAAGACACTAATAAAAAGCTAGCGGAGATAAAGAAAATGATGCAAAACATGAATGACACTGTATAAAACAATTAGAGTCCATAAAAAACTCCAGGAGAAATTCGGAAGATTAAAAATTCTAACAAAGTGTGAGCAGAAGTGACCAATGTGAGGACGGAGTGTCAGAACAGAAGACAGGGCTGTGGTCAGTAACCAACTGAAAGATACCTTAAAAACAACAAGAGAGGACCGGTGAGATGGCTCAGCGGCATAAGCGCCTGCCTGGCAAGCACGAGGTCCTGAGCTCAACTCCCGGGACCCACATAAAAACAAAAAAAAGAGAGAATATGGAAAATGGGTCCAACAGCTCCTAGATAATGCAAAGAAGACCGATCTAAGATTAATTAGAATTCACAAAAAATCAGAAGATAGCACAAATGACATTTAAAAAAACTGTTTACAGAAACAGTAGCAGAAAACTTTCCAAATAAGGGAATAGAACAACATACAGATTAGTGAAGTATACAGAATCCCAAATAGCCAAAATCGGAGAACTTCACCATAACACAAGATAGTAAAAATCCCAGAAGTCTGATACAATAACAGAATTTCAAAAGTTGCCATGGAAAACCAACAAATCATTTATACAGTGATAACTCCATTAGAATTACAGTGGACTTCTCAACACAAACCTTAAAGCCGAGGAGAGCTCGAACTAAAGTGTTTCAAGCCCTAAAAGAAAACAGTCTCCAACCCAGGCTGATATATCCTGAAAACCTATCTTTCAAAGTTAACAGAGAAATAACATGTCTTCGTGATAAAAATAAATTCATGACAACAAAACTAGCACTCCAAAAAGCTCTCAAGGATACCCTAGAAAGAGACAAGGAAGCTAACAATGACAAAATAGCTCATAAAATGAATTTATCAGGTGGAGTGAGCAGTTGAGTAGAAAGCAAAGACATGGAATCACCAATGACAGACTGAATCTAGACCCATATCTCTCACCATGTACTAAACTAAAATCAAAATGGATCAGAATGTTAAGACAGAGACACAACCTGCTGGAAGACAAAATAGGTAAAACTCTTAATGTCAGGGGCTAAGGCGGGACTTTGTGAACAGAACTCTAGTTCCACAGGGAATAGTTCTGAGAACCAACAAATGGGAACATATCAAATCGAAAGTCATTCTGAACAGCAAAAGAAACAACCAATGGACTGAAAGGACAGCCTAAGGAATAGGAAAAAAAATTTGCCAGCTATTCCTCAGAGGACTAATATCTAGAAAATATAAAGAACTCAAAAAAATTAGACCCCACAAAATAAACAATCCAATCAAAAACTGAGCCAGTGAAATGAACAGATGCTGCACAGAAGTAAAAATGGTCAACAAACACATGAAGAAATGTTCAACATTGCTGATCATTAGAAAAATCCATCTTAAAACAACACTGAGATTCTTCCTTATTCCAGAAAGAATGGCCATCATCAACAAATGAGATAATACAAATGCTAGTGAGGCTGAGGGTAAAAGGAATCTTTATAGACTGTTGGTGGAAGAGTAAACAAATACAACCACTATAAAAATGAGTATGGAGATTCCTCAAAAAGCTAAAACTGGAAATCCCAGCTATTCCCCTTTAAGTATATTCTCAAAAGACTTAAAGCTATCATACTACAGTGATACATGCATATCCATTTTTATAGCAGCACAATTTATAACAGCTAAGTCTTGGAAGCAGCCTATATGTCCATCAACAGATAACATGGTATTTTCATAAAATGGAGTACTACTCCATCATGAAAGATAAACTCGAGTCATTTGTAGGAAAATGGGTACACCTTGAGACCATAATGATAAGTAAAGTAAGTTAGAACACAAGCTTAAATATTGCATGGTTTCTCTTATAGGAGAACCCCAAATTATAAATAAAGACCAAAATAAAAGATGACAGAAAATAGGGAGGTAGATCTTTCTCAAATGGAAAGGAGACTAAGAGAAGGAAGGGGGGAGGGAAAGGAGATAAAAAAAAATTAAGAAATGTACATGTACCAACTCCACAGAAAGAATGTAAACATTATGTACTGCAAACATGTACTAATAAAAAAAATAAAATGGCAAAAGTTCTTTGATATAATAACCACAAAGACCAAAGAAAGGAGAAATAGCAATGTAACCTCAGAAATCAAGGAATTATTATATAAAATGATTGACAGTAAACATGGAAATCAGATAACAGAAGTGAATTTCAATGATTAGAAGTCTGAATAAAATGACGTAAAATGTGTATACATAAAATATAAAAATTGTAATACACCATCTCAGCAGAACGAAAAACAAAAATCACATGATCATCTCAATAGATCCAGAAAAAGCATTTGACAAAGTCCAACACCCATTCATGATAAAAGCCCTAGAGAAAATTGGAATAGATGGTCTCTATCTCAATCTGATAAAAGCCATCTATGACAAACCAACAGCTAACATCATGCTAAATGGTCAAAAATTGAAAGTTTTCACTCTAAAATCAGGAACAAGACAAGAATGTCCACTATCACCTCTCCTATTCAATACAGTTCTGGAAACATTAGCCAGAGCAACTAGGTAAGAGAAAGAAATAAAAGGAATAAGGATAGGAAAGGAAGAAGTTAAATTATCGTTATTTGCAGATGACATGATACTATACATAGAAGACCCCAAAAACTCCACCAAAAGACTTCTAGATTTAATAACCAAATTCAGTACCATAGCTGGATACAAAGTCAACACTCAAAAATCAATAGCATTCCTGTACACAAAAAACAAACTCACTGAGAAAGACATTAGAGAAACCACACCCTTCACAATAACATCCCCAAAAATAAAATATTTACGAACCAATCTAACAAAGGAAATAAAAGATCTATACACTGAAAATTACAGTACTCTGAAAAAGAAGATTGAAGAGGATATCAGAAAGTGGAAAGATGTCCCTTGCTCATGGATAAGAAGAACCAACATAGTGAAAATGGCCACACTCCCAAAACTGTTAAACAGATTTAATGCAATCCCGATCAAAATACCATTAGCATACCTCGCAGAACTACAGAAAACATTCCTAAAATTCATTTGGAACAAGAAGAGACCTAGAATAGCAACAGCAATTCTGGACAACAAAGGCAAGTCAGGGGGCATCACAATCCCTGACTTGAAATTATACTACAAAGCTACTGTGATAAAATCAGCATGGTACTGGCAAAAAAACAGACCTGACAACCAGTGGAACAGATTAGAAGATGCAGACACAACTCCAAACACACTCAGCCACCTTATCTTTGACAAAGGAGCCAAACATGTTCACTGGAAGAAATATAGCCTCTTTAATAAATGGTGCTGGAAAAACTGGCTGTCCACATGCCAAAGACTAAAACTAGACCCATGCCTATCATCATGCACTAAACTAAAGTCAAAATGGATCAAAGATCTAAATGTTAAAACAGAAACACTAAATCTACTGGAAGAGAAAGTAGGTAGAAATCTTGAAGACATAGGTGTAGGCAGAGGGTTCATGAAGAAAACCCAGACCACACAGGAAATACTACAAAGAATCAACAAACGGTATTTCACCTTACTGAAATAGCTTTTGCCCATCAAAAGAAAGCACCAACAGAGTGAAAAGACAACCCGCAAAATGGGAAAAAATTATAGCCAGTTGTCCCTCAGACAAAGGACTTACATCTAGAGCATATAAAGAATTGAAAAAAATCAGGCCCCCCGAATTCAAAGACCCAATCCAAAAATGGGCATCTGAGATGAATACACAATTCTCAGATGAAGAAATACAATGGCAAATAAATATATGAAAAAAATATTCAACATCACTGGTCATTCCAGGGATGCAAATTAAAACAACACTGAGATTCCATCTCACCCCAGAAAGAATGGCTATTATCAAGAAATCAATCAGTAACAAACGCTAGTGGGGGTGCAGGGGAAAAGGAAGCCTTCTCCACTGTTGGAAGGAGTGTAGATTGGTGCAACCATTGTGGAAATCCGTGTGGAGATTCCTCAGTAAACTAGGATTAGATGTCCCATTCGACCCAGCTATTCCCTTCTGGGTATCTCCCCAGAAAAATTAAAAACATCATACCACAGTGATACATGTGCACCCATGTTTATAGCAGCACAATTTGTAGCAGCTAAATCTTGGAAACAACCCACATGCCCATCAACCGAGGAATGGATAAAAAAGATGTGGATTTTTTTTATACAATGGAGTACTACTCAGCCACAAAGAAGGATAAACCAGACTTTCATAGGTAAATGGATGCAACTCAAGACCACACTCATTAGTGAAATAAATCAGACCCACATGTGTAAACATCATATAGTCTCACCAGGGTAAGAATCTGAATGAGTAAATAGGACTCAAAATGTACAATAGATACTGTGAATTGGAAAGGAACTGTTCAAATTAAAAGAAAAACTGTGATGGGGGAAAGGGGAAAGGAAGGAAGGGAAAAGGAAAAAAAATATGTGTATATATATATATATATATATATATATATATATATATATAAAAGATAGTTAAGAGTTATACTGCTAGTTTCTCTTAGTTCATTGAAAAGAAAGGTTTGTGCTAATATTGTTTGGACAGTATCTAATGCCTGTATCTTAGGGCCGGTGAGATAGCTCAGCGGCATAAGCGCCTGCCTGGCAAGCGCGAGGTCCTGAGTTTGACTCCCGGTACCCACATAAAGGAAAAAAAAGGGCCGGTGATATCGCTCAGTGGCACAAGCGCTTGCTGGTAAGCACGAGGTCCTGAGGTCGACTCCTGGTACCCACATAAAAAATAAAATAAAGATTAAAAAAAATGCCTGTATCTTGTACCCTGAGTAACTACTCCGAAGATAACAATATGTAATGTATTAATTATTGTTACTCGCTTATTATCTTGTTTTGAAATTCTGTTTTATTTTTTCTTCATTTTATAATAAAAAAATAAAAATTATTAGTTTAATAAAATTAAATCTATATCTAAAGGTTATATTAACAAAGACTGCCTGTAGAAATTTACTAAAAGTATGCTGAATATTTCACAGTGAATACAGATTTACTCTTGACTGAAAATTAGATAGCTGAAGATAAGACATCACTCTTAAAATGATTAAAGTAATTACAGATAGACTATAACTATTCTAAACACCGTGAAAAAATAACAACATATACTTCATAAAACACAGCAAATAATAAAACAAGGAAGTATAAAGTAATACAAAGATTTAAAAGTCTAAATTGTAGACATTTAGAATATAATCAAGTTTAACGACTATCTTACATGACCAAAACAATTCTGATAACTGTCATATTCACACAAATGCTATTTAGTGAGAAGAATTCTCCCTGAAATGAATACATACACACATATGCCAAAAAAGTTTAAAAATTAAACAAGGGGGAAACTATACGACACACAACTTATACAGGATGAAATCAGGTTTATAATCATTTTATCAGAAAAGTAGAACTCAAAGTTCAAAAAAGGAGCCTTAAAGAAAATAAATAATGTTTTAAAGGAAAAACATATAATGAAAAATATTCTTATATATTAGCCAAGAATTTCTTTGAAATATATAAATGATATTATATACAGAAAAAAATAGTAGTGAAAATAATTAAAAATACTTAAACTCTTGACTGTAAACATGAATAAAAATTTAAAAGGATGCAAATATCTAATGTAAACTAATTATGTTGATTTAAACTGGGTACTTTATAAGTACGGAATACATCTTCCTTTTAGCACTCACAAAATAGTCATGAAAATCGATCATTCATTCAGCTACAATAAATACCTCAATACATTGTTTAAAAAATGGTAGATCACATTTCAGAGCATAATGGAAGAAAATTCAGAAATTTGCATTTAGAATACCAATTTCTTTGAAATTACTAATCTCCCAAATAGCTGTTGAATGGAAATAGAAATCGAATTCATTATTCCAAATTATTTAATAAATAATAAAATTTGAGATTACTGCACATTGAAATATCAGAGGTAGTCAAAACTAAGCACATATTAGAATTGGTAACTTCATATGTATCATTACTCAAAAGAAAAAGTGAAAATATGTGGATTGCTGACTTAAGGAAAATGTTAGGAAAAGAGCAAACGAAGCAAAACTGAAATATACAAAAGCAAAAATTAATAAATCATCCAAGGGATCTTTACATTTTTAAAAATACTTCTAAGACAGCTGAGGAAAATGCTCAAGCAAATAAAAACTATTAGAAATGAGAAAGGCAAAGAACACTGTGCACAACTCCACACTAATTAATTTCAAAAAAAAAAAAACTCATCGAAATAGATTATTTTCTAGGAAAAGATAAATTTTAAAAACTACTCAAAAAGACATTAAAAACCAACTTTCCACAATGAATGTAATCATTATGTACTGCAAATGTACTAATAAAAATATTTTTAAATAGCCAAGGAAGGAACTGAAGGGAAAATTTGCCCCCCATCTTGTGTTATATGCCAAAATAAATTTGCTCTGGTTAAAGAATAGAATCTAATATGACTTATTAGAGGAGGTAAAAGAAAATGCTCATGAACTTGAGATTGTATAGCCCCTTGTACATATAAATACATGCACAATCCATAAAAGAAAAAAATCTACAGATTTAACCATATCAAATTATAACTTCAGTATGAAAAACATCTTTGAAAACAGACTGCAAGGGAAATATTACAAAGAATCAACAAATGGGGGGCCGGTGAGATGGCTCAGCGGCTTAAGCGCCTGCCCAGCAAGCGCGAGGGCCCGAGTTCGACTCCCGGATCCCACATACGAAAAAGGGGCCGGTGAGACGGCTCAGCGGCTTAAGTGCCTGCCTTGCAAGCGCGAAGGCCCGAGTTCGACTCCCGGAACCCACATACGAAAAAGGGGCCGGTGATATCGCTCAGCGGCACGGGCGCCTGTTGGCGCGTGAGGTCCTGAGGTCGTCCCCCCGGTACCCACAAAAAAAAAAAAAAAAAAAAAGAAAAAAAAAGAAAAAGGGGCCGGTGATATCGCTCAGCAGCACGGGCGCCTGCTGGCACGCGAGGTCCTGAGGTCGACCCCCCGGTACCCACAAAAAAAAAAAAAAAAAAAAAAAAAAAAACAAATGGGATCTCACCTTATTAAAAAGCTTTTGCACAACAAAAGAAATCACTAACAGAGTGAAAAGACGACCCACAGAGTGAGAAAAATTATAGCCAACTGTCCCTCAGACAAAGGACTTCTATCCAGAACATATAAAAAACTGAAAAAAATCAGACCCCCCATATTCAAAGACCCAATCCAAAAAAGGGCATCTGAGATGAACACACACTTCTCAGATGAAGAAATACAAATGGCAAATAAATACATGAAAAAATGTTCAACATCATTGGTCAATTGAGAGATGCAAATTAAAACAACATGAGATTTCATCTCACCCCAGAAAGAATGGCTGTCATCAAGAAATCAACCAATAACAAATGCTGGAGGGGCTGTGGGGAAAAAGGAACCCTTCGCCACTGTTGATAGGAGTGTAGACTGGTGCAGCCACTGTGGAAATCAGTGTGGAGATTCCTCAATAAACTAGGATTAGAGGTCCCATTTGACCCAGCTATTCCCCTTCTGGGCATCTCCCCAGAAGAATTAAAAACATCATATCACAGTGATATATGTGCACCCATGTTTATAGCAGCATAATTTGTAATAACTAAATCTTGGAAACAACCCAAATACCCATCAACTGAGGAATGAATAAAATGATGTGATTTTTTAATATAATGGAGTACTACTTAGCCACAAAGAAGGATAAACTGGAGGCTTTTATAGGTAAACAAATGCAACTCAAGACCATACTCATAAGTGAAATAAATCAGACCCACTTGTGTAAACATCATATTGTCTCACTAGTGTGAGAAGCTGAAAGAGTAAATAAGATCCAAAATGTACAATAGATATGGTGAATTGGGAAGAAACTGCTCAAAAGGAAAGAGAAACTGTGATGGGGGAAAGGGGAAAGGAAGAAAGGGAAAAAGAAAAAAATATATTTATATACAAGATAGTTAAGAGAGTTACATGGCTGGTTTCTCTTAGTTCATTGAAAAGAAAGGCTTGTGCTCGTATTGTTTGGACAAAGTATCATGCCTGTATCTTGTACTCTAAACAATTACTACGAAGACGACAATACCCAATGTAATAATTACTGTAACTCTGCTACTGACTTGTTTTGAAACTCTGTTTTATTGTTACCTTTATTTTTTCTTCTCCTTAAAATAAAACAAATCTTTGAAAGCAAATTTAAAAATAAATGAAAGTGGTTGCAATATAAAAGACAGGAAAGGTTATAACCTTATCTAGACAAGAATAAGAAATGGAAAATCATTAACATAAAGATGAGGAAAATGTTAAATCTCTCTAGCATACAACAAGGAAATTAAAATGAAAATAAATTTATTTCTATTGAATTTATCTTTTAGATGAGAATTCTCAATTTCAGAAAAATGGAGAAACTGATGCTCTCTATAAAACAAACATGAAAATTGCTTAGATTTTTATGAACTCTATCTGTAAGCAATCTTGGCCATTTCCATCAGAAACCTGAAAATGTACATATTTTTGATCCAAAGATTCTACTTATACGTATTTATCCTTATGAAATGGGTATACAAAACTATTTAATGAGTTGTTTATGTCAATATTATACAAACCATTTATACTGAAAACATCTAACAGTACAGTATACTACTTTGTGATACATTCAAATGATATATGTGTTGATTATATAAAAATACTAAATGCCATAAGAAAGATTTCATTACAGTTTAAGCTTTAAAGTCTATTTTTTTTTTTTTTGTGGGTACTGGGGGTCGACCTCAGGACCTCGCACGCCAGCAGGCGCCCGTGCTGCTGAGCAATATCACCGGCCCTTTTTTCGTATGTGGGTTCCGGGAGTCGAAGTTGGGCCCCCGCGCTTGCCAGGCAGGTGCTTACACCACTGAGCCATCTCACCGGCCCTTAAAGTCTATTTTTAAGGAGAGAGACTTCTCAATTTCCAAACATGTTAAACATTTGGATTTCCTAGCCTCACCTCAGATCTACTGAATCAGTCCAGGAGTGGAACCCAGATTTCTGTATTTTTATATTATTCCATTTAAAAATTTACATATGGTTGAGAAATAAAGACTAAAAGTACATGCCACATGTACATTTCTAGATAGAAAGGACAATGATAAATTATATGTGTTCTTTATGTGCATTCCTTACATTTCCTATAATGGATAGAAGTATTACATTTACCAATTTAAAAATTATGTTATTTAATGTAAGTTAACACAGCAATTTGTAATGAATCGGGTAAATAACTCTAAAAAACATGGTTCTGAATGGCTCATAGAGAAAAATAATTAAGGCAGAGAACATGAACTGGTGGCCCACAAGTTAAGTCCAAATCTTCAATCCAGATGGCATGTTTGTACGTATTTTAAAAGCAATTGCCCACATTTAAAAATGGGGAAAATTCCCTTAATAAATGCTGGCTTTTATCTTATCTTGAAAACACTAAGATTTGGCCACAATGGGCCCAGAAAGCAAAAGTAGGAGATCCTCTTTTTAGATAGGCAAGGCTATTGAGTTTACTACATCCCAATCACTCCCTAGTGTCCTCTTTAGTGTCCTTAACTGAGGTTAAGCTCAATTGCCCATATTATCACACTTCCATTGTTTTTTAAGTACTGTATTATTCACTTTCTTGTCACTGGAACAAAATACTGGATACCCACAGCTGCAAGGAAGACAGCCTAAATAGCAATGACCCCACTTCTGGTACCAGTTTTCTATACAGTTGAGGGTAGAAAAGGAAACAATACCTAGGGGAGGCTAAACAGTTATTAGAAAGGAGTGTGGAGACAGCCTGATTCAAAATCTATCTCTTTCACATACCAGCTGAGTTTACTTAGTGATCAAGTTTACTTCTCTGTATACCTGTGCTATCATTTAGGCTTGCTATGCCTGGTCAGTAGGAGCCTGAGCCCTGCTCTGTGCAATGGAGTTATCAGAACACTGCAATCTTTTCCCTGAGCAATGACAATAGCTCCCTTTCTGTTACCTTCAGACTTATTCCAGCGATATGTTCTCCACACTAGTGATCTTACCAAGATTCAGGTCTGGTCACATCACTCCTCACTTTAACATCCTTCATTATCCACCCCTTCCCCCAGAATCAAGTGCAAACAACTTAAAGTGACTGATGAGTCCTACATGATGAAATTGGCTTCTTGACCGGCATTTGGGGACTGGCGGCCAAACCTGTTCTCTTGGGGCCCCTGGAGCCAGGACTTTCATCCTAAAACTCTGGTAACAATTTTAGATTAGGACAGACATCTCATATGCTCCCAGGGCAATTTACCCTTTCCACCAGAGTCTATTTCACTCTTTGCTGTGATCTTTGTTTGCTCCACTACATGGTAAGCCACACATGCAGACAGACTATCCTGAGCCCCAAGCACCACTCAAAAAAAGGAAGGAAGGGTGAGCAGGCAGAATAGAATGAGCAGACAGAAGGAGGAAAAGAGGCAATGAAAGTAGCTCTTGCTACACAAGGTTGTCCTTATTCAGAGTCTTGCTTTGTCTTTGTATTAGAGTTTATTCTTCCGCTGACCTCTGGGAAGAATTGAAAGGTAGGGAACCACCCCCTGCAAACTGAAATAGATGGACATTGTTAAAAAAGAAGTTAATACACAAAGATTTAGTCTTTAAAAACCAATGTCTGTCTCTGGGAAATTAACTCATGGAAATTAAGGAAAAAGTCAAGATTCATGCTACACTCCTTGATACAACTAATGCCACATGGGAAGACAGACAGAGCACCGAGAGCCCTGGTTGAGCAGTTAACAAATCATCTGAAGGAGGATGTACAGGTGCCCTTCTGTGTCTTACGATAGCTGAATGGGCTCTCACACATGCCTAGGGGTTCACTGTCCATCTCCACCTGCCATGCTCTAAGCAACTGAACTCAGGACCCAAGCCTGAGCAGTGTGTGTTCCCAAGACCCACTACACTGCCTAGCACATAGAAGCTCAAGAAATGTTCTCAGCATGAATGAATGACCTTCACTCACACTCCTCCTTGAACAAGCTTCCTATATCACTCCTTTGTAATGCACATTTATTGCTTGCCTGATAAGGATCAAGTAATAATATCTTTGACAGTCTACCAAGCCTTGGAGAAAGTAGATCTAGAGCATGTAATTCCAAGCATGTCTGATGTTGGAAGGAGACATTCAGTGTTGGAGGGAGACGTTCACTATGAATATGGAGCCAAAATGACAGGTAAGATAAAGCTGAGAGTTCTGAAAGTTACATAGAATTTCACCAGGCACAGGGAAGGGAAGTGGGAGAGAAGCTCCTGGGAAAGAGGAAGTATATATGAGAAGGTCACAGATGGGAAAATGTAGCCATGCAGAAGGCTGTGAGGGAAAACCAGATCCTCCAAGCCTAAAAGCCAGCACAGTGAGATGTCATGGATCTTACCCACACCCTAGCAGGAGCCCTTTCTTCCAGGAAAGCCCTCTGCATGCATCATTAAAGCAAAACATCAAAACAGAGCTGCTGTACCTGGAGCCCCTACCATGTCTGCCAAAGGAGGGAAATAGTTCAGCCCAGGACTTCCAGACTTCAATGTGCATACAGTTCCCCAGGGAACCCTATTAGCTTTTGTCTCGGGAGGAGTTAGCTAGGGCCCAGAATTCTACATTTCTCACTGCCCACAGATGACACAGCTGCTCATTCACCCACATCCACTCTGAGAAGCAAAACCCCAGAACTTTGTCAGACAGTTAGCTAGAACCTGAGGAAAGTGGAGGGTGGAGAAATGGCCACTGCAGATCTGCAGGGAACCTGATTAGCATGGCTATTATCAAAAAGACAAGAGATGAGAAGCATTGGTGAGATTGTGGAGAAAGGAATATGTGCACTGTTCATAGGAATGTGACTTGCACAGCCATTATGGAAAGCAGCACAGAAGTTCTTCAATAAATTAACAGTAAAGCTATACTATGACCCAGCAGCCCCACTTCTGGGTATGTATCCAGGGTCTAAATTCAGGGTGGCAAAGAAATATTTGCATGCCCTTGCTCATTGCAGACTAATCACAACAGTGAAGATATGGAAATCTGAATTCTAACAGGTAAATGGATAAAGAAATTGTTATCTATATACATATATAATGGAATATAATTCAATCCTTAAAAAAAGGAAAAGAAAATTCTGCATTTATGACAACATGGATGAATCTGGAGGACAGTATGTTTACTGAAATAAGACAGGCACAGAAAGACAAATACTGCATGATCTCACTTACACGTGGTTGCTAAAATAGTTGAACTCTAGAGAGTAAAACGGGAACCGGGGTGGGGGGCTTAGGGTGAAGCTGACAAAGGGTACAAACTTCAGTTATACAAGATGAATACAGCAGGATGGTGACTGTTCTTAACGATATTTAATTGTACACTTGAAATTATTTGAGAAAGTAGGTATTGTAGTCAGGGTTTTCAAGGGAAACAATTTAATAGAGGACACATAATTTATAGGATTATTTTATAATAGTCACCCAAAGAGTCAAATGCAAAAGAGTGCAGGATACCTGTCCACACTCTAGAGACCCCAAGAATCCAGCTGAGGGCCTGGATCCCATGGCAATGTCCTGCACGAGTCCAGCTGAAGACCTGGAGCCCATGGCAATGTCCTCCACAGGTACAACTGGAGGCCTAGAGCCAAACACAATGTCTCCTGCAAGTCTGTATCAAGGATCTGTGCTGGGAAGGCCCAGAGGTCAGTGGTGGAAGCTAGAAAGTCTACATCAGCAGGATGAAGGATCTGTGCCAGCAGGCTGAGTGATGTGCACTGGAGCCAGGAAGTGATGCTCAAGGTAAGGACCAGAGCTCCCTCAAAGAGAACTGCAGCCATCCTCAGTGACAGCAAGGTCCCGAGCTCCTCCCATGAAAACAGCTGAGTTCATATCAGGAAAGCCAGCATGACAAGCTTCTCCAGGAGAATCAACAGCACACCCTCTTCCCCTCCAGTTCTCTTTTTATGCTGTTGGCAACAATCCTCAGTGGGCCTTCCACACCCAGCACCACGCTGATTCAGTTCAGCTGGGTGTCGCAAGTTGCCCATTAGTTAATTCACCACAGTAGGGTTGTTTTCTTTTTATTATTGTAATTATTAACACATATGTATTGTCTACCCTCCAAGAAGGTAGATCTTAAATGTTCTCATCACATAAAGGAAAAAAGTAACTAGGTCAAGTGATGGATGCATGAAGAGGCTGTGATCATTTCTCAGTGTTGTATGTATCAGAACAGCGCCTTGTGCATCTTGGGCATGGACAACTTTGTCAGTCACACCTCAGTAAAGCTGAAATGATCTGTGCGGGTCTATGTCGCGATGGGTTATTGCTGCTGAGATTGCACGCCTATCCTTATATCTGCCTCTGTGTGTGTGTGTATGCACGCACATTCCTCAACAAACACTCACAACTAGAACAAGACTGATGGGCACCGAAATAGTTCCTGGGAGCTACAGCAGCATAATCCGGATTTAGAAGAAAATAAATTATTCGATCTGTCACTCTGATGTCAGCAGGTCACTCACAATCCACCCAACTCTTGCCCTGCTATTTTAGTGCCAGGTATGAAAGGGGGGAAAATACTCAGAGCGGGGCTTCGGCTTCTTGAGAAGGAGTGAACGCATTCATGAAAGAATCAACTCTCCACCTGAGTCCTGGTTCAAAAGTCTCGCTATGCCCCTGGGAGGCCCCAAAATGACACATAATTTTATAGAGTGTCCATGCCCAGAGAGCAGAGGGTTAGGATAGCCTTGGTATTTCAGGACTATTGGAAATCCCCTTGCCCCAAGCTGTCACCCCCACCACATGTTATTACGACTGAAACTATGCTATTAGAGTTGGTGCTCGTATCTTCTAAAGATTTCCAGCCTAAAGGATTTTCATTCTTCATTGTGAGATAATACTTTAAGCTTTTATCATGTAATTCTTTAGGGTGTGGATGACCAATGAGTAAAAGCAAGGCCTTAGGGAATGAGACCCTGGATGTGAGCCATTGGTTTTGTAAAAACCACCTAAACATCACATGTGATCCTTGGCAGTGTTACTAAGAAAGTACGAATTAAGATACGATGGTCTCTCAAATTTATATGTACTCAGAATCCATGGAGTAACTAGAATGATCTTAAAAGACAAAACTCTGTCATACTTCTCTACTACCTAAAGCGCCTTAGTGGTTGGCCATTCCTCTCAGGAGACCCAGGACATCTTCAAATGTCCTGTGAAGTCCTGCACCACACAGCTGTATGCATCACACTGGCCCCACATCTCCTGCTGCTCCCCCCCCAACTAAGCGCCACCCTATTAGTTTCCTTTCAGTTCCTACCACGTTGCCAAGCCTCTTCCTCTTCTCAGGACCTTTGCTCATGCTATTTCCACTGCTTAGATCGCTCTCCTCTCCCTTTTCACCTTGCCAGTTTCTGCTCACTTTGAAAGTCACAGCTTGAATGTCACTTCCTCAAAGAAACATTTGAGGGTTCCATGACCCTACAGTCCATGTACCTGAGCATCCTCTTTCACCCCATTTTTGTTGCAGTAACAATGGCTAATATTTCCTCGATGTTGATGTGCCAAGCTTGGTTCTAAGTGTTCTTCCTTATCAACTACTAGTAACCTTGATGAAGACACTGTTATTTCCCCCATTCAGCAGACAGGGAAACTAAGAACCAGAAAGGTCAATTTGTCCACTGTCGTCACATAGCGAGTGGTAAAACTGGAGATCACCCTCCCCAATCTGGCTTTGGAACTGCTTGCTCGGTGCATGTTTTTCCCACTATGGTCCAGAGGCCAAAAACCAGGTCTTTTTTTTTTTTTTAGCCACTCCATCACCAGCTCCTGGGACAATGTGTGGCACATGGTCAGCACTTCACAAATATTTGTTAAATGGGTAAATTAGGGTGAAACCCAAGAAGAATAACCTAAGTGATGAGATCTAGAAATTATATCATAAAGGAAATCGCTGAGGGTGAAGAGAACACTTAGCCAAGAGAAAAGCTGCAGGATAGAGCTGAAAAACTGGGCAGTAGGAAGCACGATTGTGTGTGTATGTATATGTGTGTGGTTGTGTGCATGGTATGTGTGTGTGCGCGTACACACACAGGTGCTGCTGCTGGGGACTGAACCCAGAGCCTCTGCACTAAGTTATATCCCCGGTCCGCTTTTCTAAATGTTTTTCTTTTGAGACAGGGTCTCACTAATTTGCTATGTTGCCCCAGTTGGAACTTGCAATCTTCCTGCCTCAACTTCCCAGAGTGCTGGATCACAGACGTGTGCTACCGTGCCAGGCTAGAAGGAAACAGACATTTTTCTGAGTGGCTGCGGAAGTCAGAGCCGGAAACAATTGCTAAAAAGCACAGAAAGGAGATTTGGAGATGGTAAAAAGACCAACACTCAGCATTATACCAAAGAATAAAGAGTTTTTCCCTTAGGTAGTGAGGGCCTTTTCACAGCAAGAACTCAAGGCTGGGTAAACATTTGATAGGAAAGTACCTGAAAGATTCAAACTCCAAAGCGGAATCCAGACTGTAGTGTTGCCCTGGGTTCCTCCAACCCTGATTTCCAAAGGCCCTTTGAATCACACTTACCCCATTCCCTAGCCCTCATTCCCTGGCATTCCAAAGGAAAAGTTTCAAAAGTTGTCATGATTTGCTACCTCGCTGGAAATTTAAAAAAAAAAAAAAAAAAAAAGGATGGATTCGAGCCATAACAAAGACAATGAAAAAGACCCTCTCCCTTGCTTTGAAAGCCGCCAGCCTAGGGAAGGATCAAGGTCACAGGAAATGATGAGGCTTCTCCTAACTGTGAAGAAATGCCACTGGATGTTTCCCCAGCTCTACCGCCCTACCTCTCTCAAAACAAATGCTGCTCTTGGAGACAGACAGACGATCTAGTGTCCCTTGAAGCAAGTGGCTAAGTAGCTTTTGTTGGCATTTAATTGAATAGAGCAGGTGACAGATGACCTTTGAGGGCCTTCCCGCTTATACTCTGATTTTATGAATTGAATTAGGTTGAATCATAGCGTGCCAAAACTAAAAAGGGATTTCAGTATCAACAATCTAATCCCCACGCCTTAGAGAGAAGGACACACAGACACGGGGAGGAGAGGAACTTTATGCAAGGTTGTAGAATAAATTTATAGGAAAATTGGAACTCAAACACTGTCACGGGAACTCTAACTCGCACTGCGCTTTTCTCCCAGTGCTCGCAGAGCTGCTGCTCTCTAAGGCCCGTGGCTCCGGCTGCTTTTGTGTCACCCTCATGAAGAGCCCTGACCATAGCCTGACTCCACAGAGGTTCCATCTGTGAAAGGAAGGAACTCTCACCGCCGGACAAATCTCTTAATCACTACCAGGTGATTTCTTTTGTCTCGTCCAAGCCAGAGGCTCTGGAAACAGGAGCAGAATGGCGATCAGAAAGGCAGCCTCTTAGAGAGGCCAAGGCAGGAGGATCATGAGTTCAAGCCCAACCTAGACGTATTAGTGACTTAGTGAGACCCTGTTTCAAAATAAAAAGTAAAAAAGGCCTAGGGATGTAGCTCAGTGCAAAGGCCTGGGTTCAATCTCCAGTACGGTAAATAAAAAAATTAATAAATAAGAGACAAACAAAACATGCCCTGCGTGCACTCCCTATTTGCAGACCTTTGGTCTAAACAACTCCCACCTCTCTTTCTGAAATCCCTGTGGACAGGCGGCATCAGTAAATGCCAAAGCGCCCTTTACTGCCTAACAACAGGAACACAGCTCACGACAAACGTGGACAATTCAAATGCACGGTGAAGACCAGGCCCTGAGGGGCCCGACACAAATTTTAGAGGAAGGCAAGGGACAAAGCTGGCTGGGGAAACGCTTCCTGAGTTAGGGTGACACCCTTGTGAGCGCCTCACCACTACTGACCACTCGGGATCACGTCTCTGTCCTCTCCAAACATCTGCAACACGATTTCCTCATCCTGAAAAGAGGAGTTATGCGCGTCTTGTCCACTTAAGTCATGGGTGTGGGCTGAGTACGAGGGTGTAAGTACTTGGCAAGAGTGTCACATCCCTAACGACAAAGGTGACGGTGGGCGTGGTAACTGACTGCATGCTGGGCACTGTTCTGAACTCTTCAGATAAGTGAATCTCGTTCTGTGGTGTGAGGTCTCTACAAGCCATGAGGTCTCTACTCTTTCCATTTCACGGACATGGAAACAAAAGCACAGAGAGGTCCAGGGACTGCCTAAGGTTGCACAGCAGAATAGCGCTGTGCTGGGAGCCAAGCGATTGCAACTTTCATTCCCAGTGAACCAGAATTCTTTTCAGTAGAGGGATCCACAAAGCCCCACCTACTAATCAACTCACTATGCATATCGAAATCTGGCCTCCCAACTCCAGCCCAAGTCAGTGGCTGGCACAAAAGGGGTCCTGTTAATGTTATTAAACATTAGCTCCCTTCCTCCTGGTTGGCTTGGTTGTGAAAAGCAAAGCAGAGGCTGGGTGGGAGGCAGGCTCTCTCACCCTCAGGATTTTGGGTCAGACCGCTGTTCTCCTTGGGGCTGTCCTGTGCACTCTAGCAGCATCCCTGGTCTCTACCCAACAGATGCCAGGAGCATCCATCCCCTCACCAGCTGTGACACCCAAAAATGTCTTCAGACTTTGTCAAACATCCCCTGGGGGACACACCATTCCTGACTGAGAACCCCCAGTGTAAGGGGTGATTAATCAGATCCTTCCTCCTGTACCCACTAGGACTCACCCACTTCCCTTTGCTTCTGGCAGCTGCCAAGCCCCACCTTACAATGTGAGGTGTCCTCACCCCTCGCTGCGGAATGAGACGCGTCTCCGCAGCAGCTGCCTCTCTGCACGCTGAGGGGCACCCTCAGGAACATCCCCGTTCTGGCGTTTCAGTGTTGATTCCTGTAGGAAATAGACGAGCTCTGGGGAATAACAAAGCAGAAAGGAAGGAGGAATAAAACTTACAGGGTTGTTTGGAGGGCTTCGAAGGGGCCCAGTACAGGAAAGTACTCCAGTGAATAATATCTAGCGGGGTCTGGGGTAAGACTCAGTGGTAGTGCGCCTGCCGAGCATGCGCGATGCTCTGGGTATCACTCCGAGCACCACGATAGTAATAGTAACTATTAATAGTAGCAACCTCAAATTATTAGCTCTTCATTCAACAACATTTCCATACCTACGAGGTACCGGTAATTTTGTGGTTGCCTCACGTACATTATCTTACTCCTATCACTTACAAGGAAGAAAGACTTACTATTACCACATGCGCAGTTTGCAGATCAAAAAACAGAGCTTTGTGGAAGCTGAAAGACCTGCCAAGCTCAGACTAGACGGTGAGGGAACTGGTGTGCACAGCGTGGCCACAGCATGCGAAGGCAGCGAGGAGCCAGCATAGTGGCGCATGGCTGCGTTCCCAGCACAATGGGAGGAATGCCAGCTCGAGCCCAGCCTGGGCTATTTAGTGACTTAGTGATAGCCTGTCTAAAAAGAAAAAAGCAGCTGTGGGTGTAGCCCAGTGCTAAGGCCCTGGGTCCAATCCCCAGTATTGCAAAAAATAAAATAAAATGAAATGAAAAGGCACCTGGGCACAGGAGGAGAGATCACATCCCCGCAGCTCTTCCACTGACCCCTTAGTGGCCACCTTGCTGGGACCCAGCTTCCTCATCTATAAAACCAGGGCTGAATGGGACCCTGTAGCTCTAAAATCCCAGACCCCTCACCAATTATCCCCTTTCTTCTTAAACCTTCCTCCAACACAAGGGGTGGTGACTCGTCATTAAATTAGTATTTTTTAAAGGTTCTTTAAGAAGGGAAAAAAAAAAGGATTTACCCTCAACCTGAGCATTTCCCATTACAAAACTCCATTTTCTCACTAAATACCGGATTAACGTTGTTTAAACTGTGTTGCCAGAATGACTAGGGGAGGGGAGAATTAATGAACTTGTGCTAAGTAAAAATGTTCATCAGCTGGGGAAGAAGCGCTAAATTAATGAAGAAACACTAAAAAACAATCGCATCAGGCCAGCCTGCTCTAGCATCGTATTATTAACAAATGCAATGAGACAGAAATTGGTTAGAAGTAGAGAACAAAGCAGAACAACCAAGGAGAAACCCAGTGGCCTGTTTCCTCCCAGCATTCCAGAGGCACAGGGCGGGAGGGAACTGGGGGGAGCCGATCTTCAACATGACACGACACGTGACCCAGTAACAGTCCCAGCACCTCTGAGGGGCTTTCCAGGTATTATCACTTCAGTTCTCACAGCCTCTGCATCCCACTGCTTCTCGTTAGCCGGCATGTTTGATTACCTATGTTGTCAGGGCACTCACTACCTTGCAAGGTGGTCTGATTCCATGGTAAAAAGCACTTTGCTAAAAGACATTGACTTTGTCCAAGAAACACAGCCCGCCTCTGCCTCCCCACAGCCCACGGTCACAGTGTCCTTACAGAACCAAACATCTCCCTCCTCCCTGTGGCGGACCTGCAGAGATCTACAGTCGCTCATCACCTTGATGTTTCTCTCACCCAAGATTTTAAAAAATTATCTTTTTTCTTTATTTTCGTTGTTCCCCATTGGTGAGTATGGTGGATTGACAACTGGTGGGCAACGTGTAACACCCAGCTGAACTGAGTCAGTGTGGTGCTGGGTGTGGAAGGCCCCCCCGAGGACTGTTGCCAACAACATAAAAAGGAGAACTGGAGAGGAAGAGGCGGTGCTGTTGGTTCTCCTCGAGGAGCTTGTCACGCTGGCTTTCCTGATAGGAACCTGGCTGTTCTCATCGTCGGAGGAGCTGGGGACCTCACTGTCGCTGATGATGGCTGTGGTACTTTTCAGGGGGGCTCTGATCCTTACTTTGAGCATCGCTTCCTGGCTCTGGTGCAGATCCCTCAGCCTGCTGGCACAGATCCTTCATCCCACTGGCGCAGAGTTTCTAGCTCCCACCACTGACCTTTGGGCCTCCATGAAATAGACTTGCATGAGACATTGTCGTGGGCTCTGGGCCTCCAGCGGGACTCGTGGGGCATGGCCATGGGCTCTAGGTCTTCAGCTGGACTCATGCAGGACATTGCTGTGGAATCCAGACCCTCAGCTGGATTCTTTGGGTCTTTAGTGTGTGGACAGATTTCCTGCACTCTTTTTGTATTTAACTCTTTGGGTCACTATCATAAAATAATCCTATAAATTATGTGTCCTGTATTAAATTGTTTCCCTTGCAAACCCTGACTACAACAGTGAGGTCTCCGGATCCTTTTGATCTTAATCACTTTCTTCAGGACACACTCGGGACTAACAAGACTCTCGGAGAGCTGAGCCCGGATCTCTCAGTGTATCCCAGCCAGAAGAGAATGAAGAAGGATGAGCTCCAGCCCTGTTCGAGGCCTGCTGCTTCTGTAACGGTGCTCGCAGAGCCCACTGTCTGCACGGGCAGCAGCTCACGTGCTGGTTCATTACGGTCTTGCTCCCAGGCAGCTCAGACCTCTCGAGATCTTTTCACACATGGCTGCCTTAGCCAGCATGTGACTCAGCTCCACTCTTCAATAATTGCTTGGATCTTAGCAGAGCGCAACAAAACTGATCTCACCAGACACGCCACCAAGAACATTTCCAGCCCTCTGTGTCAAAGTCCTTTCTATTTGTGAACTAACTCATCATTATCAGTTGGTCCAACAGGAATAGACCATGCTGTTAACCACAAGATAACCACTACCTCCTCTTAAACCCTTAATCTTTGTTTTACAAAACATTTTCCCATCAAAAACAGAAACTACCATTTTGAGCACCACCTGTAAGAGAGATAGCAGATAATTTGACTATCCCAATAGTTATGATAATTCCGCAAGGTTGATTCCTTTTTCCAGACAAGGAAACTGAGGCACAGACAAATCTGGTGATCTGCCCAAGATTTTCACAGCTACCTTAACACTTTCTCTCCTGTAAGTCTCAGTCAAATCCAACTCTTCTGGATCCAAAGTTCACATTTTGTTTTCTACGAGAACACACTGACCACCAAGTTCAAACTTCCTGCATGGGGCCAGCCTGGCAGCTGAGTTTCTCTCTACATATCTAACTTCTTATTTGTCACCAACAGCCTGTGATGCTAGAACAGGAGAGACCAAGGGACATGGCCAACATCCCAAAAAGTGGTCTTGTTTCTGAATTCTTATTGGTCACTCCCTCCTTGTCAGGGATCCTGGCACAGAGCCCCTTGTTGCCTTGTTAATCCATGTTCTTTTTTCTGGCTGAGACGCTCCGAGCTCAGAGAGCTTCTTCAGGTCAGAGGTTTGGAGAGGGCCAAGTCACATTTCCTGCAGAGAAAATTGATCAATCTCATGTCGACCCACCTCCTCTCAAAAAAAGAGCAGCTGACCAGCCACAGCCAATAAGCAGAAGGTAATTTAAAGGTCAAATGTAGGCTGGATGTCTATCTGGCCTTCTTTCCTGACAAATGCGTTTGAGACGCAAGCACAGCAAGACGGTGATATTTTAAGATAGTTGGTTTATCAGGGACACAGGATCCACTAGGCTTGTGGCAGCCCCATTATATAAAAGGCAGTGTCTAAGACTGACAAAAGGCAGAGCAATGGGCACTGGGATTGGAGGCACGGAACCAAGAATAGCTACTCAGCTTGGCCCCAACTGCTGGTCTTTGGAATCATTGCTTGAGCTCTTTGGGTCTGACGTGGCCCATCTCTCAAATAAGATGGCTGAGCACCAGTGTAAGGATGCAGTGATGAGAAAACAGAATTGCCTCTTAGAGTTCTAATCTTACACTGTTCAGGACTACAGTTGCAAGAACCCTTAAAAAGAAATTAGCAAAGCAGGCTATGCCTAACATAACTCTATTCTTCCTTCCACCTGCTCCCAGCAATCACCAGCACCTTTCTGAATCCTGAGTACTCTGGGGAACCATCTAAAGACCAGCCATCCAAGGGCCTGTTTTGCAAATAGGGAAAACTGAAGCCTAGAAAAGTGAAGCAACTCAAAGCTTCAAAATGAGTGTAGGGCAGAGTCTAACCTAGAACTCAGTAGTGAGAAGTTCTGGTTGAGTGCGCTTTCTACCCTGACGTGCTGGGAGACTCGTTTTTTTTTTTTTTTCCTATGTGTAATTATGCATATAGAATATAAAATACAGTGCTCTGGAAACAGATTTTCAAGCCACGTTCTGTAGAGGCTTAACACTTGGGCAAAGTGGTAGAGATGAGCAAGGCTAGTCTGTGTTTCTCTCTAATATGTGTTAATAGCATCAGCTAATATTTATTGAGCACTTACTGTCACACAGTGTGTGTTTTTATGTGCATTATTTTATTTAGTACTCCCAATGGGCCTTGAGATGGCTGCTACTTTTATTCTCATGTTAGAGACGAGGAAACTGCAATGAAGATTAGAAAAATTAAGAAACTTGTTCAAAGCCATACAGCCAACAAGAAGTACAGCAGGGATCTGACCCAGACTGAAGGACCCAAGGAACAGCCACCAACAGCCCCATAGTCTCCCAATCAAGTACAGTTTCCTTGGAATGAAGAGATCCACTGACCTGAAACTATGAAACTGCCACAAGAAAACATAGGGAAGCACTTCCAGATACTGGCGTAAGCAGAGATTTTTTTGATAGAGCCCCCAAAATACAGGCAACAAAAGTAAAATAGTCAAAGGGTATTATGTCAAACTAAGAAGCTTCTTCTACAGCAAAGGATATAACAAATTAAGAGACAACCTACAGAATGGGAGAAAATTTTGCAAACCAGACACCTGCCAAGGGATTAATATCCATAATACATAAGGAACTCAAAAAACTTATCCCAAAAAAAGAAGTTCAAACAAAAACTGGGCTAAAGGTCTGAACACGCACTTCTCAAAAGACACACAAATGGCCAACAAGTGTATGAAAAATGCTGTCTCACTAATGATCAGGGAAATGCAACTCAAAACCATAATTAGATCATCTCAGCCCATGATAGGTAGAATGGCTATTATCAAAAACACCCACAATAAAATGACAAATGTTTGTGAGGGAGGAGAGAAAGAGGAATTTTTGTACACTGTTGGTGAGAATGTAAACTAGTTCAGCCATATGGAAAACAGTATGGAGATTCCTTAAACTAAAAATAGAATTACTAGATGATCCAGCAATCCCAATTTGACACATATCCAAAAGAGATGGAATATTGTATCAAAAGATAAAACTGCACACCCTTGTCTATAACAGCACTATTGCCAATACCCAAATTTTGGTAACAAGCAAGGAATCTACCACTGGATGAATAAACAAGGAAAAGGTGGTGTACATGCACAGTGGAGTACTATTCAGCCATGAAAACAATGAAATATGGTCATTTGCAACAATGTGGATGGAGCTGGAGGGTTTGTGTTAAGTAAAATAAGCCAGGAACAGAAAGACAAAGACCACATTGTCTCATTTGGGAAAACTAAAAAGAATCTTCTAGAAGAAGAGAGTGGAATAGTGGTCACAGAGGTTGTCAAGGACAGAGGAAGGGAGATGGACAGAAGTTAGATAAGAAGGACCAAAATACATAGAGGAGAAACTGGTTCTGGTTTCTATAGCACAGTAGAGTAACTACTAGATACAATAATCTATCTGTCAAAATAACTATTAGAGTATGAAAGTGTCCAACACATAAAAATGGTAGCTGTTAGAGGAGATGCAAGTGCATATTACGCTGATTTGCTCATTACACATTGTATGCATGGATCAGAGTATCACACTGATACTGATATCACACTGACCAACATTGTGCCCTCCACTGGCCTAACACAGCACCAGGCAGTCTTCTGCAGGAACCGCAGCGCGGTCGATGAGGTCACTGTGAAGCCTACTCAGGGCTCCTCAGAGCCATAGCAAAGTCCTCTCCTTCCCCCCCGCCATCCTTCTCACCTGCGGTGGTTTCACCCCTGGAGTCTTACAAGGTAATGAGGCCACTGCTCCCGGGTGACTGCACTGGAGTCACACTGTGCCACTGTCACACCCAAGTCCAAACCTCAGCCTGAAACAGCCTACTTTCCACCAACTAATTCCTGCAGCTTCTCCTCCTCCCTGATCTTTTCTGCTTGACCCCCAAAATGCCAGCTCTGCGCAGGGCTGTGGAGCCAAAGCTATATATAAATACCTGGCTTGCAGGTTCCTATTTCAGAAGGAGTCAATTGACTGCTTAAAGGTCCCACTCAACTCCCCAAACCTGCCTGCAACCCAAGTGGCTAGGGCTCAAAAAAGGTCCAAAAGGAGATGCTAGGTGGGTGTCCTCTGACCCAAAACACAGTAACCAGGACACCTGGGACAGCAGTTCCCAAGACCTGCTACCCCATGCTACCCAAACCAACCCAAACAAGCTCTCCAAATTAGCCCAAGTATCAGCCGAATCCTCACACAGCCACACAATACCACACAGCCATGCGGAATGAAGTTGTGTGGGATGGCGCTTTAATGAGCAGGAGTGACGGTGATGATTGTCCAAGGGCAAATACAATGCAAGAAACAGTATATTTTACTTTTCTACTTTCGGTGTGCATATATTTATGCATATAAAAATAGAATATACACAAAACACAATTTTAATGAGATATTTATGAACTATGTTCGATCATGTTTTTTCAGATAAAGTAGCATGAACGCCTTCCTGCACATGAACAAGGGTGCAAATGTGTGTTATGTGTGTGTATGCATCTTCAGGGCTAGATAACCAGTGATTTTGTCCCACCTCCATATTTCAGTGGAAAGCTGTGGATTTTGTATACCTGCATCCTGTTTCTCCTTTGAGGAACAACCCACCCCACCCAGAAGTTGTGCGGGGCACCATGGTGCCCTTGTCCTCACCAACACTGCCATGTGACTCAGGCCACCGAGCACAGCTCTCCCTCCCCTGCATACAGGGAGCGGCTCAAAGTTGAGTTCATAGTCCAGTCTGACCCCAAGACTTCTATAAAGCTTAATATCTGACCATCGTAAAAGTGTCTCCCTCTGCCTCTGGGATTTCTAGCTGAAAAGGCTATAATAAGCCAAGAATTACTGGGAGACATTATGTTGTTTCCACTGTCTATAGAAGTCCTGCCTTAGAATGAAGACAGACAGAGCAGAAAGTAAAACCAGGAAGTAGGGAAAGAGTCCTAACGACAGCGTTTGCACTTCTGGATTCAGCCGTGCCTGAAGCTGAGATTATAAACTTCCTGTATGTGACGCAGTAGACACCCTCTGAAACTAATGAGTTCCATAATAGACCAAACATGAGAGTCTTCTATAAAAAAAAAAACTTTGTGCGTTCCTTTTTATGAACAATGATAAACAAACAATCCATTCTTTAAGCAGTCTCAATACATTCCTCAAAAATATCTCTGCTTGGGGCACCAGTTTTGTACGCCATACTGTCATATACTCATCCCTGGGTATCTACAGAGGATTCGATCCAGGAACCCACCCACCCCCCACAAAAGATACCAAAATCCGTGGGTGCTCAAATCCCTTCCACAAAATGGCATAGTGTTTGCATGTAACATATGCGCCTCCTTCCATATACTTTAAATTACCCCTATATTAATTATAGTACCTAATACAATGTAAATGCCTGTTATACTACATCATTTAGGAAATAACGATGAGAAAAAAGTCTATACATGTTCGATACAGACAAATTTTTCCTAATATTTTCTACCTGGAATTTGGGGAGCCCCACCCCACCCACTGCCAGCAGTGATGCATTTAGGTTAGATTTCCACCAGGGGCCAGAAGGGGAGATGAGTTGCCTGACCGTGTTCTTATTCTCTCACTGGTTCATTAGAAGAACCGCCTGGGATTTGGGTCTGTGTTCATGCGTGGAAGGATCAAACCCAGAATCACTGATTGTCAGCATGGGGAGATATTTCAGACATCACCCAGCCCAGTGGTTTTCAAACTGGTTCTGAAAAAGCGTAGGGCCATAAGAGAAGTGGGGGGGTTGCTGAGTGGACATTTGATATCCCTACTTCTACCACAACCGCTGCCATTTAATTCATATAAATAATAAGATTTCAAAAGTAATCTAAAGTTCTAAAAAGAATAAATATGAGATCTACTCCAATCTCTTCATTTCACACAAGGAGAAATAAATGTTTAGGAGAAGATGCTGTCCAGGATGCCTTAGGCTTAGGGTCACTGGCAGAGCTGGGTGAGAACCTGAGCTGGTCAGCATTCCCACCACTGGAGGAAAATATTCAACATCCACAGCTTAAAGGAGCAGAGGTTTAATTTGAGCTCATGGTTTCAGAAGATTCAGTCCATGGTTGGCTGGCTCCAAGGCAAGAACATCATGGAGGAAGGATGCAGTGGAGCAAAGCTGCTCAGTTCATGGCAGCTAGGAAGAGAGCAGGGGAAGAATGCCAGAGGGGAAGGGTCCAGGAACCAGATACATTACCCAAATCCAGGCCTCTATAACCTACCCCTACACATCCAGAAGTGTTCACCAATCCCTTCAGTGGCTCCCAAGCCAACCAAGCTGACAATTAAGTTTACCCATTACAGAACTCAGCTCTCCTAACCTCCAGATCAACCTCCTAACCCTCTCTAAAACCCTCCCTACTTGTCCAGATGCCCCTGACTCTCCTAGCTCCAAACTGTTTTCAAAGCCCATTACAGTGACTCTCCAACTACGGTCCATAAGCCTCAGATGTGAAAATCATCTGGGAGCTTGTTTGAATGCTAACTCATGGGTCCACCCCAAATGCCCTGAAACCTGTCTTCAGGCAAGGGACACCTGGACTTGCTTTATAAAAAGCTAGTGTTAAAATTTAAGCATCACAACTAGAGGCCTCAGAAACTGAGCCAATGCCTTCCTCATCTGGAAATTCTATCCATCCTCCCAGCTCCCCACCTGGCTAGCCCCTTCCCTCCTGGAGAGTGGTAATTGAATGTTGCATGTTGAGCATAATCCTAGAAAATCCTCTGTCATCATGCTCAAGCCCCAACAGCTCATAGTAATTAAACGTAGACTAGGGAGAGACACAAAAGAATCATATTGTCAAGCAGTGTGAAGCTTAGGAGGTTCAGGCAATGAGGGAGACTGGGATCAGCAAAAAGTCCAGCCACAAATTCCAGGTGATGGGCAGCCAAGGTGGCAGTGGTGCAATATCCATGGAGCATTCCCAGTTCATTTTGACGTCTCTCACACCCTTACCCCCTGTTCCCAGTCTGGAACAGACATGCCCACTGTGCAGATTTCATCTCTTGAAATGTTACGTGGTGATGGGTTACAAAACTTTCTTTGAGCTGGCTGCATTTCAGCAACTTGATTTTAACACAAAGAACCTTTCCTGATCTTTCTCCAAACCTCCTGAGTCAGAATCTACAGAAGTAGAACCCCATGATCTATATTTTTATAAAGATCCCCAATGATTTTTCTATAGCCAGTTCAGCTGCAATCTAAGAACTAAATTTGGGAGCCCCTATACTTACTCATATTTGTTTTGTTTTGTTTTTGTGGGTACCGGGGGTCGACCTCAGGACCTCACGCGCCAGCAGGCACCCATGCTGCTGAGCGATATCACCGGCCCTACTTACTCATATTAGAAAGATGGCTGAATAGTATTTTTTTTAAAGATTAAACCAAGAGAAGGACTCAAGAAAAGGTCTGAAAAAGAAAAAAAGGGCCTGGAAGGAACAAAAGAATTAGAACCACAACTTTGCAACCACTAATGAACAGATGGGTGTTAAACCATCGGCCAAAAGGCTGATGGAGAACTTGGTCGTGAGATGAGCAGTCTCATATTATGGTCATTAGGACAGCCTGACATTACATGCCTGGTATGTGAGAGAAAAAGAAATGCCACATTCACCCAACCTGTGAAGATACCACATCTAACGATTTGGGGCTGAAAAGAAATCATACTTGAGACTACTACCACTTTATAAGAAAAGTAGGGATAAAAAACAAATGAACCCCAGGAAGAAGTCATCAGTGAAACCCACAATGTGGGAGAATCTACAAAAGACCCAATTTCACTAATAAATCAATGACATTAAAAGGTGGGGGGGGCCGTGAGATGGCTCAGCAGCGTAAGCGCCTGCCTGGCAAGCGCAAGGGCCCGAGTTCGACTCCCGGATCCCACATACGAAAAAGGGGCCGGTGATATCGCTCAGCGGCACGGGCGCCGGCTGGCGCTCCAGGCCCTGAGGTCGACCCCTGGTACCCACAAAAAAAAAAAAAAAAAAAAGGTGGGGGAAGCCTGGCGTGGTGGTGCACACGTCTAATCCCAGCATTCAGGAGGCTGAGGCAGGAGGATCGCCTCAAGTTTGAGGCCAGCCTGAGCTACATAGTGAGTTCAAGGCTAGCCTGGACTATAGAGTGAGACCCTGTCTCAAAAAACCAAAAATAAATTTAAAATATAAATAAATAAAAGGGCTGAGGATGTAGCTCAGTGCAAAGGCCCCTGGTTTCAATCCCCAGTACCGCACATAAAAGGTGGGGGAAGGGAACAGTACTGGAGAACAAGGGAAACTTAAGAGACATAATTACCCAATGCAGTGTGTGAACCTGATTTAAACCCTGATTTCAGTGAATTGTGCATTAGTAGTCAATTTTTGAGCCAATGTGTGAAATTTAAATATAACTGGTTATAGACAATATTGAGGGGCTACTATAAATGTCACTAGGCACATTAATTTTAAATCTTGATCAACTAAAGCTAGGGGTGAAGTATTTACTGGTGAAATGATATGATTCTTGCATTTACTTTTTTTTTTTTTTTTTTTTTTTTTTTTTTTTTTTTTGTGGGTACCGGGGGGACGACCTCAGGACCTCGCGCGCCAACAGGCACCCGTGCCGCTGAGCGATATCACCGGCCCCTTTTTCGTATGTGGGATCCGGGAGTCGAACTCGGGCCTTCGCGCTTGCAAGGCAGGCGCTTAAGCCGCTGAGCCGTCTCACCGGCCCTTGCATTTACTTTTTAACACTCCAGTTTTTTAAAAAGTAGAAGCATACCGAGAAACAAGATTAGAACAGTGTTGTCAGTTTGACTGACGAGTCCTCTGCTTCTTTGTAGTTTTAAACATCTCCATTATTTTTTTTTTTAACTTCTGGCCCTATTATCTGTGCCTACCAGCAAATGAATCGGCGGTTGGCGAATGGACTGAGAAGAGTGAAAAGTGAATGAATAAAAACATCACGATGAAAGCACGAGAGATTAAAGGCTAACTGTACTGCTGCTCAGCACTGCCAAAGGTAAACAGAAAAACTTCTCCTTCGATGCTCAATTTTTGCCTCTTACATATTTCAGGCTTTCTATTAGTTTCCACGAGGTGAAAAAATACCATGGAGATGTTAGACACTACGAAGGCTGTCAAAATGTAAACAAAACACAAGGTACAGTGGAATAAGACAAAAAAGAAAATATGGTTACATAATATATTCAAAAAATATGTATTGAAAACACAAAGAAATAAAAGCTAATATTTCTAGAAACCATCTGCTCAATATTATCTTATTTAATCTTCACAACACCAACAAAGGTAGCCAACGTTATCATCCCCCTGTACAGACGTGAGTCTCAGTGGATCAAATAATTTGCCTGAAGGGCACGGTCATAGCTGGGGGAGCGGGGCAGCCTAAGCCATAACAAGGAGGAGGAGACAATGACCCGGAAAAATGCAATCAGTTCCTGCTTATTCTTCTATAGGAATAAGTTTAATAATTGAGAAGTCAGTGTCCTTGGTTTGAACAACTGGGCAGTCTGGAAGGCCTCGGGTGTGTTTATGTTATGTTGGTACCAGTTTTATCTAAAATGGGAGGGAAGCTTGAAATACTTAGGAAAATTCAAATCTTTGTCAATGTTCAACACATACAGATCTCCACAGCCCTACCTGCTCTTCAAATTCCAGCTCCGCTTCTTCAGAACAGCCAAGCCTTTCGGGGTTGAGGCTTTGGAGTCAAGTAGATACAGGCTCAATCCCAGCCCTGCCATTAGCAACTGGTACAGTTCTTGGACTCACTGTGCCTCAGGCCCATCCACAAGGTGGGCCGATGATTGTCCCTTTCACAGAGGAATAAAAGCCATTGCTTCTACACCATGCAGGTAATGATTGGCTATTAGTTGCTATGAGGATAACGAAACTTTGCACCCTGCTAAGATATTTCCTTCTTCTAATCCCTGAGCTCAATGACCAGTGAACTTCAACCATGATAAACCAATGCCTGCCATACAGGAGGTATTTACTACATGAATTACTATGCTACCTGGTGATGTGTCTTCTGTAGGCTTACAACTCCTCAACTAGAACTCAAATAAGGAAGACAGGAACTTGTCTTCCAATTCTGTATCCCACATAACATGCAGCAAGAGATTAGCATTTCGTTCAATAAATGCTGGCTGAAATATTAAATAAATAACGAAGTATTGGCTGTGTCTATAGGACAGAGTGACCAGGGCCCCAGGCACAATCATAACACAGTGTCCCATGGAGCTCACCCTATGAGGAGCACTGTAAGATCCAGCAAGCCCAGGGGAGGTGATTCAGCCCCAGGTAATCAAAAGCAATTTCTCCTAGCTCTCCGCGACACCTACCTCCACTCTCCGCTCAGCCAGCCAGGAAGTGGAAATGTCCTCTCTGTGATTTGTGACGCCTCTGTTGGGACAGAGGGAATGCAGCAGCAGTGACAGTGTCTATGCAGGGATGCATGCAGCAGGCTGGCCTGTGAGCCAGAGAGATGCACGCTGGCCAAGGAGCCAAGGGCTAGGCTCCCATAGGCACGGCCAGCTGCCGCAGCTGACCACAATAATTCATCATGCTTAAAATCTCGCCGTAGGAGGGGCCCTGAAAGGGTCAGGGGAGCCAAAGCTGAGGTTCTCAGGGAAATTTGGAACTTGAGGGGATTTCGTTTTTGTTTTTATCTTTTTCAACAAATCCAAAAGGATGGTGAGAAACATCCAGTCTGCAGTATGTTATGAACATGACCCCAAAAGGAACTCTCATTGTGGAGTAAGCCACCAAAACAATCTAAGAAAAATCAGCCTCCTCTCTGAAACAGGTTTCCTGTCTCCTACAGAGCAGCACCTCACATCCAAATGCCCACCTTACTACTGAGACAGCATTTTCTGTGCAAGGAAACAAGCTTCAAATCCCAGATGTCTACACGCAGCCACTCTGTGACCTTGGGCAAGTCACTTCTGCTGCCTTACCCTCCACTTCCGTGTCTCTAAGCTGGGCGAGCCAGAGCAGGTGCACAAATGACATGGGGGCGGAGCAGGAAGCAGCTCACTTACACAGTGGGTGGGCAGAAAGCAATGGCACTGAGTTGCTTATACGGTCATCCGACTTAATGCTGGGTGGGCACAACGCACACACACAGACAAAACTCTCCCCAGTCTACCTGACTGTGACACCCTAAAGAGCTGCCGAGGACCTTCCCAGTTCTAGGAAGTTTTTCTTATTTCAATGGCACTTACAGTTTTCTCTCATGGTACCATCTCCTTAGTGCCCTGCCGAAGTTGCCAACCAGCTGTATTCGGGGGAGGACGCTCCAGGAGCAGCCCAACAGATTTCCGTCTCCCAGAGAGGGAATAGGAAAAGAAGAGAATGAGAAAAGAGACAGGGAGAGAGGGAGGGGAGGAGGGAGACAAGAGGAGGAGTGAGGGGAGAAAGACATCTCTTCACTAACTAGTGCAAAGCCCTTCTGCCAGTGAGGGCCAAAGTAGGATTCAAACCCAGGTCTGTCTGCACTTGAAGCCTTGGCTGTCTTCCTCCTCCACATTGCCCTGAAGCTATGATCAGGGAGAGCCCGGCCTCAACTGACAAAACAAAAACATGCCTGGTCTTGGTATTTTTCAGCTGCTATAAGTAAATGCCATAGACTGGATCATTTACAAACAACGAAAATTTTCTCCTCACAATTCTGGAGGCTGGGAAATCTGAATCAAATCAACAGCAGACTTGGTGTCTGGCGAGGGCCCCTTTCCTGCCTCACGGCTGTGTTCTCACATGGGAGGGAGGATCACATGGCCACTTCCACCTTTTTGTATAAGTGCTGATCCCCTTCATGAGGGCAGAGCCCTAACAACTTAATCACATCCCAAGACAGCCCCATCTTCTAATACACTGGGGGCTAAGTTTCAGCCTAAGAATTTTGGGGAGGACACGTTCAAACCACACCATACATGTGAGCTCCAAAATAACTCACTCCATAACTCGGGATTTCAGAGCTAGAGTTTTCTCTAGGGCATCTCACGTGCTCTGCGACACCAACCTTCCCAATGGGGCTTTTGTTTGCACACTTCCTTTGGCCTGGAATTTCCCCTCTAGCCAGGCTCCAAGACTCGGGTAATGCCTCCTCCTTCAGGAGGTCTTGCCTGGCTCATCCTTCAGTGGCCCCATGTGACGTCCCCTCTCTGCATTCTGCAGCCCAAACCTGCAGTGTTGAAAACATGAGAAGAGCAGTCTCGGTTTTTATTTAGCTCCAGCTCTATGACGGGCTCTGTCCTCAGTGATGAATATGCACACATCTTAATCCTCACAAACATCCTATGGCGAAAGTGCTGTCACCCTCCCACTACCTGACTGTGACAGGTTAGGTAGCTTGTTCCTAGTCACAAGCTCAGGACCCTCCGGGGTAGGATCCAAACCCGGGTGTTCCATCCCAGCTACATCCACATGCTTACCCACACCACCTCGCTGTCTCATATTTCCACACTCCTTTACAAACAGCTTCTTCATTTTTCACCTTGTGTTCAAGCTCATAGCAACCCTCTAACCTGAAAAGGGAAGAATTGTAAATGAAGACAACAAACTTGTCAGTTGGGGGACTTGCCAAGCCGTGCACCCGGGAAGGGATTAGTCCAGGACTCCAGGTCTGATGGAGCCCCGGGCTGGTCAACTAACACCTGAACATTTCCCAGAGGTGGCACCACCACTACCAGGGTCGGGGAGGAGACCAGACAGAAGCCATGAATTTGAAGCCAATAATCAGGATCCAAGGAAGAAGTGTTGGCAAGCCCAAGAGAGCAACCCCTGACAACTCCCTTCACCCAGTGGAAGGCAGATGGCTACTGTGCTCAGCCCAGTGCTGCACCCAGCAAGTATCCAGTGAAGGAGAGACTTAGTGCATGCTTCCCTTTTTCAGGAACTGCAAGATCTGGAAGGGCTTGTACCTCCATCCCTCTCTCAGAGAAAATAAAAACTAAGGCCCACGGAGAAGAAAGTCTTCAGCAAGATCAGAGTAAATTGGTGTAAAGAACCAAATGCGAGTGCTCTGCCTTTAGCCCTCTTAACTAGAAACATTCTCCACAGCACCCAGCAGCTGCTCTCAGGGGACCGTTACTCACCAGACAGGCAGCCTGGGAAATCCCAGCCATCTGGCTTCTGTCCTGGTATGTCCCAAGCCCCTGCAGACAAAGACACCACACACAGGAATGGTGGGCGCCACCATCTGGATGGAGCCGTCATAGGAGGACTGCGGTGCTGGCCAAGCTGTTCTCCCATCCCAGGATGCAAGCACCTTTGGCCTGACCTAACACAGCCCTTTGGCACCGTGTGGGTGAATAAATCGCTCTGGAGTCCCCTCATCTGCTCTGTGATGAATGGCTTCCGTGGTCAGGAAAACACTCTTTAAATCCTGGAGGCAGGAGAAGAATGGAATAAATCCTACAGGGTTTACAGATATGAAAGGAAAGTGACCCTGCCTTGGTCTGTCCATACAAAATAACACAGATGTCTAGATTCTCAGGGTCTCAGTTACTTTCCCGTTGCCAGGGCAAAATATCCAATACCCACAAGGAGGAGCGGCCTATTTTGGCTCACACTTGGTACAGGTTTCAGTCCATAGTCAGCTGGTTCCAAGGTAAGGCAGCATGCCAGAGGGGCATGGCAGAGTAGAAACAACTTATGGCATGGAAGGCAGGAAGCAGCAAGGGATCAAGGGAAGAGGAGGGATATATACCCATCCAGGCCACGCCCACAGTGACCCACCTCTTCCCACCGGGCTTCACCTCCCAACATCGCACCCAGCTATAAACCCATCGGTGGACTGATGCGGTATCACACACCCGTGATCCAGGCACCTCCCAAAAGCCCTATGAACACATGAGGCATTGGGGCGCACATCTAGATATAAAACATAATACTTGGGGTCACTCTGTGTGGAAGCTAAGAAAGTAACCTCACTCCAAGGGTCTTTCATGAGATGCCCATGTAGAGTCAAGAAGTCTTCGGGGAAAGGGGAGAAGGGAGGTGATTACTGTTTCCATGAAAGCTCATTAACAATAAATATCCTTCCTGAATGGACTGGATTGCCCTCACAGGAAAATGAGGCAAGTGCAGGCTGAATTTGTTGGGGATTCCATAGCAGATCATATGTGAATAAAACATTAAATAGAGGCCTCGAAGTTCCTTCCAAATCTCCAGTTCTAAACATCATACCACAGCGATATATGTGCACCCATGTTTATAGCAGCACAATTTGTAATAGCTAAATCTTGGAAACAGCCCAAATGCCCATCAACCAAGGAATGGATAAAAAAGATGTAATATTTTTATTCAATGGAGTACTACTCAGCTATAAAGAAGGATAAGCTCAAGGCTTTTATAGGTAAATGGATGCAACTCGAGACCATACTCATAAGTGAAATAAATCAGACTCGCGTGTATAAACATCATATTATCTCCCTAGCGTAAGAAACTGAAAGAGTAAATAAGATCCAAAATGTACAATAGATATTGTGAAAGGGGAAGAAACTGCTCAAAAGGAAAGAACAACCGGGATGGGGGAAAGGAGAAAAGAAGGAAGAGAAAAGATCATATATACATATATATATATATATATATATATATAGTAGCTAAGATAATTATACTACTTATTTCTACTAGTTCATTGAAAAGAACGGTTTGTGCTTATATTGTTTGATCAATTTTGCATGCCTGTATCTTGTAATCTGAGCAACTACTTTGAAGACAACAATACACAATATATTAACAATTGTTGATCCTCTATTAGCTTGTTTTGAAACTCTGTATCATTTTTTATTGTTTTTTCTCTTTAAAATAAAAAAAAAATCTCCAGTTCTACTCCCATAATTCTTAGAGGGTAGCAATATGAATAGCAGAGGTTTTAGAATTAGGAAAGTCCAGTTCAGTCCTGGTTCCACTCTTTGGAGGCTGCATAACCTTGGAAGAGGTGTTCCTACTCTGTGAAACGTGGGTCACCTTGCCTCATCTGTGTATGTTATTGTAAGGGTAACAATGGGGAGGGCAGACCCTGCACCCTGCCAGCAGGTAGGAGCTGAGCAAATGCTAGTACCCTTCATTCCCAAAAGAGCATCTGGAACCCCCTCATCTCCAGATCCTAAAATTCATAAAAGGAAAAAAAGTCAATGCTTATGACGGAAACAGGGCAAAGAAAACATTGATGTGGAAACCTTCTTTGACTCTCAAGAACATTCAGGCTACCTTCTCTCAACCTTCAGAATAATGCCCACATTAATTTTTATTTCCAAACTTGCAAACTGGCAAGCTGCTACAGGCTTTCCCCTCTTTTCTTTAAGAGACTTAGGATGAGCTGTTGCATGAGCCAAAAAAAAAAAAAAAAAAAAAAAAAACCTCACCAAGCTGAAGTCTGTACCCTTCCCTCCAGAAGATAAATTATGTCGGTTTTTGTAGTGAGTGAACTGGGGCAGGAGAGAGATTCCACTAGAATAAAATGTTCTCGGCTGGAGAGGTGATTTGCAGGAGATTGGCTTTGTTTGCAGAGGTCCCAAGACACCCCCACACCCCGCTGTACCTGTCCCAAGCTGGGACAACTGCTCACCTCCAGGCTTTTGGCAGCATTGTCTGAGACATCAGCCTCAAGTGGAGAGAACACTTAAGTCCACGGGCCAGTGCTTCCCATCCGGGGAGCGCTTATTTATACGGTGCAGGAGACCATTTCCGGCAGGACTCAGACGTGACATTGAAGTCCTGGAATCGCTTAGTGAGAAAGTTACAATATTTCCAGTCCAGTTCTCTTTCAGATCTTCTCATTATGAAGAAGAAAGCCTCAGTTTGGTTCTAGTGTGTCTTCAACACTCTTCTACCCCTTCTTAACCATCCTTCTTAACTAAAAAATAGGCTCTCAACTCAGGTCCTTTCTGCGCAACAGCACCTGCTAGAATGTAATTACTTTTTCGGTTATTGTTATAGCTGTTTTCACATCACCTACTTTGTAAAGCAAATGATAACAGCTTCACATTTATCACAGTGTTGTAAAGGCTCCTTTTACAATAAAGAGATTTGGTTTAGAAAAGTGAGCCAATTTTAAGAAAAATATTAAGCAGATCATAGGTGGTTCATAGATATGGCAACGATTATAAAGATAAAATATGAATGACTAAACTTGGAGAAACGTGGGATTAACTGAAAAGAAATACATGGCATGTGATTTTTTCTTCTGTCTTTCTCAAATTAAATAATATATCTTGTTGCCTTGTTTTTCCATTGAAGATTAATACTCAGCCTCTCCCACTTCCTTTTTCCTTTCTTTTCCTAATGTTTTCTTAGTGGCAGAGAAATTTGTGTCTACTGATGATTTTCTCATATTCCTTCCCCTTAGATTCTAAGCAGATGTTGTGAACTTTGTCCATGTTCATTATACTCATTCACGCATTCATTATATTTTCAGGTACCACTCAGTACCAGTCCTGAGCAAGGGCTATGATCCAACAACAAGCAGGTAAGATGGGGTTCCTGACTTCCTCAGCCCTGGAGTCTGGTGAGGGAGACGGAGGACAACACAGGCAACTGCAATGTAGTGTCAATTGAGGGAGTACATCTAACTCTGACAGCACAATGAAGAAGTCAGGGAAAGCTCCCCCAAAGAGGGATAGCAATGTAGCGTCACACTTACACCTACCACCTCTAGCACAGCCACGCATGGAGACCAACCTCCGCATCGCCACTTTCTTGCTGGGAGATCTTTGCCAACTAAATTCGACCCTCAGCCTCAGTTTCCCAGTCTACTAAATGAGGGGAATGTAATCTCCCTTTAAATATTACTGGAAGGATTAAATAAGACAATGAGCATAAAATGCATTAGCACAATGCCCAGTACATAATATGTGCTCAACAAATGCCAAATAGTTTCCTCCAGCACCTTGCATTAAGGACTTTCCCTTACATGTTTGAAATTTTATGTTAACGTGTCTACCTGACTTCATCCAATTCTACCTGAAAAATACAAGGAGAAGTTATGTTTTTATAATATACAGCAGATCCAGGAAAATACAGAATGGAAACACTTCCATTGCTTACAATCTGATAGTATTTCCTTAAGTACAACTTGTCTTGAGGAAGAATACTTTGGCTGGGGTAGAGTTGATTACAGTGGCCAAGATGAGGCTGGGGCTGGGGCTGGGGGAAGGGAGAATGGTTCTTAATTACTAGTGAGGAAAAAATAACTAAAGAAGGAGAAAAGAGTGAGATAAGAAGTGTTAAAAGCAGAAGGGGTGAAGGAGAAAATAATCACTCTTTAGCTTAAAAACAGAAGAGACTTCCAGTTTCCACTAGAAAATATAAAAAGCTGGAGCTGGTATGTATGAGTACACAGTGTCTTTCACAAAACAAAAATGGGACCTTTTGAGAAAAATGAAAAATCTCATTTTTATAATGCTTTCATGTGTATGAAGTGGATTCGCACTCGTCGAGTCCTCATGATGGCTCTATGAAGTGGGGCTTATTTTTAGCTCCATTTTATAGACAGAAGGCTGAGGAATGGATGACTTCATTTCCCCAAAAATTGTATTCAACAGGAAATTCAGGAAGAACTTTCTAGACTATGTGAATGAAGGAGTGAATGTGAGATGAGACTAAAAAGAGATGTGCCTTCTAAATTGTGAACAACTGGAATACCACACTATGGGGCTCTGTGTGCATCTCTTCTTGTCTTCTCAAATGTTATCCAGCCCAGTGGATACTTGAGATCATATTTGCAAGTATTTCATTCATTCCTGACATCACCGTTACAGACCCGTTCTGCGTTTTCTCTCACGCATTCTGGTTTTGAGATATTTCAGTTCACCAAACTGCATTATTTAAATCTTAATGATTATTGTCCTGCTTTCTTAAACAATGATATGCATTCTCTCCAGTCATCAAGATACACTGGGGTTGACTACACTGAGTTGCTCTGATTTCTGTCAAAAATTGAGGGAGAGCTTTGATAGGGGAACGAATTTGGGTGGCCCTTGGGCAACTGAGTAACCAGAAACTCAGACGGACTTCAAATGAATGCTCTCAGTGCTAAAACCAAATGCCTTGCTCCCACGACACACACCAAATATAACTTCGGGACCAGTTCTCTGGACCAGACTATATTCACCCTACAGAATTAGTATGGGCATGGGGACAGAGCAGCCTTGATGGCAGTTTTCAAAAAGAAACAAAGGGGAGAGCATCGGATGCTCACATGCATGCTTTCCTCTTCATTTAGAAACCCACACATAAATTTGGAGATTGTTCTTTTATAGACTGCAATGTAATAACAGAAGCAAGGGCATGGTGGAGGAGCTGCCTCCCACCTGCAGTGCTCCCAGAGTGTTCGATAACTCGATAAACTCACTATTGGTCGGTGGAATAACAGTGTAAGGGGATGGGGCTGCAGTGCAGCTGCAGAAAATGCCTAGCAAAGCCTCTCCTATGAGCTCCCAAGAAGGCAGCCAGGCTGGCCTCTGGCAGAATTATCAAAGAAACAAAGCCATTCTCATACCTCCTTCTTAACAGTCATCCCCTAATACGCTCTGGACTCCGAGGCTTGCTAAGGTTCTAACTTATGTCTTCCATGCTCCCAGTCTCCAGTAAGGGAAGTAGAACAAGACACCTGAGTCCCAGTGCACAGTGTGAGACAACTGCAAAATTCTGTTTCTAAACCTCTTCTGATCCAACTCACCACCTACCTGAAATTTATTCTTTCCTACTCTTGCATGAAAGATTGTTTCATTCTTTAAAAACTACTACAAATTCATCGTGGTCCTCCCATGTTATAGCAAATGCTTTCTGAGCCTGGGCACTCCCACATATCTATTAATTAGCTATTAATTAATAGTTAATTTTTAACTCTGCCTACCTTAACCTTCAGCGCTTTCTGCAGCTCAGTCTTCACTTTTCTCTCCATCTTTCATCCCCACTTCTCTCTTCCACAACCTCTGCTGAGACACGAAGGCTGTCAGTCTCGCAGTGAGCAGCACCCTTACTTACCTCTCTACCTGGCTAAGTTTGTTCTCTAGAATGTCCTCCTTTCCATGAGCTACCACTTCCCCATCTCTGGAGTTTAAATTCCCACTTCCTCCAGAGCCTTTCCAGGTCATAGTGGCCATGTCTCCTTCTCCACAGCCTTCCTCTTAGAAACACTGAGGTGGCGGCAAGTCCCTCTAGAGTGCATCTGACCACCCCCACACCCAGCACAGCTCCCCTCATTGCACTCACCTCCTTTCCTCCCACACTGAAGGGGTCTGTTCCCTAGATGACACATCCCTTGTGAGCTGGGATCCAGTCATTTTTCATGGCACATCCTGCAGAGATACTCAAAGAACACTGCCTAAATGAATATATCACTAATTGAATAAGCAAGTGAATACAGGCTTAGGGGTCAGATATAACTGGTGTCAAACTCTGACCTCAGTACTCTATAGCTGTAACCTTGATAAAACTCTCCATCCCTTAGCTTCATCTTTTGTAACATCTGCAAGAGAGCCAGAGGACCTTCCAAAGGCATTATTGGTAGGATTAAACAACATAATATATGCTAAAGGCTTAGCACATACCTGGAGGAAGAAGAGCATTCAATGGGCAAAAATCGAAAGCATTTCCTCTAAAACCAGGAATGAAACAAGGGCTTCCAGTCCCACCACTCCTGTTCAATATAGTACTTGCAATTTTAGCCAGAGCAATTAGGCAAGAGAAGGAAATAAAAGGTATACAAATAAGAGAGGAAGAAGTAAAATTATCTCAATTTGCAGACAATGTGACCTTTTACTTAGTCTCTAAAACTAGTTCCACCAGAAATCTTTTAGATATGCTAAATTCAGCAAGTGGGAGAGTACAAAACCAACATACAAAAATCAATAGCTCTTCTGTACACAAATAACAAACCCACTGAGGTGGAAATCAAGAAAACAATTCCATTCACAATCGCCTCAGAAAAATAAAATACCTAAGAATAAACCTAGCCAAAGAGGCAAAAGACTTTTACAATGAAAAGTACAGAACATTGAAGACAGAAACTGAAGAAGACACTAGAAGATGGAGAGACGTCCCATGTTCACGGATCAGCAGAATTAACATAGTTAAAATACCCCTATTACCAAGAGTGATCTACAGACTCATGGTTATCCCCATCAAAATACCAATGACATTTTTCAAAGAACAGGAAAAATTTTCTAAAATTCATATGGAAGCACAAAAATCCTAGCATTTCCAAAGCAATCTTGAGCAAAAAGAGCAAGGCTGGTGACGTCACAATACCCAACCTCAAATATATTGCAAAGCCATGAAAACAATAAAATGGCAGTGGCACACAAGAAGACAAATAGACCAATGGAATACAATAGAGAACACAGAAACAAACCCACACAGCTCCAGCCATCTGATTCTTGACCAAGGGGTCAAAAAACATATTTGAGGGCTAGGGATATAGCTCAGCAGCATAAGCGTCTGCCTGGCAAGAGCAAGGCCCTGAGCTCAATTCCCAGTACCAAAAAAAAAAAAAATTTGACAAAAGACAGCCTCTTTAATAAATGGTGCTGGAGGAAAACTGGGTATTGTATGTAGAAGATTAAAACTAGATTCCTATCTCTAATTCCATGTAAAAATCTATTCAAAAATGGATCAAACGCCTAAGTGCAACACCTGAAACTTTAAAACTGCTAAAAGAAAACAGAGGAGGAACACTTCAAGCCATAGGAAAGACTTCCTGAATAGGACCCCAGTAGCATAGGAAATAATACCTAGAATTGAAAAATGTAACTACATCAAATCAAAGTGTCTACACAGCAACGGGAACAATAAAGAGACAGCTACAGAATCAGACAGAAATTTTCCAGCTATCTTTCAACAGAGGATTAATATCCAGAGTATATAAAGAACTCAAAAAAACTTACTCCAAAAAAGCAATCTAGTCAATAAATGGGCAAATGAACTGAACAGACATTTCTCAAAAGAAGTACAAGCTGGGTATGGTGGCACCAGCCCATAATCCCAGCACTTTGGAAGGATGAGACAGGAAGATCATAAATTCGAGTCTAGCCTGTGTCACTTCTCAAGAACAGTCTCTTATCAAAAGAAAAAATAAAAAGGGGTTGGTATGTAGCTCAGTGCTAAGGTCTTGAGTTCAGTCCCCAGTACTGAAAAAAAAAAAGTATGAGTGGCCAGTAGTGTATGAAAAAGGGTTCAACATATTCAGCCACTGGGGAAATGCAAATGAAAACTACACTGAGATTCCACCTCACCCCAGTCCGAATGGCTATCACCAAGATACAAAAAAAGACAATAAAGGGGGAAAAGGACAAAATGGGAAAAGGAATCCTTCTTCACTGCTGGTGGGAATGTAAATTCCCACTATAGAAATCCATATGGAAGTTCCTCAAAAACTAAAGCTAGAGCTACCATATGATGCCGCTATACCACTCCTTAGTGTACTCCCAAAGGAATTAAAATCAGCATTCGATGGGGACACCTGCATATGGATGTTTCTCGCACCACAAATCACAATAGCCAAGATACAGAACCAGCCTAGGTGCCCTTCAACAGACAAATGGATGAAGAAAATGCAACATAAATGATCCAAGCTTTTGGGTCAGACAAATCTATATACAAGGGAGTACTATCCAGCTGTAAAGAAGAACAATATTATATCATTTGCAGAAAAATGAATAAAACTGAAGATTATCATCATGTCAAGTGAAATAAGCCAGACCGAGAAAGACTAGTATTTCATGTTTTCCCTAATACATGGAATCTTTAAAAATAAAAAGATGGCATTAAAATAGAAAGGAACCCCAATTACATGAGAAATAACATCAAGAATCAACAAATGGGATGATATCAAATTAAAAAGCTTCTGCATAGCCAAGGAAACAATTAACAAAGTGAAGAGACAACCTACAGAATGAGAAAAAAAGTTGGCCAGCTATTCCTAGGGCAGAGGATTAATATCTAGAATATATAAAGAATTCAAAAAATTAAACCACCCAAAATAAAAGACTTAATCAAAAAATGGGCAACTGAAATGAATAGGCACTTCTCAGAAGTATAAATACATGAAAAAATGCTCAACATCTCTGGCCATTAGAGAAATGCAAATTTAAACAACACTGAGATTTCATCTTATGTATGAATGAATGGCCCTCATCAAGAAATCAAATGATAACAAATGTTAGTGAGGCTGTGGGGGAAAAGAAACCCTTCTACATTGTTGGCGGGAATGTAAATAGTACAACCACTGTGGAAATCAGTATGGAGATTCCTCAAAAAACTAGAACTAGAAATTCCATTTCACCCAGCTACTTCCCTTCTAGGTATCTTCCTAAAAGAGGTAAAATATCATATCACAGTGATACATGCATACCATACTCATGTTTATAGCAGCACAATTCACAATAGCTAAATCTTGGAAGCAGCATATATGTCCATCAACAGATGAATGGATAAATAAAATGTGGTCTTCTACACAAGGGAGTATTACTCTGCCATAAAGGGTAAACTTGAGTCATTTGTGAATGGATGCACCTTGAGACCATAATATTAAGTGAAGTAAACCAGACACACAAGCTTAAATATCTCATGCTTTCTCTTATGTGAGAAACTCAAAATATAAATAAAGCTCAAAATAAAAGACAGGTATTAGGAAACAGGGAGACAGATCTTCTGCAAATGGGAAAGGGACCAAGAGATGGAGAGAGGGAGAGAGAGGGGAGGGAAGGGGATGAAAAAAGCATTACGATGCGTTATGTACGTGTACCAACTCCCGTGAGGAATGTAATCATTATGTAGTGCAAACATGTACTAATAAAAAATAAAAATTGAAAAAAATAGAAGGAAGACTATTATTAGACAAGAGGAAGGGAATAAGGAAAAGGGGAAGAAAAGTAGGGAGAGAAATGGGGGATGGATATGATCAAAATATAAATATGTATGAAAATACTACACTGAAACCCAATATTTTTAATTTTATTTGTACACTTTGGATATACATAATGATCACTTTTGTCATAGGGAATTTGTACCTGTAGATGATATATCTTGATGCTTCTTTTTTTCCCCATTTCTCTCCCATCCCTTCACCCCCTCTTCCCCTCCTTATTTACAAAAGCTTTGTGAAACCCAATATTTTGTAAAAATAGGTACTAATAAAAAAATTCTTTTAAACGTGGGGACAGAGAATCGCTCTGGCAGTAACTTTGCTCTCAATCAAGGGATGGCTGGGGACATGAGCTCTCTCCTCGCTGACCACTGAGTGACCAGAGGACAGGAACGGATATTCTGCTCTCGGAGCACATGTCTTGTTGATTCACTAGAAACCCAGTCATTGCAAATTCAGGTCAGGGATTTGGGGGAAAAGTGAAGAAATTGCCATCAGCCTTCAGACTTTTAAAACAGTTTCCGAAATCCAGGAGAAAACTGCCTTTAATGAGTGCCGGCAGCGGGGATCCCAGAAGAGACTGGAGAAATGATACTGTGTTGTTCTCTTGCATTGCTGGTTTTGAAACGTGGCCGGAGGCCTCAGAGGCTCAGATCTCCGCTCTCGCAGTCAGCTGTCAGCGATCTGCTCCGAGGCACAAGCTCTGGGGTCTCAGGGGCAACTGCCCTGACCTCTTCTGCCTGAAGCCTGAGACGCTACCAGGAAGCAAGGGCTGAGGCGGCCCCCAGGAACCCCAGAACAGAGACACCCCGCGGGCCACAGTGGGAGAGGGGGCAGAGGGGGCATCAGTAACCATAACAAGAACGGGGTACTTTCTCTGTACTGGGTATTGTGCTAAGTCTTCTTTGAGCAAGACTGCATTTCCCAGTGATGTGGGCATCATTATCACCACCATTTTACAGACAAGGGAACTAAAGTTTAGGTAGTTTCGCCAAGACCTCCATTCATAAGTAGGGGAGCCAGAATTTGAATCAAAATCCCACATGCTTAGTCAACTATGTCCCACTGCCTATGTGGATATCAAATAAGTGGGGATTTCTGTCTTGAGTACGAGCTTTGCTTCCAAGAGTATCCAAAAGCAAATGAAATTGAACACCTCTTACACCCCTCTGCATGAGTAGGAAGGACACCTGGAAGCCCACTCCTCTTAAGGAAGCTTAATTCTCCTATGCAGGCTCTTTGCCAAGTGGTCACTCACTACCTGCTTTCCTACCTTCCGTGACACACACCCCAGCGACCTTCGAAGACACTTATTCACCTTCCGCCTGTTTTGCTGCCAGAAGTCATCTACTGAGCTGATGTATGTGTCCCTGAAACGGCTGCCCACCGGTCTTATTTCTGCCCTATTGAATGGCTCAGAACAAATTTGACCATTAACACATAATGGCCTTCTACATACTTTGAAAACAGTAATCCTGGACTCCTGAAATAGACCACCTCACCTTTCCATACCCACCCCTTCAAGAAAGAGATTTATTGATTTGTTCACACTCTAAATGAACACTGTCAGAATACCTACCGAAAGTCAAACACTCTGCTATCTATGTGCTGAGGGACTACAGAGCTTAAATTCTGGGGGAGAAGATAAAAATATGCACAAATGGTTACACTACAGGGTAGAGAACTGTGAAACTGTAAGGGTATCTGAGAGAACGCCATGCCAGTGGAGAGGAGAGTTCTCCTCCAGCCGGGTGATACTTATGTGAAGCTGACCTAGAGGAGGCGCTGCTTGAGCCAGGTGTTGAAGAACAGGAAGTACTGCTGAATATCTGCTGCTGCCAAAAACTGGAGGGTTGTGAGGGGCAGAACAGCAAGCGCTCTGGCCTCAGGTGGATCTGCTCGCTGTGGCTGGATCTCTCCACACTTGTTTTCCTCCCCTGTAAAATGGGATGCATGTCACCTGCCCCAAGCATTCCTGAAGTAAGACAACAGCAGGAGGGAATTGTCTCAACCCCCTTCACCTGGATTAGACAAGGACCCTGACATCTGCACGATTTGATGAGAGCAGGGTAATCAGAAGACACGGGCTCTGGTGAGAGTCCCACTGAGAGGCTTCCACCCAGCACAAGCAGAGGAAAGAGGAAAACAAACTCCAGAGCCAAGCAACATGGCCTACATGTGAGCCAAGACAACAAAATGGCAGCCCCAGTTCCTCAGCACTATCTCATTACAGAATAATCCTATAAAGTGTGATCAAAGGCAGGGTCCACAGCTCAAACATTATCAGCCACCTAGGCCTTTAGAGGAGAAGACCCACTGAGAGATTAAGACACTGAAGACTTATCTGAGAGGTTTCCCTGCAGTTACAGCTTTACTAATTGATGGCCAAGCATGGGCAGCCACTCCACCTGCCGCATTATTACCACCTGAGCGACAAAAGACCACCCTTGTGCTGCATCAAGGGCCCAATGCAGAGAGCTGACAGAGGCATGTGGTGAGGTTTCCCTCAAGGTCAAAGCTCTAATCAAGCTACACCTATAGGTTAAATACAAGTTGTGTATCTGCACAATCAGCCATCAGTAGGCACTTATGAAGTCTCCTATGGATCAGGGCTTTTTGACACAAGTGACAGAATCCAACTGAAACTGGCTTGGGCACCAAATAAATTAATTGGTCCACCACAAAACAGATGACAGATATTGGGAAGCAGGAAGAAAATGTTCAAATGGGAAGGGGAACAAGGGAGGGGCAGGGGGAAAGGAAGGAAGGGGAAAAAAGAACTAAGATGTGTTATGCACGTGTACAAACCTCCCATGATGAATGTAATCCTTATGTACTGCATTCATGTACTAATAAGTTTTTTGTGCTATTTTTAAAATGATATATTATGTATAAGTACAAATTCCCTACGAGGAATGTGATCATTATGTATATTTAAGTGTACCAATAAAATTAATTTGAAAAATAAAAACTCATTTTATTTAAAATTTTTTTAATTAATTGGTCCATTTAACTAAAAAGGCCAGAGGAGACCATGGTTTAAAGCTGGCTGGAAGCAAGTGCTCTAACAAAATTGTCAGGAATCAGGGTACTCAACTTTTAATTTTTATTTCCTCAGTATTGGCTTCATTCCTTTAGTTTTACCTTGATGGGGAGGAAGAATTGGGCTCTCCTATTTATAACCTGAAAGTGTTAAGAGTAAAGGAAAAGAAAAAAATAAAATAAAATGAGCCTCTTTCTAGCAAAAGACTCAGAATTAACTATGATTGGACAGACTTGGGTCATACGATTATTCCTGATCAAGGACCTGTTTGGGGCTGGAGTATATTGATTAGACCATCCCATGTCAGGCTTTCCCACACTTGGATCTTGGACTTTCTCTGTCCAAACTACATGGAAAATCCAAATGTTGTTACCAGGAAAATGATTTGTAGATTGGGAGTGAGCAAAAACAACAGATATCAATTCTCAAGACTCTTCTGGAAAAAAGCCATAAAAGAAATCCACAATAAAGCCGTATTTTTGTTACTAAGAAAACTATTCTTCGAGAAAAGTTACCATCATGTAAATGTGTGCAAAAACCTAATTGATTGTAACAAATAATTTAAAATATGGTGGGATTCAAAATGGCAAAGCCAAGACCAGAAGCAAAATATAGTCTCTCCCGGAGTGGAATCAAGACACCTGGAAAAAATCTACTTTGTGGAGAGAAGAAGTAGACTGCCAGAAAGCAAGAAACAACTGACAGGAAACCTAGAAACCACAGAAAAACTGAAGAAAACACAGAGAAAAGAATGAAGCAGTCTGGAGCTCTAGCCGTGGCTCGCAGAGAGGAGGACCTGTCACTGCAAAGACAAGGGAAGCGCAGAGAGGTCAGCAGCCCCAGGGAACAGCAGACAGCAACACTCACCCCAAGAAAAGCCCATGGTAACTGTTAGCTGCGAATACAGTGTGGAGTTGGACTCTGACAGGGACTCCTTCTACATGACAAGCTAGAAGTGGAGAAGAAATGCCAGCAGCCTCCGCCATATGTGGGAGCGGTGTGATCAGAGGCTGTTGTGGAGAAGGGCTGGGCTACTGGCAGAGAACTTGAAGCACTGGCCAGTTCAGGTTGTGAGAAACCAGGTTGGTCACATGGCTTCCTGCAGAAGCTGGGTCTGAAAGTGTAGATATCAAGTCCAGAGAACCAGTTGTCCCCCCTTGCTGCCTACCTCCAGCAGAGAGCTCAGTGGTCTGTCTGCTTTCCCCGGCCACCATCATGACCAGGGATTCATACTCCTTGGCTTGGACAGTCTCCACATCCTGGACAAGAGGAGCCTCACAAGCCCACCGGCCATAAAGCTAGTCAGAGAGAGCAGTGGCTTGGGGTGCACACAATGGCACAGACACGAAGAGCCCCTGGAGTGAATATGGCCCTAGGGCGGACACCACACCACTGACTGACCGTGCCTAGTGAAGAAGGGGGCAGGACTCAGCATTCACACAGTAAGAAATGGGCATGGAAACAAAATAGGTCCTAGTTATAACTCACTACCTCCCACCTAAATCTGCTGGGCTCCAGTACCATAGGCCTTGGAAAGAAACTACTCACCCAAACGCATGCAGGAATTCTTTGGACTCATTTCTCTTTTTCTTTGTTTCTGGGGACAAAAGTGTTTTGTTTGTTTTGTTTTGTTTTGTTTTGTGGGTTTTCTTTGCTTTTTTTTCCCCCTATCTTTTGTCCTTTGTTTTTATTCTTTTTTTATTTTTTTCTCTTTCTGATTTGTCTTTTTGCTACTCTTACCTAATTCTATTAACTTCCTTTTATTCTTTCACTGGATTTTTATCTCATTTTTCCCTCCTCCTCTTCATCTTCCTTCTCTTTCTTTTTTTTTTTTTTTTTTTTCCTGTGGGTACCGGGAGGTCGACCTCAGGACCTCGCGCGCCAGCAGGCGCCCCTGCCACTGAGCGATATCACCGGCCCCTTTTTTGTATGTGGGATCCGGGAGTCGAACTCGGGCCCTCGCGCTTGCCAGGCAGGCGCTTAAGCCACTGAGCCATCTCACTGGCCCTTCCTTCTCTTTCTTAAACAAATTTGACTTCTTCTAATTTCCCCTTCTCCCAGCCCCTTCATTTTTATTATTACTATTAAGCTTCATTAATTTTTTGCTATTTAGTTGGCTCTATGCTATTATTGCTGAATTCTGTTGTAAATGATGGTATAGCTGTTGCTTTTAGCAGATATTTATTTTACTCTACATCAATATTTGACTTGCCTTTGTGTCCACATTATTATTGCAGGTCCCTTTTCTATTGTTAAGGGTGGTATAGTTGTAGCTGTTATTGGTTCTTATGGTATGCCAATAACCAGTTTGTCTTTGACTCTATCATTATTGCTGATTTCTTTTGTATTGTTAATGGTAGCATAGTTCTTGCTTTTAATTGATTTTTACTGTATGCCACATCTGGTTTATCTTTGTATTGTTTTCTCCTCTCTGGTGCTGGGGATCAAGGCCCCAGAAAAAGGTTGGACACTAAGAAGATACTCACACATTATGCTGACTATGTTGAACAGGGCTATAAACACCAAAACATAACCAAACTCAAGAATTCATCATAGGGAGACAGAATCTAACTAAAGAGAACTCTACGGTAGTGACAGAGTTTCTCTATCCTAACTCATCTTCAGTCTGCGACACAAAAACAATAGAAACATAAGAAAGCAGGGCAACAAGATGCCCCCCCAAACCCCTAACTCCCCAAAAGCTGATCTCACAGACACTGAAATAGAGAAAGCTATAGACAAAGAACTCAAAAACCAAATGATAAAAATATTTGAAGAGATAAAAGAAGAAACATATAAGATTGTTGACTTCATCATCTTGTACTCTGAGGCCAGATCAGTCACACAAATACCACACTCATGCATTTCTACAATTTCCTTCTTCAACTCAATGGTTATTTTCCTCAAAACCTTCTTCTTGGGCCGGTGAGATGGCTCGGCAGCGTAAGCGCCTGCCTGGCAAGCGCGAGGGCCCGAGTTCGACTCCCGGAACCCACATACAAAAAAAGGGCCGGTGATATCGCTCAGTGGCACGGGCGCCTGCTGGCGCGCGAGGTCCTGAGGTCGACCCCCGGTACCCACAAAAAAAAAAAAAAAAAACCTTCTTACCAATCTTGCTCTGCACTTTCTTGTTACCTTCATGACCACTCTGCATTTTCTTTTTACCACCGTGCTTGCTCTGCACTTTCTTTGGAGCCATGCTGGAATGAATGCTACTTTACAGTAGCATACGTGGTAACACACATACAAAAAACCTCACAGCAAGTGTGCACAGGTCTGTCTATGACCACAATCTTGACTAGAGGAAGCCATGACCACGTGTCAGGGTGAGGAAGATGGCTGCAGTCGTGTTCGTCACCTGATGTAGAGTTCATAAATAGAAGCAAAATTTTGCTGAAGGCTTCTGTTTGCAAATAGAATTGTTTGCAAACAGAAGTGTTCATGAACTGAGGTATTACTGTAAAGGAAAAACTAGATGACTCAAAAGGTATAAAAATTTATTCATTGAAATTATAGCAGAAAATTTTCTGAATCTAGGGAAAGAATTCAATATTCAAGTACAAGAGGTTTATAAAACCCAAACAGCCATGACCAGAAAAGAACTTCTCCACAACACATCATAATCAACATTCCAGAAATCCAACAAAAGAAGAGACACTAAAAACTGTTAGAGAAAAACAGCAAGTTATGTGTAAAGGCACACTCATCAGAATAACTACAGATTTCTCGGCACAAACTGTAAAGGCCAGGAGAGCTTAGGGCAAAGTTTCTCAAGTCTTAATAGAAAACAATTGCCTACCCAGACTTTTATATCCTGCAAAAATAGCCTTTAAAATTGACATAGAAGACTTTCCAGGACATAGAAATCCTAAACAAAAATACATGATCACTAAGCCAGCATTGCAGAAAATATTTATGGAAATCCTAGACACAGACAAGGAGGCCACCAGCACCAAAGACTACAAAGGAAAGTATACCTTTAACTGGCAGAATAGTTAAATAAACATAAAAAATAAATCAGCACTGGAAAAAATAATGCAATGGCAGAATTCAATAAACACCTTACAATAATAACTCTCAATGTCAATGATCTCAGCTCCACAATCAAAAGACATATCCTAGAAAATTAGATCAAAAAACAAATTTTAACCATGTATTGCCTTCAGGAGACACACCTCCTCCAAAAGGAAGTACATAGACTGAAAATGAAAAGATGGAAAATAATACTCCATTCAACTGTAACCGCAAAACAAGCATGAGTAGCTATCTTATTTTCATACTCAACAAACTTTAAGCCAAAACTGGTAGGAAGAGACAAAGGCAGCCAGTACATACTAGTAAAGGGAACAACTCAACAGAAAGAGAACAATTATAACTATCTAGGTACTGAATGTTAGCACACTCAACTTCATAAAACAAAAACTACTAGACTTATAAGGAATATACACACCCATACAGCCACAGTGGAGGACTGCAATACAATACTCTCACAATTAGACAGGTCAATCAGACCAAAAAAAAAAAAAAAAAAGTGGGGTTAAACCACACATTGAACAAATTAACAGATATCTACAGAGTTTGTCATACAACAACAACAGAGTACACAATTTTCTCAACAATACACAGAACTTTTTCCAAAATAGATCGTATCTTGGGCCATAAAGTATGCTTCAGTAAATACAAAAGAACTGAAATAATCCCCTGCATACTATCATATCATGGTGGAATGAAGCTGGAAATCAAAGCAAAAGAAGCCACAGAAATTACACTAACACTTGGACATTAACACATTATTGGATAACCAATGGATCACAGAAGAAATCAGTGAAGAAATAAAGTTCCTAGACTCAAATGACAATGGAAGTAGAGCATACCAAAACCTATGGGCCACATAAAAGCATTTCTAAGAGAGAAGCTCAGAGCTGAAATATGCACACTGAAAAAAAACAGAGCAATTCCAAACAGTTTACTGATGTATTTCCAGGTGCTAGAAATACAAAAACAATCCAAATCTAAAACAAAAGAAGGAAAGAAATAAAGATCAGAGCGGAGATTAATGAAAATGAGACAAAAAACAATACTCAGGATCAGTGAATTGAAGAGCTATTTCTTTGAAAGGATGGGAAGGGGATTCGGTGATGGGATGAGGGGAGACAGGAAGAAGGGGAGGGGAAGGGGCTGTAAGAAGGATCAAGATGTGGTAGCATAGGTACGAATTCCACATGATGAATATATCCACCATGTATTACAAGCATATACTAATAAAGAAATTGAGAGAGGAAACAACTTAAAAATAAGTGGTAAGTCTAAAGAAATGGCATAACAGTTTGAAGTGTAGGCTTGAGGTTAAGCCCCAATTCTATCAGTTACCTGCTATAACTGAACAAGACATTCGCTGTCCCTGCATCTTAAACATTATTTTTCTGTAAACAGGGGACAGTAAGACTCTACTCCATAGCGTTGTTGGCATAATTTACTGAGAGCATATCAGAAGCATGAAAGAGTGCATCGCACATAGTAAATAAATCTTACAGGGTTCCATTCACTCACTTAGTGCTGAGTACAGACACTGGCAATACATTGGGGAAATAATGTCCCTCCTATGGTGTTGCTTATATTATAAAATAAAAAGTAGATATATAAATTAACAAAAAAATCAGACGAGAATAATTGCTATAAAGAAAAATAAGAGAAAAGAATGATAGTGGTAGGAGAGGTATTTCAGGGAGAATGGTCATGCAAGGGCTTTATAAGGATGTAGCATTTTAACCAAGGTGTCCGTAGCATGGTGAGAGAAGTAGACAGTGGCAAAGATGTGGTCAGAGAGAAAGGTCAGGGATGACTGAGTAAGTCCATGCTGAGCAATTGTATTTCATTCTAGGTGAAAAGGAGTTTGGGGCAAATATTAAAATTTAGTAGTTTAATTTTGGGCATCGGGTATTTTGTCTCAGCAATGAGAGAAAAGTAACCAAGACAGTTTGTGACCACATTTTTTGGGTGAGAGAAATAAATTACAGTGAGCATTCTGGTAAAAAAAAAAAAAATTAGTAGTTTAACAATTACTCTGCCATATGAGTTGAGTACAAAAGTAGAAGTGAGCTAGAGAAGAAAAAATGCTTGGTGGAAGAAAAGCAGAAAAGAAACAGCTGGTTCATGAGAAAAGCATCAGATGAGACAGAAAGATGGGCCAAAAGTAAGTCAGTTGAGTAGAGCCACAGATACGGTATAAAGTAGAAGTGGAAACCATTCAACAGCTCCCCATTCTCTCCTGGCTATGAAGGAGTATTTTGCATCTGACAAAATGAAGGAGGGGGTTGAGAACAATGACAAAAACTGGATCAAAAATAAAATCAGGTGTTTGAAGGCAGTGGGGAGCAACCAAAACAACCATGACTTGATGAGTCAGAGAAAAGGAAAATATGTTGAGGTGAGCCCTACTGCTTTCTCCACTCACAGCATTTCTGTCATTTCACTGTACACTAAAAAGGCAGAATAGAAAACAGTGACCTAGCACTCACATGGTTACACTGGACTAGAAAGACAAAACTTAGTTAAACTGTTGAGAAGGTGAAGAGCCAAGATTCCAGAGAAAAGGAAACCGCAGAGAAGTGAGCCCGATATTGTGATGTAGTTTCTCACACATGCATTTGCCAAATTCTCAACTATGTATGTGTGGCCAGAGGCTGAGAAGTCAAGCAGACATGACTGATAAGCGGAGCTAATTTCCCCTCTCCAAGAATATAAGCTGGACATAATGGCTCACTTCCAAAAACAGAGTACAGCAATGAAAACACAATGACTTTATAATGGAGAAACTTCACAGAAACTGCCTGTCCCAAGTGATCAAGGCTAACACCAACAGTGATGTCTGCGAAATTCTTCCAAAACTTCCTAACGCCAGTGCAATCATGAGAAAACCCATCAAGCAAACCCAAGAAGAGAGTGACATTGTACAGAGCGCCTGCCTAGCACTCTTCCAAACTGTTCAAGCAATAAAAACAAGACTGAGACGCCATGAGAGCTCATAGGAAACAAACAACACACGATAACTAAATGTACCATCATGCTCTAGATTGGAACTTGGAACTATAAGAGAACAATTTTTAAAAACTGAGAAAAATCCTAAATCGGTCTATGTCTTACTCAATAGTAATGTACCAGTGTTGATTTGGGTTTTGAAAAGTGGACTGTGCGATGCAAGATGTTGACGGGAGAAACTAGGTGAAGAGTATATGAAAGTTTTTCTATAAATAGAAAAATGGAAACAGAACAAAATGAATGATAGTAATTGCATGGGTATTTTAAAGAGAATAGTCAGGAAGTCTTCACAAAATAAAATAAAAATGTTATTTTTGAAAGACAGTTGCAAAGGGTTGAAAAGCTAAACAATAATTTTGGCTATCTAATAGAGTGAGAGGAACAAAAATAGGAGGTCAGGGCCCATGAAAGAAATGTTTCTGAATTTAAATTGAGACTCTGATGAATGATCTATACCCAAAAAGTGAGGCAAGGGCCGGTGAGATGGCTCAGTGGCATAAGCGCCTGCCCCGCAAGCACGTGGTCCTGAGTTCGACTCCCGAAACCCACATAAAGGAAAAAAGGGGCCGTTGATATTGCTCAGCAGCACAAGTGCTTGCTGCAAGCACGAGGTCCTGAGGTCGACTTCCAGTACCCACAAAAAAAAAAAAAAAAAAGTGAGGTAAATCAGGTAAAGCCTGAAACAGGGCTCCAAATGATCTCATTCCATGATTGGATCAAGGTAATCTGTCTATATTCTAGCAAGCAAAAGGAAATTTAATCCTTTCTAGAAGATAACATGATCCAGAGCCACTATAATTTTTATATGCAATTTAACACATTCACGACAAAAATACCAAGTATGCCAGTAAACAGACACAAAAGGGAAAAAAATCAAACAATAAAAACATACCCATAGATGACCCAGATTTTAGAATTATCAAATAGGAGCTTTAAAATAATCAGAACAATATCCTCCTGGAAATAGATAAAATGATAAAAAAAAAAATCACCAGAGAATAGTAATCTTTTTTTTTTTTTTTTTGTGGGTACCAGGGGTCAAACTCAGGACCTCACCCTCCAGCAGGCACCCATGCCGCTGAGCCATATCACCGGCCCTTTTTTCGTGTGTGGGTACTGGGAGTCGAACTCAGGACCTCACGCTTGCCAGGCAGGCGCTCATGCCGCTGAGCTATCTCACCGGCCCTAGTAATCTATTTTAAAAAGAACAGAACAGGGCCGGTGAGATGGCTCAGCGGCGTAAGCGCCTGCCTGGCAAGCGCAAGGGCCCGAGTTCGACTCCCGGAACCCACATACAAAAAAGAGGCCAGTGATATCGCTCAGCGGCACGGGTGCCTCTTGGCGCGTGAGGTCCTGAGGTCAACCCCCCGGTACCCACAAAAAAAAAAAAAGAACAGAACAGAACAGAAAAAAGAAGCAAGTGGTAATGCTAGAGCTGGAAATTGAAGCACTTGAACTCAATAGATAATTAAAAAACCAGATCAAACACAGAAGAGATGGATGAAAAAGTTAGAAATTATACAGATTGATGCTGAGCGAGGGAAAAGAACAGAAAATGCAGAAAATGTCATCAGCGACATGTGGAACACACCAGGCATGGTAGCAAATGCCTGTAATCCCAGCACTCTGGAGGCTGAGGCAGGAGAATTGCTGTGAGTTTGAGGCCAGCCTGGAGTACATGGTGTGACCCTGTCTCAAAAAACAAAAGAAAACAAAAAAAAGGTTTTTTTTAATGTGGAATACAATGAAAAGTTCTAACATATGAATAATTAAAGCTCTAGATAGAGATGAAGTGCAGAAAAAGCAAGACAGAAATACTATTAATGAAATACATCAAGACAAAAATTCAAAAAGATTCTATGAGCCCCAAGTAAAATGTTTATAATGAAAACCAAACCTAGATACACCATATAAAACTGATAGAAACCAAAGACGCAAGAATCTCAAAACCTGCTAGGAAAAAGCAAAAGAATAACAAAAATAAGGCTTTCTGTGGACTTTTCAAGGAAAACAATGAATTAACATTATTAAACAATATACTTTTTTTTTTTTTGTCTTTTTGAGACAGGGTTTCATTATGCAGTTCAGGCTGGCCTTGAATTCACTTGGCTAAATGGTATACTTCTAAATATCTCTAAGTATCAAAGAATAAAATAGAGTACATGCTAGAAAATATTTTTAACTACAAGTAAATGGTATTGAAACATAACTTGTGGGATATGCCTAAATAAACCCTAAGAGATATACGAAATTTTAAATATTTAACACTCATTAGGAAATAAAGGTTGAAAATCAGTCATCTAAGTGTGCACCTGTTTAATTACTTTTCCATTGCTGGGACAAAATACCTGACACCCACAAGTTAAAAAAAGGAGAGGTTTATTTTGGCTCACAGTTTGTAGAGGTTTCAGTCCATAGTCAGCTGGCTTTAGAACAGAGCGCATGGCAGAGGGGAAACAGCAGCAGCTCTCCTTCCGCATTCCCATTTTATTCCAGCTGGGCTACAAGCATATGTGTGGGTCTTCCCTCTTCAGTAAATCCATCACCCACACCCAGAACTATGCCAAACCAATCAGTGGACTAATCCAGTACCACACACCCATGATCCAGTCCAGTCACCTCCAAAAAGCCCTACCTATGAGCGCATGAGGCTTTGGGGGGACATCAAGATATAAGCAATAACACCACCTCAAGTACCCAAGAGACAACTAAATTAAATGCTCCCAAAATGCATAAATCGAGAGTCAAGATAATGTAATAGAAAATAAATTTGGAGTAGAAAAAAATGTTATTTGAACAACCAATAAAATGACTACTCACCCAAAAAGAATAATCCAGAAAAAATAAAAGATTTCACATTACAAAGAAAAAAGAATACATCACTACAGGTTATACAGACTAACAAGGTAGGAGGATTTAAAATGCCAATAAAAGTGAAAATTTAAACAAAGCAAACAAATGCCTAGAAAAATATGATGTGCAAAGACTGTTACAAGAAGAAATACAATCTGAATAGCTCTAATTTCTTAAGTAAGTTGAATCTGTAAGTAAAATCTTTCATTAAGAAACCTTCAAATCCAGATAGCTTCACCAACAAATACTTCCAGACGCCTTAAGAATGGACAACACCAATCAACAGATGTTTTCAAAGAATAAAAAAGGGAAATTACTTACAGCTTAATAACATCACCACGATCCTTTTGTAACAAAACTTGGGGAGGATATTTTTGAAAAAAGAAAGTTGCAGGTAGAGCTGTCTTATGAACACAAATGTTTTCATTCAATCAAAAGCAAAATAGTAGAAATCAGAATACCAGGTATTTTCAGTGGATAAAGACTAGGAGGGGAACTGGGGCAGGCTCTTAAGTGCCGGTAGTGTTCTATGCACTGATATGGGCATTTTATAAATAATTTACCACAGTTTACATACATTATATGTATGTGCAGTTTTAAATGGCTTTGAAATAAGCAGTACAAGAATTATTTTCGTCACTTCCTCCCTTCAAATGATACTATTGTACTTGTTTTTTTTTTTTTTCTTACTGGAAATTGAACCCAGAGCCTTCACACTAAGCTACATCCCCAGCCCTTTTGTTTTTTATTTTGAGACAGGATTTTGCTAAGTTGCCCAGACTGGGCTTAAACCAGTGACCCTCCTCTTTCCACCTTCTGAGCAGCTGGGATTACAGACACGCACCACCAAGCCTATTCTTTTCTTGTACTACATTTTTCATGGTTCTTATTACATACAAAGTGCTTAAAAAATATTTGTTAAGTATTGTCTCCCTAGTATGAAAATGCAATTTCACTGTGACTATTCCACTCCTTAGTCTTCTATTTTCACCTAGCTTTTACATGGCTTAATCTTATACTGAGTAATGTTTTTCTCCAAAAGGTATTTGTACATTCTCTAATGCTTGAGTTTGTTAATACATGAGAATGTTTACTTGTTGTCTTTAAAATATATATATAAATTTAAAAAAAAGAAAAAAAATTTGTTAAAAGCTGAATAAATGAATTTTCTGTTAGACCGGTAATGTCAAACACAGAGCTGATAGTCAACACATCTGTGTTTTTTTAAATAAATGAGTGAACCCCGAATGAATGAAGAAACTCAGAAATATTTGGCCAGGTGTGGTGGCACACACCTGTAATTCCAGCACTCAGGAGGCTGAGGCAGGAGGATCGACACAAGTTCAAGGCCAGCCTGGGCTACATAGTGAGTCCAGGCCAACCTGAACTACATAGTGAGATCCTGTCTCAAAAATAAAGAAAAGAAAAATTATATCCTCTGCCGTCACAATACCAAAAGTCCTGTGGAAGTACTGGGAAGGAAGAAACCCATAAGAGAAACTGAATAAATAAACATGAAATAAGAGTTCAAGTCAGACTGAGAAGAACACAGGAAAAGAGAGAAAGATGGTTTGAGGAAAATATGGGGAGGAAGCATAAGAAGATAATACAAAGTCTCAAGTGAGGGTCGAGCTGCTGGGGCCCAGAATAGAAGTATAGACTTGGCTGTGAAAGAAAACTGCAGAGTATCTGAGAAGAAGGCCACGGCCTATTCAGCATTGAGACGAGGCATTTGTTTCTTCCTCACTCACTCTACTTTCCCTTCTTTTGTTTAGGCCTTGAATGAAGGTCTTGGGAGCCACCACCTGAGAGGCAGAAGTCCCGAGATCTAGGTTAAGCCAGTCATTCTGTTTCGCTGGGCCCTGGGGGACTAATCCAAAAAATAGGAGGAAAAGTCTTTTAGTATTATACCCATCTCCTGACTAAAAATTCCTCTGATACCACTGAGATTTCCCAAGGAGTTTTAGGGTGCCTTCTTTACAACACCAAAAACAGACTCTTGCTTTGCAATTAAAAAGCTAGCAAGTGCTTTCTCTGCGCTAGGAAACACTGGCAGGAAGCCTTCAGCTCCGTGGAGGAAAGGCTCTTCCATGGTCCCATTTTCAGACTCAAATTCATCATAATACGTCAGCACAATTAGGCAGGCTGCTCAGTTGCTCCAAAGATCCATCTCTCTTCACAAAGTATCACTGAACTCTCCCAAAGCAGTAAGGAAACATCCAGCACTCACCTCCATGAATGTCATTATGACAGAGGCTTAGCAGTGTGTTATGTCACCTGGCTGGGAACAACTAATCCCACCTGACAAACGCTATGCCTTCCTCCCCTTATCCTCTCTTCAGGCTCTCTGCCTGAACCGCTTGTTTTTCTTTCACTTACTCATTCACTCACTCCTGCAAGAAACAATTACCGAGAACCTCCTACACACCATATAATATTTACAAACTTCCTCAACTTACTATGGTTTGATTTACTTTTTTTAACCTCATGATGATGCAAAAGTGATGCACATTCAGTGGAAACCACACTTCATATTTTGAATGTTGATCTTTTCCTGGCCTAGCAATATGAAATACCATACACTCTGGTGATGCTCAGCAGCAGTAAGCAGAAGCGTCCAGTCATTCGTGCAATCACGAGGGTAAACAACCAATACTCTACTGTATCAGGAAAATGCACAAGAAAGTCAGCATTTCATTATAAAATCAGCTTTGTGCTAGATGGGTGGGTTCAATTATAGGCTAATGTAATTGTTCTCAGCATATAAAAGGTATATGAGGCTAAGCTATGATGTTTTGGGTTGGTTAGCTATAGTAAACGTATTTATTAAATGTATTTTCTACTTACAATATTTTCAACTTACCATGGGTTTGTCATGCTGTACCAAGGCATATGTGCGTATGTATATATCAATATGTGTATGTGAGTAATAAGCCAGTAAGGCTCCTGCCCTTGTAGATTTCCTTGGTCCTCTTTCTGCATGTTCTTTATTTCATTTGTAACAAAAGAATAGTGAAAAGATCCTTTAATTGTCTTTAAATTACGGTGTTCTTGTACCAGCTGTGCAACTGGTCTAAGGGGTAAATAGACTAAGCTCTCTAGATATAATTTTTTCCTTTTGTAAATAAAAATGTTAATTAAGACCAATCTATAAGAATTTCTCACATGGATTTTTTTCTTCAGGAACTCCTAACTAATCTGACTTATATTTTGCAAACACACACACACACACACACACACTTTATTCTAAATACAGTAGCCAGACAAATCTTGTTGAAATGTTAAATCAGATCTTATTCCTCTGCTCACAACCTTCCCACGGCTTTCTGCCTTGCTCAGAATAAAACTCAAAGTCTTCACTGTGTCTTGGAAGGGCAAAGGCAAGCAGAAACACTGAAAGGACACCCAGGATTTGGAGGCAGATTTATTTACGTCGATGGGAACTGAGTGGGATCATTCCCAAAATATCAGGCCCTGATCTCTGGTGGTCTAGGGCTTCTATGAGATAAGCAAGCAGGAAGTACAGAGGCAGAATGGCTTTTCAACTGGGGATTGGTTTATACAATGTGCATCATAGTGACCAGCTATGCATCACAGTGATCAGCCATTTCTGAGAAACAGAAGCAACCAGAACTGGAACAGAAGCTGTCACCTAGGCAACTAGCTGAAGTATTCTGGCTGGGGGGGGGCATTTTCTGTTGTAGAAGTAGTACTAGTCCCAAACAACTGGAACTGCTGTAGCTCCCAAGGACTCTAACCTCACTTCTGGTTACTATCCTTTCGCTCACCCAGTCCAGGCAGACTGGTCTCCACACCATTTCTTGTGTACCCCAAACATCCTTCCTTCTCGGGGCTTTTGAACTTGCTTTTCCCTCGCCTGGGAACTTACCCTCCCCACTCCAAGACTCACATGGCTCAATCCCTCACTGACTTCAATTGCTTGTTCAATGTCTCCTTTTCAGAAGATGTTCTCTGATCTGACCATCCTACATGAAATAGCATCTACATGACACTCTCCACCCCTTACCCTGCTTTTTTCTTTTTTAATCTTTATGATTGCCCAACACACCATATATTTTCTTCATCATCTTCTTTCTCTCTCCTCTAGAAGATACACTTTATTAGAAAAAGGATCTTTGCCTGTTTTGTTCCCTGTTATATTCCCAGTGCCTAGAATAATACCTGACACATAATAAATGCTCAATAAATAGGAATAAAAATGAGTCTTTTCTGTTAGTAAGTCTCTCTCTGTGTCAAAATTTATCGACACTCAGTTGTATTCAAAACTGGCTTTTGAGACCTCTAAAGGACAGATCAAGGGTTGGAACTGCACTGCATAACAGGCTATGCGGTATACTTACAGGAATTCCAATGGAATGGACCGTTAGTTCAAGCCAATCCACTCCACATAGAGATTTGTTTCCTAGCATGATGATTTACAGTAAGATTAGACCTAAATGTCATTTCTTCTGTGACATTTCTTGCAAAAAGAAGAGTGGGCTTTTCTGCCATTTTTTTACTTAAGCCTGGAGTTTAGTCATTTTTCCAATAGAACCAGCCTTTATGAGGCAGAGATAAAATAATGACATGAGTACCCAACTAAATGCAGAGTCGTTCATTTTCAGTAGAGGCCAGGAAAATCTGGGTATACTGTTTACTGGCATAAGAAATACATGCAGTATGGAGTAAAAAATATAGATTAAGAGCCCTAAAGTACTTTTTTCACTGAGCCTCTGAAGCAATCACATGATCCAGGGTTTTAAAGTACTATTTATCTTACCTATTTTTATACCTCCAATGCTTGGGCCTTGCTCAATTCACATGTGCTGATTAAGTGAAGGTGTCAGCGTCACAGTAAACAGAAGTCTATTAGAAAACAGAATCCTGTTCCTCCAGGTAGTAATTATTCTCATCTCCTGCACAGGCCACAGCCTTGGAGCCACTCACACCCAAAACAGCAACACACACATGCGCATGCGTGCATGCAGTGAACACACGTCACACAGCACCCCTTGAAGAAGAAAGAGAAACTTTTATACATTGCATCCATATCTGATTGCACGAGTACTTGCTAGTCAGATGAGGCCCAAGGACAAAGCTACCAGATCACAGCTTATTTCAGGACCTCTGGGGCCCCATAAAGACACACACACACATTTACAAACACAGATATACAAATATACATATGCACTTCAAATTCACTTCAGAATTCTAGAAGAAGTAATCACAAATAAATTTATGTACACAGAAATATACATGCTGGTTTTGTCCAAGCATACACAAACACATGCACAAGGGTAACAACATTTACCTTTAGGTATGACTGTGAAGAGTAAATGAAATCATGTAAAGTGCACAATAGTGCTGTTACCTAAAAGGTGTGACACTAAAAGTTAGCTTTTGATTATATATTCTCTGTCAATGTATATAATATATATTCAGTATTACATGTCATATATCTATATGAAAACTTCTATCAGACTCATATAAACAACCAACATCAAAGTAAAATGTCCTTCCCTATGTAGAGCATCACAGAAATTCTGGCATGTGAGAGCCAATGAAAGTCAGTGGCACGGGGTATGACGCTGTGTGTCACAGTACGGAGAGGGAGGGGAAGGGAAATCCTGCTGGTAGATGGCTGATAAACAAAGCTTTCCGGATGTCTTTGCTTGTGAGAAGACCTGGACATGGAGAGAGCTGCACTGCACAGAATTATCCTAGAATGAACCAGCCTCCAATCCCTCCAAAGAGTGTTCCTAAAGTTACCGGGGAGGTGAAGGGGCTGTCTTCTCTCAGCATGCTTGGAAGGGACAGTCCCCAGAGTCCCAGTGAATTCAAATCAGCCAGAGAATCCTGCAGAGGTTACTAACCCACTAAAGTCCCACAGCTCGGAGAAAATCTGATTAACTCCACCTCCCCAGATGGGCTCTAGAATGAAATGTGTATCTGGTTTCTGAGACTCAAATAAGGTGCGAAAATAGAGGGAAGGAGGATGGAGAAAAAACAGGGAGTGGGAGAAGTAAGTATGAGACACTTGCGTGTACCACTTGGTTCTGCCCTTAACTTGAAGCAAGCCATAACTCCGTGAGGGTCAGTTTCTCCAGCTTATGAAAGGTGAATAACACTGTCTCTTTATGCAGTTGGAAGAGGGTGTATCTTCCTTCTCTCCCAAAAGGATGCCAGCCAGGGCAGCTCCCACTTTCCCCCGAAAATTATTTAAGGGATTTTTTTCCTGTATTTTCCCACTACAGTGATTCTGGAAGAGAACTTCTTCTACCTGCCATACTTTTTATTTGAAAACCTCTCCTTTCCTTCCAGGGCCCAGTATTATATATAACTTCAGAACTCCAAAGAAATTCAAGGATGTGGTTCAACTCCTCCCTTTTAAAATGATAAACGGAGCCCAGAAGCACGTCTGAACTGGGACCCATGGCGTTTCGCTCACAAGCGACTGTTCTTTAAAGATCAAGGTGAGATTCTGAGAGACCGCAAGAGATTAGTTCCGTAGCATCTCCACCCCGCCGGATGCAGGCGTAGCTGGGGCGGAGGCGGGGGTGCGGATCGTGCCCAGCACCCCAAGCGTTAACCGCAACCCAAAGTCTACTACGCGATTGGCCGAATACCGGGAGAAGATCTGGTTTTCGCAGTCGTGGGCCAATGAGCACCTCGAGTGGGAGGGTTTGAAGACACTAAGGAGTTTTCCCCCCTTTTTTTAATCTCTTCTCCACCCCCTCCCATCCGCTACCTCCCCCCATTCCCTACGCCGCCAGTTTGTTAAATTAATGCAGTAAGAAAGTGTGAAGATCTGAGGGAGTCCTGGCCAAAGGAAGATGGGCGAGCTCAGAAAACAGAGATGCGTCTGAAGCCTTGGTCTCCTGAGCCCGGCGGGGTAGCCATGAACCCCCGCAGCCCCTGAAACTTGCCCTGGGCTGCCTCAAGCCTGCAGCCCCTGAGCAATGGGACACCTTTCCTGCAGCGATCGTAACTTATTTGGCGGGGACCAGAGAACAGGGATTGTAAGGCGACAGCAGACCGGAACGGAGGCAGGAGAACGAGATTCCCAGACTCGGTCGCGATGCGCCAGCCTGGCACACTCTCTGAGATTTAACTGAAGGCAGCGCCGTCGCCCGCTTTCCCCTCGCCCCTGAACCTCTCAGGCCAGCCCAGAGCCTTGCCCTCGCTACCAGGATGCTCGCCCAGCCTAACTGTCCGAGGCCAGCGCTCTGATCTCCACGGAAGGTTTTTTTTTTTTTCCTTGCATGGAGCTGGCCGTTTAAACAGAAAAACTGGGGTAAAAAAAAAAAAAGAAAGAAAGAAAGAAAGAAGAAGAAAGGAAATATACCCACCCCCAAACGTGCCTCCCCAGCGCCGCAGGGAGCCAGACTCGCTGGAGTTTAACAAACAGCAATACTCTTCGCGCTCCTGAAAAGCAGGGCTGGACGCTCTCCGTGGTGCTGAAACGCTTTGCGGCCACCGCTGTCCGTGGTACCTACAGCCTCCGCGCTCCAGTTTCCCCAGGGGCTCTCCCTCTGCACCCCTATTCCCCACCTCTCCTTAACATCTGGATTATTCTTCCAATCGCGACCGCTGGTTTTGTAAGTGCCAATTTAAAACATTTTTGCCCCCATAACTCGTGGACAACAAAGCACAAGGACCTGAAAAATGTACAGCTTCAATACTCTTCGACTCTACCTTTGGGAGACCATTGTATTCTTCAGGTATGCAATTTTCTACTGACCACATTGCTCTGATGCAAATGGGGGGAAGGAGTACGGAGGCAGACCCTGTCCGTGGTCCCATCATTTGGGGGAGGGGGTGATGTATACCGCTGCAATCCGGTCCTTCCATCCCCCGCCCCCTTCACCCCCCTCCCACCCTCCGCCCGCAGGGTGTCTGGCTTGTGCGTGGAGGTCTGAGACAGTCGCTGCTCTGGCAGCTGTTTGCCAGTTTCTTGAGGTTTGTTTGTCCTTCTGCCTACTACGCCTGCCAGCACTGGCTCCTGGCCCCCCTGCATATTAGCTCTTACTGGGCTGAGGACTTTAACGGGGAGCTTTAGGAGCTACTCAGTTTAATTAGGACTGCATTCTCTCTAACCGCAGTGCCGAAAACCTCGGCTCTCCCATCTGGGAGCCAAGTGACAACTAGCGGCGACGGGGAAGGTTGCACTCAAACTCACTGGACACAAAACATACCATTTTCTGTCTTTTGTTGTTGTTTTCTTTTTCTGTGGGGGGTAGGAACACGGGTTTCTGGGGCTTAGTGCTAGGAAGCAATAGTGTTATGACCTCAATTTGTAAAGCCTTGAACTTAGGGGAAAAGTGGCTCTATTAAAAACAGATTCTGAGGAGTATTCCCCTTTTAAAACTTTGACTTCCTCCTTTCCTCCACCCACCTTACCAAACTCTACTCTGTCAGCAGCAGACCCTGAACTGATAGGCAATTCTTGCTTGTTTTTCTTAATTTATTTCCATCCCTGATTCAATAAGTTTCCCCCATTTATTGTCCCCTAGGTTAAAATTTTCTGCCTTCAGACTTGGCATTCTTATGTTAGCACAAGTGAAATGTGAAAAAACATCTCTTTAGGAAGCATTGAACTAGATAGGCCTTTTGTAAGTGGATGAATCATGCCATCTTTAGAGATGGCTACGATAAATTCCATTTGTATGAATTGAAAAAAAATATTCTTCTCCCATGACCTGCAGGGATCATTAATCTTCCTTCTTTTAGATGCTTATTTCTCATATTTTACAGTGGCACTGGATTAAAAGACATTTTTAAACCCCTACCTTAGTCACTTTAAAAACTAAGTGACCACCAAATACTATCCTCTACCATCATATAACAGTAAATAATTCTTGTTTTATTACCCTCTGTTTGAATTGTTGGTTTCACTAATCTGTCAGTTCATTTATGAAATGAATGACATCTCCCCCAAAATTATAAATAGCTATATGTGAGCCTCTCTTCCCTTCTCCCTCCTGAGATGAAGAAAAGACCCTTACCCTTCCTTCTCTGAGATAACCAATGCTAAAGCTTCTAATATCCAGTTCAAATAATTCTTTGATAGGCCACTCTCCTGACCCACGCTCAGAATGTAAATAGTCAAGAAGTCAAATAGAATAGAAAAAGTACAATTCAGGACCTTGTGAAATTTACCTACTTTATGGGTGAAAAAGCTGGAAGTATCTAATTAATAATATCAGATTCTTCTCCCCCGATGTACCTATTAGAACTGTAAAATGTTGTGGAGATGGGGAACTTGGTAACATTTATATGCAAATTGATTCTCTGTTTGTCTTACCAGAGACCGGTCTGAAGTAGAGAGATTAAAGAGCAAATTAATAGGACCAAGCACATCATTCTACCCCCCCTACATCGCTTTTTTCTTTTTTTTTTTCCATTGCTTCTTTCTTGATGAACAGTATGCAGTGCTTTATTTTTCTCTCTCAGACATTGTCTTTCACAAAAGGGAGACTCAGTCTAGAAGGTCTGCATGGTAATCATTTTGATAAGGTTTGGAATCCACTGTGTTAATTCTTCAAGTAAGCTGGTGGTGGCCTATCAGGGAATGTCACTTTGCAAATTTTTCCCCTATGTACGTGAAGCCACACATGTGTCACAATGGATGTGAGATATAATTCCATATGTTTACAAGGAAAGAAGAGTTATAACTTCAGAGAGCTAGGAAGGCAGTGGTGCCATTGTACTTCCAAAGCACGGGAATAGCTACTTCATTTGAGAAGTGTTTATTTCTGAAACATAAAATAAGAATTAAACTATGGAAATACTCTTAGCAATTTTTCAGAGAGATGGAAAAATGTCACAAGAATGTAAATGGAGTACACTGTTTTTGTTCCTCTGGTACTTTCATTTCCAATTCTTTCATTTTTTAGATTTTCAGGTGAAAATACAGAAGCACCAAAGTCTAGGAACTTATTAGAATGTGTGGTGGTAAATAAAGGCTGGCCCTTCCCTATTAGGTTCCATGTGAATAATTCATTCACCCTCAAGGGACAGCCACTGTTTTGGGATGAACCAATACAGTCATCTCAGGCACCCAGGTACTCCTTAGATTAAATGATGCCAGCTGCTCACCTTATTGAGAAAATGGGGAGGCTATGAAAGCTCTTGATAGCAGAGGTGCTGCTGCATCAGCATGCAACCAGCGAAATGGCAATAACAACAGCAAAACAAATGAAACAGCAATAGAAGTGAGTGAGGCCAAAATCTCACAGATGTCAACACGGAGAACAAACAGGGGCTTTGGAAAAGGAGACTTGGGGTCCTAGGAGATAGTCAGCATTGTGGTGTGTCCCCATAAGTAAAAGAGGTGATTTGACTTAAGTTCCTGCTCTGATATTTCAAAAGCCTGAGGTTCTAAAATTCTTAAGTAACATCCAAGGATTCGATAACCTAAATTTTATCTCATTTTAGGGATGGGGCCTTATACCCAGACAGACCAAAAATAATAGGCAAAGACTTTTTTAAATAATGGAAGTGCATTAATTTCAAACCACATTTTAAGCCAAAGGGAACTAACCTGACTTCAACCCTCAGAGCCTTTACAGAGCCTTATGGCTAGGACAGACCCAGAAGGTCTACAAAATTCTCTTGCCTTCTCAGTACTTAACAGTCCCACCAGGTGTGAACCGTGCTGCTTAACCTCTGCACTACTGACATCTGGAGCGAGTTCTTTGTTACAAGGTCTGCCCCGTGCCTCGTAGGATGACTAGCAGCATTGTTGGTGCCAGTAGCACCCTTTCCCTGTCTCCCCCAGTCATGTCAATCAAAGAATGCCTCCAGACATTGCCAAATAACTGTGGGGAGCAGGGAAAGAGAACCAAATCACACAAACTTTGGAGCCACCCTGTAAAATGACCAAAATTTTAATGAGATGCTCTGATGTATTAATTATAATAAGGAAGATTAGTTTTCTTTAGAAAATGCCCCTTGTGAAATGCACAAAGCACTTCAGTGAAACCAAAAGGGACCTAGCTTGTGCTCTCGGGGACATTTGAAGAATTTACTTTTGAGGCCGCCTTATGAAAGAGGTTGCAACTATGTGGTGCAGTGGAGAGAGCAGTCTGGCTGACTCGAGAGCCCTTGCTTCCAGAGTCAGAAGGGAATAAATACAGGGAGGTAAATCAGATCTGACCCATGGGTGGTTGTTCCAAAAGATGACCAGTTTTCTACATCCTATTCCAGCAGATGAGTCTGCACAGGGTGTTGTACTGAATATGGCACTGACTTTCCTAGGAAAGGTCATCAAAACCTTAAGGGGAAGATGTTTCTATCCACACTAAGCTCAAAAAGAATATGGCAAATACATTGTTGCATATGTGGTTAAATAATAATAATAAATAAAACTCCTCGGTTGAAAGGTAAATGAGGTTTCCCTTGAAGCGGCCCATCTGGCTTCCTGATCTCAAAATGTGACAAGAGGGGCAGGTGACCAACTTGATCTTCTCCTCCCAATAGCACAGCAGTATTTTGCATTAGCTCTTACCTGCTACATTTTGGGCACTGCGGAAAATATCTAGGAGTTTCTGAAATAGGCCAGGGATTTTTTCCTAAGTAAAGAAGCCCGTTGGGCAAGTTTGCATCAGGACCAATCAAAATATCAATCAGTTCGCCCTCTTTGGGGGCTCAGGAACCTTAAGACAAAGCAAAGAAAATGACACATTTTTGTTCCTGAGTGAGAGTATGGACAGGGAACCGAGGCCAGTAAATGGTGTTATGAATCAGCATATAACATCTGCATATTTGCAAAACTGGTAATGACCTCTCAGGGACATTTAGGGAATTTCCTTTTGAGGCCACCTTATTAAAGAGGTTGCAACTATGTGGTGCAGTAGAGAGAGCGGTTTGGCTATGATTTGGGAGCCCTTGTTTCTAGAGTCAGCTCTGTTCCCATCCTACAGCATAACCATAACAAGTCTCTTTCATCGTGTGTATTCAGTTTTCAACTCAAATGACTGGATCCAAGCCTTGTAAGTTCCCTTCAGCCTCTGATAAGCTCTTTATCAAGGGCAAGGACCCATACCCACAAAGGCTCAGAATGAGCCTCCAGCGGTGGCTGCCTTCATTTCTCCCCCAGCACTCACTTATCAGGTGCTGATTCCTAGTCCAACACTCGGCACCATGCACGGATGGATGCCATGATCCCTGTCCTTGCAGAAAAGGGAGACACTGCCCCCTTCAACGGCACATTAACAACCCTTTTCCCTTTCTCCAGGGCCTGCAGAGCTCCCCTACAGCCAGCCAGTGTGCACATTCTCCGTCAGCATCACATTTATGTGGGCATCATTAACTTTATTTCCTTCATCAGCTAGCAAAAGCCAGAATGATTTTAAAGATGCATGGCACTGTCTCCCCACATGACCATCCTGATGCTATTCTGCAGGTCTTAAAGTATGCGTTAGGCAAATCAGCCTTGGCTCAAATATCAACAGACCTAGCATCCAGAATTTAACTACTGGCATGAGCTTTAGAGGGTTCCATGACCTTCCTGGCCCTCACTTTCTCCACCTGTAAAGTGAAAGGATTCCACCAATTACTCTCTGAAGTCATGTTTAGCTCACCAGTTCAGGATGATCTTCTTCCAATCTCTTCCATAATGGCACAATTTCTGTTATAGCTATTGCAGCATATTTTAATTATTACAAAAAAGAAAAGAAAAGAAAAACACTGAGGTACACCCAGGCTTGAAAGTCTGAAAGAAGTAAAGAGCTCACTAAGCAACCTCAGTCTCGGGAGAGTAATGCTTCCTCACCTGAACACAGTTATGGACAGATTCCACAAGTATGTCAAGAAATCCAAGAAATGCTTAGAATGATTAGAAACCATGAGGCCTGACCACTGCCCTCATAGTCTGAGAAATGATGTGAAAGAGACAGACCAAGGCTTCTATATTTTTATTAAGATTTCTGTTTAGCATTGACTACCTCCATGAAGCCTACATTTTTAAGATTATGAACTAAGTCTTCTTCTTCATTAATTTTCCCTGTGATTATTAACTGAAGCATATATAACCTCCAGAAATGCTGAAATCACAGCACGAGCAATGTCACTGCACTGAGTTGACCCAAGAAGAAACAAAACTTAAGACATATGATGCTTTTTAGTCCATCCACAGAGCTCTGTCAGAAGTAAATATGCAATTTGTTAGCCTTTGAAATGCTTAAAAAAGATTCTGAGTCCTCATTATCATTGCATGAACCTCCTAGGTACCCAGGGACCCCATATTGGGAAACATTAGATTTGATTTATTCTATAGAGCTCCAAGGGAAGAACTGAGGTAAACTGGTAGATTTTTGTTAATGTGCACACGAATTTTAACCCAGTGGAATTCAGAACTTTCTAGAGCTCCAGCAAATGGTGCCATGGACTGACTGCCTCAGTGGTAGTGACAGTCGCTACCAGGGGAGGTCTGCAAGTAAAACCAGAAATCTACTTCCCAGGAGGAAGACAAAAAATATTCAAGCTTCTTTTGTACATCAAGGTTTGTCATTTGCTGCAGAAGAGGAGATGAAACGCAGGTCAGAGACAAATGTGTCTTCTCCTGTCTTCATTCCCAAATTACCATCTGATCTCTGTAAGTTCTCTGAATCACGCCATGAACAGGTACTCGCTGGTATTTTTTTATTCCTTAAAATGGGTTGGATAATAAATAAATTGGACATAAACGCACAATGTGGCAAAGAATTATTAGAAGGAAATCACCTCAGTTATGTAAAAGCCTGGCTTTATGAAATGAGCAGGACCTCTGAAGAAGCCAGAAGGATCCATCAGAAAATGCAAGGGACCACAGGCAAGGCCACAGGCACGGTCGTTATTCGCACAACTGATGGCCTCTCCGCGCTGCACTCCAGTGAATCCCCAGAAACCACAACCTAACTCACAACCAAAAACACCATGGGGCCAGCCAGCAAATCCATTCAGAAGCATATTAGAAGGAAACAATGCTCTGCGATGGGGGGTGGCGGGAGCTTATCCACAACAGTGCTTATGCTTAGTAATGCAAGCCCTTAGGAGGCCTGCTGAGGCCCCAAAGCTTTTGAGACTATGTATAAAGGACTCCTTTGTGGTTTCCTGGAGTTGATATTGTCAGAGACTTCTGAGGCAAATTCAGTGCAATTAGATTACCACTTTCTGCCTTTGAATTCGGGTGTTTTTCAGTGTCCATTGCTAAATGAGTTTACCATCTTAACAGGGAGCTGCCGACAATCGTTAATCCCAGCCATGAAATGGGCAGCAGCTCCTGGAGAGCATTCTCTTTCTCCTCATAAACTGGGCAGCCCCTAGGCACTGAGAGAACAAGCCTCTGCTCCTTTCCTTGCTAGCTGCATCCTCAACTCTCCACCTGCTCTCCCTCAGAATTGTACTTTCCTGAATCACTGAGTCACTGAATCGTGGGGCAGGAAGGGCTCTGAGCAGTTCTAGAATTCAACAGCTCTCAAAACCAGCTGTGCGGGGCTTATCAAAAACACAGTCCCAAAAAATGTATTAAGAGGGTAAATCTTACATGTCACCTTCTTACTATAAACTAACAATAATAATTATAAATAAGAGGACAAGAGAAAACTGTTGGAGGTGATGGATAGGTGTACGGCATAGATCGTGATGAAGGTTTCAAGGTGTATACTCATCTTTAAACTTAAGTGGTGTACATTAAATATGAACAGTTTCTACATGTCAATCATATTTCAGTAAAATAGTTTTTTTTAATTAAATAAATTTGGTGGTAGAGTGCTTACTCAGCATACACAAGACCCTGGTTTCAAGCCCCAGCAGTGCAAAAATAATAGTAACAAACTAAAATTCAGATTCCCAACATCATACCAGACTACCAAAACAGAGCTCTTCCAGGAATGGGACCCAGAAACCTGCAGTGTTAACAAAAGCCTGTAAGTTGTTGCTTTTCAAATTCACCATGCAGAGAAATTGTAGAGAATGTCACACACACACACACAAAAAAAAAAGCAGCTTCTGACCACGGAGGTCTTGTAGGAAAGGAGGCTGAGCGTCTACGCTTCTGACAGCCCCCAGGTGTTGCCGGTGTCCCTGGACAAAAGGCTTGAGTAGCAAGACTTAAAGGATCCTAGAGGAGGTACACACATGCACACACACACACATGCACACACACACACACATCAACCCTTTCATTTTGCACATGAAGAGAAGGTAAATGAGTTCCTCAGAGTTACAAAGTGGCAGGGCTCCTGAAGCTACACACAGATGCAAATTCTCCGTCCTTTGTCAACTATATGTCCAACCCTGTATGTCAACTATAAAGTCCATGTGCCCTGACTCCGCCCCTGCACCTTCCACTCACGCACTGGCCCCCAGGCCCCCAAGAAACATGAACACTCGAACTTCAAGAGGGTTCTTCAGAGAGCTACCCATCCCCACACTGGTCCTGCACCAAAACCTCATCACACAGCTGGGAACTCTGTGTGAGGTTGCATAAAGAGAGGGGCACCCAGGGGAGAAGCCTAATTCCTGGCCCCCAGGGGCCTTGGGACACAGCAGTGAGAATCTTCTGGGATTGACAGAGGATGTGGATCAAGATAGCCAGAAGGAGGGAATCTCTGGTTTCTTTCTCCAAAGATCTCACCAGTGTAACCATTTTTCCATGCACACTGTACATCAGCCTCACATAATTGCAGGCTTGCTTAGGAATCCCGGATGTCCAGAGGCCACTGTCCCATTCTGCTATTTACTGACCTCAGGACCACATCCTTCCTTCTTCTCTACCCCTCTGACCTGTCCGCTTTACCAAATGTGTTAGTATCCTATACACCAAGTGGAGCAACTGCTATGCTCTTCAGCCTTTTGAAAACTACGTGTTTATGGCTATGTGCTCCCTTCTGCAACGCTCCTCGGCTTCAGAACAATGCGGCAAGACCACTGCAACCAGGCTGCCAGGCAGATCCGCGGTATTCGTACAATAGCACTTCGTAGAGCGTTCCACATCCACAATTCTGCATGTGCTGTCTGATCACCTTTTAAAAGATAAATGAGGACAATGGTTACTATCCCCACTTTACAGCTGAGAAAACTAAGGCTTAGAGAGGAAGAGTGACTTGGTTTTTGGTAACAGCAGGTAACCATGCTGTTAATCTCAAGGTAAAGCCAGGATTCCAGTACAGAGCTCCTTGTTCCTAGCTCACCATACTCACTTCTGCTGTACAGCAAGACTGCAGCCCCTGTGAGTTGGTGGAGATATCAAGCTGGCAGCCCTGCCCCTCTGCCAGTGGAACTTGGAGAGGGAAAGAAGCTTAGAAGACAAGATCTGGGAATTTCCCATCAGGCCTTGGGTTGGACAGAGCCATATTCTTCCTATTGGAACCCAGATAGCTATTTCTTTCTCTGTTCTTGATCATTTTCAATGATATAGTATACAAACACATTCTCTTTATACGAAATTCTAATACCAGACTTAAGCCTGAGATTCCCTGTGATAAGTACCTCCATACCCCTTTCAACTATTATCTTTTTTGATCATTTTTATTTAGCTACATTATATGTTGCATATATATTATATACATACATATCTTTACACATGCATGTAACTATATACTATCATTTTATAGAATCATATTGCCCACCTCATTCCCCAGATTGTCTTGTATGTATTATTCTACCTCATTCTTTTAGTCCCTGCAGAACATTTTATTCGTTTCCTCTTTTATTAGTATTTGTTATACATAATAAACACATTCCTCATGGGGAACTGGAACATATGCATATCCCATCTTGATCCTTTTTACTTCCCCTTCCCTCCCTCCTGTCTCCCACATCCCCACCTCCTCTTACCATCTCCACATAGTCTACTTCCTGTTTCCTATGATCTTTCAATTTTGCAGAGCATTTTATGTTATGGATTTCCTAGTGTATTCTAGCCATCTCCCTATTGATGGGCATTTATAGTGTTTTCTCATTTTTCTACTATAATCAGTACTGCAATAATCACAAAGATGTATGTACATCTTTGTGAACATATGTGGCATTTTCCCTAGGCAGGTAATAGAAACAAGGGATGGTGTGGCTGGTGCACAGAGCATGTGCATCTTTTATATTAATAGATATCCCTTTTTTTCTAAGCCTTCCTTTCTGCCCCTCTCATTGTGCCCCATCTTGGCCCAGACTGCAATGGCTACCAATAGCAATCATTTGCACTTATTGAGTGTTTATCGAATGCTAGCTACTGTGCTATCAACATCATACGTCTCGTGTCATAATTATTGCAAAAATCCTAAGATGTAAGTGCTAGTGCATCCCCACTGTATGGGTACAAACAGGGGTAAAGAGGTTATGAATCTTGCCCAAAGTATGACAAGTAGTAAGGAGGACAGCCAGGACTCAAAACAGGTCTGACTATAGAAACTACTCTTTTAACCATTACTCTGCTATTGTTACTCCACAAACAAACCAGAGTGGAGGCTGGAGAACATTGAGAAGGATGAAGAAGATGTAAGAAATGAATTTGTCTCTCCATGTACTAAAGGGCTAATCCCTTGTAGGTGGTTCTAGATGACAATAAAGTCAGACATGAGTTTCTAACCTTCATTTTGCACTATTTTCTACCTTTATCAAAAACAGATGCATAGTTACCCCTCTGGGGGTAGGGATAGTTTACAACACAACATCTTTTCTTCTTCGTCCTCCTGCCTTGTAGCCAAAATTATTCAACTGAAAGTGATTATCTAGGATTATGGGAGAGAATTTCTGACTGAGTAGGGAGGCTGGGGAGAAGGGCAGCTGAGCTGTGATCCAGGAATGGAATTTTTAAAACTCTTGGAGCTCCTGTGCTCAGACCAAGGACCTTCGCAGCCTCACGATCTAATTTGCTCCCCAACCTGAGGGACTGAGGCTCCCCATGACCTTTATCTCTATGGGATTCTGAAGAGGCAGCGCCACCTCCAGCACCCATGCCCGGGATTTCCTGCTCCCAAACAAATCCACTGGGCTCCTCGGGACGTCTCCAGCCCAGGAAGCCTGGAAGCGATGGGGGAGGACAGAGGGGTAAAAGAAAGCCAGCTCTCCTCACAAGTGCCACTCCACGCGTGGCCTGCAGCAAGCCTGGACAATCCTGCCTCCAACACGACTTCTGTCGGTTCTCTGAGTGACACCAGACACATCGCCCAGGGTGTCTCCAGCAGGCATGTTGCTAGTGGAAGAAAAAACACAGTAGAAACGCTCTCCTAAGATCAACTTTTGAGACAGACATCCTGGTTTGTTATTTTGTTTTTCTTCCTTTTGTTTTTTGTTTTGTTTTTTTTTAACGTTGTAAATATTCTCTTTCTTTGTGGTAAAATATTAAACCACAAAGGGAGACATGTCTAAAACTGAAATATGTGGACATTTTATGCTGTAAAATAAATCACTTAACAGGTTATAGCATAATGATAACCAAGACATGAGTGCTGTGTGTCTGACACCATTCTAAAAGCTGAGTGTGGGCCGGTGAGATGGCTCAGCGGCATAAGCGCCTGCCTGGCAAGTGTGAGGTCCTGAGTTCGACTCCCGGTACCCATATATAAAATAAAAGCTGAATGTGTATTAACCGTGTAATCCTGAGGACGATAGCGTGAAGCACAGACTGTTACTCATCCCTGGGTACACGTGAGGCAAAAAAAAAATTCTCCCAAGGTCATCCACACTAGAAGTAGCAGTGCCAGCTTGGAATTCAGGCCCTTGACTTCAGAGAGCTTTTTATTGCTTCTGTTATAAGCTATTTGTGTTCTTTAAAAAAAAAAATGGAAGGGCCGGGGATATAGCTCAGCAGCACAGTGCCTGCCTGGCAAGCACAAGGTCCTGAGTTTGATTCCTGGTAAAAAAAAAAAAAAAAAAAAGGAATTATTCTAAATCCCATGTTTGGCAACTTCCCTTTCTCACTCAGCAATATCCCGTCAATGGACATTCAGATCTATCGTATCTCATCCCCGCTTGCACCTTGCACTTACTCTTGAAAAAACCCAGTTTTTGTACAACACAAAGCTCTCAGCTTACCACACTTCGCGCTCACCCTCATCTCCAGCTCCTTCATTTCACACAAACCAAACCCAAAATGGATTCTCAGTGTCCTTAAGTCTTATGTCTGTGCTTACGGTGTTCACTCCAAAAATCTGGAAAATATCCTCCTCTCATTTCTGCCGAGAAAAGGCACACGAACTGTGTCTGGATTCAAACGAATCTGATTTTTCAGCCAGGCTTCGTCACGTCTTGCTTTAGAATCTCGACAGTTTGCTCAACCTTTCTAAACCTCAAGTTCCTCGTCCTAAAAATGAGACCAGTTCACTGATTGATACCGAAGTCCAAGTTCAGGTATTTTATCCTAGCAGAACACAAAAAGAATGCTTTTGTTTTTCTTTCTTTTGTTTTTGGTTTTTTTTTTTCTTTACATTGTAAATATTCTATTTCTTTGTGGTAAAATATTAAACAACAAAGGAAGACATGTCTAAAACTGAAATATGTGGACATTTTATTCTCTAACTTTTCCACATCTCTAGGATGCTGTCCATACCTCAGGATCCATGTCAGCATCACTTCCTCTCTGAAGCGTCCCCTGGATCGCACTGTCCCCACCCGCAGCAGGGCAGGACTCGCCATTAGAGTCTCCTTGGAGATGAAGGGCATTATCCCTGATGCTCAGTGTTCAGAGTGACTTTACAAACACTGGGTAGCCCCTCTAACTTTCCTGTTGGATTGTAAGCCCCTCCAAGCCTAAGAATTCAATGAATTTCTTGGTGCATGTGAGATGCAAATGAGATGACAAGGGACGTATCCTCTGGTGTCTCCCAGCGTCTTCGACTTGCCCTGCTTTCCTCATAAACAATGTTATCCCAATGGTCCCCGTACACTGGACACAGTGTTTGTTAGATCATGTTGCTTTGTCCCCAGTGACTGCCCCCATCCTCCCCTTACTGGACCTGCAAAAGCCCAGTACCTGAAGAAGTGCAACCAACTAACCCCAAAGCACTGCTGTGTCTCACCATGACCCCTTTTAGCTCCAAGAAGTGAGTCGCAGTGAAAGTGTGGGCTCCACACAGCAGCTCAGCTCTGTCTCCATAGCTGCCACGGTGAATAGTTCAGCCTTATTCTTGCTGGCTGGCAAACCCTGGGCCTCTCAAAATACCTGAGCCACTGCACATGAGGTTCCTTCCCACCATGAACCAGGCCCATAGAAACGCCCTTGCATAAGACAGGCAAACTTTCTAAAAATGGTTTTATTTGTGCAGAAGGCACGAACTTCACTGGAAGTAGTTTTCTCAATGTGACCTAAAACGTCCAGAAGAAAAGAAAATGTCTTTGCAAGAGCCAAGAAAAAGATTGCATCACATTCAGCCAGGCATGGTGGCACATGCCTGTAATCCCAGCACTTGGGAGGCTGAGACAGGAGTATCACTGTGAGTTCGAGGCCAACCTGAGCTACAAACTGAGTTCAAGGCCAGCATGAACTCCATAGTGAAATTCTGTCTCAAAAAGACAAAAAGACAACAACAACAAAAAACATTACATCACATTCAAAGAAAGGGGCTTGAAGGAATTCACCGAAGAGGCCTTGGAATGTAAAAGGCTACACACCCTGAAAAATAGGGTGATAAGGCTTAGTAAAATATATAATGCTCCATGCTGCCTCAAAAGTAAAGAGGGGCAGAGGGGCTGAAGGAGGGTAGGGGAATGGGAAAGAAAAAGAATCAAGATATATCATGCACAGGTACAATTCCCCATGATGAATGTGATCAACATGTATACCTAAAGTGTACCGATAAACTTAATTACTAAAAAAAGTAAACAGCCTAAAATCAGAGCAAAATTCTCCTCCCCCTGCAGCTCCACCCTGACTTTGTAACTGAGTCTCAATTTCCCCATGACTAAAGTGAGGTCAGACTATGTAAAAACTATGGATTCTTCCGGTTGTCACTGCAGAACACTCAAATCGAGTTGGCTCACGGAAGACCTAGCAGCTGAAAACTCTATCTTAGGAACAAGATATAATCTGGAATCCTGGTTACACCACTTGCTAGGTGTCTGCCTTGGAGCAAGGTTGTTTTTAAGATCCTGAGGCCCATTTTCCTCATCTGTAAAATGGAAATAATAATTATCCCTCCCTGCCAGATTACCATCAATGTTCAGTGACAGAAAGCATGTAAAAATGTTAGCATTGCATATGGCGCATCATAACTGTAAAAAGTAGGAAAACCATTATTACTATAATTAAAGTAGGCTAGTGCCAAGGGAGGTAGGAGCACAAAGAGAGCCTAACTAGCTTTGTTTGGAGGTGGGGCGGTGGTATATAGTTGAAGGCAATTTTTCAGGACTCAAAACAATTAAACTAAGCCATAGAGAATGCCTAATTCACCAGATAGCAGAGTGCCAAGAAACTGATACAGGCAAAGAAGAAAGGCTTTCTGGCTTGTAGAATGGGCCAGCTGGATGACCCTGAGCTCAAGGACACCAGATGGGCAGATATCCACCCTGATACCCAGGCTCAGCACAGTCCTGCTCTGCCCTTCCTTCTCCCAATAGGCCTCCACTGGAAGCCCAACTGAGAGCAGATAATTTGGTTGTCACTCAAAAACTATTTAATTCTGACTATAAGCCAGCAGTTGTTCTGAGTTCTGATTGAGGAGCAGTGAAGGCCATGCCAGTGACCTTGTTCCATGCAGAAAAATCCAGGATAAATGATTAAACCAGGACAGGGTGGGGTAGCAAAATAGTATGTATGATAGGGTTCCATTTTTATTTTCTTACATGGATTAGTATTCTCGAGTGGGGAAAAAAGTCTACAGCAATGAATCCAAAGCTGTGTATAGTTGTCATTATTTCTTGAGAATGAGACTATGGGGGAGTTTTATTTCAAGCATTAAATATTTCTGTAATGCTTGAATGCTTTACAAATATATGTGAGATATATATATATATATATATATATAAAACTTTTAAAAGCTGAAAAATATCTTTCTAAAAAAGAGAATGTCAGAAAGCACAAATTGGGAGGCATGCAGTCAAACTCGCAGTCTTCATCAGGTAGGGAAAGACAAATCCAAAAAGACAACGTACCGAGTTGATTGCATTTTCCCCCAGCATAAGTGCGCCTAGAGGTTGAGACCATCTGGTGTGCTTGTTGGAATTTTCTGAGCAACTGGAAGTTGCTTTACCCACTGAAGTCATTGTGCCTGAAGTGAAATGTCACTGGAAAATCAAAGGCCAGAGTCATACTACAGATCTGGGTTTTGAGAACAAAGTGATGGATGGGACATATTCTCATCAGGGCAACTGGAGCCCTACCCAATCCAGTGTGCAATTTCATAAAATCCTCCTAGTCATGAAAGGAGGGCAAAGAATGATCTGGCCCAATTCCTTCTGTTTCCTGTGAGAACCAAGGCCAGGAGGATAGGGACTTGTCCAAAGTCACAGTGGCTTCATACCCAGCCCAGAAAAATACTGAGGACCCCAAGTCTCTTATCCCCATAACAACTTTCAGAAAAATCTACTAGGTGTTTCCCTGGTAGTGAGCAAAATAAATAACAATGGTAGAGGATAATTTTCTTTTATTTTAATCATCATGGATTTTATCTCATGAGGTACCAGGCTTACCAACTGCATTTATAATACTGACAGTATTTAAAATTTTTTAATTGAGTTAAAAATAAATGGGGCCGGTGAGATGGCTCAGCGGCATAAGCGCCTGCCTTGCAAGCGCGAGGGCCCGAGTTCGACTCCCGGATCCCACATACGAAAAAGGGGCCGGTGATATCACTCAGCGGCACGGGCGCCTGTTGGCGCATGAGGTCCTGAGGTCGACCCCCCAGTACCCACAAAAATAAATAAATAAATAAATAAATAAATAAATAAATAAGGAAGGGAATATGAGTTAGGCATGATATCCAAGTGGTTTGGGTTTGGGGATGATTGCTCTCTACCGTGCTGCCTTCAACGCTATCATTCGGAAAAGTACAAAGTACCACAAGGACTCGGAAAGCAGCTCGGCTCTGAGGAATGCCTAACTTTACCTTTTCTTGAAGTCCTTTTCAAGTATCTTTATTGAAGTATAACAAATATGAAGACAGATTCTTTTGATTTGAATAATTATTGATATATATCTATTGTATTAGGATCCATATTTAATTAGATTTCAGATTGTTTGCAAGCATTTGACTTTTTTCATGTATATGCATGGTATTTTGTTTTGAGGAATCAGCCCATCTATATATCATATCTTGACAGTTTCAATCCTTTAACCCCCACAACCACTCCCTTCCTCTCTCCCAACCCCCTACTCCATCTCCACAAAGTCTTTTTGTCTCCTAACATATCTTCTTTATATTTACATTTTAGGTTTCTCACATAAGAAAACCCATGCAATGTTTAACTTTCTGTGACTGACTTGTTTCACTTAACATTATGGTCTGAATTTCCATCCTAACTTTAGTCCCAAACAGCTTCTCAAGGTGGGTCATGCACATGGGCTGCAAATTGAATTCAAATAGTAGAAGATGGCACATGTTGGTTAAAAGTGGGCACAGTCATCAGGCAGGGCACGGCTGGGATCGGGTCATCCTTTGTCTAATTTACCAACAAATATCTATTCGAGCTGTATTCGTAGTCTTCGATTCCTTCCTTGTATTAGAATGACGTCTGTGACTCCCCCCACCTTGTCTTATGGACAAGAAATCCTCTAAAGCACTAATACATATAACTAGTAATATTAGCAAGTAATGTGTATTTCAGAGCCTACCATACGCCAAGAACTTTTTGAAAAGCTGTATATGCATTAACTATTTAATATGTAGAGCAACCCTGAGAAAAGTGTCATCCTCACTCTTGGGTGAAGAGACTAGGGAGAGAGCCTACAAAGCTGGGACCCCTCGACCACCTTGCCAATCCGAGCTCAGTCTCCATATGGAGAAAGACATTCTCCATGTGAAACAGAGGGTGATTCATAAGCCAAAGACATACAAGCTCCTCCAGACACACGGTTGGGTAAGACGGAAGGCACAGATAGAGCCTCTGAGGGAGAATATTAACGACTCACCCCAAGTCACAGCCTTTCCCAGTGGGGAAAGGGAGGTGGGGAAAACTTGGCAACATACCTCCTCTCAGTTCTGCTACCCAAACTCCCAATTTCCTTTCCCTTTATTACCATGAGATGTGTGAAGAGATACAGGAGATATTGGGAGAGATGAAAAAGAAAGTGTGGAGGCGTGAATGTGTGGATCCAGCTATGGAAGAGGCTGAGGCAGGAGAATCACAGGCTGGAGGCCAGCCTGGGCAACATAGGTAACAAGGTGAGACTGTGTGAAAAAGAAAAGAAAAGAAGAAAAAAAGAAAAGAAGAGAAGAGGAAAGAAAAGAAAAGAAAAGAAAAGAAAAAGAAAGGGAAAGAGAAAGGGGAAGGAAGGAAGAAAAGAAGGAAGAAAGGAAGGAAGAAAGGAAAAAATAAAGAGAGAATATTGCCTAGAAATTTGAAATAAAAAAATTAGAAAACACAGTAATAAAGAGGGAAGAGTGGAGAAGGAAAGAGATAGGCAGAATGATAAAGAGGAAAGAGCAGTCAAGGTCAGCCAGGAGCTCAGAGCGAGTCTCCTCCCCCTCCGGACCTTGGTCTTGTCAAATGTAACATGGATGAGCAGACCGCACAGGCGCCCTTTATGATCTCTCCCAGCACCCTCATTCTAGTTTTCAGACACTAATGAAAGCAGGGGAACAAGAATGGAAGAAGCCAATGCCGAAGAGGAATGATGGAGGGAAGAAAAATGAGAAGAAAAGAAGGCACCTTCCAAAGCAACTGAAATCTGTTGATCTTGTTGAAAGAGAAGCAGGAGAGAGCTAAACCATCAAAAATCCCAAAATTAAAGCTTTCCCACTCAGGTCGCCGACTCCGTGTCTCCCTCTCCATCAGCAGGATCCTGGGCTGACGTCTGCAGAACGTGGGCTTGAGTGTCGGGAGGATGCTGCTCTCTTTCTGAGAAAGGAGGCCACCTGAAAAGCCTGCTCCTCCACCCTGGCAATGACGACAATCAGCATCTTCCCAGGCCCTGGGGTTGTCCTGGGCAGGAGGAAGATACTAGGAATGAGCCCAAGGGAGCTACAGAGCCACAGTGCCACACCATGCTTGCAAGTTCAAATCCTGGGAACCAGCAAAAGGAGAAAGTCTCAGCCCAGTGGATATTTTCTAAGGGCTTCTCCAACCCCTTGCCTCTCAGCATCCCTTCTGCAACTACCCAGGGGCTGTAATCCAATCCAAAAGATTTAGCGTAGACTGACACTCAGTCCTGTTACCTAACCTTTTCACAATTGTTTGAGTCATTCCAGGTGTTAAATCCCTAGAAGACAAAGAGGTGTCTCCCATTGATTGAACTTCACTTTATCCAAATGTCTAGGCACACAGCGGACTCTGGAAAGCCATACACTTCATCAGTAGAGTCAAGTGGTTCCAATCTCTCTTCCAATACTATCTCTCCTGTTGCCTAACATTTCAATCCAGCACCATTTTTATTAATTCCATTGCCTGGTTTTAAAGCCCAACCTGTCATTATCTTAGGGAACAGAAATTAGCAGGTTCCTGCCTCTGCAGAATGAGGTAGAATACTCACTCCGGAGTATTCTGTCCAAATCTGGGACAGGTCCCAGCAAAGAAGTGCATAGATCACCATATAAATGTCAGGTACTGCCGCAAATGGGCCAGGCACTGTTCACCTATATACAAAGCAGATTCTGTATGCCAGGTTCTTGACTAAATCCTTTATCTCTATTATTTTTTTTGTGGGTACTGGGGGTCTAACTCAGGACCTCAAGCGCCAGCAGGCGCTTATGCCACTGAGCAATATCACCGGCCCTTTTTTCGTATGTGGGTTCCGGGAGTCGAACTCGGGCCCTCGCGCTTGCCAGGCAGGCGCTTATGCCGCTGAGCCATCTCACCGGCCCATCTATTTTTTAACTCTGCACAATTCTAAAATTCTAACAGTACTAAAATAGATAGCATTCCCAGTTTGCAGAGGAAGAAACTGAGGCTTAATGGGGTTAAGCAACTTTCAAGAACATGAAAGTAACTAGTACAGTCACAGTGCCAGCACTGCCCCCCACTGTCCTTTTTAGACCATGCGGCTGGGTGAAAGTCCAGGCGTAGTTGAACACGTCCAGTGACCAGGAACTAACGGTGCAATTCTAGGCTGTCTCTTCCATCACTGGGGAGTCCTAAAGGTCAAAATATTTTTTCCTCACATATCTGTCTCAGGCAGCCACACTCTTTGAAAGTCACACTCTCCTTGGTCCCTTGGAACAAGTCGATGAGCTCTCGAAGGTGCACAAACAGCAGTTAGAAAGATCTGGTTCCATCCCTACCCGGCCACCTATTAGCTGTGTAACTTTCAACCAAGTCACTTCTCCCTTCTGTACCTCAGTGGGTTCGTCTGTACACAAACTCATGCCTCGTACCACCACACAGAGAGAAAAAAGAGTATTTGAAAAAGAGCTTAGCTCAGTGCCTGGAAAATAGGAAAGGACTCAGACCATTATTTTATTAACTTGGATCCCTTTTCCCTACGGCAGCCCAACAGACCGATCCCTTCTGCCTGAGTCTTCTCTGAGCCAAACACCCACAGAGCCCTTAATTATTCCTTATAGGTCAATTTCAAGTTTGTTTACCAGCCCAGTTGTTCCTTTCTGGACCTGTTCCAGCTGTTAATGTCCCTCTTAAAATGCAGAGCCTACAACTGAACACAAAAAATTAGCCAGGATTTGAAGTAAAGCCCACATCCACTATTTCCTGCCATCCCCGCCTATTTCAGCCTTTAGAATTTTCTGGGGTCCTTCAGAATTACAGTATTAGGATTAACTTAGGCTGGAACAAAATGTTAGCAAAAAATATCTACACCTTATGAATAGTCAGCATTGTTTGTTTGTTTGCTTGTTTGTTTTGGCTTTTTTGAGGCAGAGTCTCATTATGTAGCCCAGGCTGGCCTTGAACTCACAGGGATCCTCCTGCTTCAGCCTCCCAGGTGCTGAGACTACTGGCATGTGCCGCCACGCCCGTCTTGCACCTTATGAATAGAAACGTAGTTTTATTTTTATTTGTAATAATAGTTATCACACTAAGTGGTCTCTATGTGCCTGGCACTGCAGTCGATGCTTAAAATATTTTTTTCCCTTTATTCCAACAATATTAGGAAGTAGCTCTATTCTTGCTCTTATTTTACTGGTAAGGAAGTAGACGCAGAGGAGTTAAGTGACTTGCTCATGATCTCACAACTAATGCACGGCAGAATCGAGGTTGGGTCCACAAGCCTTCCTCCCTCCCATTTTAAGCATTTAGGGAATATAAGTACTCTGGGGGGAGAAAATTGCATGACAGAGTAGAAGACATAGGCAGAACAGTTTAACACCAAGAAAAAAAAATGCAGTGCACCAGAGCAATGTGGGGCTTCTGCACAACCTGTCACAAAGAGGTCCCTCTCTCTCCCCTCCAGCTGTGCCAATGTCTATGGCTCCACGGGCAGCATGAGGCAATGGAGGAAAAGGGGAAAGGTAGAAGGTCACCTCCCTTTTTTTAAATTTTTATTTACCATTGTCTTCAGTCCTTGTCCCTAATAGATTCTGCATTACGAACAATTAATTTTCAATTTTCAGCCAAGTTGCTGTCCTGGGGGTTAGAGAGTGGCTCATTTACAACGTTGTAGCCCTTCTGCCTCAGACACCATCCTGCTCTTTGACTCAGCAATTTTGCTTCTAAGACCTGAGCAGAAATTTGTCACCAAGGGGGATTTTCACAGCATAATTTATAATAGCTAAAAATTGAAAATAATATAAATGGCCAACAATAGGGGGGATAGCTAAATGAATGCTAATTCAGCCACACACTGGCCTATGTAGTCATTTAAAACTGTGTTTCTAAAGGTTTAACAATGAGAAAAAATGCTCAGTTCGATTTTCAATTGGAAAAAAAAAAAACCCAGAAAACAAAACTGATGAAAATCTATAGAGGGGGAAAACAAGAAGAAACATACCAGTGTTTTAACAGTAGATACGTAGATAATAGAACTTGCAGATGGGTTTTATTTTTTAATTTGAACCACATTGTACTTTTCCATTGAACTGGGAAGCATTATTGCTCTAATAATCAGAGGAAAAAGTTATTTTTTGAAGGGTTGAAAGACTCTGGCGTGAGGGCGAGCAGCCAGCTTGTGAGGAACAGTTTTTGCCACTGGACAGCGTCCATCTGTGCAGCAGCAATTACTCCTCCGTTACCATCAGATCGTCTTAATCCTATTGATTGAAATGCCAGAGTAATGCTATTAATTTACTACTTAACAGATAAAGTACTAAGAGCACAGCGGAAGAATTACCTGAGAGTGTCGTGGTGCTCTTGTAGGTGTGAGAGTGTGTGCCCTGTAGACTCCAGGGTAAAGCACAAAGAAAATTATAGGAGTTCATATAGTCATCCCCCATTGGTAATTTATTTATTTATTATTTTTTTTTTGTGGGTACCAGGGGTCGACCTCAGGACCTCGCGCGCCATCAGGCGCTCGTGCCGCTGAGCGATATCACCGGCCCCTTTTTCGTATGTGGGATCCGGGAGTCGAACTCGGGCCCTCGCGCTTGCAAGGCAGGCGCTTACGCCGCTGAGCCATCTCACCGGCCCCCCATTGGTAATTTATAAGTTAGGACCAGCAACGTCTTCACTGTATGGAAAGCGACATGCCCAAGATCAGACGATAAAGAATCGCAACAGTGTAGAGGTCAAACCCAGGATTTGTGACTCCACACTGCTAGCTCTCTATGCTAGGTTGCTTCTCTTTGCCTCTGAGCCCTGCCGCAAGAAGCAGGAAGGAGTGGGACCCGGGCTCTGATCTGGTCCCATTGTGAGCTAGAAAAGTGCCACTGCTGGAGGAGCCTGAAGCTGGGACATAGAATGGAAAGAAAAGCCCAGAGGCACAGAGAGACTTGAGATCCTTTACCTTGAAATCTGGCCATATAGCACCTTGTCCTTCCCATACCACCCACCCATCTTCTTCCCAACTCATTAAGTCCCACAAGCTCTCCCTGACATTTCTCCTGAATTCTAACTAAACATTCTTTACAGAAGCTTATACGGACCCACAGAGGAGAGGGAACTTAACATTAATAGAATGCATATTCGAATTCAGTTCGCTGTTTTAGCAGATTTGAACTTCTGCTCCAAAGCCTATGCCAAAATTCCACTTCCATTACATTTATGTGTCATCTCTGCCACCATGTCACCTTGACTAAGTCAGTCCCCCTCTCGGAGTCTCAGTTTCCTCACCAGAAAAATGGCGATGCTCCATAGAGTTGCTGGGAGCAGTAGGAAGCTTGAATGGGAAAGTTCTTGGGTCTGTGCATGGTGTTTAGAGTATTTGCCCCTGGGCAGCTATTGAGAGCCTTAACTCATCTCTGAGTCAGATCCCACTGTTACAGAATGGAAATGGTGGTCCCTACCAAACTTGCAAAGTTGTTTACAGCCATTAATTTACAGCAGGTGGTCAACAAATGTCTTTTTTTAATGCACAAAGTGACCACTTTCCTAATTCTTCCCCCACAACATCTTGGAACTTTCTCAAGGAAACAAATAAATTCCACCCCACTGAGCAGAGTTGCAGCTTTGATTTTGTCTGCGAGATTCAAGGAAAACGACAGGGGCCACTTGGAGAACAGTATTAGAGCCCGGGAGCTTCCCTATACCTCTGTATTTGCATACAAATACCCACTCCGGTCAAACCCTCTGGGCTCTCCCTTAAGTGCTCACTTCCTGAAGACCAATCATTCAGCTTATTAAAGGCAGTTTCAGGTTTTAATTCAAATTGCCCATTAGACCATTTAAGATCCTTTCTTCCTCAGTGAGATTTCAGTGAGAGTTGTTTCTTTTCCCAGCAGCCCACTGACTCGTTTTGAATGCTTGAAGACCACACACCTTCATGCTCCACTCCATTGAAAATCGCTATTTTTCTGGGATAAATAGCACCATTTTTGCTAATGCACTCCCTATGGCTTTATCGCAACTTAACTTTTTTTCCACTCTAGGTTTGAAATAGTATAAAGGGAAGAGAAAGAGATGTGCTCTTTTTTAAAAAAATAGGCCCAGATAGTCAATCAATTCAATATTTGTTTTCAAATAGATTTATCTCTACTAGTTTGAGAGCTTTAGAAAGCTATGGCTATGGCAAGCTTGTCACTGACATAGGTAAGAGAAAATTCTGTGAGGTCAGGTGAATCTCAGTAAGACATTTAATCTTATGAACTTCAGTTGCCTCTTCATTAAAATGGCGATAATGATATCCAACTCATAAGGATGTTTAGATTAAATATTGTCGATAAAGCTTTTAACATAATGCCTCATACTTTATAACCACTCAATAAGAACTAGTGGTTATTATTTTTATTTACACCCTGTTCTAACACCTAATACTCAGACACATAATAGGTATTTCTATACTTACTTTGAATAAATAAGTAAATAAATGAAGTAATGACCTAATGCTATCTCAGATGAGATGATCATTACCTCAAAGTGCCTAGTAAGTGAAAAAAATACTAATCTGAGAAGCAAAAGTGTTTTTCTACCCCGTTTGTAAAAGCACAGTGACCTTTTGCCATTCAAACAATATTTGCAGTTGGTAAAGGTAGATAGTATTTTAAAGGTGAATAAACTGAGACAGAAATGGGCAAAATGAAAGGCAAGCTGATTTCAGAGAAACTTTGACAGAAATGATGTAATAAATAGTCAAGAAGATTTCATCCGCCCCCACGCTGTCTTTTGGGAATGACCACGCTGACCAGCAGATGTCCCAGATCGAATCTGGAGACCCCAGTTACGTTTGCTTCCCCCATCTGAGACCCCGAGCAGCTTTCTCGGCCTCTCTGTGATCCTCGTCACCATCTGTAGGGAAGGGGTTGTTACGGGGATGGTGTGGGGCCCAAATGGAAGAGCCACAGACATCGAACTGTTAGGTAGGGGCAAGCTATGCTCACATTGTTCTCAAACCATACTTTTCAGTTCCTGGAACTCCTAATTCTCACTCGTAATTCCAAAGAGTCTTGGAAATATTTATATCGTGAACCAGAGCAGCTCCTCAGAAGGACTTCGCAAATCACTATCACTTGAAAGAAAGAGGCAACAGAGCATGGTGGTCAGCAGTGAGGGGTTTGGAGAGTAGCTGACTCATGGGCTTGCTGCTTACCAATTTCAAGAACTTGGCTTAATTTCTGGAAATGAATGAGTCAGCTTCCTCATCTGTAAAATGGGGTACTGATGTCATCTTTAGGAGATTGTTAAAAAGATTAAAGGCCGGTGAGATGGCTCAGCGGCTTAAGCGCCTGCCTGGCAAGCGCGAGGGCCCGAGTTCGACTCCCGGAACCCACATACGAAAAAAGGGCAGGTGATATCGCTCAGCGGCACGGGCACCTGCTGGCGCGCGAGGTCCTGAGGTCGACCCCCTGGTACCCACAAAAAAAAATAAAAAATAAAAAATAAAAAAATAAAAAGATTAAATATGGTGCATATGTAAATTATCTAAGCTATAATAAATAATGAGTGGTAGCTATTACTATCATTAGCTAATATCATGTCTCTTTTGATCCTCTTACTATTTGTCCTTGATGTTTATACCTCCCCCCACCTCTGCAACCTCAAATGACCAGTCTCTGCTAATCAATGCAATTTTTTTCCCAAAATTTTTTGGTCCAGGAGCCCTGAGCTCCATTATTCTACAAAGATGCATTTCTCCAGTGAAATTTATCTGATTAAAAAGAAAGCTGCATTGAAGGTAATGAGAGCCATTTGCTCTCCCGTCCAACTCGTGGGATGCATGCTGATGATGCCTGCTAGGAGCTTTTACTCAAGCAAAGCAAACCCTGTGGGCCTGTCCTCTAGCAGGCAAGCCTCTGAAGCCCCCCCCCCCACTCCTCACATTGTAATGCATCCAGGGGCTAAATGATGCCCAAGGCATAAGTCAAGAGGTCTTTCACCTTAGGACCAGACTGCAGAACGACACTGAAGGTCAGAAAATTTCTGCAAGTGAGACATACATTGGCCATCAAGACCAAGCGAGATGGTTGTTGCAGAATTATAATTAGTGCCTAGTGGGGCAAGAATGTGGAGTGTATGTACATAGGTTTGAACTAGCCAGTTGCCCAAGTCACTCCATGGGAAGGTGCTCCTGGGGCAGGGGATGGATTCTTTCCCTACTTTCCTACCCTGGATTTTCCTAGAGGACATCAAGGATTTTCCCCAGGGGCTGACAAAGGGTCCCAGGGCCAGAGTTCAGGTCTTTCTTATGTTTTGTTTTGTTTTGCACTCCAGCCAAATCGTATCACTGATGCAAAAGGGCTACACAGCTAAATTAAGCTTCCTCTGGAATGACAGGCGTGTATCATCCAGTTAACAAATATTTATTGAGCCCTGACCATGCACCAAACTCTGTGCTTTATGCAAACTATGTTTATAAAGAGTCTGGAAGGAAGCTTGTGAAAGCCATGCCTTCAGAGCCCTGTCTACAAGGGGGAAGCGGGTCTTGACTCCGGAGAAATGAAGACCTGGAGAGAACTGGGCTCAGTGCATGCCAACTGTGACATTCTGCTCCCAGAGGTGCTTAGCAGATCGTGAAGTGAGAGTAATAGAATGTCAGGCACTACCCCCCTCAGCCTAAGCCCCTTACTGCAATCAAATAAAATCAGAATTGCACAGCTGGCCGGGGGGAAGCCAGATGCTGCCCTGATGATGAAACTGAGGCGATACTGATGTATAACAACCTCCAAGTCTCCTGGCATCAGAGCCAGGAATGGGAAACCGGGTCAGTCCGTAAGGCCAAGGCTGCCACCCAAGGCTGCCGATCTCGACGAGCCCCTTCTCTTCCCCAACCCTCCATTTCTTTCCCAAAGACGGCCCACAGTCAACAGGCCCGAGGGAAGTTTTCTCCCACAAAACGCAACTTGCACAAGGCAAAGGCTGGGTCTTCCTAAAAGGGCACAGAGGCTGAAATTAATAAAACTCAGAAATTTTCCCTCATTAATCCCCTGCCTCCCCCATAACACTCCCTTTCTCCTCTAAACCACTCAGACTGGCCACTCAGGCAAGTGGCAACTTCTTACAATAATTGCTAAAGTACATAATCTGTTCTACCCATTGATTAGTAAATTACAAGAATGCAAAGGCTATGCAACAATTGATCGTGTACCGCTACTACATGCCAGACACAAGACCCATCCAGGTGGAGGGCTTTACCAGCACAGTGACGTCGTCATCTGTACCCATCACTATATGCCTTATGCATACAGTAGGTGCTTAATAAATCGTAAGGATCATAGGATTTTAGAGCAAGAGTGCTCATGGAAATCAGAAAAGCCGCTACTCCACAGCACAGTACTTTGGCAGAAACTGACAATCTGTGTTGCTACTCTTTCCTGCTGGGTCAGCCAGGGAATTCTCTAGGCAGCCACCACGTGCCAGATGACATCGGTGCTCAAGGTGAGCATGTTTACAGGCCCAATCTAATCCAGAACTGCCATTCCACAGATGAAGAAACTGAGGACAAGCTAGGAAAAAGAATAAGACCAAAGACCTCAGGGAAAGTGAGCCACAGCAAAGCTGGCACCCAGGTTTCCCACCTCCTACCTTACAACACCATCCTCCTTCCCACAGTGACCTTTCTGCCTATGGACTAAGCGAATGCCCTCAAAGACCTTAGAATGGGCCCCTTGACAGCCTCTGTCTGCGTGGCCAGGTCCCTCTGCCCAGAATAAATGCCAGCTCACTGGGTTAGCTCCCTGCCGAGACAAAGGGGACATTGCGGCCCGAGTCGGGACAAATCCTCTGGGAACCACACACACCCCCCATATGAAGATGTCTTTAGGAGCCACATTTCCCGGGCTTGCCCAGGCCACAGTTCAGTTGAACCAGAGAAGAGCTGAGACATCAGATTTATTATTGTTACTGGAAATGGATTGAGAAGGATTACTTTCCCTGAACTCTCAGACCCACCTAAAGGACATAGACTGGGGGTCCCAACCATGCCTGTGCTAACCCCATGGACTTACATGTTCATTCTTAATCTTATATTCCCTCTGTCTCTCTCTCAGTCTCTCTCTCTCTCTCTCTTTCTCTCTCCTTGCTTCTCTCTCTCCTTATACACACACTACACTTCTTTCACTTTCTCAAGCTCTCTCTCACCTCTAGATTTACAGAAGCTATTCCTCTGCCCAAAATGCTTCCACCCCTATTTTGCCAAGCCAACTCCACACCAACCTTCAAGTCTTAATACAAAAGTTGTCCTATCCCACAATCCCTCTCAGACCCTCCCACTCTCCTACCAGCCACACTTGTGTGCCCAACCTCCAGCTGACTGAATTCCTCAGTCATAGCACTCACTCAAACCCTTCCACTTGCACTCCTTCCTCTCCCTCTCCCCATGCCTAGCTCCCTCTCCTTTTCAATCTACACCTCTACCTTCCTGCTCCAGCCCTACGAGGCCCTCCCTTGGCTGTCCTCAGCTTCTCTCCTATTGCTCCTTGCCCTTGCACCCCTTTTCCTACCTTAACTTCCATGACTTCTTTGTCTACAGAGCAAAGTAGAATCAAAATCATTTCTCCCCAGTCTTATTGCCAAGCATAGTTCCTTTGAAATTCAGATTGACGGCTCCATATTGATTCTTTATTTCCAATTGATGTTGTAACTGAAGAATGAGAACGTTTGCATCATTGATCTGGCCTTTCTTCCAACAAATGCTTGAGAAACACTTTGGCTCACTGGAGAGAAATCTTGAGACTGGATGGGGAAGAACCATCCAGTTCTTCTCATCTTTGGGGAGATGAACATACTCACTTTCTCCCAAAGGAGTCCAGACAAATTCAGATCCCAAGATCAGGTGCATGAAAAAGAGGGAATCTTATAGATTCATAGAAGGACAGCCTAGGGCTGGAAGACTCTCAGGAGATTCTCCTAATCCCCTCACTTTTTATCTCAGGAGACCTAAAGCCAAGAGCCAAAGGTCACAGAGCCCCATCTTTGTGATATCACCCTGCCCCTAGCCCTCTGTTGAACTTTACTTCTGGACATTTCCATCACCTGTGTCTTTGGTAGTCACAACTGAGGTCCTCTAAGTACCAAAAGCTCTTGGTGTAACAGATCCCAAGTCAAAATTGCTAGACGTCTAATATTCTGTCACTGAGGACACCATAAACCATTAGCCTTCAGCGGGGGGCAGAAAACTTTGTCCCCAAAGACTTCACTGACCTTCTGAAAATTACTATTAATCAAATCTGCCTCAATAAAGTCTGATCCACCCGTAACATTCAGTAATCCCTGAAGCAATTTGCATCATTTCCAAATACTTTTGCAAGGTCAGAAAATCCTAATGATTGAGCGTTTCACCTCTCGGATTCATTCCCAGCTTCTCTGTCCAGTACCTCACGGTCCACAAACAAATCCTTAAGTCCCTCAAGGTGAGGGCTCCAAATATGCATCAGGCGCTCCCTGGGGCATATTTACTCTACCCAGATGCACACAGCACAGATCCACTGGGGGTGAGGGGCTTAAAATAATCCTGTGCAAATTGTACTGTCTAAATATAGGCAGAAATGTACAAGGATTATCAAGTGGAGGGAAAGGGCTATTTTGGCATAAAAATGAATGGAGATTTTGTGTTAGGGAAAAATAAAGGAACTTTGGACTAGGGCTGTGAGGAAGGGGAGTGTGATTTATTGCTGCTGAATACACGCAGTAACACTGACTTAATACTGAGCAAATTGTCTTTCAACCCGGGGAGTCTCGGTGCGTCTCCTGCGCCTTCTAACGCCGCCGATCTTCCTCTGTGCCCGGGGGGAGGCCTCAGGCTCGGGAGTCATTGTAGATGTAGAACACACACAGAGCAAAAATCACGAAAGTGAAAAACTACGGGTAAACAATACGGGGCAGAGACTGGACATGAGAATTTCAAAGGAATTTCGATACGAATCATTTGACACAACAGGGTTGTTTGACAATCCATGATTACGTCTTCTCTGTTTTTAAGTGTGGTAAATTCAACATTGTGCATGGCAGGGTCACTAGAAGTCAGACACATGTTTTGATTTTCTTGGCATACCAGGATATGTAACAAGCTTAAAAACAAATAGGAATAGAAACTATACTGATTTATACTCTTCACCATTTAAAAAAGGATTTTTTAAATGTTGTGGCATTTGTATGAGTCAACCCTTGAACTCTGAATTCTAATCCCTTCTCCCATTAAACTGCTGTGTGACCTGAAGCCAGTTACTTAACCATTCAGAGTCTTGGTCTCCTCCAGTTCAGTTCAGTGCCAGGGTTTTGAGTGAGGCAATGGACAGGTGACCAAATGTAGATACCTTGCTGCAGACATGAGACTAAGACTAAGCAGAGGACTCGCCAGATCTGGTGAGGATTCCACTATTAAATGGCACTTTATGCTCATGGCAAGTGGTAGGGGATGTTTGGGGCAAATTCATTCTCCCACTGTACTGCCTAATAGGATTCAGGCTTACGAAAGAGGCCAGAGGCCCAAGCGATGGCATGTGCGCTCCAGTGGCTGGGGAGGGAGGACTATGTCCCCAAATCCTATTATGGGAGAGCAGGAACTGAGAGAGAACACAGCTTGTGGAAGCTTCACAACTGCCATTCCAAGAGAGGGTCTGGTAGGGAATGACGGTGCCAGAAAGTTATACATCACCCGCCCCTGCTCACAACAGAGCACAGAGCAACCATGAGTCTAGTGCCAAACAGGGACAGGGCTGGGACCGTGGTCTTGATGGTGGCTGTGGAAGGTACCTGGAAAGACCATCCTACCATGCTGGCTCTGTGGTGCAGCCTAAAGCAGTGTGAGACAAGGTGAAACCCCTCTTCGGCTGTGAACTGGTACACACACAGACACACGCACACTGCAAGGGGAAAAGAACAGAGTGAGTGCCTCCTGTATTCCGAAAACTGACCCAGGTATTTTTCACTTGTGCTATCTCAGCTACTCCTTGTGCAAAACTAATCTGGTAGTCAAGCAAACTAAACTTCAGAAAGATTTAAGTAACTTTTCCTAGGTGATACAGCTAACAAATGACCGATATAAGATGGATTCCAAATCATCTGTTCTTTTCCTCTTTTGCACTATTCTATATATCTCATCATACAGATCAAAAATAAATACATGTAAATACACATCACAAACATACTTCTACAAGGGCATTTTATGCACTCACACCTTCTACCCCAAGTATATATACACCCCACATACACACACAAAAATTCCCATACCAAATGCCACACTTGTTATGAACACAGGTATTCACATTTTTGCATATACTAATCTAAGAAGCTAATTTTTTTTTGGTACCAGGAATCGAACTCAGGGCCTTGCTTTTGCCAGGCAGGTGCTGTGCTGCTGAGCTATATCCCTAGCTGCATACACTAATCTACATAACACAATCCACTCCACATCCACAAACATCTTGGTGCACACTCTAATCCCAAAACACACATTACACACACATCCATTTGTGTACATGACACACATGTATGTCACACATAGAAGTCTACCCACATCACAGAAACTCTCCTACATCCACAGGTGCACAAGTATAAACCAGCGAGTGTACTTTCCCTCATCTACACCATCAATACTAGCTCCTTACAAGATGAGCGCAGCATCTGCAGATTACCAGCCAAAAGTGTCTGAATAACTGTGGAATACCTTCCAAATCTTCAGAGAAATACCGGATTCTGTCAATGGCTTTATTACCATGTATAATATCTAATTATTTTTAAATTGTTAATCTATATATAAATATTTATGATCACTTCCTACTAGCCAGGATAATTAATTAAATAAAATAGCATATTTTTTATTCATTCATTCACTATGCAATTGCTGAACACCAATCAAGTCTGGGACACCATGGCACACACAGTAGAGGATTAAGAGAACAAATAAACAATAAATAAGTAGATAAATAAAACTCAGCAGGATCCCTGCTTGAAAAGGTCAAATAGCTACATCACATGGTGGCCTGGCTCGTGGCCTGCTAGGACCTGGTGAGTGAGGGTGTGAGAAGAAAGCGGGACAAGGCGAGGCGATGGCCCCGAGGCTTCTGGTCCCAGAGACACACAGGTGCTGTCTAGCGTCACTGTGATCTGGAGGGGCAGCATGGGAAGGAAAATGCGCCATTCTCTTTGGGAAGTAAATATGTGGCACAGACAGGACGCCGAAGGGGACATGTTCCGCAGGTGTTGGCCACTGAGGAAAAGGCTTTTAAAGGAGAGGCATGACTGGAGATGTAGAGTTGGGAGTCATCCATGAGCGCAGATCACTTGAACGTTTACAACCGATGCAGTCAGGAAGGGTGCAGAGGTGAAGGACAGGGGAGGTGGAGTGAAGACCTGAGGAGCGCTGTGCCCTGCATGGCACAGTGGCAGAAGCTCCTGTCTGACAGACAGACCCAGAATCACACATCTCTCCCTCCATGCCTCTACTTCCTCCCGTACATCAGCCCCAAGAGCACATGGCGGGGTGGCACATAGCTCCAGCCATCTCTTGAGCATCACGGCAGGATTAGGAAACCTCAGGGCCCATCGAACCCAACGGTGGTTCTTCAACCCTGCCACCTCCCATCTTGACGCGCTCTGAAATCCCTGGGCCTCCGAGAGTGTGGCAGCAGAGGGTCATTGTTCTTGACATTTGTGATTCATACTGGTATGAATGAGGATCTGGGACTGCTTTGTTGGCGAGGAGGGTAACGGAAAACACGTGACGCATTCACAGCAATTTGATCTCAAATCCCTGATTCTGGATACAAAGAGGCTGAGACCACTGATTGTCACTCTGGGACCCATGTTAGCCCCTCCCACCAGCTGGGCCTCAACAGCCCCAGCTAAGCATTTTCTAAAGTGGATGTTTCATGAGACAGTATTCCCGAAACCATGAGAATAGAAGCTTATTACACATTCCATGGAGATCAAGGTACGCATGTTTGGTTAAATTTATATTCCAAATACATTTGGCTCTGGAAACTTTTTATTTTGTTTTGTTTTTTAATCCGTGGCTCATTCTGAACAGAAACCTTGAGAAAAGGCTGGGTTATTTCTACTGTAGTCTCCTTTGGCTACATCGTTCCCTGGACCTACCACACGCAGGTACCCAAAACTCAGGGCTGAATCCACCAGAGGGTTAACCCTTCAGTCTCCTCGCCCAGGGAGACCCAGCAGCCAACTGTGATGACCCCAGACCCCAGAGATGAAGCCTTAAAGGACTCAGTGGTTTCTCAGTCTTGTCAGGCCCTTGGCTGCCTGCCAGGATCCCAAGCTGGTTTATCTGTGGGCTGGGTAAACACTCTAGCCGGGGTCTTCGCTAATTAAGGACCCCTATGACCCATTCCTCCACGGAGAACGCTCTGGAAGTTCTGCAGCAGCTGGACAAAGCCAGGACCTGATCACAGCACAAGAAAGAGCCATTGTTAACCCTTTGCTTTCCTCTCTCCCTTAGCCTCGCTGCTTCCAAGGAGGCCGAAGCTGCCCGCTCTGCTCCCAAGTCTATGTCACCCTCAGATTTCCTGGATAAGCTCATGGGAAGAACTTCCGGATACGATGCCAGGATCAGGCCCAATTTTAAAGGTAGAGAAAACATTCCTTTCATATCCATTGGAAAATGCTCTCCCTGATTATAGAAGCAATCAGCATGGTACTGTGTGCACATGGTATGAATTCCATGGCCTTTTCTCTCTCTATACAAGGCCAGCGCTGCTAATCAATTCAACCTTTCCTCCCACCAAAACCAGACAAAGCCTCATAGGATCCAACTCCACGGTACCTTTAGCTGCTTGGAGTCAGTAAGTGAATCAAGACCGATTTGCTGCCTCTGGTATAATAGACAGAGGATCGAAAGGGAATGTGGTGCTGCAGATTCGAGTCTTGGCTTGGTCACGGGCATACTCTCTGAGCTTGGTCAGCCTCTCCCTCTCCCTGGACCCCCAATTCCTCAGCTCCATAGTGATGCGGTTGGCTACATCTGCAGTGTTTAAACTTAACCTTTCTGGAATTGCAGGGTTTCTACCAGGTGCCCCAAAAGGGAGACATGGGGGGACAATGAGCAACTCCTCCTCTACTTCCCAAGCAGCTCTGCTTTATATGCTTTTATTTATGTTGACAGTTCTATCTCCTGGGTTTTTTTTTAACTCAATTGTTTCTCTTTTTTAATATTTTAAATTTTTATTAGTACATGTTTGCAGTACATAATGATTACATTCATGGTGGGGAGCTGGTGCATGTACATAACACATCTTAATTCTTTTTACTTCCCTCCACTTTTGTTTGTTTTGACAAGGGGCTTCCCACTCAAATGCATGTGCTGAAAAGTTCCTGGAGATTAACAAATAATTCTAAAAATATCTCATCTAGATCGGAATCACAATTTCAAGTGCCTACCAGGGTTAGGAAGGGAATTCAAGTGAGCCAGGTGAGGCAAAAGTGAGACAATAGGGAATGGTAGAGATTATGGATAAAAAGAGGTCTACAGGGGAAACCTCCTCCGAGCCGTAGCCAATAGGGCCTTAAGGAATATAGGCTCCATGTTGCCGAATCATCCAGGATTCCAAGAAAAGCCAGACTTCAAGGTCTATGTGAAACTTCCTCATTCATAACACAGAAATTCAAATAAGACGTTTGTGAGCCAGACATGCCCCATGATTTGCTAGATCACAAACCCTAGTCCAGGCCAGCTGAGAAGGTTCATTTTGCCCTCATAGCCCTGCGGGATCTGAATGTCTAGAAAAAGGGAGGCCAGGTCTCAGTGTTCACTGATGCCTTAGAAGGTTGTAAGTGTCTTACAATGCCTAGAAGAAGTCCGGAGATGCCATCTTAAGACCTCTCTGTTCACTGTGACCTTCCTTTCAGAACCCCAGTGAAAATGCATTCTGGGTAATGACATAAACCTGTAATGCCAGCACTTGAGAGGCTGAAGCAGGAGGATCGTCATGAATTCAAGGCCAAACTGGGCTACATAGTGAGTTCGTGGCCAATTTAGACTACATAGCAAGACCATGTCTCAAGAACACAAACAAAAACTTATTCCAAGGGCCCACAGCCAACCTCCGCATCAATTCCTGATTCCAGATGCCCTTGGTCACTGCTCCTTTGGCTCAAGCCCAACAACCAACAAGGGATGTGACACCTGGCAGCAGCTTCCTAATATACGCCTACTGTGCCTCTATTCTCCAAGTCCCCTTCTGAGTGTGGGAGCTCTGTGGAGCTCTGTAAATAGAAAAGGATCTAGGAGATCCTCTGGAGTCTGGGCTTGGGGCCACCTCCCAGCCCTCTGCACCCAGGTTCCTTGCACCTTGCTCCTGAGGCCATGTCCTCCATCATCAATGGCATAACCGTGGTTCCTCCAGTGACAGGAAAGTCAGGACCAAAGTTGTTATCACAGCACACTTGACCGAAGCCCTTCACCAGAGTCACAATCTCAAATAGCCACAGGGGACACATGAGTAGGGTCTGTGAATGTAGTGGGACATGGATAAGAAGAGAAAAATAGATAACACAGCATTCAGCTAAGGGTGACCACTTCTCAGCTCCTGACGATGGCTGCTGGGAGTGAATGCAGCCCTGGGTAGCCAGCCTTCCAAGACTAGACTTAAATCGGGGTTCTACATGAATGCTTCCAAATTGGAAACTCAATCACATCTTTTAAAAGCACCATTGGCCAAACCAAACTTGTTCAGAACTGGTTATGGCCTTCAGCCACCAGATTAAATCCTCCGCCCCAGATTTGTTAGGAATTCCAATCCACTACACCCCCTGGTGGGCTCTCTCAGAACTCCATCCTGAGCAGAGGTGTCACATCTTGCTCTCCTGAGGAAGACTCCTTCATATGCCAAATGTGGGTGCACCCGGAGTTCATGCTCCAGTTACTCTCTGTGCATACCACCAAACCAGGTGCATGGAAAGCCTTCAATTAATCTTTCATAAATGAATGAACAAATCAGCCGGCAATCATACTGGCTGTTAAAGGACTATGAAACCAAGGCTGTGAAGACCAGGGACATTTGTGTTTTGTTTTGGTTTTGGTTTTTTTTTGACACAAGGTCTTGCTAGGTAGCCCAGGCTGGCCTTAAACTCACAGCAATCCTTCCTCAGCCTCCTGAGTGCTAGGATTACAGGCATGTGCCACCATGCCTGGTGACCAGGGACATTTTGACCAGGGATTTTTAACCCAGCTACTCTGACTCCAATTTTTGTCTAATGCTTGTTTATTCACTTATTTGCTCACTTACATAGCAATGGATTTTGGTTAGGTTTGGTTTGGTTTGGTTTGCTGGTGATACTAGAGATGGAACCCCAAGATTTTGTACTGAACTATCCACAATCGTTTTTATTTTTATTTTGAGACAGGGTCTCACTAAGTCACTGAGTTGCCCAGGCGGGGCTCGAACTTGCAATCCTCCTGCCTCAGCCTTCCAGAGTACTGGGCTTATAGGCATGTGCCACCACCTCCAGCTAGCAGTGGACATTTTTAAGAAAAAATATTTAATGCAGACCACTGAATCAGGGCCCTTCCCCTCCCCATTTTCAGGGTACTCAGAACTCAGATCTGCAGAGCTAGATAAATTCATGGGTCTCTCCAATCATGCTCTAACCTCTTTGGCCCCCTCCTGACTTGAAGTAAGATGCAGCTTCATGTACCTTGTCCTAAGAGCCAGGAAAAGGGCCTCCCTTTTGGTGAGGGGTGGAAGTTTGGCAAGAAAAGATATCCGCCCCCCTAAGTCCCATGATTTCTTTTGCACTTCCACTGGGGCACAAAGATTCCCAAGGGCCCCTGACAAATCACAGAGCTCCTGAAAAGGCCTGCAGATCAGGCCTCCAGTGACCCCAACACAAAGGTAAAGGCCAGCACTGTCTGAAAACCTTACAGAGTGATTAATCACTCAACAGCTTCCTCAGACACCAGAAATTTTCTTGCTCCTGATCCCTCCTGAAGGTAAGGGTGGTCAGGACATGCAGGCGCCACCTGCCAAGGGCAGAGCCAATGCCAATTATAACTTGGAAGGAAAGAGCGCTACTTAGCTGACACTGTGACCCTGAATAAATCCTTACAGCATTTGGACCTCTATTTCAGCATCTGTGACCCAATGGGACTCTGTCCTCCGAGCTCCGATGTCCTGCATCTTTTCTAAGACTTTATGTATTATAATGCCTCTCAGGATCGGGGCACAGCCCAATGCAAACACATACACGAAAGCAAAATTAAACTTTAATATTTAATGAAATATATACATTATCCCTGCTGCCAAAGGCAGCTGGATTGTAATTTTCTCAAGATAATTTAATTTCAGATTTATATCAACGAACTGCGCCTCCCCACAGGATCCCTTTGGCTGACACCCCCCCTCACACATAAATCAGGACCTAATTTATATGGGAGTCACAGTGCCAGACACTTGCAGGCCTGGGTGGGAACCGTGTGCCCATCGTTTGGAGGCGCTGGCAGTAACTCTTTGGAGCATCTTAATGGTATGAGACTAAATTAAAAGAAAAATTTGAGACTGAGGCTAAATGAGGGGAAAAAAATAGGCCTTTGTTTATTTAGGTGGAAATGACAATGAGGCAGATTTCCACTCAGCATAAGGAAGCAATTTGTTAACACAGAGCGCTACCCAGCCATGGAAAAGGCTGCTCCCGGCACAATGATGCTGCTGGAGATGTTCAGGACCTCAGCCTTGTGTGGGAAGCTGGTCTATTGCAGAGATCCTCAAGCCTGGCTGTGTAGCTCAGTAAACAATACACTCTGGACTAATGTCCTGAGATTTGAGTTCACTTAGTGCAGGTCAGGCTAGGGAATCTGCAATTTAACAAGTTTCCCAGGTGACTGCTGCAAATAGCTTTGGCTGCACATCAGTTGGGGGACCAGTGGACGAGGTGACTTGTAAGGAATCCTGCCAGCCCTGAAATCTTAGAACCCTGAAGTTCAAGTAGATTTGAAATGGATCCTTTCCATAAGAGAATGCCAAACCACCAGTGCAGAGAATGATCGCCTAGATCAAGAGCTACTTTCCTCCATGGGAGGGGAATTGACAGAGGAACTAAGATCCACAGAATGGAAGAGGTGAGCTAGGCACGGTGGTACAGGCCTATAATCCCAGCACTCCAGGAGGCTGAGGCAAGAAGATCAAAACTTTGGGCCAGGCCTGGGCAACTTAACGACTTAGTGAGACCCTGTCTCAAAATGTTTAAAAGGAGTGGGTATGTGGCTCAGTGTGAAAGCCCTGGGTTCAATCTCTGTACCACTCACACACACACACACACACACACACACACACACACACACACAGAAGACATCCGTAAGGTCAAGACACCAGTAAACACTGAACTTACATCTAAATCCCATAGGTATTGAAACTCCCTAGGAGAAAAACCCTGGATTCTCACCCCAAGACAAGTCCTCCATTATGCACCAAGATTTCTGGGAAAGAAAGAAAATCCTAGCTGAGTTTGGGTACAGTGCTTGGGGGACATTTTTAAGAAAGATAAAATGGAGTGCATAACAGAGGATACAATGATATCTATTCTTTTCTTTCCACAATCAAAAGACTTTGGTTCTATCCTTTTTTAGCTAAATGAGCCTGAGTAAGTTAATAAAACCCTCTATGGTCACTGGTGAAAAAGAAACAATAATTCTTCCCTGCCTACCTCTGTCCCTCATGGGATCAACAAGAAACCGGACCTAAAAAAAGTTCACAAATTACAAACTTCATGAGGAGCATGACCTACTGTTCAGAAGGATTATGACCTATTATCTAAGTCCTAACCACACTCAAGGTCAACTCAAGGGCACCAGTTTATGAGCGCTCTCCTCTCAGAACCTTCCTCATCTGGACTCCTCTCTTTTTCACTACTGTCACTCGGGATCTTACTGTCCCCTCCAGCTACTCCCTCTTGTGGCAGCACAGTGCTTAATATTCTGGATTCTTCCCTACGTGACAATGAGCTAGCCTCTTCCTCCTCTGCAGCTCTTTCTTACAGTGCAGCCATTAAGATGACCACCTTCAGAGTTAGACAAATCTGAACTCAGATCCTGGCTCAACCATCTGCTAGCAGCGCGGCCATGAACAAATCCTTTAACCTCTCTGAGCCTCTGTTGCCTCACATGCAAAGAGAGGTAACCCCCATACCTTCTCATGGAGTTGCTGAGGGGCTAGAAAGAGGTAATGTGAGTGATATTCTCAACACATAAGCAAACCCTTAAATGCTTGGTAAATTGTAACTGCCTTAATTAGTAGGATAAAATGAAGACACTGTGCTTCCACTAGACAGAGTCCCCTCCAGCAACAAGATACCGAAGCAGTGAATATTCCTCTACATCCTTCCTAACCTGTGCAGTAAGATGCAAAAAAACTCGCCTGGACAATATTTAACAAAGACCAGAGGACATTCTTTGAGGGCCCCTCTGGATTCCTCAGCTGGTAATTCCCATCACTGCCCTTCCAGACAATCATTCTTAGTTCAGAAGTTCAAGGCGAGGAACTCGCTGTTCCCCATGATTCCCAAGATGGCTTCCAAATGTTGTAGCCATAAATACATTTCAGACACAAATTAGAAGGCAGCCCACGGGGCTTGGGGAAGAGATTGCAACCATATGGCAGGATGATGAATCATCCGCATTAATGAAAGTACATCTCAGCTCAGCCTCTGGTGTTCTGTACCTGCTGCTCACCTGCGGATGAGGGAATCTGGCATAGAGATGTTAAATGGAGGCTGGGAATCCAGGCTGTTTGGGAGTGGGGTGGAGGGTGAGCAAGAGGCTGTTCCAGCGGGGGATCCTTCCCTGAAGTTGGCTCCAGGAATGGGTCCTAGTCTGTGGGTCTCTCCACCGCCAGAGGCTAAGCGCTACTCTCTCTTGACTGGCAGGTCCCCCAGTGAACGTGAGCTGCAACATTTTCATCAACAGCTTTGGTTCCATTGCTGAGACAACCATGGTGAGTGAGTCAAAATACAAGCTGCTGTTTCCTGCTGAGGATAACTGTCTCCCTGAAATATTTATCCTCTGCCTTGGTCTTCCCCAAGGAGGTGGAGAATCTGGTGTTTTTGTCGGGTCTCCGGTGATGTACCATGGGGCTCCAGTGTTTTTACTGTCCTGCTCAGTGCTTTGTATAAAGAAGCGACATCTGCAGTGGCTGCAAGAACTAACAGGGCTGCCGTGTGTCAAATATTCAGCATTACAAAAACACGATTATTCACCAGGCTACATTTTTAGATTAAAATGCAATGTAAAGACTTCCTTAAGGGTTTCAAATTCAACTGAAAAATGGCAGAAGACTGATGGTTATAGAAGCTGAAGTGATATATTGCATTAATTGTACTATTTGCTCTATTTTTGAATGTGTTTAAAATTTTCTATGATAAAGTGTTTAAAATAATTACACTAGAAAAAGACTACAAAGCAGAGATTGGTAAATATTAAAAGCAATTATCCCTGACTCACAGACTTACAGGTAATTCCTATTTTATTCTGTCAGTATTGCTATACGTTTTAAATTTCTACAGTGGGCGAATATCTTAGTAGAAATTTTTCTCAGTTCTTGAAAAAAGTCAATTGTCCTGAGGGCAGTGGTGCACATCTATAATCCCAGCTATTTGGGAGGCTGAGGCAGAAAGATCACAAGTTCAAGACCAGCCTGCACAACTTAGCATGACTCTGTCTAAAAATAACAAAATAAAAAGATTTGGTATATCTTGGTGGTAGCAGGTCCTGGGCTCAATCCCAAATACCACCACCACCACCACCACCACCACAAAAAAAAAAAAAAAAAAAAAAAAAAAATATATATATATATATATATATATATATGTACATATATATATCAGTTGTACTTACTTGAAGGAAGCATACATCTGGAATGTATGGCACAGAGAGAGTGTGTGCACGTGTGTGTGTGTGTGTGTGTGTGTTGGCATCTTTTGGCTTGAATCCCAGTATTTCCATTATTAGGATGTGTGCTCCGGCCTCTCTAGCCTAGGGTCAGGGTAGCCTGGAACAGAGGCACAGACACTGTAGCCAGGACCCCTGGCGATTAGTGACGCCTAAGCAGTGACAGTTCTCAGGTTCGGCCTTATTCGCAGGCGCGGAGAGACAATGGACAGAGTCCTAAACCAGGACACAAGGAGCCAGGTGCATCAGTCACCTTCACATCACTACAGCACCATGCCTGAGGCTCATACCTGAACTACCTGAGAAGGGTTATTTAGCTCACAGCTCTGGGGGTCTAAAGGCAGGGCACCTACGCAGGCTGCAGATGGTGCACTGTGGAGGGAATCTGTATAGGAACAAAACAAGCGCATCTCTAGCCAGAGCACAGAGAGAGAGCACTTCTTTTTTTTTTTTTTTTTTTTTTTTTTTTTGTGGGTACTGGGGGTCGACCTCAGGACCTCGCGCGCCAGCAGGCACCCGTGCCACTGAGCGATATCACCAGCCCATTTTTCGTATGTGGGATCTGGGAGTCGAACTCGGGCCCTCGCGCTTGCAAGGCAGGCGCTTATGCCGCTGAGCCATCTCACAAGCCCTTTGAGAGAGCACTTCTGAGAGCGCAGCACCAGTGGGCTGAGGAGCGCTCGCTAGACCCTTCGCCCTAAGGCTTCCGCCACCTCCCAGTGGCACGGCAGGAAGAAGCCTTTACAAGTGACCTTCAGGGGACGCTCATCCAAACCTCAGCGCCAGAGTTTGAGTCCTAGCTATGCCACCACATAACACCTCTGAGACTCAGTTGTCCCCAGGCACCAGGCTAAGAATTTCAGTGCAGCTGATCACACAAAGCAATAGGTATGTGAGCCTCTTGTGAAGCCTGCAGAAATGGAAAAGATTATTCCATTTATAAAAGATTATAAAAGATTAAAAGAATTAATGGGCTGGGGTGTAGTTCAGTGGTGAAGTGCTTGCCCAGCATGCGTGAGGCCCTGGGTTCAATCCCCAGCATCAAAACAACAATAAAAACAAAAACTACAAGCTAATAAGACAAGGACTCCAACATGTAAACATAAGGAAATACCTTTCTGGTGTTTGTTTTTGTTTCCTGTTCTCTCCATAATCACATACTCTTTCCACCTCATTTGTTAAGGTCCCTGTATATGCTAATATGTGGCGTTAGGCTCTAGGGATAGGGTCCTGTTCTAGGTTTTCCCACCGTGACAAATTCTCTCTCTCTACAAAGTCCGCTGCAGGTCTAGAGAAATGCGGGGTGACTGTCCTCCCAGGGATGGATCCGTGTTGCATTTCCACACCAACATGGGGTTTCATATTTGCCATAAAAGGGAAGAACAAGCTGAAGTAGTGAACACTGGTGTATTAGCTTGGGCTACCATAACAAAATACCACAGGCTGGTGTGCTTAAATAATAGAACATTACTTTATTGCAGTCTGGAGGCTAGAAATCCGAGATCAAGGTGCCATCGGGGTTGGTTTCTGGTGGGATCCTCTTCCTGGCTTGTAGACAGCAGCTTTCTCACTGTGTCCTCACGAGGCATCTTCTCTCTGCACGCAGAGAGACAGGGAGAGCTCTGGCGTCTCTTCCTCTCCTTATAAGGACATCAATCATATTAGATGAAGGTCTCACCCTTATGACCTTATTTTACCTCCTTGAAGACTCTGTTTCCAAACATTCACACTGGAAGTCAGGGCTTCAATGTATGAATTTCAGAGGGGCACCAACATTCAGTCCTCAACAACAGGCAAGTAAATCCTTTTTACCTATGAGGGAAAAATACTAGTTCCGCTCACATTTCACAATCTGAAGGAAGCCATGTGGCCCCACCAGAAGAGAATCATAATCCTCCCAATGTTTTAGATGAAAACAGGAATGCAGCTTCTGCAAATAGTAGGTCTCTGCTTTTGAGGAGTCTACCGGACCCAGAAACCAAAGAGAAGAGCACAGCATGATAAGTGAGATGGCAGAGGTGTGCACAGGACGCTGTGCCACACAGAGAATAACAACAAGCAATAGTAACAGTGGCTAAGACTTCCTGAATATGTAATATATGCCAGGCAAAAAGTGTTGTTTTGTGATTTTTAGTTTTTGCTAAAGAAGCAACCTGATCTTGCCTACCTAACAAGAGGCTAAGTAAGACTCGTTCAACTCTGTCAGAACTCATATCTCAGGGAGACCCTGCCCAGCCATCCCCTGGAGCATCTGCAAACAAGACCTCATTGCCAACACACTGGCTAGGAAGCAGTCGCTTCCTATTGCCATCCTATGTTGGGATCAGTTGAATGAACAAAGAAGTATTTTGAATCATAGAAATAAAGCTTAAACCCCTCTGCTGCTTTCCATCTTTGCTGTTGTCAACTTCAGTTAACACTGGTACCATCGCTCTCCTGCTTGGCAAATGCAGCCTCCTAACTGGCTTTCCTCCCTGCCCCCTCTCCTCCCATCCCCTTCCATTTGCCACTGTTTCCTAGGGAGTCATTTCAAACCCCAAATCAGATCACAGGATTCTCCTCCCTTGAGCACTACAACAGCTTCTGAATGCTCTTTCCATATCCTCTTCCCTCTTCCCAGGAAGATCTGTGCATTAATGGCTTCTGCTCATTCCTCAGGTCTCCACTCAGCGATCGCTGTAGTCTCCACTTGGACAAAAAAATGCCCCTCCCACCCCTTTTAGTTACTCTCTATCACATTGCCTTGTTCTACAATCCTTGGAACAATATCAAAAATTTCAAAGCTCACTTGTTTGTTGCCTCGTTTGCTTTTGTAGTAAAAGTGGGGCCTTGCCCTTCTCAATCACCTCTACAGTTCTACGGCCCCGCACACTGTTTGGATTTATAGGAGTGAACCAATATTTAGGGGAAGAAATTCACCTTAGATGCTCTCTGATCTCAGGTACTGTTGGAATGAATCCCTGCCACACACATCATGGCTAAGTAATTCCTGCTTGCTCACCTATAGTGATAAAGAACCTACTTCCTCCAAGACAGCTCCTTCATCTTGGTACAACCCTCAAATCTCCATTTCTCCATGGTTTTATTCTGACCCTGATGCCACAGGGAGACAATCTACTTACCTGACAGCCCTTCAAATAACTGAGGGGGCGCTCTCTTGGCACCTCCCCTGGCTGGGCGTTTTCAAGCATCCTCTCTAGTTTTCAATCCATTCACCATCTGGGGTTCTCTCCTTAGATTGCTGGGAGTTAGGGCTTCACCTAGTGCACTGATTTCCCCAAGAAATAAACCCAGAAGAGCTAAAAGCAGAGAAAAGTGGAGGCTGTTGTCCTCCTTATTTAGGGTTACTGAATTCAGAGCTTACTTCTAACAGCTGCCTCATCTCCACAGTTCAGGTTTAATCTAAATCTTATGCATCAATTTTAATAAACAGATTAAAATGGGCTGTTTGGGCTGAAGTGGAGCAAGAGCCAGAAATCTCACTACCTGTCCTCTCTCTCAATCTCCGCCACCCCCAGGAAGCCCTAGGGGAACATCCACAGAACCCTGAAATCACTTTCTACACATCGACTTCAAAGATCTTTCCATTTCTGTAGCTATGTCACCATGTGAACTCATAATATACTTGTGGACACCAATACTTTAGAACATTTTTAAGTACCTGATAACACTTAAGCACCTGATGTTACAAGCTTTGGTTAATTAGGCCAATAGAAAAGACAGCAAGAGGGAAATAATGGTCCTATTTTGCCCTCCCAACCCTCCAATTCCCATTATTCTATCCTGAACTAAACACTACAAATAAACACACTATTGTCATCTTTTCCTTGACTGTACATACATTTAGAAACAGGTACACACACGCAAAAGATACAGGTGCACACCTTGTATAAATAGGATGGTACACTATAGTTTGCTTTTCCTACCTCCACTGTGGTTTGACCTCTCTGAGTAGTAACTGTATCCATGTCTGCTTTGGTCCTTTGAACTCTGTACACATCACAAAGTTTGTAAACATGGGGGCAGACATAATGAATGGTTTACTAATACTACATTAAATATATGACACAAATGGTACAATTTGTGTTTACAGACTTTGTGGCCTCCCTGTAAAAGTGCATGGTATGGACACACATCATTTTATGGTATTTCACCACTTCTCTCCTGATGTTCCTCTAGGTTTACCCAGAGAATCACTATTACAAACAACCTCACAATATCCTTGTGCATAGCTCCATGTGCATTTCCTCAGAATACATCCCAGAAGTGGAACTGCTTTATCAAAGAACATTCACTTCCTAAGAAATATTTTGACAGATGTTATTATCCAGCTCCCTTCTAGAGAAGCTTTAATAATTTATATTCCCTATAATAGTATTCATTTCTCCTAATCCTTGCCAAACCACGATACTATCAAGCTTTTTATCTTCACCAAATGTGATTTTCAAAACAGGACCTCCTTGTCATTTTTAATTTGCACTCCAACTTCTTGGTCAATTTGAACATCTTTGATAGGCTGACTGGGCATTTTGAATAATATATAGGGTTTATTTTTAAGTGTATGTACCTCCTTAGTCCATTTGGAGTCTAATTTTCTAGAAAGTGTTTGTTGGTTGTTTAACTCTTTTTCTCTGATTAGGTAGCAGTTATTCCAACACCATTTTTAAAGAGCCACTATTTCTCCACCAATTTGAAATGCTTCCTCCTACACTAAATCCCCATATATACATTTCTACTCTCTAATTCTAGTTTATTGCTCCATTGTCCTGTCTGTTCCTGAAGCAATACAACACCGCTTTAACATCGCTGTGACTTAAAATTGTGTCTCCATATGCAGTAGAGAAAGCTCTCTGTTCTTCTGGAAGGTTTTCTTGGCCTTCCCAGCCCATTCACTTACAGTTATGAACTTTAGAGTCAGCTTTTTGAGTACTATAAAAATTCCTTCAGATTTTGATTGGGATTATATTGAGTTCATGGATTAACTTGGGAAGGAATTACAATACTTTATAAACGTGGTACATCTCTCAATTTACATAGGTATATCTTTAGGCCTTTCAGTAAAGTTTCAGAGTCATTGTGCGTGTGTGTGTGTGTGTGTGTGTGTGTGCGTGTGTGTGTGTGTTTTAATATATGTGATGTGATCAAAAACTATGGGGAATTTTAATTTTTTATAATTTATTATAGGGCCAGGGATATAGCTCAGCAGCACAGCGCCTGCCTGGCAAGCGTGAGGTAGTGAGTTCAATCCCTGGTACCAAAAAAAAAAAAAAAAAAACTTATTACAGCTGGGGATATAGCTCAGTGGTACAGCACCTGCCTGGCAAGTGCAACATCCTGAGTTTGATTCCCGGTACCAAAAAAAACAATTTATTACAGTAAAAGACACGTTGCCATTAATCCACCCCCAAATACTTCCCCTTATTATGAACACACTTATCTTATCATTCTTGCCACTTTCCAAAGCAGTTCTGGAAATCCTCTTTCACATCTTCAGTTGCACTGTCATGGTTGCCTCAATGTCCTACATTGATTCAAAACATTTACCTTTTATGGTCATTTTGACTTTGAGGAAGAACCAGAAGTCACACAATGCCAGATCCAGTGAATAATAAGGTGGATGAGGACACATTGCAATATTTTCATTTGACAAAAATTACCATAATGTTCTTGAATCAATTCAGGAGACTGAGGCAGCCACAAAAAGACACTCACAAAAGATGACTTCCAGAACTGCTTCACAAAGTGGTAAGAACAATGGGATAAGTATGTTTGAATAAAGGAGAGTATTTTGAGGAAAATTAATGGCAATGTGTCTTTTACTATCACAAATTTTTAATTTTAATTTCAACAGTCACTGTATTTTTTATCACACCTCACATGCAACTAACCCATTTCTTATTACATTTATTTCTGGATGTTTTGTGGGACTGGTTGCTGTTATTGAGAGGATATATTATTGTTGTTGCTTTTTCCATTACACTGTCTGTCTTCCTATACAGTTTGAATTTTGTTACTTCTCTACCCTTGAGTTTGGAGATCCAAGCGAAAATCTATTAAATACCATTCAATTAGATATGGCTGAATGCTCCACAAAGGCCTGGGTGAACAGAAAACCAAGGAAAGGTAGAGGAGAAAGCACTCTGCCTCTTCCGTTAATAGGCAGAAAATGGGGTTATACAAGGCTTGGTATCATCTTCTGGATGACTCTTTCCCAATACTCCACTAAGGGAGGCATCGCAATCATGAATTTATGACAACCCAGAGTGTGGCTCTCCAGCACATCAAATTCAAGAAAGCTGAGCCTTGGCAAACAAACCCACGAAAGACTGAGGTGGGGAAAGATGACTGCTAAGTTATTTCTGTTTACAAGCAGGCTTTTCATTCTAATAATTGTAAAGCTCCCTTGCTACTATCCAAATACCAGGAAAGCCAAGCAAAAGTTGCTTTTGGAACACACAGAATTAGAAAAAAGGGAGACAGACAGTCTTGAAGGAAGTTTTATCTGGGCCAGAGAGAGAGAGAGAGCTAAGAAACCATGCTTGTCTCACCACGTAGATAATCCCTTTCCAGCGACAAGAAAGTTGGTGTTCCTCCAGATATAGCAACTTTACCCCCCAGATAATGGCTAGATTACCAACTGCCAAGGTCCTGCTTCTTGAACTGCCCTTTCTGGTAATACAGAATGAATTCTTACAAGTTTATAGTTCTCTAAATGAGATGCAATATAATAAATAAGGATTCTACTCATTAAATTAAAATGATAAAAAAGAAAAAATAGATTAAAATGCATGACATAATCATTAAGATTATACATGGATCATCGATAGATGCTGGGCTTCTCCAAATTCTTCCATTTCATATTCATCTCTGTTATTAATTTGATTAATATGGGATGATCTTCTTTTTCATATTTCCAAGTTTGTTTTGGCACTTTGAATTTATCAACTCGTTGTCTCTTAAGCTGGTAAGAAATCTACTATTTGTGGATTCCCTTATACGTGACTCGACAATTTTATCTTGAGAATTTTATAGAGTTCTCTGTCTTTCACTTTTGACAGTGTGACCATAACGTGTCTCAGAAATTACTGTGTCAAACTGAGTGTATTTGAAGATGTCTGCACTTCCTGGATCTGGATATCTATGTCTATCCCGAGACTTGAAGATTTCAGCTATCATTTTGTTAAGGGGTTTTCTATTCTTTTTTCCATTTGCTCTACTGGAATTTCCACAATGCAAATATTTTTTCACATTTTGTCCCGTAAGTGCTGCAGACTTTCTTCTTTTTTTTCTTTTTTTTCTTTTTTTTTTTTTTTTTTCCCTTTTATTTTGAGTTCAGAAATTCTCCTGTTCCCGCTAGTTGGCTATTGAGGCTTTCTGCTATATTTTTATTTCATTCACTGAGTTTTTCAACTCCAGGATTTCTCTTTGGTTCCTTTTTAAATCTACCTCTTTGTTGAACTTCTCATTTCATTTCTTAAATCATGAAATGTTTTCCTGATTTTGTTGAATTACCTATCTAAATTCTCTTGTACCTCAGAGTTTTTTTTAAATGATTATTTTTAATTCCGTTTCAGGAATTTTGTTGATTTCTTTTTCTTTGGGAGCCAGTTACCGGAGAATTTTTGTGCTCCTTTAGAAGTGACATATTTCCTTTCTTTTCCATATATCTATGCCTCTACACTCATATCTGAGCATTTGGTAGAATAGTCACCTCCTCCAATTTCATGGAGTAGCTTTTATAGGGACTTTCTCCTCTGGATGGGTTATCAATTGGGTAGGGTGCTTTGGCTTTGGTTCTGGGGGACCACAAGAATGTAGTCTCCATGTGACTGCTTCAGCTGTAGCCAAAGTCAGTGGTCCCTGCAAGTGCCTCAGTGGCCTAGACTGTAGGTATTTAGGGAGGATATGGTGCATCTTTGCTGGAAATGGGAGACTGTCCAGGTGGGCTGGTCCTCAGCAGCACACATGGTGGCAGATTCCCTAGCCTTGGGAGTAGTCTCAGTGCTCTGCTGAACCACCTATTCCTTGAGGAACTTGGGCTTGTGTGGCAATGTCATAATTGTGCCACTGGGGCAAGCTGGGATCACAGCAGTACAGTCACTTGTGTGATCACAGTGGAATGACAGTAGGGCTTCAGAGATGAAGAGATACAGTAGCCACTATCTTCTCAGCCACAGTGTACTGTAGCAGTGACTCCATTCTCAAGATGGTGCTATCCTGTAACTGCTCAGAACTTGTGGAGTGAGAAGGACACCGTGTGAGTTTCTTCTTTGAAGCACTGCAGCCACATAGACTCCAGGAAGCTCCTTAAAATGGGCACAGTAAGGGCTGTGGGTCTCTCCTGTAGCTAGGACTATGGGTGATTGCAGCAGTAACAGGGGCTGCTGGAGATCTGCTTACCTTTCCCCTACAATTGGGAGTCCCTCTGGGCTCTAAGCTGGTCCTGGATGGGAAGCCAGGGTCACAGAGGAAGGGTGCTTTGCTGCCATCCTGAGTTCCATCTTACAAGATTCCCATGCTGAATTCTAGGGTTCTCCCTTAGGTCTTTTCCTCAAAGTGCAGTTACTTATTTGTTGTTTCGGTCTTTTCTTTGTGGAGGAGATGAGCAGTGGGCACCTCAGTTCACCCTTCTCAATGATTTCCTTTCCAAATTTGTTACTGCCATGTTCCACTTCTGTCCCTGTACTGCCACCTGTCATCTTTCCTCTTTTCAGGTTAACATGCACCCTTTGGTTTGCATCCTTTGGCAACCAATTATCAAACCACCTCACTATTCAATATCCCAGTTTAAAGTTCTCCACCTGACACTGACTATAAGGATATTTATGAACCAGCCTGTCACATGAACTCAATATATTTCCTTCATTTACCCAACAGAAGATTTAAATTTTTATACTTAATTAAAATTTTAATTAAGTATTTTAAATATTTAACAAAATACTTAATATTTAAGTAGTAAATATTTAATTTTAAAATATCGAACAAAATGAATATTTTAATATAATAATAAATATTTTAAATAGATGGTTTTAAAGCAGATGGAACTTGCTTGAAATTTTTTTACAAAAAGGAAACAGAAAGACAGCATGTAATTATTAAAAGAATGTGAAATTAGGAACCAGAAGTCCTAGATCCATATACATATGCTAAGACTTACTATGTGACCTTAGATAAAACACTTAACATCTGTCTTAACCTCACTGAATTTCAGCTTCTTTCCCTGTAAAATGCATATAATAATATCCAGTATGCTAGGTTGATAAAAGGTTTAGAAATACAATACATATAAATTTTGAGACAACGTTAGATTTCCAATAAAAGTGCCGCTATTTGCATTTTTATATAATTACTAAACTCATACTGGGCTTTAGTATTCCCCTAAAGACAAACAAAGACACTCAGCTCCAAACTATGCACTGTTCTTTACAATAAACCCACTCTGACCATATGATATCCAAATGAGAATGCACCAGGCAGTGTGGTGACTCAGGAGAGGCTTAAGGCACAAATGAATCACCTGGAGCCATACAGTCAAGAGACAGGGATCTGGGGAGTCGGCCAGTACTGGACCTAAGTATAAACAGAGAATGGGGCAGAACCCTGGGTCAAATCCAGAAAAAGGCACCGTTAGACCAGGGCAGAAGCTTTCTGTCCTCTTCCCTTTGTGATTCTTCTGCTAGCTGTGGGCATCACAAACCCACAGGTACATAACAGCAGCCAGGACAGTACCTGATGGCACAGCGGTATCATGAAACTGTCACTCAAGGCAATTCTGGGAGATCCTGGGTGGCCAGTGGCTACATGTTTGGACTCTGGCATTAACACATTGGGTTCAAATTCCAGCTTTGCCAGTGCCTAGTAGTGTGATGTCAGGATTGGTATTTTAACCTCTATATGCCTTGATTTCATAACTATAAAATGAAAATAATAGTAAAACTTAAATCACAGGGTTATTGTGAAGATAAAATAACACATATAAGCTCTTAACATAGTGTCACAGTGGTAAAATCTCAATATATGAGTATTGTTTTCAATACAATATATACATATACAACAATATATGCATTGTTTTTGGTTCTACATCGACAAGTAACTGGCGGTGGGAACTTGAGACTTTGGGCCTTTAGTGTCTGTATCCAATGGGGATAAGAATTTTCTCTTCTATACCAAACTTCATAAAGTAAAACCTAACGTGAGGGTGCTGTGAAAAGCAGTGAGTGGAAGGAAGATGGCAGTGTAGCAATCAGCAGTGAGGTTCAGCCTCTCCAGGCAGCTGGAAATTGACAACTTGGTGAGGAGAAAGGAAGAGGTTACTCTGCAGGAATCAGGAAGGAACCCACAGGAAAAATGGAAGCTACAGAGAAGCTGGAGAGACAGACCACAGTGCAGAGAAAAGAATGAGGCAGTCAGGGAGAAGGAAGGGAAAAAAAGAGAGAATGGAAGGAAAAGCATGCAAACAAAGCTTTTACAAAAGGGGAGGAGAAGAAGGGTTGAAGAGAGAGAAGGGAAATGAGGAATAAAAGAATTAAGATATATTATATACAGGCACAAGTTCCCTATGATGAATATGATCAATATGTATGACAAACATGTACTAAAAAAATAAAGTTAATTGTTTTTAAAAAAAGGAAGGAGGTGGTCTGGAAGTTCACCCTAGCTTCCAGGAAGGGGAATCCGCCTCCCCAGATGCCATGGAAGTCTGAGGACCAGGAGCTCCAGGGAGAAACGACAGACCTGGCTGACAGTGTGGGCCCCAGGAGGAGCCCACGGCTATTGTGGACTGCAGAAGGAGTGTGGGGTTTTACTCCAAGGTGGCTCTTCCCTTACAGCAGGCAACAGCCAGAGAGGGAAAGCAGAGCAGGGCCTGCCATATTTCCAAAGAGCACTTGATCAGAAGTCATTTCTGGAACAGGTTGATGATTTAAGACTGAGACTCAGAAAAACTACAAAACATCTTCACTTTCGGGTTCCCAGTGTAACCCTCCCACAGTGACTGGGTAGGAGACAGCCACAGGAGACAGTCGCAGAGAGGGTGTGGGCGGGACATAGAACAGCTGAGAGGTCTGTGCTCAGGCCAGGAGGGTCATGTGCTCCATCCGCCGTGGCAGGCTGGCTTGTGTTGCACTTAGAAATGACTGGGTCTGGGACCGGTGAGATGGCTCAGCGGCTTAAGCGCCTGCGCAGCAAGCGCGAGGGCCCAAGTTCAACTCCCGGAACCCACATACGAAAAAGGGGCTGGTGATATCGCTCAGCGGCACGGGCGCGCAGGCGCCCGAGGTCCTGAGGTCGACCCCCCGGTACCCACAAAAAAAAAAAAAAAAAAAAAGAAATGACTGGGTCTGAAGCTGGTGGCATGCAGTGGGCTGCATGAGTCTCCACCGTGCTGCCTCCATCCAACACAGATTCGAGGTCTGACTGCCTTCCCCATCTACCAGTGTGGGCAAGGACACGGCTTGGTTTGGATGGTCCCCACAGCCTGGGGAAGCAGACAGAGGGGCCTTGGAACAGGGGGGCCCCTCACAAACCCACAGGCCATACAGCTAGGCAGAGAAAGCCATGACATGCATGATTCCAAAACTGAGGATCCTGGAGAAAAGCTACTCATTCAAAATGACAAAGAAATTTTCTTTTTATTTTTTGGACTCTTTTTTTCCTTTTTTTTTTTTTCCTTTCTCTCTCTTCTTTATTGGTTTGAGGATTTTCCTTTTTGTTCTTTTTCTTCTTTTTTCCTCTTTTTTCTTTCTTTTTTTCCTTTTAATTTTTTCTTTTCTTTTATTCTCCATGTTTTTCTCTCTTTTTTTTCTTTTATCTTCCTTTTCTTGTTTATTCTTTTCTGTCACTTTAATTCTATTAATATCCTTCTACTCTTTCATGTGGCCCTTTGTCTCACTTTTTTCTTCTCCTTTTCATCATTCATTGTTCAATTTTTCAAAATTTCCTTCTTTCATTCTCCCATTACCAATGCTCTATATCTTTGCTAGTATAACCATTAAGTTGTTTCAATCTTTAGATAGTGAACTCTGTGTTATTACTGTTGAATTCTTTTCTATTGTTAATGGAGATATAGTTGTTGCATTTGGTAGATATTTACTGTATGTCAATATTTGGTTTCTTAGGGTTTATACTGTGATTGTAGATCTCTTTTCCATAACAAAGGGTGGTACGTTATCAGTTATTATGGTAGGTCAATATCCAGTCTGTCTTGGATGACCATATTGTTACTGATTTACTTGCTATTGTCAGGGTGCTATAGTTGCTGTTATTGATGTTTTTCTTTGTATTCCAATATCTCAGTTACCTTTGCTTCATTAACAATGCTGTGGTCCATTCCCAGAGAAGTGGGCGCCGGGCCAGTTATACTATATTCTCCCCTCCCAAAGTAATGGGGGTGGTTGGATCTTCAGACAGAGGCAAAGGACTAAAGCTAGCCCTGCCCAGAGTGCATCTCTGAAAAAACAGACACTAACTAAAGAGATCTCCATAGCAACAAAGTCTTTCCACTGCAAGCATCTGCAAACCTCAGCACAAAACAAAACAAAGCAAAACAATAGACACATTGAGAAGACAAGGCAACAAAGTGCCTCCAAAAGCTGCCAATTCCCCCAAAGCCAATCCTTGGGACATTGAGGGGAAGGAAAACAAATGCCACATGGTGGAATTATTTGAAAAGAGGAGATTAAGAAACAGATCAATTTTTCCCCATTCCCCTACCCTCCCTTCAACCTCTCTTCCCCTCCTTATTTACAAAAGCTTTGTTTCCATTTTTTCCTTCTTTTCTCTTCATTTTTTTCCTGTTCCCTTCCTTCCTTTCCCCTTCTACCCTCCCTAGTTCCCCTTACCATTTGAATATTTTCTTCCTATTTCACAATATCTATTATATATTTTGATCCTTATTTATACTTTTAGTTTCTCACACCAGAAAAACAACACAGTATTTACACATTTGTGTCCAATTTATTTCACTTAAGGAATGCTCTCGAGGTGCATCCATTTACCTAGAAATGTCTCAAGCTTACAAATTCCCTATAATGAATGTGATCATTATATATACCTAAAATGTACCAATAAACTGATTAATAAAAAAGAAATGAATCAATAAGGTGCTCAGTGAGCTCAGAGAGGATATAATTAAACAGATAAGGGATGTAATAAACAAAATGTCAGGGAATTTGTGGAAGACACTAATAAAAAGCTAGCTGAGCTAAAAAAAAAAAAAATACAAAACATGAAAGGCCAGTTTAGCAAAGAATTAGAATCCATGAAAATGTTCCAAACAGAAATCCAGAAATTCAAAAATTCTAGTAAAAGTATGGGCAGCAGAAGCAACCAGTGTGAGAACAATGTATCAGAACTGGAAGACAGGGCTGCTGTCAGAAATCAAGTATTCAGAGATACATTAAAAGCAACAAGAGAACATGAGAAATGGATCCAACAGCTTCTAGATGATACAAAGAAGAGTAATCTAAGATTAAGTGGAATTAGTGAAAAATCAGAAGACAGCACAAATGGCATAAAAACTGTTTATAGAAATAATAGCAGAAAATTTCCAAATTTGGGGGAAGAATTAAACATACAAATAAGTGATGCAGGGCTGGTGAGATGGCTCAGCGGCTTAAGCGCCTGCCCGGCAAGCGCGAGGGCCCCAGTTCAACTCCCGGAACCCACGTACGAAAAAGGGGCCGGTGATATCGCTCAGTGGCACGGGCGCCTGCTGGCGCGCGAGGTCCTGAGGTCGACCCCCGGTACCCACAAAAAAAAAAAAAAAAAAAAACAAATAAGTGATGCATACAGAATCCCAAATAGACATTATCAAAAAAGAATGCCTCTGCAACACATCATAGGCAAAACCCTAGACATGCAACACGGGACAGAATCTTAAAAGCTCTTAGAGAAAAGCAACAAATCACTTATAAAGATGAACCCATTAGAACTACAGTAGACTTTACAACACGTGAGATTCTATCTCACCTCAGAAAGAAGAGCCATCACACAGAAATGAAATAATAGTAAACACTGGCACAGCTGTGGGGAAAGGAGGCTCTTTAAACTGTTGGAGGGAGTAGGAACTAATGCAAAAATTATGGAAATTCCTCAAAAAACTAAAACTCGAAATTCCATTCCAGCCTTTCTTCTTTTAGGTATCTTCCCAAAAAATCAAAGATTCTGTATTACAGTGATCCATGCATACCTATGCATAATGTTTATAGCAGCACAATTACAATAGCTAAATCTTACAAGCAACCTATGTGTCCATCGACAGATGCATGGATAAAGAAAATGTAGCATTTATACACAATGGGGTATTACTCTGCCATAAAGAAGGATAAACTTGAGTCATTTGTGGGAAAATGCATGTACCTTGAGACTATAATGTTAAGTGAAATAAATCAGATACATGAGCTTAAATATCTCATGCTCTCTCTTATATGAGAAACATAAAATATAAATAAAGAGCAAAACAAAAGATAGATAATAGGAAATAGGGAGACAGATCTTTTGCAAATGGGAAGGGGACCGAGAGATGGAGTGATGAAACAAGAATTAAGATATGTACACAAGGGGCCAGGGATATAGCTCAGTGGCACAGCGCCTGCCTGGCAAGTGCAAGATCCTGAGTTCGATTCCTGGTACCAAAAAAAAAAAAAAGATATGTACATATACCAGCTCCCCATGGGGAATGTGATCATTATGTACTACAAACATGTACTAATGAAAAGTAAACATTTTTTAAAAAGAAAATTAAAAAAGCAGCAAATACAAATAAAAATTATTAATAATAGGAGCCTCTGCAGTACACTACTGAAAAGCACAGGACTTAAATGTCAAATTGTCCTGGAGTCAAATCTCAGATCTGTCATCAAGTTTAGACAGAGCACTTAATATCCCAAGGCCTCAGTTTTCTATGAAATTCTCAGTTTATTCGGTGAGAAGTTTCCTATAAAGCACTTAGCATAGTACCTGGCACTCAGCTAGGGCTTAGTAAACCCTACATGTGCCAAATGAGCAAGTCCCACATGCTCAAAGGATCACAAGGAGACTGTGGCTAATTCATCATTTTTGCAGAAAACATGTGACTCTCATTCCATGGTGCTTCCTGGAGGCCTGGGAAAATGCATGAGAAGAAGGGTACCAATTAGGAAACCAAGCCTGAGCAGCCTCCCTATGAATAGGTCCCTAGGCCCTGGTGTTTGGCAGACTGGTCCAGCTTTTGTGCATCTTAATCCCAAACTCTAGAGCCAAGCCCATGCTAGAGCTTCTCCAGGGAAGCTGAGCTGGGTGATGGCAGATCTCACTGAGTTCTTCAACTCCTGGCCCTGTGGCCACCCTCGAAAGATATACGTTGTAAGAAGCAGGCTGGAGTCAAACTGCTGTATTTCATTCTATTCATTGGTTTGCTGTGAAGTCCTAGGAAAGTTAATTTTCTTCTCTGGGCTATGTGTAAAATGAAGATGTTGAGACAGAAGTCTCCATGGTTCTTTCTAGTTATAATTAATGATGCAAGTAACGAAGAGGATGATGGTAAAGAACAATGATTCTCTCACCTAAACCCACTCTCCGTTCCTGCCATCTTAGCTTAGACCTTTCTCACCTCTCATGGGGGCTGCCAAACAGCCTCAAACCCATCTCCCTGTAGCTGTTTTCTCTCCCTTCCACTACCCTGAGGTCATTCCTGACATACTGATCAGCCTGAAGTTAAACCGCGATATTACTCCACCACCTCAGTTTTCGGCGATGCCAAATTACTGACTGAATAAAATCCAAACACAGTCTCAAATCAGTTCATTTCACAGCATTATTGTGGCACTGTGGTTGAGAGTGTGAACTTTATACGATCAGACAAGTCAAGTTCAAATGCCAACGCCCTTTTAACACCTGTGTGATGTGCACAAAGTTCTTATCTCCCTGAGCCTTCTTCAGCCATATTTTAGGCTGGAAACGTCTATGCCATGGGATTATCTTAAGGATAAAATAAGCTGAAATGCATAGTCATCTTGGACACAACGCCTGGTAAATTAGTAAGTCCTATGCAGGTAATGGTTAAACAGAACAGAGCCACCTGAATGCCCCGCCTACACACTTTTGCATTTGCTATTCTTAATACATGAGATTCATTTTACTCCCAACTCTCCTCATCCTAATTCTAAGTCCTCCAAGGCTGTGACCCTGGTCCTCATATCTTACCCTGCTCTAAGCTTGTCTGCCTCACCTCTGGGCTCCTCACACACCACTGACCTCCTTCCTGGTAAAACCGGCTATCGTTCGTATCTCAGAATAACACCAGATCTAGAGATGCTGACTTCAGGAGGATGGAATAAATGGAAACGGGCCATTTCAAATGTCATCTTCTCTCTGAGAGTGTTTCCAAATTCACCCAACCTGGCTGGAAGTCATGCCAGTGACCTGTCACAGGCAGCTTGTTAGAACTTCTAGGATCCCTATCACTTTCCATTTTCTATGGTATATATTTGTGATCAAGTTTTACCTTGCCTGCTAGAAAATTTGAGATCTGTGAGCATAGAAATCAAGACCTTCTGCCTCTACCCTCACTGTGTTCTGACTCAGCCTAATAAATGTTTACAGAGGTGGATTGAGTTTAGAGGAGAGACGACTTCAGAAGATATGTGAATCTTGCTCTTATGCCCACCTCTTGATGCCATGTGTCTTGGTTCTGACTGCAATGGGCAGCCTCTCACCTTCCATATCCCCTTCCCACCAACACACTCCCACATCCTCTTAACTCTTTCCCATTACAGCACTTCATGAGCCAGGCACAATGGTGCACGCCTGTAAGCCCAGCCACCCAGGAGGCTGAGGCAAGAAGTTCAGAAGGGTAACTCCAGCTGGGGCAACTCAGTGTGTCTCTGTCTCAAAATACTGTGGGCCCTTGCCTTATGCACTCAATGAGTTTGCGACAGCTGGTTGTAACTCAAGTTGGTTGTAAGTCAAGACTATTTTTCCCATAGGAAATAATGGAAATACCCATAATGTGTTTCGAACCTCCAAAAGCATTCCTTAACTAACATTTTCATGATAAAAAAGGGTTGCATAATGTGTGTAGTTTTACCAATAGTTTTCCTAGTGTATTCACCAAAAAGTTCTAAAATCTGCCTTGTTTACACAAAACAACAATTTCATACTGTACTCACCATTCAAGGTGACACCTTTGGCTTGCAGGAAGGGAGGACGAAATAGAAGGTGGTTATTGTTTGGAAGGAGAGTTCCCTTCCATAAGAACATCAGGAACCTGGCTCTCTGGTATCCTTCCTCTTCTTGGGAGAATCTGTCCCACTAGGACCTGCTTCTGGCTCACTAGGTCTCAACCTTTTCAGAACTAAATGCTGATCTAAGGTTTTCTGTTTCTGTCTTTTCTTTAACGCTGTTCTGTAGTATAACATGACATTGTTGTTAAGCAAGTGAATGCAATGATTGGCTTTTTCCCTGTCTGATGAGTCTTCTCCACAAATATTTGTAGCTCTGCCCATTTTTTCAGGATTTCCTTTATTTCAGAAGAACTTTGCTGCACTGATTGTTGATACTCCCCCTCTGCCTCAGAAAGCTCCTCAGATGCCATTCTCTGTTGCTCAGCCACAAGTTGCTGAAGTTCCTCTGTAGACGATTCCTCTGAGTGTTCCTCCACCAGGTCCTCAACATCACCACCATCTACCTGCAAGCCTATGCACTCTGCTACAGTGACAGCGTCAACCACAGGGTGGTGGCTCCATTGTTGGCTCAGTCTCCTCTACATGGCCTTCAAAGTCTCTCTCTTGTATAATTCTAGGCCACACTTTCTTCCAGGCAGATCTCAGTGTCCTTAGAGAGACATTGTCTCAGGATTTCTCAATTAACCCCACACAGGAGAGAACACTGTAATGTTCCTCCCAGAACTGTTTAAGGGTTAAATCTGTATCTGAGACCATCTGGAAGCACTTCAGGGGACAAGGGGACAGTGTCCCCTTGGTGTATAGCTTCTTAATGTTAGCTATAACCTGCTGGTCCATAGGCTGCCATAAAGGAGTTGTATTAGGTGGGAGGAACTTGTCTGAGAGCCATAAGAATTCTTCAGCCAATTCTTTTCCAAATCTCATGGGTGAGCAGGAGCATTTTCCATGATAAGGAGAGCCTTGAGAGGTAAACCTTGTCTTCTAGATATTTCTTAACAGTAGGACAGAAAGCCTCCCCGATCCACTCAAGGAAAAGTACTCTTGTTACCCAGGCTTTTGTGTTAGATCTCCATATGGCCCCTAGCCTATTCTTCATGACTTTATGTTTTCTGAACAATCTAGGGGTCTCAGAGTGATAAGCCAAGGGGCTTTATCTTGAGGTCACCACATACAAGGACAAATAGCAATAAGGTTAACCTATCCTGCATAGGCTTGTGGTCTGGCATTTTCTTCTTTTCCTGGGTAACGTATGTTCTCCTGGGCATTTTCTTCCAGAAAAGGCCAGTTTCATCACAGTTGAAAACTTGATGAGAGCAAAAACCATTTCTCTGTGTCATCATTTCAAAGTGGTGTATGTAATTTTCAGCAGCTCTTCTATCAGCCTGGCTGCTTCACCATGCCTAGTTCAACTATGAACCTTAGTTCTTGCTTTAATATTGTGAAACTACTCCTTACTGGCACAAAATGTGTTACCATTACCACCCGTTGATGGATTATCCTTTATGAGATCTGCATTTATAGCCCTAGCTTTTTCACAAATTATAGACTCAGATAGGCTATAACCTGCCAGCTGCCTTTTGTTTATCCACACTAATAATAGCCTTTCTACCTCGTCTAACACTGTTGATCGTGACTTACTAATCTGAGTAACACCTTTAGCAACACTAGCTTCCTTATATAAACATTTTCTCTGTAAGATTGTAGAGATAGTGGATTTTGACATGCTGTACATAATAGTGAGATCCATCACACGAATGCCACTCTCATATTTCTCCACAATTCCCTTCTTCTTTTTTATTATGATTGCTTTCTTTACCTTCTCCTCCTTCCTTACCTTCTTTTCTAGCTTTTTGGGGACTATTTTGATAACAGAAATTGTAGCAACTGCTATAATTGAAATCACATCCACAAACACACACATCTGAACTCAGACTGATGCGTACATATGCTTTTCTGCCATCACACGTCTTTGTTTACAACCATACAAGTGGCTGGCATTCAGGTCGTAACTCAAGACCTTGGTAGTAAGTTAAACCTAAAATTCCGGCCGTAACCCAAGCTGTTGGTATATGAGGCTGGTCATAACTCGAGAGTCCACTGTAAAATTAAAAAGAGCTGGAAACATAGTTGGCATGGACGATGCCCTGGGTTCAATTCCAAGCATGAGGGAAAAAAACTCTTCATGCTTCCTATTTCATTGCAATACTGAATTTAGAGGAGTTTGTTAGAAGTTAGAATTAGACACAGTGAGGGATGGAAGACAGATCCAACTGCAGGTGACACATAGGAAGCCCTCAATAAGTATTTGCAGAATGATTGAATGAATGCGTTAATGCTCTGCTTTAATCTGAGGCTCAAGGCAGCATTGTTCAGTTACCAGAAATCAGGGACTCTGAGGCAAGTTGGGTGCATTGGTACTGAAAAGCACTGGACCAGACCCCTGCTCCAGGTTTACAGGCTACCTTTGAGAGGCTGAAAAGTAAAAAGCCAGCTACTGGACGTTGCCCTCTGGCCCCTGAACTTGAACATGGGCCCCAACATGTTGAACATCAACCAACAGAAGGGTAAGGCTGAGTTAGCAAAGCAGCATTTAGCTTTCAGCCTATTCCACCACGTACACTGATCTCTTCTGAACTGCACTTCTCACTGCTGTTTACCAGCTTGGAGGAGAAAATCAATGGCTGGGTAGCAGCTGTGGAGAGAAGGAGCTGGTGGCCACCCATGGAAGGCGTGGAGCCACCCGAGGACACTGAGCTACGCCCCTAGGTTCTTGCCCTAACTTTGCGTTAGTCATTTTATACAAACACCCTACAGCGTTTATTTTCTTCTTATGGATGATGTACATTTGTGTTTTCTTTACAGCCAGCATGTACTCCTTCTGCAATAAGAAAAAATAAAATATTTTTAAATATTAGTAATCCAATGCAAATATAATAATATCCACCCCTAATTAAAATTCTTCAAAGGCTTTGCATTACTGTCACTATATGGTCCAAATACAGGTTCAGAAGCCCCGACTGGTACCCCCCACTCCTCTTAGACAATTACCTGCTAATCTCCAGGGCGCCACACTCTCGCTTTGCCCCCAGACTTCACATGGTTCAGCCACAGCTGGTCTCCTTTAAATGTAGCACTGGTTCCTGGAGACTTCTTGGTCTCCACCTCATGTCCAAGTGTGGAGCAGCTGTTTTCTGTGTCCCCCGCACACTGTACAAAGCCCCTACCAGAGCCTTCGCCTCCACGTGGTACAATCAGTACACTCCGGGCTCTGCAATGGAACGGAGGCAGCTTCCTTGTTTTCAGCAGATTCCCCACTACCCAGAACACTGCCTGGCTCTTACTAGGCCTCAAGTTAAATGCTGTTGGAAAAAAAACACTAATTCCATTCAGCTGTTGCATTTAGAATGGTTCTTAGCATATATCCTAACTTTTTCTAAGCTCCAGGGAAGCAGAGCCAGGTTTAAGCCAGGTCCTTTACTGAACTGCTATGTGACCCTTAGAAAATGTTCTTCTCACCAAGGGTAGGGGCGCACGCCTGTAATCCCAGCACTCGGGAAGCTGAGGCAGGAGGAACACCATGAGTTCGAGGCCAGCCTGGGCTACATAGTGAGTTCAAGGACAACCTGAAATACATAGAGACCCTGTCTCCAAAAACAAAATACAAGAAAAGGATGTTTTTCTCCTGTGGGTCTCAGTCTCTGTAGGTATCAAATGAGGAAGGCCCATCTACTCCTGCTTTTTCTGACTTTGCCTCCTCCTTCTCCTGAGTACTAATATGGCTTATGAATGCACCGACTGGTCCAGTAGATGGAATGGTGCAGAAGAAACACAGGGTCTGGTTCATCCCTTGAGCTTGCTGCCCGTCGAGTTGAGGAGATAAGACCCACATAGTGAGAACGTGCTCTGTGAAATGATGTGGGGATCCCCTCTTGCTCAGTGAGTAAAAAGGAAGAAAGCCTGGGGAAATGCAGGGGCCCCAGTGCTCCTGCAGGAGAGAAGGGTTAAGCTGAACAGGCAGAATTTGCTAAAGCAATGAGGACAAGAGACAGTGTCCCCAGCCCAGAATTGATTCCCCACACCCAAGTGACATAAAGATGAGGGCTAGCTGGAGGGTTCCACCAGGGCTCCTCTTGCTCCCAGCTCGGCCTCCCCCGGGTTCTGGTTTTCAACCTTCCCAAACCGTTTTCCTTACCCGCCCTGTGGGGATCTGAAAGTTTGCTCGCAGGGGTTTAGTGAGGATTAAAAGTATGTGACAGTGACAGTATCTAGAATATGCCCAGTGCCTAACAGACCATTTTAAGAAATGCCACTTCCCTTTCTGCCTTTCAGCTACATGCACAGTCTTGACATGTCCCCAGCAAGAATATCAAAAGTACAGCTGGGCTTTGAGGACTGAAAGCTTTTTGCGCCTAACCATCCATGGTCTGTTCACTGTAACGTGACTTTCCCAGTGCCTCATCCCAGGACACGCGCACACGCGCACATCCCAGCTGTCTGCTACCATCAGCGAGAAAAACAAAGCACCAACATCCAGACCTGGTCTCCAGTGCTCCCTCCACCCCGGGACTTATAAGGCATGAGATTATGAGCCCGAATGTCACTTTCTATGGGGCCGGAGGGAGAGGCTTCAATTAAATTATAGAAAAATCCTATAAAATACCTTGGAACATTTTATGAAGCTATTGATATTTCTGTAGGCAAACAGAATGAGATACATGCTGTGGGAGGAATTAGGCAGGGGTGAGGGTAAGAGTAGAAAAGTAATTCATCTCAGTTCACCCCTGCTGACAATGGGTAAAGAAGACCCATGAGGATTTAGAAGCCGCATCCCAAAAGAAAGCAGCATGACCACGTTTATACAGCACCCTTAGGGGAAGAGCAATAGGATGCTGTCATGTGTGGAGGCTATTTCTTGAATGAAACCATTTAAAATGAGACTTGAGGGGCGGGGATATAGCTCAGTGGCACAGCACCTGCCTGGCCAGCACGAGGTCGTGAGTTCAATTTCCGGTGCCAAAAAAAAAAAGTTAGACTTGAACAAGGTTATTAATCTTTGGGGGAACTATTGGCCTTTGGGGAGTCCAACAGAGAAGCTGGGCCCTTCTTCTTTGGGAAACACAAATATACCCCCAATTCTCTTGTATACCCCAAATTCTCTTCTACAGCCACAATATTCATGGTCACAGATTTTCTTAAGGAAGCTGATTTCTTTTTCTTTTTTCTTTTCTTTTCTTTCTTTCTTTCTTTTCTTGTGTCTCTGTGTGTGTGTGTGTGTGTGTGTGTGTGTGTGTGTGTGTGTGTGTGTGGTGTTGGTACTGGGGATTGAACCCAGTGCCTTCACACTGAGCTACATCTCCAGCATGTTTCTTACTTTTTTATTTTGAGACATAGTCTTGCTAAGCCACTAAGTTGTCCAGGCTGGGCTCAAACTTGTGATCCTCCTGCCTCAGCCTCCCAGAGTACTGGGGCTACAGGTATCTACCACCACAGCCAGATATTCTTAATGAAATATTTCCTTTTTTTTTTAAAGAGAAAAAGAACAAAATTTCAAAACAAGATAGTAAAAGAGTAACAATGGTTAATACATTGCATATTGTTATCTTTAAATTACTCAGAGTACAAGATATAGTCATTTAATTGTCCAAACAATATTAGCACAAACCTCTCTTTCCAATGAACTAAGAGAAATTCATAGTATAATTATCTTAACTATCTTGTATATATTTTTTGTTTGTTTTTCCCTTCATTCTTTTCTCCTTTCCCCCATCACAGTTCTTCTTTCCCTTGGAACAGTTCCTTCCCATTTCACAATACCTATTGTACATTTTGGGTCTTATTTACTCTTTCAGCTTCTCACACTAGGGAGACAATACGATGTTTACATATGTGAGTCTGATTTATTTCACTTATGAGTATAGTCTCAAGTTGCATCCATTTACCTATAAAAGTCTCAAGTTTATCCTTCTTTATGGCTGAGTAATACTCCATTGTACAAAAAGACCACATCTTTTTTTATCCATTCTTCAGTTGATGGGCATTTGGGTTGTTTCCAAGATTTAGCTATTACAAGCTGTGCCACTATAAACATTGGTGCACATGTATCTCTGTGGTATGATGTTTTTAATTCTTCTGGGAAGATACCCAGAAAAGGAATAGCTAGGTCGAATGGGGCCTCTAATCCTAGTTTATTGAGGAATCTCCACGCGGATTTCCACAGTGGTTGCACCAGTCTACACTCCCACCAACAGTGGAGAAGGCTTCCTTTTCCCCACAGCCCCTCCAGCATTTGTTATTGGTTGATTTCTTGATAATAGTCATTGTTTCTGGAGTGAGATGGAATCTCAGTGTTGTTTTAATTTGCATCTCTCAAATGACCAGTGATATTGAACATTTTTTTCATATATTTATTTGCCATTTGTATTTCTTCATCTGAGGAGTTTGTATTCATCTCAGATGCCCATTTTTGGATTGGGTCTTTGAATTTGGGGGCCTGATTTTTTTCAACACTTTATATGTTCTAGATAGTAATCCTTTGTCTGAGGAACAGCTGGCAAACATTTTTTCCCACACTGTGGGTTGATGAAATATTTCTTAACTGCATTAGCCAGTTTCCTATCACTGAGACCTACCCATACCATACCATCTCCAGTTGTGAATGGAAGTTAAACAGACTCTCTCAGTTCCTCTCGGACCCACGGAGGCAGTTGACTAAGCCCTCAGGAGGGGTCAGGGCACTTGGAACCAGAGTGAGCTCAGCCTCTGTATTGTCATAGTTACCCTGGGTTGGTCTTGATTCTCTCCCACTTCAGTTTCTTCACTTGGAAAAAGAAAAGGTGGGGAGTGGGCTGGAGTTTTGACAGAGACAGCAATCCCCGACCTGTGGTCAGTAGAAGGTGCACCATCATGTGCAGCATAAGCACTCTGTGGCCAAAATGCACCAGAGCACTGTCACCCCTGCACTTCCTTCTTGGAGGTAGACACACAGCTCACTAGCACCTAAAGTCTCGGAGAAGTCCCGCCGTAGAGAAAGTGGTTGCATGTTGTCATCTAGGTTCACATTTCCCAAATTGCTTTGATCTATGTGAATCTTCTTCCAGTAGAATAACTGCATGGTGATGCCACCAGAGGTACATTAATTTAGCACTGCCCTGAGGTGCAGTTGCCAGTCAGGTGCAGCTCCACCGTATCTATTAAACTTTCCCAAACAAATCAACACTTGTCATAGAAAGTTCTAGAAGGCAGGTGTTGTAGCTAAGGTTTACAAGGGAAAAGATTTAAATACAGGACACATAACTTATAGGATTACATTATAATATTCGCCCAAAGAGTCAAATGCAAAAGAGTGCGGGAGATCTGTCCATACACTAGAGACCCAAAGAATCCAGCTGAGGGCCTGGATCCCATGGCAATGTCCTACATGAGTCCAGCTGAAGACCTCGAGCCCATGGCAATGTCCTGCATGAGTCCAGCTGGAGGCCTAGGGCCCACCACAATGTCTCCTGCAAGTCTGTATCAAAGATCTGCGCTGGGAAGGCCCATAGGTCAGTGGTGGAAGCTAGAAAGTCCGCGTCAGCGGGGTGAAGGATCTGTGCCAGCAGGCTGAGGGATCTGCACTGGAGCCAGGAAGTGATGCTCAAGGTAAGGACCAGAGCTCCCTGAAGAGAACCACAGCCATCCTCAGAGACAGCGAGGACCCGAGCTCCTCCGACAATGAGAACAGCTGAGTTCATATCAGGAAAGCCAGCGCAACAAGCTTCTCCAGGAGAATCAACAGCACACCCTCTTCCTCTCCAGTTCTTTTTTTATGTTGTTAGCAACAATCCTCAGGTGGGCCCTCCACACCCAGCGCCATGCAGATTCAGTTCAGCTGTGTGTCACGAGCTGACCATTAGTTCATCCACCACAGCAGGTATCAAAGCCGGGTGGTCTGCACCCCAGGACCAGCACCAATGCTGTGGAATTCTTCTACAACTCTTCCTTCGCTGCTTGGGAATTGTTGTCTTTAAGCAGCACGGTGTGTGTTCAGACATCAGCTTTTAGTTTCTCCTTTTATTCCTTCAACCTATCTAGATCCACAACTCTCAAACTTTAGCATGCATAAGAATAACTGTACCATTGGGGTTAATGGTAAAAATGAAGCTGCGACTTTATCTATAACATATTCATTCTCTTCTCTGAAAAACATGAAGCAAGCATGACAGCATTAGCAGGATGATAAAAACACGTGTTTACAGGGTGAGGAAAACAGATGTATACTGCATTAGTCTTTGAACCTTATTTTAAACTTTCCTCAAAAAAAAAAGAGTAACATTTAAACAACCGCAGTTCAGATTTGAATATACTTAGGCATTTTGGGGGTGTTTGGGGGTGATTATGTCTCCCATGTTTCTGCTTAATGCACAGACTTTGCATCCCCAAATAAGATGCACCATAGCCCAGTATCCTCCTCCAGGAAGGAAACTGGGGAACGCGTCCTCACAGTGCCTCTGGGGCCTGGCATGCAGAGCCTCACCCTGCCTGCACCTCCCTGTCCCCCATCCACAGGACTACAGAGTCAACATCTTCCTGCGGCAGCAGTGGAACGACCCCCGTCTGGCCTACAATGAATACCCTGATGACTCTCTGGACCTGGACCCATCCATGCTGGACTCCATCTGGAAACCTGACCTGTTCTTTGCCAATGAGAAGGGAGCCCACTTCCACGAGATCACCACAGACAACAAACTGCTGCGGATCTCCCGGAACGGGAATGTCCTCTACAGCATCAGGTGAGCGCCGCACGGGGTCTTCCGCTCCCTCCGCGGAACGTGCCACGCCCCGCTGCCCTCTGGAAGTAGACACTCAGGGAGAGGCCAAATAAATACAGACAGCCCTGCAGCTCAACGCCTCTGCAGAACAGGAGACCCAGCTCTGGGACTTACACTCAGCGAGTAAGAATAAAATCCCACTAGGAGTTCTAGGAGTGAGGTTCATTGTAACCAAGGCGACCAGGGAAGGCATCCTAGAGAGAGGAGCTGGAGTTACCCAGCATCTCAAGAGTAGTCAGACGTGATGACCACTAGGAGCAAAGGCACAAAGCACACACAAATCCCGCAAAGGCACCAATCACAGCAACTCCAAAGTAAATGGGCCTGCCAGCTGGATGGTCCTACTCACTGTTGTAAACCAGGGCCACTCCGTCCCTTCTACAAACTCTTTCTATCCCACATACCTCGCATTGTGTCCAGAGGACGGACCCTTTCCCGGCTGTGGGTTATCCTGCAGACACTGGTGAAGGCGGAAGCTTTCAGTCTGCTGCCACCCCTCCTAGTCACCTCCCCAAAGCACGGAGTCAATGACCAGTGTCCAAGAGGTGAAGAGGCTTTACACATGCAGTAGTAACAGCACCTGTTCACTGAGAATTTACTGGCTCTGCTGGGTACATTGCATGGATTATATCGCATCCTTTTAACCCCAGGAAGTAGGTTTTATTGTGCTCGTTTTGCAGATTAAACAAGTGAAGATCTATCTGAAAATGTAAGTAACTTGCCAAAGTCCCCATGGTTAGTTCAGAACCTAGATCTAATCTGCATTCATGTAGATCTGATGCCCTCTGAAGGCCTAGGACAGGGCATGGCATTCAAGAGGTATGCAAATATTTGATGAATGAGTAACTGTGTTTTCAGTTCAAAAAGCTGAAAACAGCAATGGTCATAAACGAGTGCCCTGGCCCATTTGGTTCCTCAGGGAAATAAATCTTATTTCCATCAGGAGATGAGCCTTAAATATCCGAGTCTGTGGGAGAGGCTGTGCTGACCCTAACCCTCAGGTGTGGCTGAACTCAGGAGAGCAGGCTGGGGAGGAGGGAGTTTAGTAACCTCCCCATTGACACCCAGGTTGGGGTAAGGAGGGGCTCCATGGCCCTCCTTACCCTGGGGCCATCCTCCCTCACTCTGACCAGAAGAGTCACGGGCTTAGGAATCAGCTACCTAGGCCCCTGTGGGGGAGGGGGGATCTCTGCTTGGATTTTGCTGCTCCCTGGCTAGTTTCATATCTTCACGAAGCTAAGTCCCAGTGCAGCACGACAGAAGGACAAGTCAGCAGAAAGTGATGGTCCCAAGGTCATTCAGCTTCAGGAAATTAACCCAGCATGACAGCTGCCCCACTTTGGAGCTTTTATCTTCAAAACTTCAGTTGCATTCAGTTTCTCTTCACTTTTCCCCTCCTGCTACTCCCTTCTTTTCTCTCTTCTTTTCCTCCCTCTTCCTCCGCCCACTCCCTACCCTGGCTTACTTCTACTTTTGAGATTAAGGGGATGAGAGCTGGGGGTAGAGCATCAAGGACCCTGTGTAATCAAGGTGCTGGCAGCCAAGTTCCACCAGTTACAGGCCTTAGGGCCCTGGGGCTGGCCTTGCAGAGCAGCAGTTCCTGCCAGCAAACTTGAGAGCCAACGCCTCTGGGACTCAGAATCCACAGGCTAGGAGACATGCTTCTGAATCCTGGCTGAGCCAGCAGCTTGCTGTGTGACCTTAGATAAGTCCCAACCAATCTACTCTGCACCCCAGCATGCTCACTGTCAGAGGAGAGAGCTGGCCTGGTGACCGGAGAGCCTTTCTTCTCCGTTCCCTGCAGCAGGCAAAGCTGATGTAGGCAAAGCCTTTGAAGCTGGTGCCTTGTATCCCAGCCTGAGCTACACACCTTGCATTCTACCAAAGGAACTCCCTCTGGCCCTGAGGCTGCAGCCTTTGCAAGGGCTGAACAAACCAAAATAAATGGTCATCCCAGAATCCTGGGGAGCCCAGAATTTCCCTCCCAACTGCAGCAGGAGCCCACAGATGTGAGTCCACTGTGTGTGGCTGCCCAGCAGGCAGGGGCCTCTTTGAAATGACTTCTGATGAGCCCAGGACCTGCTGCAGGTGCACCTGGGCTGCCTGAGGCCTGGTGAAGCTGGGCTGAAAACGGGCTCTGTCTCCATCCGAGGGCTCTTCAGAAGGCTAGGGATGGGGGCAGGCCCTGGCCCCAGGCAACCTGCTAGAGACAGGTCTCTAGAAGCCAGACTCCAAGAAACCCAGAAGTTCCTCTGACTTTTGCTACTTTAGGGAATGTACTGTACCTCTCTGAGCCTCCATTTCCACATCAGGAACTCGGAAATGTTCATTGATTTATGCAGTAAACACTAGTTCCCTGGCTTCCTTTCCCTATCCTGGACAACTGGCATTCTGACCATAATGAGAATGGAGGCTCAGCTCCCCTGGATCCAACATCCTCCCACTTTTCTCTTCCCAGGATCACCCTGACACTGGCCTGCCCCATGGATCTGAAGAATTTCCCCATGGATGTGCAGACGTGTATCATGCAGTTGGAAAGCTGTAAGTCCCTTGCACGAGTCCTCTTTAAAGACCCAAACTCCCACTTATCTGTGGGGCCAGTAGAATTTCCTTAATAGCTTAATAATCCCAAGGGATTATTGTGATAATTCAAAATACTAGATGAGGGCTTTGCTTTTAGAAAATTCATTAGAAACAATGCCTGTTATCCTGTGACTGAGGCCCAAACTTTGGAGTCTGCAGTGTTCTCCAAATAGGCATTATCCCATATTTGTGGGCGTGCTCACCAGGAATGGGGAAGAGGTGGTCCGAATAAGCCAAGGTCCCTGAGCATCCCCGGGATGCTCACCTCAGCAGAGGAGTCAGGCAAAAGGCTGCACAAATAATTCAAGTGGTAAGCATGCTGTCAGAAATACAAAATGCTCCCACCTCGAAGGAGTGCTTCCTTCTGATGGGGAAGAGAGGAGCAGAATTTGAACAGATGGGACAGCTGATCTCACAGGGCAACCACAGAAGTCTCGCTGACTTTATAGTACAGGCAACAGGCCCAAGCATCGAGGCGGCAGGAAGTAACAGACCTTTTCCTGGGAGCACCGACCAATTCCGAGCCTTTCCTTACGTCTCTCAAGCACCAAAGTCCGGGGGCAGAGAGTCTGACTGCCCAGCTCGTGCCACCACTTCACACCTCGCCCTGCTCCCAGCATGAGTCCCCCCAAGACAGCACGCAGTAGGGTCATTCCCCAGAGTTGTTCTCCGAGAAAGGTGGCAGCAAGGACGGCACGCGGGCAGAAATAGCAGGCTTCCCCTTCATTTCACTGCGGGGGTGAGAAATAGGCACGGGATGGGCTTGGACAGGGTGCAGAAGGGTGGGAAGAGAGAGGGAGGGCCAGGAGTAGACGTAAGCAATTAAACCAGTTTGAACCGCTTCAGTGAGGATAATTCAAAAAGGGCAACATGGTCGCAGGTGTTCCATCCAGTGCCTGATGCCTCTGTCAGCCTCTATCCCCAACCACCTTGACATGCTTCAAACAAGGGCTCCTGGGTAGTGACCGCTGCCTCCTCTGATCCCATCCAGTTGGATACACCATGAATGACCTCATCTTTGAGTGGCAGGAGCAGGGAGCTGTGCAGGTGGCAGACGGACTCACCCTGCCTCAGTTTATCCTGAAGGAAGAAAAGGACCTGCGGTACTGCACCAAGCATTACAACACTGGTAGGTGTGAGCGGTGTCTCTCCTCAGAGCCTGCCCCCACCCAGGACCATTTATTCCATCACCGATTCCACGGAGCTTATAAAGTACCCAGGATGGACAGGGCTCTGGATTTATTTCCAGAAAGGTGCTCTGGAATGTTCTTCCTGTGAGTCCTGAAGTGAGTAGCTGAAGCCTAGGCCACGCATCATAGGAAGCCCGTCAGGACCTCGTAGCAGTCCAGTGGAGTTTTTATTTGTAATCTCAGAGAAAAGTTACTGGAATTCCAGTAAGTAATTCCAATCTACCACTTCCAGTGCAACCCACGGCAAGAATAAAGAGTTAATACCTATCTGTAGTGGTGGGGAGCCAAGGGGGTCCTAAGTCCTGTCGGAACAATGGCTAACCGGAACAAAGCCCTCTACCCGGATTTTATTAATTCATGAAGAGGGGAGTGGCTCAGGGATGAATGACTGTGAGAGTGGCGGGAAGTACGTGAGTGCTGTGAGCTGGGCTATTAGGAGGCACAATAGCACCTCTGCAATATGTAGAGAGAGGTATGCAGCAAGAGTACTCTGCATAACACAGCTTGAGGAAGTATCTTGTGTTTTGGGGTCGTACTTCAGCTTTGATGTCTGGCCTTCACGTGGACGCGGCTCACTCGGCCTAGCTCACACATACTGGCTGGAAGCCTTAGGCAGGGCATCACTGACCTGTTGCATTGCTTTATAGACTACACATCAGCACCTCGGCTAGACCGATTTGCATTGCTTAAAGCCAATTGAGGGGGTAAAGAAATATCTTAGCCAGCTCTGTAAATATCAATACACAGAAGCAGGGCCAGGTTTAGCCAAAAAGAGACAAATGCTCTTCCTTCAAGGAGAGCCATCCTGGTGGTCCTCCACAACACGTGATTACTAGGGAAGCTGCTGAATGTCATCTATTCTGGGCAGCAGGATGGCACCTGTTTCTAGAGCCACAGGGAAGGCCTGATACGGAGAGGACAGTCTGTCACACAGGGACTGCATTCTGATCGGGTAAGGTACACGTAACGTGCCCACTAGACCTCATAAGCGGGAGCCCAGAGGAAAGGGTCCTCCAGGCTGGAAACCACACTGCTTGCACACCGCTCTCTGCTCTCTGTCCCTGTGACCAGCACAGCCTTTGCTGGGGGATCGCATGCGTGAGTGAACTGGGCTTGGCTCGGCTCCAGACTGGCTTCGCACACCCTGTCTTGGACTGGGAGGCTGCTGAGAGGAGCGCTGTGGGAGGGCGGCAGGGAGCCAGTGCCAGCTGGCAGGGTGAGGGAGCCGTGGTCTGAACCCAGCTGAGTAGAGGAGAGGCAGGCAGAGGGCTGGTAAGGGCCACAGAGAGAAGGTGAGAGAGAAGGACTGAGACACCATTGCAGGCCCTGGTGCAGACAGAAATCGAAGTGAAAGGTTTCCTGGCCTCTGGTCTATCTGGGACAGCTTCCCCCTTCTGGGTCACCTCCAAGAAGTCTCAGGACCTCAAAAGGTACCATTCTCAGCCCTGTGCAAGCTAAGTCAGGGAGAGAATGAACTCCCATCAGCAGCCACCAGCAGCGACTCCCCCATCCAGCAGTCATAACTGATTCTCTTGGACCACTGCCCTTTAGCATCTCTATAGCATTTTCTTTTTTAATTTGCTTTTTTGATATGCTATTAACAAATAAAATATAAAATTATACATATTTAAGATGTACAACCTGGTGTTTTGATATATATATACATTGTGTATATATATATTTGATAAACATGTACATTTTATATACATATACATATACATTGCGAAATAATCACCACAAACCAAGTAGTGGCACACACCTGTAACCCCAGTGGTTCAGGAAGCTGTGGCAGGAAGATCTCAAATTCAAGACCAGCCTGAGCAACTTTAGTGAGACCCTGTCTCATAAATAAATCAGTAAGGGGCCAGTGATATAGCTCAGCGGCATAAGCGCCTGCCTGGCAAGCGCGAGGTCCTGAGTTCGACTCCTGGTACCCGCATATTAAATAAATAAATAAATAAATAAATAAATAAATCAGTAGGGCCAGGGATGTAGTTCAGTGTGAAGACCCTGGATTCGATGCCCAGTGTCTTTAGTCACTTTCTTCATCACTGAAACAAAATACCTGACAGTGCAACTTAAAGATGGAGAGGCTTAGTTTGGCTTACATTTTAGAAGTTTCAGTCTGCATGGTTGGCGGCACAGTGGAAGGGGCCAGGCCGAGGAAAGCTGCTCACCTCCCGGGAACAGGAAGCAGAAAGCAGCAAGGGAAGAGGACCTTTTCAGGTCACACCCCCAGTGACCCACCCCTTCCAACCAGACCCCACCGAACAGCAAGGCAGCTATTGCACTGCCATAACCCAATCAACTTCCAGACACAGGAGGCTCTGGGATGATTTTAGATCTAAACCATAATTCTCAGTGTCACCAAAAAAAAAAAAAGGGAGGCCAAGCATGGTGTGCACACCTGTAATACCAGAACTCAGGAGGCTGAGGCAGGAAGATTGCTGAGTTTAAGGTGAGCCTGGGCTGCCACCCTGAACTCTACAGAGAGACCCTGTCTCAAAAAAAAAAAAAAAAAAAGAAAGAAAGAAAGAAAGAAAGAAAGAAAGAAAGAAAGAAAGAAAGAAAGGGAGAGGGCGGGAAGGAGGACAGAAGGCCTGCCCCATGGATTTGAAGAATTAAAGAAGAAATAACCCCACCATCTAGCTAATTAACATATCCATCCCCTCATATAGCTACCAGCATGATACGTGGCAGGAACGCTCAAGATCTACCCTCTGAGCAAATTTCAAATACAGTTCCGTAGTGACTCAAATCACACTGCTGTCCGTTAGGCCTCCGGCACTTGTCCCTCTTGTATAACTGAGTCCGTGAAGCCTTCCACCAACCTCCCACCCACCCCGCCTCTCACCCTAGCAGACCCTGGCAACTGCCACTCCTTTCTGCTTCTGTGGAGCTGAATGTTTTGGAGTCCACCTGTGAACGAGATCACGCAGAACATGTCTTTCAGGGTCTGGCTTATTTCACTTAGTATGGAAAAGTCCTCCTGGTTCCTCCATGTCATTGCAAGTGGCAGGACTTCCTTCTTTGTTAAAGCCGAATAATGTTCCATTTTCTCTATCCACTCATCATTGAAAACTGCATTCTGATCCAGCAATCCCATTCCTAGTGTCTATCCCAGGAAACGGAGTAAGTATTTCAAAGCGATGTCTGCACTCCTACGTTCATGGCAGCATTATTCACAATAGCCAAGACATAGAGACAACCCGAATGTACACTGAATATTTGCATTCGCTATCTCACTTGCTCCTTACCGTTTACATTTCAGCAAGCACTAAGCTCTGTGCTAAGCCTTACAGAACAAGGACAAAAGACTAACGAGGTCCTGCCCACATGGGGCACACAGGGAGCTCCAGGAGTCGCTTAGTTACTGTGTTTCCGTGGACGGGAACTGAGACTCTGCCCTGGGACGGACCCCATCCCAACTCCCAGGATCACAGATGCGGGGAGACAAGCTCTGGGCTCTGGTGCAGAAACAGGCAGAGAGAGACCAATTGCCCGCTCACTCACCTAGTTATGCCTTCGTCATGCCTATTTGTGGTGGTCACATGAACAGAGCTGAGGGAAGCCACGGGAGCAGGAGGCACCTGCCTGCCGAAACTGCACATGTAAACCGTCATGGGAAAAGAGGGCTTCTGCTTGTGAGATGGAATTGGGGTACTGCAGGCAAAGAGATGGCCAAGAAACATGAAAGTGCAGGACATGCTCAAGGCAAGAGATGCAGTGGAGGGAGTGGCGATGGGGGTGAAGAAAGCAGGGAAAGGGTCAGAAAGACAGGTTAGAGCTCCACAGATGAAGGGCAGGGTGCGGAATCGGAACTTCTGCATGTAATACAAACTTCCTTCTCTAAGGGGAGAGACAGAAATGAAAGGTTTTACAAGAGGCAACTGGGGCAAGTCACGTTTGGGGAAGATAAGTGGCAGAAGGGTGGCAGAAGCCGCACTTACCCATTAGCATTAAAGTCGTGATGAAGACAATGACAATGGGCATGGCAAGTGCTGGTCCCAATCCCTAGTGCTCATAATATGTGAAGTCTGGGCTAAGCTCTCCATACACATGATCTCATTTTACCTTCCACACAGCCATACGAGTAATCACGTGAGATAGATATTGTTTTTTTGTTTTTTTGTTTTTTTTTTTTTGTGGGTACCGGGGGGTCGACCTCAGGACCTTGCGCGCCAACAGGCACCCGTGCCGCTGAGCGATATCACCGGCCCCTTTTTCGTATGTGGGTTCCGGGAGTCGAACTCGGGCCGTCGCGCTTGCAAGGCAGGCGCTTAGGCCGCTGAGCCATCTCACCGGCCCTATTTTTTTTTTATTACCAGTAGCATACCTACTGTATGCTAGTATACCAGTATTATACCTCGGTGTGCACAGAGGTGAGGTTCCAGGACACCCCCTGCCCCCAGCCTTGATACCAAAATCGGAGGTTGCTCAAGTCCCCTGTATACAATGGTGTAGCGTTTGCATCTAACCTGTGTACATCCTCCTGTGTACTTCAAATCATCTCTATATTACTTACAATACCCAATACACTATAAATGCTGCACAAATGGGTATTATACCGCACTGTTAAGGGAATTGTGACAGGAAAAGAGTCTGTGTATACTCAGTACAGATGCGGTCTTTTTTCTGCATATTTTCTATCTGCAGTTGGTTGCATCCATGGATATGGAACTGGGGATACAGAGACCCAAGTGAAGTATGTACCCCCAGTTTACACAGATGAGAAAACTGAGGTGCAGAGGGATTCAAACACCTGCCTAAGGACACAGCTCTTGGGAGGCTGAACCAAGACTCAGCCACGGTCATTTCGGAATAAAATCCTTGCTCCTCTCCACCAGGCCACGATTCCTTCTCACTGTGACTTCTTGCAGGTAAATTCACCTGCATTGAGGCCCGGTTCCACCTGGAGCGGCAGATGGGCTACTACCTGATCCAGATGTACATCCCCAGCCTGCTCATCGTCATCCTCTCGTGGATTTCCTTCTGGATCAACATGGATGCGGCACCAGCCCGCGTGGGCCTGGGCATCACCACCGTGCTCACCATGACCACTCAGAGCTCTGGCTCCCGAGCATCCCTGCCCAAGGTGAGCACCCCTGCCCAAGAGCACAGAGCACCTGCACAGATGGAGAGCGCGCTCCTCTCTCTGCCCCGCCTGCGACACAGTCCCAGCATTCTGATCTATTAGTCTCAATCTCAACGTTATCTTCTGCGCAGGCTGCAAGACACCTCATTCTGCTCCGTTCTCTACCAGCATTAGGCATACACTGGGCTTCATTTACTATTAAAACTTCGCATAAACAAAACAAAACCATTTTTTTTAACTGCCTGATGCAGTTGGCGCATTCATACAGTCCCATCCACTCAGGAGGCTGAGGCAGAAAGATTCCTTGAGCCTAGGAGCTCAAAGACAGCATGGGCAACATAACAAGACCCAGTCTCAAGGAAAACAAAACAAAAAAAAAATCTTTAAAACTCAACTTCTCAAACATCATTTGACACACACACACAAAAAAAAACTTCTCAACCTCACATTGTCCTCCACTGTCCTTTTCGAGTTAAGTACAGCATTCTGCTTCTCTCATTATTAATAGTCAATACCTCATGTCAAGAATCTCCAAGACCGTAGTCACAGTCAGAGATTTGATACAAGTGTCCATAGGATTGAGCCTAGACTTGTAATCACAGTAAGAACTATTGTAGCAACATATGGATACTGTTAGATTACAAGGGAAAGAACACAGGCAGAGCCAGGATGAATGCGTGGGTAGCTTTCTCACTCTTCTCCTCCCGTGAGGAGTCACAAAGAGCACACCAGCTCCTGCAACAAAACGCAGACGTGTGTGATGTTTCTGCCCACACTGGCTGAGCTGAGACTCATGAGAAACTTAGCACCCAGAGTTTCAATTAGGGGCTGGCGTGTACCAAAACTCCAGCCCTGCACATGGAAAGCAGATGTTGAGCGTAAAGCACATCACTGGTGCACACAGTCACGGCAGAGCGAGCCACCCCCACAGGGGGAAAGTGGGGAACATTCCCCACAGCCTCATTGTACCAGCCCAGAGTCAAACTTGCAAGCAGGTCTTTCTTAAGACAACAGTCTCATGCCTGCTATCTTAACCCTTTTCTGAACAAACTTCAATCTGTTTCTACCCTTTTTTTTTTTTTTTAGACAGGGTCTCACTATGTAGTGCAGGCTGGCCTCGAACTCACAGTGGTCCTCCTGCCTCAGCCTCCTGAGTGCTGGGATTACAGCCGTGCGCCACCACACTCCATGGTTTCTACATTTCTAAGGCTCAACACCACGTTCACTATTAACTCTCAAACCATATTCTGCCTCATTCACTGCTAACAGTAGACACCACATCTTGCTCCATTCACCCTTATTCTAGATACATTCTGGTCCATTCACTCCTGATACCAGACCCAGCATTCCACTCCATCCGTTACTGCTTGTCCTTCAGCCACCTGACGAGGAATGCAACATTCTGTTCCATTCACTGCTAACATGAGACCTCCCATTCTGCTTAATTTACTTTTACCACTAGATATAATGCTCTGCTTCATTCGCTGTTAATGTCAGACCCCACGTTCTCCTCCACCCACCCCAGGTAAGTACAGCATTCTGTTCCCCTCGCTAGCAATGCTTGACGCTTATCTACTCTGCTGTCTTCGGTCGCTTTCCACCTCCTTCACTGTTCTCCTCGGAACCGCATCCTGCTGCTCGCTGAGCGCCAGACACAACATTCTGCTCTGCCGTCAGCGCCAGACGCCCCGCTCCGCTTCCTCAGGCCTTACGCTGAGCACCGCCTGCTGCTGCATTTCCAGTCAGCGCGGCACTTCACACTCTGCTCTCAGAAAATCTGAATGAAAGTAGAATAAACACTCTAATATCCTTCCCCTGGCTTCACCATTCTCATCATTTTGCATTTATTTTCCCTCTCTCTCCCTCTCTTGATAGAGAGAGAGAGAGAGAGAGAGAGAGACAGATGATAGATAGGTAAGTAGGTTCCAGGTGGGCAGGTAGATGCAATTTCTGATGAATCCTCTTAAGGCTACACAGACATCATGACAATTCACATCAAGACAAGGAAAAAGGGGCCGGTGAGATGGCTCAGTGGCGTAAGCGCCTGCCTTGCAAGCGCGAGGGCCCGAGTTCAACTCCCAGAACCCACATATGAAAAAGGGGCCGGTGATATCGCTCAGCGGCACGGGCGCCTGCTGGCGCATGAGGTCCTGAGGTCGACCCCCCCCGGTACCCACAAAAAAAAAAAAAAAAAAAAAAAAAGACAAGGAAAAAGGATCACAATGACATTTCACATCTAAATAATTATCATTAATTCAATAATAATTGAACCAGAACTAATCGAATTAAAAATAATTCATTAATTCAGTACAATATAGAACCTTCATTTAAATTTCCCTAGTTGTCAAAAATATAAATTGAGGATCCCCTTCACGTTGCACATGGCTGGTCTGTTTTGTCTCTTTCAATCCAGAACAGTTTGTACACTGTTCTTTTGTTTTCCATGACACTGACCATTCCATTAACTATTTTTTTTTTGATACCGGGAATCGAACTCAGAACCTTGTGCTTGCCAGGCAGGCGCTGTGCTGCTGAGCTATATCCCCAGCTCTCCATTAACTTTAAATATGAAACTGACATTCTGAGCCAGGCGTGGTGGCACATGCCTGCAATCCCAGCACTCGGAAGGCTGAGGCAGGAGGATCCCCCATGAGTTTGAGGCCAGCCTGGGCTCATACATAGTGAGTTCAAGACCAGCCTGGGCTCATAGCAAGACCCTGTCTCAGAAAAACCAAAAAAGAGACATTGACATTCTGTGTCATTTCCCATCAACAGGAAACACCACGCTCTCCTCTCTTGACACTTACAATGAAACTCAGCCACATATTCTTTCCTTAACACTGGCCCTCAGATTCTGCTACATTCACTGTAAGAATGCATGAAACCAGCCTCTGATTACCATGAACACCTGACCTGGTGTTCTTCTCTGTTCAGTTGTAACAGCAAACACAATATTCCATCATCTTTTTTGTGCTGGACTCAACATTCTGTTCCTTTCAGGGTTAACACTAGACCCAGTATTCGGCATCATTCGTTATTAACGCTCCACATTCTACCCCATTCACCCTTTTATTCATTCACTCTTTTTAAAGCATAAAATTCAGAGAGTTTGATATGTTCAAAAAAATTGTACAACCCTATCTATACAGCTATCTACACATAACATCCAATTCCAGAACGTTTCCATCACCCAAAAAAGAAATCTCATATTTATCAAAAATTATTTCTTCCCTCCTTCCACCAGCCCATGACAAACATGAACAGACGTTGTCACTCTGGGTTTGCCTGTGCTGAACATCTGGAATTGCACAATGTGGGGTCTTTCCTGATTGCCTTCTTTTAATTACCATAATGTTTCAAGGTGCATCTGTGCCGTAAAATGCATCCATACTTCATTCCTTTTTATACCTGAATAAAACCCCATTGTATGAAGATATGACATTTGTTTATCCAGTCAGCAGTTGGAAGATATTTGGGTCACTTCCACTTTGGGGCTATCATAAATAATGCTGCTGTATTAATCACTTTTTTGTTGCTGGGAGAGAATACCCCACACCCACAACTTAAAGGAGAAGGGGTTTATTTTGGCTCACGATTTTAGAGGATTTAGTCCACAGTCAGCTGACTCCAAGGCAGAAACAGCATGACAGAAGGGCGTGGTGGGGGAAAGCTGCTCAACCCATGGCAGCCAGGAAACAGAGAGAATAGGAAGAGTATGGGGGACACGTCACACCACCAGTGACCCACCACTTCCCACTAGGCCCCACTTCCTAAGAACGTATTCAGCTATGCACTCATCCACTGGTGAGTATAGTGCCCCATAATCCAATCACTTTTTTAAAGTCCCATTTCTGACTGGGCATGGTGGTGCTTACCTATAATTCCAGCATTATCAGAAGCTGAGACAGGAGGATTGCAAGTTCAAACCCAGCCAATTTAATGACTTAGTGAGACCCCATCTCAAAATTTAAAAATTTAAAAAGATGAGATGTAGCTCAATGTGAAGTCCTGGAGATCAATCTCCAGTATTGGAATTTTTTTGAAAGCCCCACATTTGAACTCATTGAGACTTTTGGGGGGAATTTTGGATCTAAGCCATAATATTTTACCCCTGGCCCCCAAAAGGCTCATATCTACCTCATTATATAAAATGCATTTAGGTCATTTCTAAGAGTTGTCAAAGTCTTAACAGTTTGAGCATTGCTGAGAAGTTCAAGTCGGAGGCCTCTTCTGAGAGTCACAGCAAACCCTTAGCTGTGGGCCTTTGTAAAACTCAAAAAGAAAGTTAAAACCAGGTCCAGTGGGGCGTGCCTGCGATCCCAGCACTCTGAGAGGCTGACGTGGGAAGGAAGGTCCTGAGTGAAGAGAGAGAGACAGAAATGTGTGTTCAACATACAGGTGCACTAAGCAATTATTTTCATAAATATTTCTATTTTAAAAACAGAGCAATAGGGGACTAGAAAGGAATCAGACCAAAGCAAGACCTAACACCAGCAGGGAAAATGTCAGCAGCCAGGACAAGGGGTGGTAGGACAGGGTTCCCAAGGGCTTGGCGGCCCTGCCTCCACGGCCTTCCTGGTAGTAACCCACAGGACCTCTCTCCTGGGATGGCTCTGCTTGCTGTCTAGTTTTTGTTTTTTGGTTTTTTGTTTTGTTTTTTAGCAGAAGTTTCACATTTCTGGCATCTCCAAATTTTGAGGGTCTCCACTGCCCCTTTGGCTTTAACGCTCAGAGCTTCATATATCACTCTCCCAGGGGCACAATGCCAGGCCTGGGCCTCCAAGACTTTCTTCTTGGCCCCCAGGACCCCATCAATCTTGCTTTCTGTGTGCCTGAGAAACCAGCACCTGCTGGATGATGCCAAAGTCAACGCCCAGCTCCAGCACAGCGGCATCCCTCCGACCGGACCTTGGCTGTCCCAGCCTCTGAGTAAACTTGGGAATACACTGCCTGAGTGCGCACGGTGCCCTGGGTGAAGCGTCTCTTTTCAAAGCGTCCTCTTTCAAAGGAGTTTACCTTTCTATACCCTTAAGCCAGTGATGTATGGGATCTGGCCAATTCCTGAGACACCCTCCAGGCATCTTTCCTATCATCCGGATGCAAAAGCGCATGGCTTCTTTCTAAGAAAGCACTGATCTTTTTAGCATCCATAATCTCCTTCGCCCCAACTTCACAGGTACTTCCTTTTTGCCAAAGCTGCCTAATTTTCACATCTTTTGGCTCTGTTTTGATTTTTTTTTTTCTTCCTGATTTTTATTGTAAATCTGATTCAAAGCAGCCACCGGTACTCTTACGACAGCCTGAATGTACAGCTGCCTTGAAATTTTCTCCACCAGACTAATTAGTTTTCTGCCTTTCAATTCAGCCTCATACGAAGTCTCAGGACACAGACAAAATGAAGATAAATTCTTTGCCAGTGTTTCACACACATAGCCTTTAGTGCGTGTATGTGTTTATTTGTTTGTTTGTGACAGGGTATCTCTATGTAGTTAAAGCTGGTTTTGAACTCTCTATGTACCTCAGGCTGGCCTCAAACTCTCAGTCCTCCTGCATCAGCCTCCCAAATGCTGAGATTACGGGTATGCACCACCATACCTGCCTTTCATTTTTTAACAGAGTCCTCATTCCCATCTAAAACGTCATGAGCCTCGCCTTTACTGCCCACATTCCTATCAGCATTCTGGTCTTCTGAGCTCAGGCCGGAGTCTGCTTATAGCATCCTAGGGCTTCTCTAGCCTGCATCTCCAAACCTTTCCAAACTCCTCTCACAAACTAGTTCCAAGTCTTCTGAACCACATAGGCACAGTCATAGCAATGACACCGTTTGTGGTACCATTTTCTGTATTAGTCACTTTTTTGTCACTGGAACAAAATACCCAACACCCACAACTGGATATTTAGAAGGAGAAATTAATTTTGGCTTATGGTTTTAGGGGGCTCAGTCCATATGTAGTTGGCTGGCTCCAAGGCAATGCATGGCAGGAGGACGTAGCAGGAGAAAGCATTTAATCTATGACAGCTGGAAGCAGAGAGAGAAGGGAGGAACCAGAGATAAGAATACATCCTTGGGGGCCGGTGAGATGGCTCAGCGGCATAAGCGCCTGTCTGGCAAGTGCGAGGGCCCAAGTTCGACTCCCGGAACCCACATACTAAAAAAAAAAGGGCCAGTGATATCGCTCAGTGGCACGGGCGCCTGATGGTGCGCGAGGCCCTGAGGTCGACCCCCGGTACCCACCAAAAAAACAAAAAAGAATACACCCTTTCAGGTCACGCCACCCAACAGGTCCCATATCCTAATAGCAGATTTAACTTTAAACTCTTAACTTTGAACTCATCAACAGATTAGTCCACTGATGAATATAGCAACCCCATGATCCAATCACCTTCCATGCCCTACCTCTGAACACAAGACTTTGGGGAAATATTTTAGGTCTAAGCCATGACAGCTGCTATGAACATCTGTGTATAAGTTTCCACGTGGACGTGTTTTAAATGCTCATATGTATATACCTAAGAGTGGAACTGGTGGGTTATATGTTAAGTATATGTTTAACTTTCTAAGAAATTGCCACACAGATGATGCAGTGTGAGGACAGCATTTTACAACCCCAAAGGGTTCAAATTTTTCTACATCCTCACAATCACTTATTTTATTTTATTTTATTTTATTTTATTTTATTTATTTATTTGTTGTGTATGTTACTGGGGACTGAACTCAGGACCTACACACTGAGCTACATCCTGAGACCTCTTTTTACTTTTTATTTTGAGATAGGGTCTTGCTAAATCACCAAGTTGCCCAGTCTGGGCTCAAATTTGCAGTACTCCTGCCTCAGCCTCCCAGAGAGTTATGATTACAGGTGTGTGCCACCATGCCACCATGACCGGCTTATTATCTTTTTTATTATGGCTATGCAAATGAATGTGAAGTGGTATATCATGGTTTGATTTGCATTTGTCTAATGAATAATAATGATGAGTAACTTCTCATGTGCTTATTGGCAATTTCTATATCTTTTTTGTACAAAAGTCTATTTAGATCACTTGTCCTTTTAAAAATTGGGTTATTTTGGGCTGGTGAGATGGCTCAGTGGCGTAAGCGCCTGCCCAGCAAGCGCGAGGGCCCGAGTTCAACTCCCAGAACCCACATACGAAAAAGGGGCTGATGATATCGCTCAGCGGCACGGGTGCCTGCTGGCGCACGAGGTCCTGAGGTTGACCCCCGGTACCCACAAAAAAAAAAAAAAATTGGGTTATTTCTTTTATTGTTGTTGAGGTATAATAACTACTTATGTATTCCAAAATGTAGACCTTTATCAGATATATAATTGGTAAATGTTTCCTCCTGTTCCATGTGTTGTTTTTTTCATGTGATTGATAGTGTCCTGTATGTATGAAAGTTTTTAATTTGACATTCTCATTTATTTTTTCTTTTATTGCTTGCAGTTTGGGCATCATATTTTAGAAACTATTGCCTAATCCAAGGTCATAAAGATTTACATGTATGTTTTCTTGTGAGAGTTTTATAGTTCAGCTCTCACATTTAGGTCTTTGGTCCATTTTGATTTTGATTTATCTTTATATGTGGTGTGAGGGAGGGGTCTAAATTCATTCTTTTCTATGTGACTATCCATTTGTCTCCACATTCTTTTTTTGAGAAGATTATTCTTTCCACCACAGAATTGACACCCTTGTCAAAAAAATCAGTTAATCATAGATGCGTGGGATTTTTGATTCTATTCCAATTATCTATGTCTATCCTTATGCCAGTATCACACTGCTTTAGATATTGTAGCTTTGTAGTAAGTCTTTAAACTGAGAAGTGTGAGGCTTCCAGCTTCATTTTTCAAGATTATTATTGCAATTATTGAAGTTCCTTGTATTTGCATATGAACATGAATAGGAATTTTAGAATCAACTTGTCAACTTATGCAACAAAAAGCTGGAATTTTAATGAAAAAATGCATTGAATCTATAAATTAATATGGGGAGTATTGCCAACTTAACAATATTACACCTTCAAATCCATGGATGATGTCCTATTTATTTCAGTCATTTTTCATTTTATTCTACAAAGGTTTCTAATTTCGAATGTGCAAGTCTTGCACTAATTTTATTAAATTTATTTCCGGCTCTTTTTTCCTTTTATTTTTTCTCTCTCTCTCTCTCCATCTGTCTATCTCTTTCTCTCTTTCTCTCTCTCTGGTACTACAAATTGAACCCAGGGCCTTCGCACTGAGCTACATCCCCAGTGCTTTTTATTTTTTTATTTTGAGACAGGTTTCTCACTAAGTCACTAAGTTGCCCAGGCTGGGCTCGAACTTGCGATCCCCCTGCAATCGCCTCCCAGAGTTGTTGGGATTACGGGCATGAACCCCACACCCAGGAGTATTTTGTTCTTTTTGGTACTATTATAAATGGAATTGTTTTAAGCCGGGCATGATGGTGCTTGCCTGTAATCCCAGCACTCGGGAGGCCTAGGCTACATAGGGAGTTTAAGGCTAGCCTGAACTACATACTGAGCCCCTGTCTAAAATAAAATAAAATAAAATAAAATAAAATAAAATAAACCTAATAATTTGTATAGACTCTTTAGGATTTTCTTTATACAAAACCATGTGACCTACATACACAGGTAGTCTTACTTTTTCCTTTCTTTTTTTTTTTTTTTTTTTTTTTTTTTTTTTTGTGGGTACCGGGGGGTCAACCTCAGGACCTCGCGCACCAGGAGGCGCCCGTGCCGCTGAGCGATATCACCGGCCCCTTTTTCGTATGTGGGTTCCGGGAGTCGAACTCGGGCCCTCGCGCTTGCCAGGCAGGCGCTTAAGCCGCTGAGCCATCTCACCGGCCCACTTATTATTATTATTTTTTTTTTTTGTGGGTACCGGGGGTCGAACTCAGGACCTTGCGCTTGGCAGACAGGCACTTATGCTGCTGAGCTATCTCACCAGCCCCACTTTTTCCTTTCTAACCACAATGCCATTTTGTTTCTTGCCCAATTCTTCTGGCTAGACTTTCCAATACAAAGAAGAAATGGGGAGAGATTCATTAGATGCCTGGGAACTGCACATCTCCCAGCCTTGCTGAGGGATAAGAGATAGAGCTTCCCACCCAGCCAGGCAATTTACATCTCTGCCTTAGCCCTCACTACTGATCACTCAGGGTGTTGGAGTCACCCAGGGGTAAGAGCTTAGGACCTCCTCAGGTCTTCCCAGACACACACACAGATCCCAAGAATACGTCAGAGCTTTTCCAAGGCTCCCACAGGCATCTCATCCCCCAGCTTTCCCTTTTAAGCTTTTCTGAGCAACCTATTGTTTTGCCCCAGCTGTCTCAGGCAGCAACTGTCACCGATCGCTTTCAATAAATGCCCCTAAAAAGCTACACATGGTGGCACTTGCCAGTAATCCCTGTGCTCAAGGGAGGCTGAGGCAAAAGGATCCAAATCAAAGCCCCAGCTGGAGCTGCACAGCAAGTCCAAGGCCAGCCTGAGCTACATACATAGCGAGACCCTGTCTCAACACAAAGAAAGAAAGTGGTCCGGATAGCAGACGGTCTGCACTGCGCCAGCTCTAGTCAGGTCCCATAAAGACAGCTTGGGACCAGGATCCTTAGGTGAGCCACAGCATAGGTCAAATGACGGCAACGCCCTGGACATAGGGCTTGAAGAAGCCTCCTCCAGTCTTCCCCATCCGCTGGCTGCCAGGCTGATGCTTCTTACTCTGCTTTCAGGCTGCTCAGTTTCAAGGACAGGGAGCTGAAAAGGTTAGTAAAGGAATAGGCCAAATCCAAACCCCACAAAGCCCCAAGGGAAATGGAAACGGATGTCCACACGGAAACTTGTGCAGGGATGTGTGTAGCAGCGTTACTTAAAATAACGAAAGGTAAAAATAAGGCCGGTAGCACAGGTACCAATAGCACGGATAGATTCGTTCTTACTGTAGATCTTAGCAACCTCGGCATACAACTCTTTTTTTCGTTTTCTTCTTAAATTGAGAACTTTCGCCTTTTCACCTAAGGAACAATCTACAGCTTCTCACTGGCATATCCAAATTTCCAGTGTCTCTACCCTTGCACTTTGGGGTCATTATTAAGTAAAATGAGGGTTACTTGAATGCAAGCGTTGCAATACCTGAACACTCACTGGGACAACCTGAAGCCTGCCAAGTGAGCAAGAGGGGATCGCGTACACAACTCATTATGCTGAATGAAGGGATGACACATTCCGGGCCAGATGGAGCAGGACACAAGATTTCATCACGCTACGCAGAACTTATGTAATTTTAAACGGAGGGACTATTTCTGGAATTTCCCATCAGTGTTTTAGGATCGTGGTTGGCCACAGGTAACAAACAGAAAGCTGGGAAGGTAAAGCCACGGGTGAGGAGTGAGGGCTGTGTTTCACTCACCAGCGTCTTCCCCACCTCTTCCCCCAGGTGTCCTATGTGAAAGCCATTGACATTTGGATGGCAGTTTGCCTGCTCTTCGTGTTCTCAGCCCTGCTCGAGTATGCTGCTGTCAACTTCGTGTCTCGGCAACACAAAGAGCTGCTCCGATTCAGGAGGAAGCGGCGACATCACAAGGTAGGCCTGGGGGTCACGGCTGGAGGTGGCTGGAAGTGTCCTAAGCTATCTTGCCTTACGATGCTTGCTTCCCGTGACAGTTGCGCAAGACAGATGAGAACTGGGGACGAAAGGATTGGAGGTTTTCTTCCTCTCCCATCAGTAATGACCTGGTCGGGTGTGTGGGAGTCACTCTTACAACCATGCCGGCAACACAGCAGAAATTACCAAGTTACACCTAAAGGCAGAACAAATGAGGCAAATGCTGATAGATCAAAAGATGTAGGCGGGGGGGCTGGGTCGAGGGGAAGGTGTTACGATTCGTTATCTGCAAGCCTGCTTAATGGGCTGGGTTCCAGAAGGAAACTGCACCACGAAAGGTGGGGTCTTAAAATAGAATGTCCAGGTTCCAAGCCTTTATTTTCTGCTCCCAAGAAAGGGGGAAAAGCAAGATTCTCCCCAGCACGGGCTCTCTCGCCTAATGAGGGATTGAATAGCAGAATATTCGGCAGGTCACCCCTGCAAAGTCACCAGTATCTGTCAACTCGGAGGCTGTGATCCAAGCAAAAAAAAGCCACCATGGAGGGTGCAGCCTGTTGGAAGAAACCATCCCCTGGTTCTTTTGTTTTGTTTTGTTGTTTTGTGGAGATAGGGTCTTGCTAAATAGCACAGGCTAGGCTTGAACTTGCCATCCTCCTGCCTCAGCCTCCCTAGTGCTGGGAGTATAGGCGTGTGCCACCAGACCCAGATTCCATACCCTGTATCTTAGCTACTTCCCCAAAAGACCTTTCTCCTTGGGATAAGAGAACCCGCTTTCTTTGTAGCCTCATCTTCACATCGCTTTCCCCTCGGCTACCTGAGTATCAACATGCACGTATTTATCTTAGCTCCTCACACGGACAGGACTGCAGACACTGAGTCCTCTTTTCCCAGCTTGCTCTCCCTGTGGCCACTGCTCAGCGCTAACCCCCTCGTTTTCAGTGCTCGGCTGAAGCTTCTCTCCCTGACTCCTGAGTGAAGGTCCTTGATTACAGTTTTCATACGAGGCTATCGAGCACATCTGTGCAGGTTGCATCCTACGAGGGCCTTGCCTAGGAGGTTCTCTCCCCTAAGGCAGGTCCCAGCGTGGGACTGTATCCGCCCAGAGGACAGGGTTCTAATCCACATGCCTAGAGAAGGGGACGTGTGCAAGGAGCTGTGTGGCTAGCAAAGGCCATGTTCCAGCTGAACTTGATTTCTGGCCTTCTAAACGTGACTCCTGATTCACAGTTATGTTTTCAATCCCCTGAATTATGAGCTCCGAGGCTCCATGGTGTAACCAGTGCCTAACACAGTGTCTGACACACAGCACACATACACTGGGATCACTAAACATAGGAACAGGGGCTAAGCATGAGGAAAGACGAGGCCTTACAGTCACAGCCTGCCCTAAAATCTTTCCAGCAACCGTCTGGGGCAACCAAAGATTCACACACTGTGACCTGTCAGGTGACACCACATAGCTGTGACATACCGAGGCCCTACAACCTCCAGACTGACCTGTTTAAAACAGGTGTCTACCCAGCTAGTGTAGGGCAATAAAGGACCCTGTCTCCTTAGCTTTCTTTGGTGTATGACTTCAAGGCCACCTACTTTTGGATTCTGTTTCTCCATCTATAAAACAGACTAATGAGGCCTAACGGGGCACTGTGTTGAGGATTAAGTTGGGGCATACCAAAGTAGCTTTAAATTTTGTTCCTGATACGCAAGTGCCAAGGAATGAAATATACACGGATCTGAAATTACATATACACAGATCCCCATCAATATGCTTCTTAAGCCTCGGCGACACGATTCAATTAACTTTTGGCTGCTTACCATGGGGAGGAGGCAGACCTTCCAAGG